>OY992536.1:111445984-112177097 GCA_963921195.1 Pegoplata infirma | reverse complement strand
GTAGGTGTGTTCAGAATAAACGTTTGGAAGAAAAATATAATGGGGGTCGGTCATACATTTTACCACCTAGGGGGAACAATGTGAGCGCTATGAGCTGATGTCCTAAAAAAAAAAAATTGTAAATAAAAACAAGTAAGAGTGTTAAATTCGGCTGTGCCGAATCTTTTATACCCTCCAAAACGTTTAAAATTAAAAAAAAAAATCGTAGAGGCGTCTTTTTTGGTGGGGGTCGCTGAAGTTGGTGGGGGACACCTGTACCCCCGCTATATACGTTTACAAATTATTTGTTTATGATATTTACGCTTAAATAATAAATTTGAATCGTTATTTTTAATTAATGTCTATAACCATGCCCCCAAAGGGGGCGGCCTGAAAAAATCGAATTTTCTAACCCCCTTGGTCCAAGCGCAGGTCTATGAACATAATATCCCAGCAAAACTTTGGTAATGGGTAGTGATTATATAACACATTACCAGGTAATGTATATACCTTATTTGTAGCATTATTTTAGGATGTCTTACCAAACATTTGTTCCACAACGTATTATTTTCAAGTGAAAAATAATGCATTACTAATAATTTGCTACGTAATGCGTGATTATTGGAAAAAATGTATTTCATATTTATTATTTCTAAACATTAATGTCCAAACTCATAAAAAATAAAAGCGTTTTAAAACAGGTTTATTATTCGAATTTCCATACAAAATTTGTTTTATAAACATCTTATTAGCCTCTTGTATTTTTTATGAATTTGAAGGTAAATCATGTATGACTTTTGGTTACATTATGTATTATTTGAAAGTTTGAAATAATTTATTATTTATAATTAATGCATAATGCATTACAATTACATAAAAAATAATTTTTTTATAAAAAAATGCATACAAAATTACTTTTTCACTACTCGTAACACCTTATATATTATCTTCTGGTATGCTATATTATTACATTTCTCGTAACCTATAAAATATCATATATTTTACACCTTACTCGTATTCTTCGTTATAAATTTATGACTTATTTTATACCTTACTGGTATTCTTTGTGATAATGTGGATGCATTACTTTGAGTCTCATCGCCTGTTAAAATCATCAATGCTGCAATGTATAAAATAAGAGATCCTATACCTTATTTTATACCTTATTTGGTAATCTAAGTTTTGCTGGGATGGCACACAAATGTTACATTTGTTGAGCAAAAATTAAAAAAAAAACTCCTAAAAATATCGTATTTTTTAGGGGTCGTTTTAGTTCTTCAAGGGGAACTTTTTTCCCCCTGGTCCGATATTGCCCATCTTCGAACTTAACCTTACCAGTAAAATAAGAAATATTTTTGCCCAATTTCAGGAGTCTAGCTCTTTTAGTTTGGACTGCATCGTTATTTCTACAGACGGACGGACGGACGGACGGACGGACATCGCTAGAATGTCTTAGATTCTATCATGGATCAATATTATATATACTTTGTGGGGTCCCCGACTGATATTTCGATGTGTTACACACGGAATGACAAAGTGAGTATACCCCCATACTGTGGTTGGAGGGTATAAAAAATATATGGAACCATCTTAAGCGTTGAAGATTGTGGGTAGGTATGTTTAAATAAAAGGTTATGGAAAAAATATTGGAGGTCGGTCATACATTTGGCTCGCATAAGGGCAACCTTGGAGCAGTTAGAGCTGTGGGAGCAAATTTCATAAAAATGCCATTTTGTATGGGGGTCCCTTTAAGGAGTGGAAATAGGGAGTAGGTTTGTTCAGAAAAAATGTTAGAGTGTAAGAATTATTGGCGGTCGGCCTTACATTGCACCCCTCTTTTCATCGAAGCAAAGGTGGGTGTAAAAAACACGAAAATGCCCTTCGGAGTCGTTCTTAGAGGAGTGCGATGCAAGGCCCATCACCATTTATTTTAACACCCTACCATTTTTTTGGAACAAACTTACTCCCTATCTCCACTCCTAAAGGGGGCTCCCATACAAAATGGCATTTTTTGAAATTTGCTTCCACCGCTCTATCTGTCCCAGGGTTGCCCCTAGACGAGTGAAATATATGACCGTATTTTTTCAATACGCACATTTTCTCAGAACATACCTACCCTCGGTCTTCAACCATTAAGGTGGTCCCCATACATTTTTGTATTTAATTTTTAGGACATCAGCTCAAAGCGCGCACATGGTGGGGGGTGAATTAAAGCCATAGGCAATTAGGCCATATGGAGAGGGTGGGGAATCCTGTCCACAGGCGTCTATGGAATGGAGTTTGTAATCCGTAAGATAGTTAACAAAAAAATTTTCTGAGTAGACTGCCTTTGGCCGGGCTTGGGGATTACAAACTCCATAAATTAATTTAGCGGCTTCGCTAAATAATTTTTTTTTGGGCAGTAGGATTTACGTGGAAATATATTTCCACATTTTCAACTGATATGGCTTTATTCCAATTTTTGGTTGCAAAATCAATATGACTTTATTTCTCAATCGTGTTGGTAATAAGGCCATATGGCCTTATTTCCCAAATAATTGAGAAAAAGGCCATATGGCCTTATTGCCTATGGCTTTATTTCACCCCCCCCCCCCCCCCGCACATGGTTTACCATAGAGGGGTAAAATGTATGGCCGACCCCATTATTCCCCCCTCTCCACCAACATTTTTTCGGAAGATACCTACCGTCTTACTTCACTTCTTAATGGGGCTCCTATACAAATTAATTTTTTTTTAAAATATTGGCAAATTTTTAACAAGTAACTTTTCAATATGCAATAAAGTTTTTGTTTTTGAGCATATTGTAATGAAATTTTAAATTTATATATACTCAGAAAATTATGTAAGTTACTACATGTTAGTTGTTTGTATATTTTACAGTAGTAAGTTGTTTTCAACTACAAAGTCAGTTGTTTTTGTATGAAAAATATCAAACAACTATTTCTGTTAGTTATTTTAAGTCGTTTTTTTGAATAACTAACAAAAAAGTACTGTAATGTAGTAACAGTTATTTAAAGTAGTTAATTTTATTTCTTATCTCTGAAAAATTTTCAAAGTTTTTTTTTTTCAAAAAATAAAAATAAATTTTCGTTTTTTTTTTATTTTTCAAAACATTTCTTTTTTTTTTTTTAAATTTGAAAAAATTTGGTCTTCCATTTTTTTCTGAAAAATTTTTGGAAAAAAAATTATATATTGATTATTTTTACTACATGTTCGTTGTTTTGACTACAAATCAGGCACCGGATTTTAAAAACCGAAAACACAAAATTTTAAGTTTTTATCAAAATTAAAAATTTTTATTGTGTTCAAAATAAAATATTTTTCTATAATAATTTTTTTATTTTCATCGAAAGATGAAAATATATTTTTCTTTCAAAAAAAATTAAAACAAAAAATAACAAAAGAAACTTTTTCCAAAGATATTTAAAATGATATTTATCAAAAACAAAACCAAAAAAAAAAAAAAAAACAAAAAATAAAAAGAATTTTTGGAAAATTTAAAGTTGGAACAAATGTTGTTGTTATTTTTGTAACAAATTTTGTATATGTTTGTATGTATTTTGTATTTATTTTTCAAATGCCAAATATTTAAATACAAAAATTACCAAAACAAATTTGAATATTGAAAACAATAAAAAACTTTTTATTTTTCGATCCTTTTATATTTTTCTTTTCTTTTAAAAAGTTTTTTTTTTGGTTTTGGTTTTTATTTTCATAACGAAAAATATTTTGAAATAGATATTTATTTTAATTTTTTTTTTCTTTGAAATTTAAATTTTATTCAACTCCTACGATAAATATATTTGATAAAAACCAAAAATAAAAAGTTTTCCGGTCCTTGCTACAAATGTAAGTAGTTTTACTACATAAGTCAGTTGTTTTTTTGTCAGTTAAAATAACTAACATTGTTAGTTGATTTAACTGAAAAAGTAGTTGACCCCAAAACAACTTACAAAGTAGTTATTTTAACTGACATTTTCAGTTGATTTTACTAACATAATTTTTTGAGTGTAGGCCTAATTATAGCAAATTTAAACACAAAACAAAATATAAAGATTTGATGAAAGGAATCCCCCAATTCCCAATTTGTTTGATAACAATTTTCAAAAAACCTGATTTTTTGTTGCCACACCCATATTAAAGGCGGGGATTATTATAAAGAATGTTTGCTTTGGTAGGCCCACCAGAGGCATGCCCTTTTTTCCAGGGGGTAAAGTTGAAATTTGTGTTAAAAATGCGTTAACTTTCGATGAGGCTGGGGAGCTAAAAATAAAAAATTTTGACATGCTATTTTTTTAAATCATAAACGTGATATTGCCTTTCAGAGCAATCGAAAAAATTTACATTTTCTGAACGAAACTTTAAAGCTGATTTTTTTGATTTTTTTTAAAGTTTAAAATAGTGTAAATTTTTAACAAAAAATAATATTTTATTCGTTATGGTTTAAAAATATCATAAATTTATCTAGCTAACTAAAAATGCATGCTTGAAAAATTTCGAACGTTAGGTAACCAACCTATTCCCGAAAAACTGGACCAGGATCGGAAAAGAAATTAAATTTTCCCTATTAAAATGTTTATAAATCTAAAAGTAAAAGAGATAAGGACTACTTCTAGCACGTTTTTTAAGGTATTTGCTAGCGCTTTAATAAATTTAAATTTCATAAAAATCGGATAATAAACAACAAATTGGCAAGCACTTAAAGAATTTGTATGCAAAAGGTGTCCTACTTTAGGGGCCCCTGAAGGCGACCCTATTGGTAATGTGGGGTTCTTCGTCCAAAATTAACCTCGAACTTACGTTAGCCATAACCGGTATAAATTTAACTGCAATCGGTCCAGTACTTACTGAATGGCCGAATTATTTCCAAAAAAAATCGATAATAAACCACTGTGCAGCCGAGTTTAACACTCTCACTTGTTTTTTGTAAAACTGTTTAAAAAAGGGGGAAAACAGCAGATTTTGTTGCTTAATTTACAGAAACAGTTTGTTGTAGTTTTTTTCAAGAACATTTTCTAAGTTTATTTTTTTAGTCATGTTGTTTTTCAACAAATATGTTTAATTTTGTTTTTTCATGCAAATTAAAACATGGAAAAAATTTTCTTGAGAATCAGACAACTAAATATTTGTGTAAAATAAGCAAAATGATCTTCTGATATTACAGAAAAAAATCTGTTGTTTTCTGGTACTGAATGGCAGAGAATTTAGTTAAAATATCCATTTCAGTAGAAAAATATGCTAAAAGTTTGCTTATTTAAACTGACAGTTATTTGAAATATTTTTCGACAGAGTTTGTTTTTTGAGGATAGTATTTGTTAACAGGGTAATTCCAAAAATTTTCGCCCCACTGCACTATGGTCTCGCAGACACTTTTCTTGGCCAAAATTCAATTTTCTCAAAATTGCTGTTTTGAAAAATCGCTTTGTGATCTAACAATAAACTCTTCAAAGCAACAGAAAAAATTTTTGTCTCTTGTATATACTCATTTACCGTTATAATACAACAGATTAAAGTTTAAGTTTTACAACAAATCTAGGACAAGAAAAAAAAACAACTGTTTTTTTTAAAGTTTTCAATAATTTTTTTGAGTTTAAATACAAAGAGTTTCTTATAATATTACACATGGAAAACAAAGTAGGAGATTAGTATTATAATAATTTTAATTTCAAATTGGCGTCATTTAAAAAAAAATAAGTGGTTCAAGCAAACCAGAAAAAAAATTGGTGGTAAATAAAACATAACTTTAGATGGGCCTACAAAAAGTTTTTAGCAAAATTTAGCTATCAGACCAATTCAGAATCATAGATTGGGATCAGGACTACATTTCCACATTGTCAGATGATGCTAGTTTTTGCTAGTAAGTCTACTGGAAGAAAATTTCCAGAACACTTTTTCCATTAAAATTCAACCCAAAATCGAATTTATGTAACTAAAAAATAACAAAAATTAGTAAAGTGCTCTAAAAAGTTAATATTTAAAAAATAATGATTAAAATGATAATAAATTTCAACACCAATCCTATTTCAAAAATAAAAAAAAAAATTTCGTTTTGACAGTTTTGGCCAAGAAAAGTGTCCATCGGAACCATAGTGCACTGTTCGGAAACATTCCTTTGGACGCCACTGAGAATTTGGCTCATAGATATCCACGTTTAGATGAGATATGTTGCATTTTTGGATTTTCAAAATTTGCTGTAGTTTTCAAATTATCGCGGGTCAAAGTTCGACTTTTTTAGCAAAAGTCAGAAAAATACATGACGTTTAACGTGCTCTAACTTTTTAACTAGTAATCCGATTATCATAAGTAATGGCTCATATGAAAGCTTAATTCTTCTTCTTTTAGGAAATATTTTCAAAAGCATACGGTTTTTTTTCAGAAGTGTTGCAAAAATTCAAAAACATTTTTTTTTTGCGAATATTTAAAAAAACACATCTTCGATTTAAAAAAAAAAAGTTTGGTGATAAACAATACTGTTTTGTACAACATATCCAAAATTCAGAGTGGGATCTCAATGGGATCAAAAATATTCTGGTTTTAGTACGAAGTTCTTAAATTTTACCATAGAAAATTAAAATTTTATGTTTCTTCAATATAAAAATTTAAATTTTCAAAGAAAATTATACTATTAAAATTTTGAAAACATTCAAAACATTAGAAATTTAAATTTTCTAAGGGACAAATATGAGAACCTCGTACTTTAAACAGAATATTTTTTGATCCCATGGAGATCCCACTTTGAATTTTGAATATGTTATACAAAACATTGTTATTTTTCACCAGAATTTTTTTTAAAAAAATCGAAGATGTGTTTTTTTAAATATTCGAAAAGAAAAAATGTTTTTGCATTTTTGCATCATTTCTGTAAAAAAACTGTGTTATTTTAAAAATATTTTCTAAAAGAAGAACCCCAGCTTTCACATGAGCCTAAATTTGTGAAAATCGGTTCATTGGTTAAGAAGTTACAGCTATTTAAACGTGATGTATTTTTCTTACTTTTGCTTAAAAAGTCAATCTTTGACCCGCCATAATTCGTTAAATACACCAAATGTAAAGAAACGATATATGGTACATATATCATATTTATGGGGGCTATCTTTGTGTCAAGGTTCAAATTAATCTGAGACACCATTTCCAAAAATGACTAAAATTTGAGCTAAATTTTCTGGAATGGCCCAACAATATATGCGAAATAATTGTTTAACGTTGTTAATGTTGGTATTTTGTTAATATCGATTTTTTGGATAAGGTCAAGGAAATGGTGGTCATTATTGCAGATGAAATGGCGGTCATCATTAAGACGAAAATCACTTTTAAAAAATTTTGCTGGGCAACAATAGTGCTTCATTTTTATTTTCACAAATGTTTCTTTTTTTCATTTTAAAATTAAAGAATTGAAAACAATTGCTTATAAAAGCGTATCATTATTTTTCATATTTGATGAAATTGTAACGGTTGAGTAAAGAAAACTATATTTTTTGTGAAATAAAACTAAATTAAAAAAATTAAAGCCTGATCTATAAGATTTATTATTAAAACTGCAGAAAAAAATATGAATTATAGACAGGTTTTTCCAATCATAATGAACACTAACAAATGAACTATTTTCTTTGTAAGCTTTTCAATTCAAGTTCGTTTCTTAAGTCTTTTGTTTTTATGTAGTTTTATGAGGCAACATTTTATAGTTTCTATGGAAATTTCATAATTTATTTTAACATTGTTGGTTTTTTTTCAGTTTTAACAACTTTAACTATAAAGTTATTAATGTTTGTTTCTTTCAGTATTATTTTTTTTGTTTTAATAATGTTTAAATATTTAATTACTTTACCTCTAAAAAATATCTTGTTTCCATTTTTTTTGTTGATGTTTATGTTATCGCATCTATTTATTTTTCTTCTACTAAAGTTGTCTTTTTTTGCTGTTTTTGTTATTTACCCTTAATTAAAAATTAAAAAAGAAAAAAAATATAGTTAATAATGTTAAAAAATGAAAAAAAGAAGACATTAAAAAATAAAACCGTAACGAAATGCATGTTAATACTGGCACTTACGTTAAACAGTTTGCTGATATGTTGAATATACATGCAATAATCGTGTCTTTGATTTCTTAAATGTTTTTAGTTTTTTTTTTAGTTTTTTTGGTTTGCTATTTTTCTCATTATCAAAAGTTATGAAAAATTTCAAGTATGAAAATTATAACCGGTCAATGCTAACCTTAAAATATACTACGGCTGCTTGAGATAAGCATTCAAAAGTCGCGAGTTATATCACCGAGATGCTATAGTCGAGTCAAGACTCTAATTCTCAGGAGTAATTAATATGGACTCAAACCGAACTAAAATAAATATTGGAATGTCCTTTTATCCTTTCAAGGGCACCATGGATTTCCAAAAACTAAATTTTTTAATAAAGTCCATCTTTTAAACGCTGTTAAAATTTCAGAGAGGCGTTTTTTCGTATTGTTGAAAAATTTATTTTCAAAGTTTGTTGTTGAGCCAAATATTTCTTATCTATTTTAATTTTTTTTCGGCAAACCCAATTTTGAAAATTTATTGCTCGACAACACGAAAAAAATCCTCCCATTAAAAATCCATTATGTTCCTAGGGGTGTCACGAATTATGACAATTTATAGTTCGTTTTGGTCAAAAACACTATGTTTAAATTTTTAGCCAAATCGGACAAAATTAACCCGTGCCTTTGGGGGTTAAAATTTTGCCCCAAAAAATATTTTTCCCATACACAGAAAAAAACGAATTGTTATATTGACCCAAATATTTGTGAATACAATTAACTTTTTCTCCTATACGGAAATCTGTAAATAATTATTGTAGAAAAAAATGTAAAAAAATTGATAAACGAGTTTGTAATAATTCTCTAAAATTATTATTTGTATTGACAAACGTACAAAATCTTAATTTTTTTTGTTCAACACAGAAATTCAACAATCACAATTTGTTGATCTGACAAACGTAAAAAATCTTATTTTTTTTTTCAACAAAGAAATTCAACAAACACAAAAACTATTTGTTGACATGATAAAATAATTTTGAAATAAAATTACTTGACTAAGTTTGTTGAAAACAAAATCGAAATTTTGTATTATGGACTAACTGGCGGCCGTTTTTACTAAATGTTTAGTTGATATTAGAGTTGTTAATTATTCGACTTTCAACTTTGTTCGAATAATTCAAATAATTGTTTTTCCTCGTTCGATCAAACGATTAAAGATCAAAATTTAAAAAAATTATTTTAAAAAATATTTTTATCAAGAAAAAAAATAAACAATTCATATAAAATAACTTAAAATAAGAAAGTTAAAATTTTTATTAACGAAAAAATGCATAAAAAACTTAAAAATAAAATATTTAAAAGTTTAAAAAAACTTAAAAATTGAATAACTGAGATCACTTTTAATTAACGGATGTCGATTTTAATACTTGTTGAGAAATAATTCAAATACAAATTATTATTTGAAGAATTCAGACAAAATATATCATAAATGATTTTAATTTTTGTCAAATAAGACAATTTAAGTTGTTCTTAAGAAATAATCTTTTAAAAATAAAAGTTGACTCAATTTTTTTGCTTTCAAACGATTCTTTCGCTAATTGTTGAAGTAGGTGATATAGTAAGAAGAGCATACAAAAGTTTATCTAATTTTTCTGTTCTTTTTTCAGATTTTCCCAAATATACCATATCGTCTGATATATCGCTGAAGTCCTTTTTATTTTCTGAATTTTTAATATGTACTTTGAATTGAATTATTTAACTCGCATAAAAGATTATTATTTTCATTACACTCAAAAAAAAAATATTGTAAAACTAGCAAAAAAAATGGTTAAAATTAGCAAAAAAAAACTGTAGTTTTGGACGTTGCAAAAATTTTGGAAATATTAGCAAAACCATTTTGCTAATCAAAAAATTAGAAAAAAAAAAATGGTAAAATTACAAGAATACCATTTTATTTTTGTAAAAAATCAACCTTGTAAAATTATCAAAAAATATGGTAAAATTACCAAAAAATAATGGTAAAATTGAAATAGATAAAAAAATTTGTAATTTGGTAAGAAAAACTGTTTTATTTAGTAATTTTTTTTTCTCTGATTAGTAGTTGATTTAAAATTTCGTGAATATACTAAAAAAATTTTTGCCTGTTTTTGAGCACCACGTTCTTTAAATGTAGTAATAGCAGCATCAATTATTACTTCAGTTGTTGGATGGTTTCTTCGGCTTGATGGTGACAGCATCTTCTTTTGCCTTCTTCTCAGCAGCTGTAGTTGCAGTAACTGGACTTCCAACAACTTCAAAATCCAAAATGATTTTTTTTTCACTTAAACACTTTAAACAAAAAATTTAAAGAACAACACTTCACTTTTTTATTTTTTTGCGTAATTTGTTTTAGCTTAAGTAGAACAAATGAGAATTGCGTAGTAGTCTACACAAGAAATTTCTTACATTTTCAGGTAAAATTTGTAAAAAATTAACAACTTTTTTTCGAATTTTTAATTTTTTTCACATGTATTTAAAAAAAAAAATAAAAAAAAACTTTTGGATATTGAAGATTAGATATCTAACTATCCCAGTCAGAAAAATACAAACGGGCCAACGTTGGAATGAAGTTGGCGGCGACGGTACCAACGTTGGCAAATCATACCCGTTTTTAAGTCTACGACGTCATTCCGCAGTTGAAATCAAGAACAATATATATAAGAGGATATTCAATGTTCTGACGCCAAAATAAGTTTGGCGTCTTGGCGTCTTGGCGTTTCTTACATAGGCCAAAATGAAAGGGTGTCAGGTGTTTTTTGCGGGAAAAAACGGGAGTTGGTTGTATCCAACAGTTGCGCATCTCAAAAAATTGAGATTTTACAGCGAAAAAATTATATTAAAACTTTAAAAAATTAAAAAAAAAAAAAAATGAGAACAAATTAACAAATAACTTATCCATAAAAAAATTAAAAATTGAAAATAAAATATTTTGGGAATTTTTTTTTTCTTAATTTTCTTATTTGTTTTTATTGGTAAAATTTTTTCTTAATTCTTTCATAATTTTTTTTAATTTTTTAAAGTTTTAATATAATTTTTTCGCTGTAAAATCTCAATTTTATGAGATGCGCAACTGTTGGATACAACCAACTCCCGTTTTTTCCCGCAAAAAACACCTGACACCCTTTCATTTTGGCCTATGTAAGAAACGCCAAGACGCCAAGACGCCAAACTTATTTTGGCGTCAGAACATTGAATATCCTCTTATATATATTGTTCTTGGTTGAAATGATAACAGTGGCCAACGATCGCTCGACTTTTGTTTTGACGTTGGGTTAACATTGATTTTACAAATTTACGACATTGGATTGACCTCTTGCTTAGGGATGTATTGAAAATCTCGATGTAGTGCTTGTTAGTTACCATTTTGTAAAAATTGGTTGAAAAAGCATTTACTAAAGTTTTCACCTAGATTAAAGAGTTGAGGTCTATGTTAATTAAAAACATTTAATTAAAATAAAAATTTTAAACTTTATAATCTACACTACAGTGTTTTATGAAAACACAAAGTTGTGCCAACACAGCATTTTTAGTAAAACTGTTTTATATTATAGAATGTTGTATTTTTCGTTAGCCCGATATTGTACCAACACAAAATTTTTGGCACGGTTGGCAATTTCTGATTGGGATGTGTTAAAATTTTAAAAAAATAATTTTTCAAAATTATCAACTTTTTATTAACAATTTAGGTGGCAAATTTTAAAAAATTTTCATATATAATTAGCAAAAAATATGGTAAAATTAGCAAAAAATATAGTAAAAAATACTAAAAATTGTGTAGCCTATTTTTGAGCGCACATTCAGTTGATGGATGGCTACTTTGCTATGGTGTTGGCAGCATCATCAATCTGCAATGATTTTTTTTTCACACTAGAACGCTTTAAACAATTTTTTTTTCTGAAAACTAAGAAAAAAAAAAAAATAAAAAGTATTACCATTTCTTTAACGAAAATACTAATATTTTTGCTAAAATTATAGTAAAATAAAAAAAAAAAAACTAGCAAGAAAATATAGTAAAAGTACCAACAAATTGTGCAAAAATTGTTGTATTTTACCAATAGTAAATTGCCAAAAAAAACTGTAAAAGTTAAATTTTTACAATTTTTTTTGCTAAAGTTTGGTTGAAGTAAATTACAACACCTTTTACTAATATTTTGACTAAGTTATTTTTTTGAGTGTACTAATAACTTCCTCTATTTCAATACTTTTATCTGAATTATTGTGATTACTTTCAACATAAAATAATCTGGAGTATAATTTATTTGCATATTCTTTTGTTTCGCTTTTTGGAGAATATTTTAAGAAACTTTCATTGCTCGGAAAATTTCCAGAATTTAGAAAAATTATTACCGTATTTATCATTTTTATACGTCTCTCATTAATTCTTATTTTAATACGTTTTAGTAAGTCTGATGCAAAAGAATTATTAATTTTTCCTAATTCTATAATGGATGTGCTATCCAGGGCTATGGCTACAATATATTTTAACTTTCCTACATTTTGTATAAAATCTTTTAAAATTTATGAGAATAAATTAAATTCTTAGCATTTATTTAATTTTTTAATTAAAAAAATATTGTTCGATTAATCGACATTAATTAATCGATTTATTCGTTATTCGAAAATCGTCATTTTTGTATTATTCGAACAAGAGTTGGGTTTTATTTGATAGATTAATCGAATTATTCTTAATCGACTGACAACTCTAGTTGATATCATGTTTGGTTGATTTACAATCGATGTTTGTTGATTTAAATTTGACGATTATATTTTCTGTATACAAACAAAAAATTTTTTTTTAATTTTTTAAATTTTTTTTTTTAGTTTTGACTTGAAATCTAAAATAGATGAGATGTTGCTTTTAACGATACATATCCACAAATAAATAATTTTTTATCTGTGACATCTTTATCGTGTTCTAAAAAGTATAAAAAAATAGTAAAAAACAGCATTGTTTACCCTATTTTCACAGAAAATAATATCTTATATTTTATTTTAATTGTTTTTTAATTTAATATCAATTAAATTTTTAATTAATATAATTAATTGTTTAATCAAATTTTTAAATTTTTTTAATAACATTTTAATTTAATAATTATTAAATATTTAATTTATATAATTAATTGTTTAATTAAACTTCAGCTTTACTTAATTTTTTTTGTTTTGTTTTTCGTGGTGCGAGTATGTGTTTTTCTTTTGCATTGTTTTACTTACAAAAACAAATACAGAAGTATAAACAGTTTGTTGAAAGTTTTTTATTTCTCATATAGACTTTTGAATTCTCATTTTGTTTATAGTTTTATGTGTATGTATATAAAACGTTTATACCTAACTTTATTAAATTGTCTCACTGACTATGCCTTTACGGCATAAATATGTTTGGTAAAGTTTAAAAAAATATTTTTTTTAATTATTTATTTTTTAAAAAATGAATTATTCTTATTTATTTTTTTAATTTATACAATTAAAATTTTAATTTGTTTTCAAATTTTTTTTATTAAATTTTTAATTTATATAAGTAAAATTTTAATTTTTTTAATTAAAATTTTACTTATAAAATTTTAATTAAATTTTTTAATTTGTAGTATTAAGTTTTCAATTAACTAAATATCTATTTATTTTTAATTAACGACATACAAATATTTTTAATTTATATGCGCATTTTAGTGATTGGTCCAGATATATAATTTTTGAATTAAATCTACGAATTTTTTAATTAATTTTTTTTTTATTTTTTTTTTGTGTTTAAATTTTATGTATTGCTATCGTGCGCATGGTATTTCGTTGCCCGTAAATACCGATATAATAAATACTAAGTACGTCAACTTTTAGAAGGTCTTATGTTATCAAAAAAAAAAAGCATTGAGTAATTAATTTAAAAAAAATTGGGTAAATAAAACTTTGAGTGAAAAAATTTTGTAAAAATATGAACAAATATGTATGAATGAATCAATAAAATTACTAAACATTATTTGAGAAGAACCAAATTTTATTAAAAAAAAAAATTTGAAAAAAATTTTTAGTAAAAAAAATATTAAAGCATTTTCATTCCAATTTGTTCCATGTTTCATTACAATTCGTTCCCGTTTCATTTCTATCTGAATAGCAGCCGTTAAAGAAGAAAAGAGTCTCTAGGGCTTTCATCATTAGATTAAAAGGAATTATTTTACTCCTTTTTTATTCCACAAAATATATAAAGTACCAAAGTACAGTTTTTTACGCATTTCTTCTCCTTTGGAATTAGAATTTCTAAAAACTATTGTTAAAACTATGTTTTTTTCGCTAGATGATCCTACATTCCAAATTTCCAGGACCATTATTTCAGAAAATATGAAAAGTACCAAAATGATCGTTTTTACCCACTTAGAATCGAAATTTCCAAAAAATAATTTTTTTCAGAGTTTTTATTTTGTTGTTGGATCCTATATTCCTAATTTTAAGTTTTTATGATATTTATTTAAGAAAATATAAAAAAGTACCAAAGTACAATATTTTACCCCCTTTGAATCCGAATTTCCAAAAAGTACTTTTCAAATTTTGAGTTAATAAAATCATTATTTAAGGATATATTATTTAAGGATACATAAATGGTACCAAAGTACCATTTTTTACCCGTTTTACTCCCTTAGAGTCATTATTTCAAAAAATCCAGCATTAGTGGATTTATATCACCGTCCGACAAAAATTAAAAAGTCGTAAAACATGAACTGGATAATATACGTTTGGAACTAAAGACTAATGGCGTTTTCTTTTCTGAAACAAAATGTTGCACCCTTAAACAGTATCATTTGTAAAATGTAGCCACAACCCTTTTAATGTGTTGCCAGTTTTGTGATTACAAAAAACAAAAAATTAAGAAAACTTTTCATTCAACCAAAACATTGGCAA
Organism: Pegoplata infirma; assembly: GCA_963921195.1. Classification (NCBI taxonomy): domain Eukaryota; kingdom Metazoa; phylum Arthropoda; class Insecta; order Diptera; family Anthomyiidae; genus Pegoplata; species Pegoplata infirma. Next base: position 112,162,187 of record OY992536.1, on the reverse strand, counting down.
TCAGCTGTTTTTATAAGACAACTTTACTACCCCGTCATTATATGAAAGCGTGAAAAGTGTGACATTTTGAAACTTTACAAATGCAACATTTATAGAAAAAAACATAATACATTTTTAAAGTGTTGCCAGTTTTTTAGAAAAGAACAAAAAAAGTCCAATTTTTTTTGAAGGGACGGTAAAATGTGACATTTTTTGCAAGAAAAGAAAACGCCATAAATGTAGTAAAACTGTATTTACAGTTTTTCTTTTCGTGATCCTGTTTCCTTTTAAAAGGCCTTTAAAGTTTTAGAGGATTAAATTTTATAAAATATTTTTTTTTAATTTTTGTACTTGTCCTAGGATGCCACTAGTGATAGCAAATGAAAGAGGTGGATCTCCCCTAATATTCCTATATTATTATTTTTAGATATCAGGAAAAGGGTGGTAAGTTACGTATTTCAAAAATTTGTTCTTCAATATCATTCAAAATTTTCAACAAAATATTTTAATAAAGTTTTCAAATGACTTTATTCACATCATTTTATCCTTAAATGCAAAATAAAAAATTAAAAGATTAGGGGATATCCTCCTCTTTCATTTGTCATCACCAGTGTCAACCTAGGACGATTACAAATATTTCAAAAATATTTTACAAAATGTATACTTTAAAATGTCAAAGTCATTTTAAAAGGAAACAGGATCACGATATGAAAAACTGTAAATGCAGTTTTACTACCCCGAGTAAACATTTTTATATGATACAATATATAATGATATGTAACACAATATATATTTATACGCAATTTGATCCGAATAATGGTGGATGTTTTTGCATTAAAAAGATCAACTTGTGTAAAATATGATTTGATTTCATCCGAGTTTTGACCAGACATTGGGATATATTAGTGGATCTAATTAGATCTAATTGGATAAAAACATGTAAAGTCCTGGTGGTTTTTGGTTTGGGTTGAGATACACCACAGGTCAACGATACATTCACCAAACATATAATTTTCTTAAACAAACCAGATAGGTGATATACATAACCCTAACAAGGAAATGTTTATGAACATTTTAAAATGTTTCTGATACTTTGCCCTAAAAACTTAGAAAATTATTGGTTAAATGGAAACATATAGTGTTATATATGGAACAGAATAGGATATATATAATTTTATATTAAATTATACAGAAAAACAAATTTTGTATTGACCCTCATATAATTATATATAATTATATAAACCGTACACCTTTTAATCCGAATCATGATTCAATTATTTATAACTACATATGACTGCATTTAAAAAATTTTGAAAATATCTCAGGCGATGCATGGACGTATACAGGGGGTGGGCACAGGGGGCACGTGCCCCCCCCCTTTTAAAAAACTTTTCAAGTACTTCTAGTTAAAACTAGATATAAATAGGCGATCGCAAACAATTTTGGGAGTTGTGCCCCCCCCCTTTTCAAATTCCTGGATACAGCGCTGAGGCGATGTATAATCCATATATGATTTATTATGTTTGCATCAAGTTATATATTGTTATATATGTTTATTTTTACTCGGGACATTTAATACCTACACTCAAAATAATAACTCTGTTAAATACTCTGTAAAATGACTGTAATCTCAATTTAACAAATATTTGACAGTTTTCTGTCAAAATACATATTTAAAGAAAAAACTTTGTATTTTGTTGTGACAAAAAAACAAAGTTTCTTCTGTAATATTACTTTTAACTTTGTAATCTTAATTTTACAGATATTCAACAGAGATTTCTGCTAAAATACAGATTTAAGCGAAATACTCTGTATTTTTTATAACCAAAAAACTAAGTTTTATCTGTATTTTTACTTATTTCTATGTAATCTTAATTTCATAGTTAAAAACAGAGTTTTCTGTAAAAACACCAAAATTTTATCTGTATTTTTTTTTTGAGAAAATGTTAAAAAATGAACAAAAAAATCTTTTCTAAAATCTTATAAAAATTTTACAAAATAACGTGTTTTTTACTAAACTCTGTACATTTACAGAGTTTTTTTCTGTAAAATTTTGGTTGCATAAAATGCGTTTTACAAATATATGTAAATTTACAGAGTTTTGCTAAATGGTGTTTTATTTGACCAATATTTTACTAGAAACTCTGTAAATTAACAGTTTTTTTTGTCAAAATCATTTTACAGAGTTTTATAGTGAAATTACCGAGAAATGTTGCTAGCTGGAAAAGTTGGTGTACTCTGTTAAATTAGCAGAGTTTTTCTGTAATTTAGCAGAGTTATTATTTTGAGTGTACTTTCTGACGTATATCATCTGGTTCATGTTTAATATTGGCTGTCGGACGGTGTAAGTATTCCGGGAGGCGCATCTACATTCTAAATTTCAAGTCCCTAGCTTCTGTGGTTTGTGGAAATATAAAAAGTAATAATGTACATTTTTACCCCTTTTACCCCCTTAGAATCAACATTTCCAAAAACCCACCCTTAGTGAATTTATATTTCGGGAGGCGCACCTACATTCCAATTCCAGTGGTTGTGGAAATATAAAAAGTACTAATGTACCTTTTTTGCCCCTTTTATACCCATAGAATCAACATTTCCAAAAACCCAGCCTTAGTGGATCTATATTCCGGGAGGTGCATCTACATTCCAAATTTCAAGTCACTCGCTTTAGTGGTTTGTGGAAATATAAAAAGTACCAAAGTGCCTTTTTTTACCCCTTATTTCCCCTTAAAATCCACATTTCAGAAAACCTATCCTTAGTGGATATTTATTCCGGGAGGTGCATCTACATTCCAAATTTCAAGTCCCTAGCTTCTGTGGTTTGTGGAAATATAGAAAGTACCTTTTTACCCCTTTAACCTTCTCAGCCCTAGTGGATATATATTTTGGGACCGATTTCGCTTAAAATTTAAACATATAGTTTTTAGACCAAAACGAGCCATAATTTGCCCGGTAATCGACGAAACTCGAAAAATTCATTATTTATGCCACCCTAATGTTCCTGTAAGGACAATAAGAAATTTTTAATTTATATAATTTTTTTTATTTTTTTTTTTTTTTTAAGTCCCCAAAACTTGTTAAAACATATTTTTATTATCAAACTTTAACAGTTGATAATAAATTTGATTTTTGAATGCATTTAATACAGGAAATATTGCATTAATTTGTTAACATTGCCACAATTATAAAATTAATTAAGTAAATAGTTGTTGTCATTGATATCGTATCGAATTAAAATATGCAATTGCACGAATTATGTTTATTGATGACTACTATATCCGAATTAGTGTTTATAAAAAACCGACATTTTGGAAAACCAGTTTTTCGGTTAACCGGTATTCTCGGATAAACCGGAATAAAAAAAACCGGTTAACCGTTTTTTTCGTTTAACTGACAAACCCAAAAAATATTTTAAAATAGCTGATTTTTATTAAACATAAAAGCGAATATATAACTTAGGTTAACATATCTCCCGAGTAAAAAAAATGATATGACACAATATATAATTAAATATGGGTTCGTGTCTATTTTGATATAATCTAATACGAAAAATGGTTTCATAAAATTTGATCGAATATTATATATTAATATCAGGTTTTATAACTTTATATCGACTTCGATACGAGTTTTGGTCTAATCCAATGATATAAAAATATATCCAATTATATTAAAATTTATACAATTTTATAAATCGGATGTTTTTTTAGTTTTTAATAAAAAGTTAAAAAATTAAAATAATAAAAATTTGTTGTTCTTGAAAAAAACTTTCAAAAAAATTTCAAAAATGGAGTCATGTTAAATTTTATATAAACCACTTAGAAAATATTCTCATAAAAAGTTCGTCCTTGGAAAAACTTAGAAAAATTTAAAAAAATGGAGTCATATATAATTTTATATAAAACACTTAAGGGTACTTTCCACTATTACACTTTTCCATTATACACATCAAAATTTACCAACTTCCTAAAGATTTTTGGATTCTTTTTTGATTGAAACCTAGTCGTATCTAATAAGTGAACAATTTCTGGCCAAATTTTTTAAAAAAATATTTCGCTAACATGATGAAATTACGCTTGTATAATGGAAATGTGTGGTAGTGAAAAATACCCTTTAGAAAATATTTGCGATAAAAAAATGTTCCTTGAAAAAACTTAGAAAAAATTTTAAAGATAGAGTCATATAAAATTTTATATAAAATACTTAGAAAATATTCGTGAAAAAAAAGTAGTGCTTGGAAAAAACTTCGAAAAATAAAAGAAATATGAAGTCATATGAAATTTTATATAAAACACGTTGCAAATATTTGCGATAAAAATATGTTCTTGGAAAAAACTTAGAAAAATTAAAAAATAATGGAGGCAGATAAAATTTTATATAAAACACTTAGAAATTTGGAATGATGCATGGGACCAGATGTTACAACATATAATTATGTATGGCGACATATTAAAAAAATCGCACATCAAAATTTATTATATAAATTTATCTCGCAAGACATAGTGTCACACAAGATCATATATGAAATAATATGACTATACAAAAGTATATAAGATCATATTAAATTATTTTTACTCGGGCTGTTTCTTTCAGCAAAGTTAGCAAAAATTACTCACGCGCCCATCTCTACATCTAACTTCTCTGAATTTAAAATTGTAACAAACTCTTGAATTATCTTATAATACCCAGTACCACACTTTGTAATTTAGGGCACAAGCAAACAATAAAAATGCATGTTGAAAAAGTTTCTTTTTTTTTTGTTGCGTTTTTTAAAACTTTAAATCAGTGTTGCCACCACTGGAATTGAAAATTACACACAAAATTATCCAAAATCTCACAAATTACACAAATTTTTTTATTTTGTCATTCCGTTTGTAACCCATGTCCTACACCTGATTTTTTTGTTGGCAATAAGCAATAACGTATGCAAAATGAACAAAAAAACTGTTTTGCGCCTATTTGGATAAATTCCAAACAAAGATGGCGTACGATTTTGAAGTTTGTAAATGGGCAAAATCGGTTCAGGTGGAAAAATGTTTCCCCCTTAAAAAATTAAACCAACCTCTGAAAAACAAAATTTTTTAATGATTTTTTTGTATTTTTGTTCAAAAAATTAAACAATTTTCCTTTTGTAGGCGTGGATAAAAAAAATACTTTTAATAATGATAAAATGGTTTTAATATTGATATAATTTTTATAATTAAGAGTAATAATCATTATAAATCAACTTGCCAACATTTATCGCGTGGGGGAAAGTGTCCCCCAATATGGGGATATTAAAAAATGTTGAAAAAAAAACATTCAGATTTGGGAATAGGGATTCTCAAAACAACTTTAGTGGTCCAAATATTTATGTTTGTCATTTTTTATCTTGTATTTGTAAATCAAAATTTTTAAAGTCGATTTTGTCATGATTTTTTAAGTCAAAAATGTCGATAAAATGATAAATAAAAGTTGGAACTTCATTGAGGTAAAATTACACAAAAATTACACAAAAAATATCACTATCCAAAAATTATCCAAGGATTTTAAAATTGTCCCCCTTTTGGATAATTATCCAGAAAGTGGCAACACTGCTTTAAATAAACAAGAAAAAAAAAACTATGCAAAAACCATTTGTTTAATTATGATGATGATTCATTGTATTTCGCCAGCCATTGAACTTGATAATGCTTCATTTCTGTTTTTTTTTTGAGCTGAAATATATTTGAATTTTTATATAAATATGTAGTTTAAAAATATGTACAAGGAAACGATATACATATATGTATTGCTAATACGGAAGGAAAAATTCATAGAGTATCCAGAAATATAATAAATTTAAAACTTAATACTTTATTAATTATTATATTTTATTTATTATATTATATTTATATTTAATATTTAAACTTAATATTTTAAAATTGTTTAAATTATTTCAAAAATTCCGAAAAAAACATGTAAGATTGATTTTTTGGGATTATCCAGATGGTTTAAGTTTTTAATTTTTAAATATTAAGAAGTTTCTGAGTTTTAATTCAGATGTGTTCTTAAATTTTTCCACAATTTTTACATCATTTTTCTGATTTTCTTCTGACAAGGGAAGTATCTCAACCCATATGAACCGATTTGCATGAAACGTAAAATGTATATAAAAGAGACAATTCTAAGGTTGGGGTGTCTCGGCTTATCGGACATATCGGGGATTTAGGGGTTCAAAACATGGGTCAAAAAATGACGAAAAAATTGGTTTTTGGATTTTTCAGCCATTTCTTTTTTAAAAACTACATGATGTTTACATATGAGAAGAAAGGTTTTTTTAATGGCTATCCAACGGTGGCATAACCTTGTAAAAGCTTAGCTTCGTTAAATACTTTTTTCATGAAAATGTGAAAGTTTTGGGGGGTATTTATATGAAGATATAGAGCTACGATGTCCATATGAATACGAAATAATCTTTATTAAATTTAAGTCGACACGTATTTTTGCTCTAGAGGATATTCCTGTTAGTTCGTGAGTTATCGAAATTTTCCCGGAGGTCCATATGGTTTCATAAGGGGACAACGAAATTTTGAGACACTGATATGGCCGAAAAGCCGAGACACCCCAACCTTAAAATCGTCTCATTTATATATATTTTAAGTTTCAGGCAAATCGGTTCATAAGGGTTGAGATACTTCCCTTGTGAGTATTGCAAAGTTTTCTGGGTGGTTTTTTATACATTTTGTTAGGGGCCGTTTTTGGATTTAATTCTTTACTTTTGCACCGATGAGAAGCCATTTGCCCCACATTTGCCCCGGCATCGCTCCTAGAGTGGTAAAATGTTGGACCAACTCCCATTCATTTTTAACTACAACATTTCTTTCCAACATACTTACACAGAAAAATATATGGGGAAAAAAATTTTGAAAAAAATAAGTAATTTTTTAATTGACGCAATCCGAGCAAAAATAAACATATATTACAATATATAACTTGATACAAACATAATAAATTATATACACTCAAAATAATACATTAGTAGATTTACTTATTTTTTTTTTTGCTAATGCTGGTTAGCTAACTTTTAGCAAATTTTTAGTTGAGATTAGCATGTTAGCAAAAATATCTTGTAAACTTCATTTAGCGCATTAGCAATTTTAAACAAAATTTGAACTAATTTTTTTGCTAAATTTAAAATTGAGTTGACCAAATTTTTACAAGCTTTTTTGCTAATATTAGCAAAAATAAATGGTAATTTTTTTTTTATTTTCAGAAAACTTTAAATGGCGCTATCTCGGAAACTAAGCCAGATAGAGCAAAATGGAGGCCATTTTTGGTTCTCGGGCTCTCCATACACTCAAAAAAAAAGTTTGTAAATTTACAAGTAAAAGGTCTTGTAATTCTATTTTACTAATATTTTTGTCTTTTTACAAAAATTGTTGTATATTTAATAAAACGAAAACTACAGTTTGCTTTGTAATTTTACTATTATATGTTGGTAAATTTATTTTACATATTTTTTAGGTAAATTTACAAAAAAGTGAATTATTTTACAAATTAAAAAAATATTACAAGGTGTTTAGTTTTTTTACACAAGAAAACTGTAATTGTACAACATAATTTTACTTGATGTTATTTAGTCTTTTTACCAAAAAAATGTTTTATTACAAACATTTTTTTTTAAGATCGTTTACAAGGTTTTCAGTTTGAAATGTATGTATTGAAAAGTACAAAACTCCAATATAATTTTACAAAACTTATTTTATTACTAGAATTAATGTTGTTTTACAAAAAAAAAATAATTATTCAACAATAGGACACACAAAAATTTTCAAAGTTCAGATTTTTTTTTTTTGCGTTTTGGAGTAAAAACTTTAGTTAAAAATAATTTTTACACCATTTTTTTGGTAATTTGCGTTAAGTAAAATACCACAATTTTTATGTGTTTCTACTATATAATTGTTATAGTTTTTTTTTTTTGTATTTTTACCATTTTTTTTGGTGATTTTACCATATTTTTTTGGTATTTTTTTTTTAAATTTGGTACCTAAAATGTCAATAGAAAGCTGCCAATTATGAAAAATCAACTTTTTCTTATTTTAACTGGTACTTAAACATCCAATCTACAATATCCAAAATTTTTTTTCCGATTTTTTAAAAATACTTGTGAAAATAATTAAAAATTCAAAAAAAAATTGTTATTTTTTGACTAATTTTTCCTGAAAATATAAGAAATTTCTTGTGTAGCCTCCTTCGCAATTCTCATATGTTCTACTTAAGAAAAACGAAATGTCGAAAAAAATAAAAAAGTGCAGTGCTATACATTAAAAAGTTTGTTAAAAGTGCTCAAGTGAAAAAAATCTTTTCAGGTTGTTGAAGTGCTACTCCAGCTGCCGAAGAAGGAAGAATAAGATGAACCAATGGAAAAAACCTTTAAATTTACAAAACCAATATGTAAATAAACCAATTTTTTTGTAAATTTACAAAACAAATATGAAAATTTAAAAAACAAAATTGTATACTTACGAAAAAAGTTGTAATTTTACAAAAATGAAATAGAAAATACAAAAACAATATTGTAAATTTACAAATTTTATGGTTAAACTACTGTTTTTATGGCAAAAAAATAAGGAAAAATGGTACATATACAATAAAAATTGTAAATTTACCACTTTTTATTGTAAATTTACAAGTTTTTTGCATAAAAAACAGTAGTTTAACCAAATAATATTTTAATCTACAATTTATTTTTTTCATTTTCTATTTTTCCTTGTAAAATAACAACCTTTTTCTGTAAGTTTACAATTTTGTTTTGTAAATTTACCAAATTTTTTGCAAATTTACAAAAAAAATGTTCACCTCGAAGATGATATTTTACAAAAAAAAATTGTAAATTTACATTTTCTTTTGTTAAATCAATTTACAAATTATCCCCGTAACTTTACGGGGATTCTTGCTAGTACATATTTTACAAAACCTGCCCCGTAAAATCACGGGGATTTTATGTCATTTTACAAACTTTTTTTTTTGAGTGTAGTATCGGCGGTCCTCTTCACATGTGTGGACCCTAATGGGTCCTAACTTTGGATCCAAAAAAGTTAGCATTCCCGAAAATTTTAAAATGCTCATATCTCGGTAAATATTGCCGACACAACAAAAAGTCCAAAAGCATTTTTGTGGCTCTCAATACGTAGAACAAGACCGCAGAATAATCAAAAGCTCTCCGAGTAATATTTTTGAAGTTATCGAGTTTTGTAATTCTCAAAACCCCGGTGGTCCCCTAAAATCATGTATCTCAAAAACTAAGCAAGGTAGAGCAAAACGGACACAAATTTTGGATCAAAAACTATAACTATTTTTAAGGAACCCAACTAGGTCTAGGCCCATCGGGGTCTGGACCTATCGGGTCCGAACCCAATGGGGTCCTCAAATGTATATGAACTAAGTTGAAATAAAAAAAAATTTAGTTAACTAATTTTTGGCAAAACATTTTTGCTAACTTTACCAAAAAAATTGTGGGTTCAAAATCAGCAAATGTTCTTGTAGGTATACAAGCTTTTTTTGCTAACATTACAGTTTTCTTTTTTTGAGTGTATGATTATACATCCGTGAGATATTTTCTAAATTTTTTTAATGCAGTCATATGTACACTCAAAAAAAAAAGTTTGTAAAATTACAAGTAAAAGGTCTTGTAATTCTATTTTACTAATATTTTTGTCTTTTTACAAAAATTGTTGTATATTTAATAAAACGAAAACTACAGTTTGCTTTGTAATTTTACTATTATATGTTGGTAAATTTATTTTACAAATTTTTTAGGTAAATTTACAAAAAAGAGAATTATTTTACAAACTAAAAAAATATTACAAGGTGTTTAGTTTTTTTACACAAGAAAACTGTAATTGTACAACAAAATTTTACTTGATGTTAATTAGTCTTTCTACCAAAAAAATGTTTTATTACAAACATTTTTATTTTAAGATCGTTTACAAGGTTTTCAGTTTGAAATGTATGTACTGAAAAGTACAAAATTCCAATGTAATTTTACAAAACTTATTTTATTACTAGAATTAATGTTGTTTTACAAAAAAAAAAATTATTCAACAATAGGACACTCAAAAATTTTCTAAGTTCAGATTTTTTTTTGCGTTTTGGAGTAAAAAATTTAGTTAAAAATAATTTTTTATAAATAAAAAATTTCATGAAAAAAAAATTTGGAAATTTTTTAAGTTCCGGACACAAAAATTGTTCAACTAATTGAAAACTTTAGAAAAAAAATTTAATTTTTACACCATTTTTTGGTAATTCGTGTTAAGTAAAATACCACAATTTTTATGTGTTTCTACTATATAATTGTTCTAGTTTTTTTGCATTTTTACAATTTTTTTGGTAATTTTACCATATTTTTTTGGTAATTTTTTTTTTAATTTGGCACCTAAAATGTCAATGAAAATCTGTCAATTATGAAAAATTAAGTTTTTCTTATTTTAACAAGTACTCAAACATCCAATCTACAATATCCAAAATTTTTTTTGTCTAATTTTTCCTGATAATATAAGAAATTTCTTGTGTAGCCTCCTTTGCAATTCTCATATGTTCTACTTAAGAAAAACGAAATGCCGAAAAAAAATAAAAAAATGCAGTGTTTTACTTTAAAAAGTTTGTTAAAAGTGTTCAAGTGAAAAAAAAAATCATTTCAGGTTGTTGAAGTGCTACTCCAGCTGCCAAAAAAAGAAAAATAAGATGCACCAATGGAAAAAACCCTTTAAATTTACAAAACAAATATTTAAATAAACCAAATTTTTTGTAAATTTACAAAACACACATGAAAATTTAAAAAACAAAATTGTATACTTACAGAAAAAAGTTGTAATATTACAAAAATTAAGTAGAAAATACAGAATCAATATTGTAAATTTACAAATTATTTGGTTAAATTACTGTTTTTACGGCAAAAATAAGAATAAATGGTATATTTACAATAAAAATTATAAATTTACCAATTTTTATTGTAAATATACAAGTTTTTTGCCATGAAAACGGTAGTTTAACCAAACAATTTGTAAATTTACAATTTTGTTTTTGTAAGTTTACAATTTGTTTTACAAATTTACAATTTTTATTGTAAATATGCCAGTTTTTCAATATTTTTTTGCGGTAAAAACAGTAGTTTAACCAAATAATTTGTTAATCTACAATTAATTTTTTTCATTTTCTATATTTTCTTTGTATAATAACAACCCTTTTCTGTAAGTGTACAATTTTGTTTTGTAAATTTACCAAATTTTTTGTAAATTTCCAAAAAAAATGTTCACCTCAAAGTTAATATTTTACAAAAAAAATTGTAAATTGACACAATTTTTTGTCAAATCAAATTACAAATTATCCCCGTAACATTACGGGGATTCTTGCTAGTACATATTTTACAAAACCTGCCCCGTAAAATCACGGCGATTTTATGTCATTTTACAAACTTTTTTTTTTGAGTGTAGTAATATATAATTTAATCATGATTCGGATTAAAAGGTGTACGGTTGATATAATTAAATAAAATAATATGACCCGAGTAAAAAAAAGTTATGTGACGCAATATTTAATTTTATATGAACAGATATGCTTTCATGTAAATCCATTTTAATTTTGATCCGAAAATTGGCGGATCGAATATTATACTATTATATCAAATTCTATTATTTTTGATAAAATAATATCAAATTTGATTAAGTTTGATCCCAAAAATGGGTCTATCTAATTGTATTAAATCATATCTTATCTGTTAAAATTAGATACATTTTTATATAATTAGATGAAATCTGGTAAAATTTTTGGGAATTTTAAACGTGAAATTAGAAATTATTTTATCAGATTGGATACATTAGCCTTGTTTTTTGCAGACCGGATTAAGATTAGGATTAATTTTATTTTGTTAAAAAACGGGTCAAATCAGGTCCAGATTTTTTTTATATTTTTTTTCTGAAATTACATACAATTAGTAAATATAAACAGGAAATCAAATTAAGCTTTGACCAAAATGTAAAGAATGAAAAATAAATATAGTTAAATCCTAGGATTAACTCAGATTTATTTATACCATTTTACATTTTGGACAACGCTTAATTTGTTTTCCTGTTTATATTTACTAATTGTATGTAGATTCAGAAAAAAAAAATTAAAAAAATGTCTGGACTTGATATGACCCAATTTTTAACTAAATAGAGTTAATCCTAATCTTAAGTGTGCAATTACAATTCTGGCGTTGGCCTTGAATTTTGCTCGTTCCCATTCATTTTGTATGTAAAACAAAATTCAAAGCCAACGCTAGCGTTTCAAAGCCAGAATAGAATCAATTCTATTTTCTTGGCTTTGCTCTCTCGTGAGTATTTTTTTCTTGCTTTGGCGTTGCCAGTCTTTTACAAAAAAAGGGTTGATTTTGTGATGTGTTTCATATCTTGTTTATGAAACACATCTGTGTATTGGAAAATTAGAAGAAAGTACATATAAAAGAAAGTGAAAATATAATTTACCGCCAATTATTTAAAAAAAAAAAAACAAGTATCAAAAAAATATCAATAAAAAAACCAAAGGAGTTTTATGTTTCACCAAAAAAAAATAATTTTCAGGAAAAATTTATTTTTCTTCCACCAAATAATTATATTTCTGTTCTTCTTTGTGTGTGTGTATTAGAGTTTTTCTTTTCCCGGACTTTTTCATTTCCCGGGAAAGCGGGATTCATTTTTAAATTTCCCAGGATCCCGGGAATTCCCGCAATAACTAAAAACCCAATTTTTTTGTCAAAAAAATATATAAAAACCTTATGAATGCGATTACACTATTTATAATGTTTATTAACACCATAAAAATCTTATTTAGTACCTTTAAAACAGAAAAAAAATAAGTTTCGAGAAAAAAAGAACAATTTTTGTTACCCAGTTCTTATAAATAAAACGGTCCAAATATATCGAAGTCGTTTAAAAGTATTTTTAAGGGAATATGTTATTTCACATCGCTTTATCTGTTTTAATAATAAAATTCATCATTTATTCTAATTCATCTTGTTGTTAGTTCATTTTTACAATTGGTTCTCAACGCTTTGCCTATAAAACACAATGAAACTAATTCACAGGAATTTCTCTATTATGTTTCTGAAACTGAATGTAACTGTTTCAGAGAAATGAAATTATAAGAAAATTTACCCCAAAAATTAAAAATCCTGGTTTCTAAAAAAACTGTCATCCTTTACACAGATTTTATATCAATTTGTCGATTTAAAAAGAATCATGTCCAGAGACATAAATATTTTCTAAAGAAACAAATAATCATACTGCAATTTTTTATAATGCAGTTCTCAGAAAAAAATTTCTTAGCTTCTGAAAAAAAGTATCAGGATCTGATAACACAGCCCAACAACCAAAATCGGAGTGGGATGAAGCAAAAAGCAAATGAAAGCATAATAAAACCCTCGACACTTTTTTTTTGGTTTAGCGCTAATTTTTTTTGCACGCATTTGAAGTTGGTGAACTTTTATTATAATTATAATAATAATTGCTTAAAAATTGTATAGGGCGTATGATTAATTTTTGTAATTGCCTTTAAATAACAATCATACGCAACGGTGAACAGTGGATTATTTTTATTAATTTGGCTATTCAGTAAATAGGTACGGGACCGATCACAGCGAATTTCATACCGGTTGTAGCTAACATAATTTCGAGCTTATGTTTAGACCCCTAATGTAGGACATGTTTAGTACACAAAAGCTTTAATTGCTTTAAAATACGTGTAAAAAATTATCTAGCGCTGAATTAAAAAAACCTCTTGATGGCTTTGTTATGTAAAATGTAAACTTTAATTTGCTTTTGGTTTCATTCTATTCCGATTTTAAATTTAGATTTTTTATCACTGTGTAATTATATCCTATCGAAATTTAGATATTGTGAGACTTTTTTTTTATTTCGTAAGTCTCAGATTTCATGACATTTTTTAGTTAGAACGTCTCTCTTTTTGGGCTCTCATGGTCCCTGCGTACGTTTCTGACATCAATTATCAAGAATTTTAATAAAATCTCTAAAAAATCACATACTAAATAATCAATAGAAGTCGAAAAATCAACAATTTCAAAGAAACTAAAATTCCCGGGAATTCCCGCTCTATTTCCCGGGATTTCGGGATCGAAAATTTACGGGAATTCCCGGGAATTCCCGTCCCGGGAATTCCCGTGAAAAACTCAAGTGTGTATACAAACAAACGCCAGAACAAAATTCAAAGCCAAAGCCTTTGTTTAAATCAAACGCCCTCTCTTTACACAAAATTCAAAGTCAACGCCAGAATTGTAATTGCACACTAATCCGGTCTGCAAAAAACAAGCCTATTATCAATTAGAAGAGTTTTTATTGCATTCTTCGGAATTTTTTTTATTAAAAATTTGTCAATTTTGTTTTCTAAAATCATTTTTAAGGGATTTAAAAATTCCAAAAAATGTTTGTGTCTCAGAAAATTTAAAAACATTTTTTCGGAACTAAAAATTTTTTTAAAAACATAAAAATTTCTCCTTAAAACATTTTCAATGATTTTTTTACTCAAAAAAAAAAAAAATTGCTAAAAAAATTTTGTGTTCGGGACTTTGGAAAATTTTCATAAAATTTTTTAGGACTTGAAAATTTTTTAATTGTCCGGGACTTAGAAAATTTTGAAAAATTTTTTCGGGATATAATTATAAATAAAATCATATATCTTTTTATCTGCCATATCTAAAAATTCCCGACCTTATATGTCATATCTAATTTAATATAGATCGGTATATAAATAGATATGAATATGTATGTTATCATATTAAAAAATAAGGAAAAAAACAATGCTATATATAAACTTATATGTCCATATCAAAGTTCATGCATAACCATATATAAATTTAAATAATTATATATTATCATATATGATTATATCATATCTTTTTTACTCGGGGAGGGTCAATACAAAATCTGCTTTTCTGTATAATTTAACATTAAATTATATATAGCTTATTGTGTTCCATATAAAACTTTATATGTTTCTAATTAATCAAAAATTTTCTAAGTTTTTTAAGCAAAGTATAAGAAACTTTTTAAAATGTTCCTAATTAATACCCACTTTCCACTATTATACTTTTCCTTTATACAAGCGTAATTTCACCATGTAAGGGAAATATTTTATAATCATTTTTTGCCAGAAATTGTTCACTTATTAGATACGACCAGGTTTCCATCAAAAAATAATGTAAAAATCTTTTGGAAAGTGGTAAATTTCGACGTGTATAATGGAAAAGTGTGATAGTGTAAAATAGGTATTAACATTTCCTTATTAGGGTTATGTATATCACCTACACTCAAAAAAAAAAAGTTTGTAAAATGACATAAAATCCCCGTGATTTTACGGGGCAGGTTTTGTAAAATATGTACTAGCAAGAATCCCCGTAATGTTACGGGGATTCTTGATTTAACAAAAAAATTACGGGGAGAAAGTGTAAATTTACAATTTTTTTTTGTAAAATATTATTGTAGACTTACAAAAAAAGTTGTAAATTTACGAAATAAAGTAGAAAATCAAAAAATAAAATTGTAGATTTACAAATTGTTTGGTTTAACTACAGTTTTTTATGGCAAAAAACTTGTATATTTACAGTAAAAAGTGGTAAATTTACAATTTTTATTGTAAATATACCATTTTTTTCTTATTTTTTTGCCGTAAAAACAGTAGTTTAACCAAATAATTTGTAAATTTACAATATTGTTTTTGTATTTTCTACTTTATTTTTGTAAAATTACAACTTTTTCTGTAAGTATACAATTTTGTTTTCTAAACTTTCATATTTGTTTTGTAAATTTACAAAAAATTTGGTATATTTACATATTGGTTTTGTAAATTTAAAGGTTTTTTCCATTGGTGCATCTTATTTTTCCTTCTTCGGCAGCTGGAGTAGCACTTTAACAACCTGAAATGATTTTTTTTTTTTCACTTGAACACTTTTAACAAACTTTTTAGAGTATAACACTGCACTTTTTTATTTTTTTTTTGAAATTTCGTTTTTCTTAAGTAGAACATATGAGAATTGCGAAGGAGGCTACACAAGAAATTTCTTATAATTTCAAGAAAAACTAGTCAAAAAAATTACCTTTTTTTTCGAATTTTTAATTATTTTAGCAAGTATTTTTAAAAAATTATAAAAAAAACTTTGGATATTGTAGATTGGACGTTTAAGTACCTGATAAAATAAGAAAAAACTTAATTTTTCATAATTGACAGCTTTTGATTGACATTTTAGTGCCAGATTTAAAAAAAAAGTACCAAAAAAATATGGTAAAATTACCAAAAAATGATAAAAATACAAACAAAAAAACTAGAACAATAATATAGTAAAAACATATAAAAATTGTGGTATTTTACTTAAAGCAAGTTACCAACAAATTGTCTTGATATTTTTTTGATAAAGCTTACAACTAATTGAAAAATGTTTGTATCCGGAACTTAAAAAATTTTCAAAATTTTTTTATGAAATTTTTTATTTATAAAAAGTAATTTTTAACAAAATATGGACTTAGAAAATTTTTGCGTCTCCTATTGTTGCATAATTATTTTTCAATACAAATTTTTGTTTAATTACATTTTTTTGTGTCAAAATCAGGGTTTACAATTAGCATACACAAAAAATTTTTTAAACAATATAATACTACAAATATTTCACGCCTTCAATATTTTTCTTTATTGCTAATTTAAAAATTAAAATACTAAAGCAATTTTTTTAAATTGCTAATTTATAAATTCAAACTTGAACATATTTTCAAAATGAATATATTCAAATTTTAAAATTTCTGAAGAAAATATTTTAGCAAATTTAAAAATTTGAAAATGAAAAAAAACTGGTGACAGCAAATTTAAAAATTTTAAAATTAAAAAAAAAAAACTGGCCACAGCAAATTTTAAAATTGCAATTTTAGCAAATTTCAAAACATTTAAAATGCTAAAATTGTAAATTTCAAATTCCGAAAATTGTAATTTGGTAAATTTGAAAATATTTAACATGCTTGTTTAGAAAACTGAAACACTGAATATATTACAATTTGAAAACAATACAAATTGAATACACATACATACGTATGTGTGTATGGAAAAAAAATGATGAACGATATTTATTAAACGAATACATAAATATTAAAAGATAAAAATGTTACACGGTTTTTGTGCAAACTTCTAGAATACATTTTCTAAAGTATTTTTGCCTTCTAAACATAAATCTGTCATCAGAAAAAGTTGTATCGCCTTCTCGAGATATAGGCATTTTAGTTTTTGGTGGACCAATACCTCAAAACCAACAATTCTTTTAGTATTGGAAAAATGTATGTTAAATTTTTATATGAGGGTTTCTGCGTCAACCGAGCCACCCCTTTCTCCAAAATTGGCATGAATTTAAAATTTTTAAAAAATTTTAAAATTACTTAAAAATATTTACTTTTAAATGCCGAGTGACGCCTTTTGAATTTCTATATGGCTGATCCAATATGGAGCCCAATTTAAAATATTACAGATTCGCTTAAAACGTTTTATATATGGGTTCTTGGGGTCGCTTAAGAAGAACCTGCAGTTGGATTTTTAAAATTCAATATGGCGGACTCAACATGGGACCAATATTTTTAAAAAATAAACCGATTTGCTTGAAACTTTATATGCTCGGGATTTTGGGATCGCTAAAGAAGAATCTGAAGTTAGATTTTCTAAGTTCAAGATGGTGGATCCAACATGGCGATAAATGATCCGACCCAGTGGCGTATACAGGGGGGGGGGGGCCGGTGGCCCGGGCCCCCCGAAATGAATTCACAAATTTCAGGATTTGGTATCAAATAACAAGTACAATATTAAAAAACTTCTTAAACAAATCGAAAAACATTTAGGAATCTAAAATTTTTTAAAGAAATATGTTTTAAAACCGAAAAATTTTTCTGTTAAAAAAATCTCAAAATCTGAAAATTTTTTCTTAGAATTTCAAACTTTTCAACTTAAGATACTAATGAAAGAATATCTTACAACCTAAAGTTTTATGTACACAAAAAATGAACCTAATTGTAAGTAAAATGTAGTCAAATCTTAAAATGCGACTTTGTCTTTGAGAAAAATGCCTCAGAACGCGACTATTTCTTAAAAAAAAAATGTCTCAGAATCTTACACTCTTCTAAAAAAAATGTCTCAGAATCTAAAACTTTCTATAAGAAAAATGTCTGAGAATCTAAGACTTTTTTTATAGGAATAATGTCTTAAAATATTAGCCTTTTTCTCAGAATCTAAGACTTTTTCTATAGGAAAAATGTCTCAGAATCTGAGACTATTCTATAAACAAATCTAAGAATCTGAGGCTTTTCTATATGAAAAATGTTTTAAAAAAAATGTTTCAGAGACACAAGCTGGGACTTTTTGTGTAGAGGCTAAAAATCTGAGACTTTTCTATTGTAAAAATATCTTTTTCTATGGGAAAAATAATTCAGAATCTGAGACTTTCTCTTTATGAAAAATGTTTCAGAATCTTAGTCTTTTTCTATATTAAAAATGTTTCAGAATCTGACAATTTCCTATTGGCAAAATGTCTGAGAATCTGAGACTTGTTTTATAAGAAAATTTCTAAGAATTTGAAACTTTGTCTATAGGAAAAGTGTTTAAGCATCTGAGACTTTTTCGATTGGAAAAATGTCTCAGAATCTAAGAAATTTTCTGTAGAAAAAATGTTTGAGAATCTGAGACATTTTCTATAGGAAAAATGTCGAAGAATCTGAGACTTTTTTTATAAGAATCTGAGACTTTCTATAGGAAAATTATCTCAGAATTAGAAACTTTTTCTATAAGAAAAATGTCTAAGAATCTTAGACTTTTTCTATAGGAAAATTTTCTCAGAATCCGAGAGTTTTTCTTTAGGAAAAATGTTTTAGAATCTAAGACTTTTTGTATACTGTTTTCCTTTTAAAAAGGTCTCAGAATCTGAATAATTTTTCTTAAAGAAAAGGCGAAGATTTTCTCAGAATCTAAAACTTTTTGTGTAGAATGTTTCAGAATCTAAGAAAATGTGCTAGACTAGAAATATCTCAGATTCTGGGAAAATGTCTTACAATCGGAGTCTTTTCTTTTAGAAAAGTATTTTATGAATATATTTATAGAATCATTTTCTAAAGTGACTTTTTCCCGAGAAACGTTTTTCATTGGAAATATGATTTAGAGTCTTTCACTTTTCTATAACAAAAACTGTCTTAACTGGAAATTGTCATAGAATCTTAGACTTTTCTTTGAAAAAAAATTCAGATTCTGATAATATTGGAAAAATGTATCAGCATCTGACACAATTCACACATTAAAAAAAGACTTAAGTCTCTCAAAAAATTTTAAAATATTAAAAAAATTTAATTTTTTTCCCAACAGTTTTAAACTTACAAAAAAATTAAGAATCTGATTGTGTTACATTCAGTCATAGAGTAAAGAAAAGGAGGTACGATTAGTGAAAACTTCGTGGAACCCAAATTGAGAACTACGATTATCTCAAGGCGGGCTCTTTTAGATAATAGAATAGATAAATTGTTTTGTTTTCTTTTCATTTTCCTTTTAAATGCATTCGTTTTTTTTTTTCTTTATTTCCTTTTGAAATGTATTTAGGGTTTCACTTTTTTCTTCGATTTCCTTTTGAAAGGTATTTGGGGTTTCTCTTTTTTTCAATTTCCTTTTGTAAGTATTCCGGGTTCTAGCCCGAGATAATCGGAGTTCACGGCTAAAAAAAATTAACAAACGAAGTGCGGTTTCATTCGTAATATCTCTTATTCTTCTTTACTCTGTGATTCAGGTCAAGGAAAAGATCGAGACAAATTCTAAAACATGTGCTGTAATAAAAATTTTTTGTAAAAAAAAAAATTGACAAAAAATTTTGGGCCCCCACCGAAATAAAATCCTGGATACGCCCCTGATCCGACTTAATATTCCGTTCGGCTAAAAAGCCAAGGCGAATATTCTGCCACATTTTTTTGCCGAATCTATATAAATAAAAATCAATTGTCGTTCGTTGGTAACAGCATCAGTTGAGAACGGCTGGACCGATTTGGACAATTTTTTTTTTGAAATGTTCGTCATAGCCCAACTTAGGTTTTTACGTAAAGAAAAATTGACCACGCCCACTTTTAAGCCCACTTTTTTCGATTTATCTAAAATCGGAAAATGACTGCACCAATTTGGGTAATTTTTTATTTAAATGTTCGTAATAATACAATTTAAGTTTGTACTGAAAGGAAAATCGACCATGCCCACTTTTACGCCCACTTTTTCAATTTATCTAAAATCTGAGAATGGCTGGACCAATTTGACAATTTTTTTTAAAATGCATTTTCATCATATTCCAACTTTGGTTTTTACGAAAAAAAAAAATTTACCACTCCCACTTTGGCTAATTTTTGTTGCAAATGTTCGTCATAATTCAACTAAGGTTTTTATGGGTAGTAGAATTTCCCACGCCCACTTTTTGCTATGTATCGAAAGAACTAAGACGGCTAGACCGATTTGGTTATAGTCCGCAAAAGATGTTTAAGGAAAGAAAAATTTTGCACACCGCTCACTTTTCCCGATATATATCATTCCATGATATATATCGGGTGGATCAATTTATCTAATTTTGTTTTTAATGTTCGTCATAGTCCAGCAAAGGTTTTTCGGAAAGAAGAATTTTCCACTTCTATGCCCACTTTTGAATGGATGGACCGGGTTGGTTAAATTCAAATAAGGTTTTACGGTAAGATAAGTTGTCCACCCTCTCCTTTTTTTCGATATATATAAAATTTACTCCATAGAAAAATAAAATATAGAATAATAAAATATAAACAAAAATCATATGTAGTTCGTTGGTAATCGCATCACTTGAGAACTGAAGGATTTGGATAATATTTTTCTTTAAGTTCGTCTTTTTTTTTTAATGTTTTTCTTTGGTTTTTTTCGGAAAACAAATTAATCACGCCCACTTTTACGCCTCCTTTTTCGATATATCTGAAATCGGAGAACGGCTGGACTTAATTTTTTTTTTTTAATTTTCGTCATAGTTCAATTTAGGTTAAAACGGAAATAAAATTTGTTCACGCCACTTTTATTTCGATATGTCTGAAATAGTAGAACGACAGGGCCGATTTGGCTATTAGTAGTATTTGTTGACGTTCGTGATAGTACAACTAAGGTTTTTACGGAAAAATAAATTGTCCACTCCCACATCGAAGAAAGACTGGCCTGATTTGTTAAATTTTTTCTTTAATGGTCATTATAGTCCAAGTAAGGATTTTGAAATAATTATTGGCCTCCCCCACCTAAAAGCCCACATTTTTTAACATCCTTAAAATTTGCAACACTTGAGAACGCCTGGGCCGATGTGGCTAATTGTTTTAAATGTTTGTAATGTTCCATATAATTGTTTGGAAAGAAAAATTGTCCTCGGCCACTTTTTTTCGATATATCTAAAATTTGTTTTTACTCTAATTCGATCTATTAAAAAAATATTTCTTTATATATTCAGCTTAAACTTGGTAAAAATGATTTTAAATCTTTTGGGATTTTTACCATATGTACAATTTTAACTTACTACACAATTTTTAACGCCCACTTTTGTCTAAATATGTCGACTACTAATGACCGGACTGATTTTTTTATGTTGATTATAGTTTTAATATAAGGAAATTTAAATGAGAAAAGTGTCCCGAAAAAATTAAAAATTCGGGAAAACTATAAAGGTTTGTTTAAACTAAAGACAATAGCTCACGATAAGAACGAGGAATATGCTTAATTTATTTTTGTGTTGTTCGTAATGATACTAAAGAAGTTTTTAATTTGTACAGTACGCAAAGTCGAAGACATGGTTATTTTTTTTTTAGTTCCTAAAATATAATTTGAAGATGATTATCTGCCTAATCGGGCCTTTAAAACCACGCCTTCAATTTTTTCTAAGCCAAGAAATTCATTACCCTTTTTTGCAGGGCTATATATTTGAAGCGATACGAAATATAACACTGATCTTATATTTGGGCCAGCAACGCGGACCGGGCCAGCTAGTAAAGAATAATTATTAGATATTGTAGTCACGTGTTGAAAAATGCACCAACCTCGTTTATGAAAAATTTCAAGCAAATCAGGTTACATAAAAAAAAATGGTCGCCATGTTGGATCCGTCATTTTAAATTTGGGAAATTCTACTTCAGATTCTAATTTAGCAACCCAAAATGCATAAAAAGTTTTAAGTCAATTATTTTTAAAAAGTATCGCCATGTTGGATCCGCCATTTTGAACTTAGAAAATCTAACTTCAGATTCTTCTTTAGCGACCCAAAAACGCCATTTTGAATTTTAAAAATCCATCTGCAAGTTCTTTTTAAGCGACCACAAGAACCCATATATAAAGAGTTTTAAGCGAATCTGTAATATTTTTAACAAATTGGGCGCCACATTGGATCAGCCAATAGAAATTTAAAAGGCGTCTCTCGGCATTCAGAAGTAAATACTTTTAAGTAATTTCAAAATTTTTTAAAAAATTTTAAACTCATACCAATTTTGGAGAGAGGGGTGGCTCGGTTGACGCAGAAACCCTCATATACAAATTTAACATACATTTTTCCAATACTAAAAGAATTGTTGGTTTTGAGGTATTGGTCCACCAAAAACTAAAATGCCTATATCTCGAGAAGGCGATACAACTTTTTCTGATGACAGATTTATGTTTAGAAGGCAAAAATACTTTAGAAAATGTATTCTAGAAGTTTGCACAAAAACCGTGTAACATTTTTATCTTTTAATATTTATGTATTCGTTTAATAAATATCGTTCATCATTTTTTTTCCATACACACATACGTATGTATGTGTATTCAATTTGTATTGTTTTCAAATTGTAATATATTCAGTGTTTCAGTTTTCTAAACAAGCATGTTAAATATTTTCAAATTTACCAAATTACAATTTTCGGAATTTGAAATTTACAATTTTAGCATTTTAAATGTTTTGAAATTTGCTAAAATTGCAATTTTAAAATTTTAAAATTTGCTGTGGCCAGTTTTTTTTTTTTAATTTTAAAATTTTTAAATTTGCTGTCACCAGTTTTTTTTTCATTTTCAAATTTTTAAATTTGCTAAAATATTTTCTTCAGAAATTTTAAAATTTGAATATATTCATTTTGAAAATATGTTCAAGTTTGAATTTATAAATTAGCAATTTAAAAAAATTGCTTTAGTATTATAATATTTTCTGTAGTAATACTAGAAAATTATTATATTCTATGCAATTTTTGACTACTGCCAGTAGCAAAACAAACCCTGGTCAAAATACTGAAAACCTTGTAAACTAAAAAATCTTGAAAAAAAATTGTTTGTAATAAAACATTTTTTGGTAGAAAGACTAAATACTATCAAATAAAATGTTGTTGTACAATTACAATTTTCTTGTGTAAAACAACTAAGCACCTTGTAATTTTTTTTTAGTTTGTAAAATAATTATTTTTTTTGTTAATTTACCTAAAAAAATTGTTAAATAAATTTACCAACATATTATAGTAAAATTACAAACCGCACTGTAGTTTTTGTTTTATTAAAAATACAAGAATTTTTGTAAATAGACAAAAATATTAGTAAAACAGAATTACAAGACCTTTTGCTTGTAATTTTACAAACTTTTTTTTTGAGTGTATCTGGTTCGAAGCGTACCCAAACTTTTTTGTTTTAGAAAATTATATGTTTAGTGAATGTATCGTTGACCTGTGGTGTATCTTAACCCAGCCAAAAAACTGGATTTTATATGTTTTTATCCAATTAGATCTAATTAGGTCCACCAATATATAGCAATGTCTGGTCAAAACTCGGATGAAATCAAATCATATTTTATACAAGTTGATCTTTTTTAATGCAAAAATATCCACCATTATTCAGATCAAATTGCGTATAAATATATATTGTGTTACACTCAAAAAAAAAAGTTTGTAAAATTACAAGTAAAAGGTCTTGTAATTCTATTTTACTAATATTTTTGTCTTTTTACAAAAATTGTTGTATATTTAACAAAACGAAAACTACAGTTTGCTTTGTAATTTTACTATTATATGTTGGTAAATTTATTTTACAAATTTTTTAGGTAAATTTACAAAAAAGTGAATTATTTTACAAAAAAGGAAAATATTACAAGGTGTTTAGTTTTTTTACACAAGAAAACTGTAATTGTACAACACAATACTTGATATTATTTAGTCTTTCTACCAAAATTATGTTTTCTTACAAACATTTTTTTTTAATATTTTTTAAATCGTTTACAAGGTTTTAAATTTTTTAACACAAAAAAATGTAATTAAAAAAAAAATATGTATTGAAAAGTACATAATTCCAAGGTAATTTTACAAAACTTATTTTATTACTAGAATTAATGTTGTTTTACAAAAAAAATTAATTATGCAACAATAGGACACGCAAAAATTTTCTAAGTTAATTTTTTTTGCGTTTTGGAGTAAAAAATTTAGTTAAAAATTATTTTTTATAAATAAAAAATTTCATGAAAAAATTTTTGGAAATTTTTTAAGTTCCGGACACGAACATTTTTCAACTAAGCTTTAGCAAAAAAAATTTAATTTTTACACCATTTTTTGGTAACTTGCGTTAGGTAAAATACCACAATTTTTATGTGTTTTTTTATAATAAAAAGCTGCCAATTATAAAAAATTAAGTTTTTCTTAATTTAACAGGTACTTAAACATCCAATCTACAATATCTATTTTTTTTCTGATTTCTTAAAAATAGTTGTGAAAATAATTAAAAATTCGAAAATTTTTTTTATTTTTTGACAAATTTTTCCTAAAAATATAAAAAATTTCTTGTGTAGCCTCCTACGCAATTCTCATATGTTCTACTTAAGAAAAACGAAATGCCGATAAAAAAGCAGTGTTATAATTTAAAAAGTTTGTTAAAAGTGTTCAAGTGAAAAAAAAAATCATTTCAGGTTTTTAAAGTGCTACTCCATCTGCCGAAGAAGAAAAAACAAGATGCACCAATGGAAAAAAAACTTTAAATTTACAAAACAAATATGTAAATAAACCAAATTTTTTGTAAATTTACAAAACAAATATGAAAATTTAAAAAATAAAATTGTAAGCGTACAGAAACAAGTTGTAATTTTACAAAAATGAAGTAGAAAATACAAAAACAATATTGTAAATTTACAAATTATTTGGTTAAACTACTGTTTTTACGGCAAAAAATAAGAAAAAATGATATGTATTGTGTACATTGTACACAATAAAAATTGTAAATTTACCACTTTTTATTGTAAATATACAAGTTTTTTGCCATAAAAAACAGTAGTTTAACCAAACAATTTGTTAATTTAAAATTTTGGTTTTTGATTTTCTACATTATTTTTCAAAATTAACAATTTTTTTTTTTAAGTTTACAATCTGTTTTGTAAATTTTAATTTTATTTTGCATATTTACAATTTTTATTGTAAATATACGTGTTTTTCAATATTTTTCTGCGGTAAACACAGTAGTTTAACCAAATAATTTGTTAATATACAATTTATTTTTTTCATTTTCTATTTTTTCTTTGTAAAATAACAACCTTTTTCTGCAAGTTTACAATTTTGTTTTGTAAATTTACCAAAT
The DNA here is from genome assembly GCA_963921195.1 of Pegoplata infirma. Lineage (NCBI taxonomy): Eukaryota > Metazoa > Arthropoda > Insecta > Diptera > Anthomyiidae > Pegoplata > Pegoplata infirma. The sequence continues at coordinate 112,136,588 of OY992536.1, read as the reverse complement.
TTTTTGTAAATTTCCAAAAAAAAATTTTCACCTCGAAGTTAATATTTTACAAAAAAAAATTGTAAATTTACGTTTTCTCCCAGTAATTTTTTTGTTAAATCAATTTACAAATTCTTGCTAGTACATATTTTACAAAACCTGCCCCGTAAAATCACGGGGATTTTATGTCATTTTACAAACCTTTTTTTTTGAGTGTACATAATATTATATACTGCATCATATAACAATTTTTACTCGGTAATTAAACACTTACTCAAAAGTGTTTAAAAAAAATAAGTAAATAATTTAATAAAAATTTAATAGTTTTTTTAATCTCTTAGTTTTTATAATTCTCATTTAGTTTTAGTTTTTTGAATATCTATATAAAAGTTTAAAATCATCTTCATGAAATTTTTCTATTTCTTTAAGCGTCGAACCAGAATCAAATTACATCGCGTAAGGCTGGTAGTTACGAACATTTTCGTTTCTACAATATAAATGTGAGGAACCTAAATCAAACGGACCTAAAAATTTCAAATTGAATGTGTTTGTTTATTTGTTTTTTACGTCTTATGCAATTTGATTCTGGTTCAACGCTAAATATATTTGGTAAAAGTTAGAAAAAAAAGTTTTTTTTTGTAAAAAAAATGTGAAACTTTTTTAAACTTTTTAAAAAAATAATTTGATAAATTTTGAGTAAAGTTTTATTTGCAAAATTAAAAACTTAATTGAAAAAAAAAAACGAAAAATTTGGAGTAAAGTTTTAATTATGAGCAAAAACATTTAACATCAACGAGTAATTTTTTTACGGGGAAGGTTTTGTAAAATATGTTATATATATATATATATATATGATAATTTGTAAATTGATTTAACAAAAGAAAATGTAAATTTACAATTTTTTTTGTAAAATATTACCTTTGAGGTGAACATTATTTTTGGAAATTTACAAAAAATTTGGTAAATTTACAAAACAAAATTGTAAACTTACAGAAAAAGGTTGTTATTTTACAAAGAAAAAATAGAAAATGAAAAAAATAAATTGTAGATTAACAAATCATTTGTTTAAACTACTGTTATTACCATAAACAAAATATTGAAAAACTCGTATATTTACAATAAAAATTGTAAATTTGCAAAAAAAAAAAAAATAAAATTTACAAAACAAATTGTAGACTTACAAAAAAAGTTGTAAATTTACAAAATAAAGTAGAAAATCAAAAAATAAAATTGTAAATTTACAAATTGGGTGGTTAAACTACTGTTTTTATGGCAAACAAGTTGTGTATTTACAATAAAAAGTGGTAAATTTACAATTTGTATTATAAATATACCATTTTTTCTTATTTTTTTGCCGTAAAAACAGTAGTTTAACCAAATAATTTGTAAATTTACAATATTGTTTTTGTATTTTCTACTTCATTTTTGTAAAATTACAACTTTTTTCTGTAAGTATACAATTTTGTTTTTTTAAATTTTCATATTTGTTTTGTAAATTTACAAAAAATTTTGTATATTTACATATTTTTTTTGTAAATTTTTTTCCATTGGTGCATCTTATTTTTCCTTCTGCGGCAGCTTGAGTAGCACTTCAACACCTTGAAACGATTTTTTTTTTCACTTCAACACTTTTAACTAGCTTTTTAGAGTATAACACTGCACTTTTTATACCCTCCACTCTAGTGATAGAGGGTATATATAAGTTTGTCATTCCGTTTGTAACACATCGAAATATTGGTCTAGGACCCCATAAAGTATATATATTCATGATCCTTGATCGATTTTAAGTCGATCTAGCGATGTCCGTCCGTCCGTCCGTCCGTCCGTCTGTCTGTCTGTCTGTCTGTCTGTCTGTCTGTCTGTCTGTCTGTCTGTCTGTCTGTCTGTCTGTCTGTCTGTCTGTCCGTTGAAAACACGCTAACTTTTGAAAGACTTTATGTTCTCCATTTACCGGGTCAGGTTGGTATTGCAATCCAGCGAAATCGGTCTAGTGGTTCAAAAATTATGAGCAAAATAGTAAATTTCGGCAAGGGTATTTTTCGAATTTACAAGATTAAAACCACTATAACTTTCGAAAGACAATTCTGAGGGGGCTGAAGCTTAGCATATATATTTGTCGTTTCTCGAGGCTGTTTGGTTTTGAATTTCAGCAAAATCGGTTCAGTGGTTAAAAAGTTATAAGCAAAGCAGTGAATTTCAGATTTGTTTCACCTTAAACTGTTGAAAACTCGTTAAACAAGTTTTATAAGCATGGTGAAATACCAGTTTTGTAAAACTTGTTGTTTGTTTTCTTGTCGTGGGGTGCAGTTTAGTTGTTAGGCAAGTAAATATTTGTTATTGTTTTGTTATTGTGAGTGTTACTGTATGTAACGGGAAAAAATCAAATAAAGTATGTGTATGATTGAATGTTAATTTGTTTTTGGTTTTTAAAGAAGAAGATGGTAATATAAAAAGAAGAAAATATGTGAAATAGTTTTTTTTTTGTATTACATTATAGGTATAAAACAACAAAAATATTTTACAAAGTAATTTGTTACTCAAAGAAATTGTACACTAAAAAAGTATTTACACTCAAAAAAAAAAATGTTACACTCAAAAAAAAATGTACACATTATTATTTTTTTTTGTTTAATGAAATGGCAGACTCAAAAAAATGTTGACAGTCAAAAAAATTTTACACTCAAAAAAATTTGATTGATTAAAAGAAAGTTTGACTCAAAATAATATATATATTTCTAATAAAAAATTTGTAATGCAATTTTTGAAATTTTTTTTAGAAAATTACTAACAGATAACATTGTGGAGGGTATTCATAGATTCGACCAAGTCGAATTTAATTTTTCTACTTGTTTATTTTTTTTCGGCATTAAGTTTTTCTTAAGTAGAATTTATGAGAATTGCGAAGGAGGCTACACAAGAAATTTCTTGTATTTTCAGGAAAAATTAGTCAAAAAATAACAATTTCTTTTTAATTTTTAATTATTTTCACAAGTATTTTTAAAAAAAATAGAAAAAAACTTTGGATATTGTAGATTTGATGTTTATGTACCTGTTACAATAAGAAAAACTTAATTTTTCATAATTGGCAGTTTTTTATAGACATTTTAGTAGCCAGATTTAAAAAAATTACCAAAAAAAAAAAATTGTAAAATTACCAAGAAATGGTAAAAAAAAAAAAAAAAAATAGAAAAATAATATAGTAAAAACACATAAAAATTGTTGTATTTTACTAAAAGCAAATTACCAAAAAAACAATTAGTTGAAAAATGTTAGTGTCCGGGACTTAAAAATTTTTCAAAATTTTTTTTTCATGAAATTTTTTATTTATAATAAATGATTTTTAACAATATTGTTTACTCCAAAACGCAAAAAAAAATCTGAACTTAAAAAAATTTTGGGTGTCTATTGCTGCGTAATTTAATTTTTTTTGTAAAACAACATAAATTCTCGTAATTAAATAAGGTTTGTAAAGTTACCTTGGAATTTTGTACTTTTCTTTTTGTAAATTTTTTTGCGTTAAAAAATTAAAAACCTTGTAAACGATGTAAAAAATCTTGAATTTTTTGTAATAAAACATTTTTTTGGTAGAAAGACTAAATACCATCAAATAAAATTTTGTTGTACAATTACAGTTTCCTTGTGTAAAAAAACTAATCACCTTGTAAAATTTTTTTAATTTGTAAAATAAATAATTTTTTTGTAAATTTACCTAAAAAAATTGTTAACTAAAATTACCAACATATAATAATAAAATTACAAAGCAAACTGTAGTTTTCGTTTTATTAAGAATACAAGAATTTTTGTAAAAAGACAAAAATATCAGTAAAATAGAATTACAAGACATTTTACTTGTAATTTTACAAACTTTTTTTTGAGTGTACTTTTAACTTTGTAATCTTTATTTTTGGTTTTGGTATGTCTTGTAGAGCGGATTATAAGCTTTAAAACAAACAAAAAATGGGCTCTGTAGCTACAATAGCACTTATGATATTAAAGTTTTAAGGTTCAAGAGTGTTGCGATTTGGAGATTTTAGGGGAAATTGTGAAAAATTTTGATTTTGAGTGATCCCATTGTTGTCCCAACTTAAAAATTTTAGAATAAATTCTCTAGGAATTTCTCTATAAGATTATCAAGTAAAAAAAAATCGGGGGATACCATCCTCCCCATTTTCTCCTTCCTTTGTTACGACCTTAAAATAAGGGAGGTAACCCTTATTTTTTTTCGAAAATTTTTTGGTTATGATAGGTCTTGTAGAGCATATTATGAGCTTCAAAACAAACCAAAAATGGGCTTTCTAGCTATAATAGAACCAACGATATTACCCAGCAAAACTTTGGTAATGGGTAGTGATTACATAACACATTACCGGGTAATGTATATACCTTATTTGTAGCATTATTTTAGGATGTCTTACCAAACATTTGTTCCACAACGTATTATTTTCAAGTGAAAAATAATGCATTACTAATAATTTGCTACGTAATGTATGATTATTGGAAAAAGTGTATTTCATATTTATTATTTCTAAACATTAAATCATGGATGACTTATATTTGGTTACATTATGTATTATTTGAAAGTTTGAAATTATTCATTATTTATAATTGGATGCATAATGCATTACAATAACATAAAAAATAATTATTTTATAAAAAAATGCATAAGTTTAAACTAGAGATGGGCTCACGACAGGAAATTTCTAACGACACACACTCACGAGCATATTTTATCTACTTACAATCACGTGAGAATATTTAATACAAAATTACTTTTTCACTACTCGTAACACCTTATATAATATCTTTTGGTGTGCTATATTATTTCATTTCTCGTAACCTATAAAATATCATATATTTTACACCTTACTCGTATTCTTCGTTATAAATTTATGACTTATTTTATACCTTACTGGTATTCTTTGTGATAATGTGGATGCATTACTTTGAGTCTCATCGCCTGTTAAAATCATCAATGCAGCAATGTATAAAATAAGAGATCCTATACCTTATTTTATACCTTATTTGGTAATCTAAGTTTTGCTGGGTAAGTTTTTACGGTGTAAAGTGTCGCGACTGGGAGATTTTGGGGGAAATTTTGACCCTTCGTATTTTCGGCCCCTGTTGACTTAGAGGGCGGAAAATTTGCATTGTAAGAACTTAACCAAATTTCATCAATATCGGAGGGGGTCAAAAATATTCATGATTGATTTCACTAATAATGACCCTTGCTTGCATCAAATGCATTTTACAAATATATGTAAATTAACAGAGTTTTCTTTGTTAAATTTAGAGAAAATGACTAAGAAACATTGCTAGCTGGAAAAGTATGGTTTACTTTGTAACCTGTTTAACATAATTGTTATTTTGAGTGCAGTAAAAATTACGACTTTTTTTTTGTAATTTTACAAGATTGTTAACAATAAAATTGTAAATTTACAATTTTTTGGCACAAAAAAACTTACAAGGTATTCTCGTGAATTTACTAAAATCTTTTTGTAAAATTATCTTGGAAATACAAAAACATTGTAAAATTACAAAAAAAAAATTTAAATTTCTATCCAAATTTTTTGTTAAAAACAAGAAACACTGTACAAACATTGGTAAAATGGGATTACGAGACTTTTTCTAGTAAGTTGACAAGTTTTTTTTTGTGTAGTACACTCAAAAAAAAAAGTGTGTAAAATGACATAAAATCCCCGTGATTTTACGGGGCAGGTTTTGTAAAATATGTACTAGCAAGAATCCCCGTAATGTTACGGGGATAATTTGTAAATTGATTTAACAAAAGAAAATGTAAATTTACAATTTTTTTTGTAAAATATTAACTTCGAGGTGAAAATTTTTTTGTAAATTTACAAAAAATTTGGTAAATTTACAAAACAAAATTGTAAACTTACAGAAAAGGTTGTTATTTTACAAAGAAAAAATAGAAAATGCAAAATTAATTGTAGATTAACAAATTATTTGGTTAAACTACTCATTTTACCACAAAAAAATATTGAAAAACAGGAATATTTACAATAAAAATTGTAAATTTGCAAAAAAAAAAATGAAATTTCCAAAACAAATTGTAAACTTACAAAAAAAGTTGTAAGTTTACAAAATAAAGTAGAAAATCAAAAACCAAAATTGTAAATTTACAAATTGTTTGGTTAAGCTACTGTTTTTTATGGCAAAAAACTTGTATATTTACCATAAAAAGTGGTAAATTTACAATTTTTATTGTATATATACCATCTTTTGTTATTTTTTTTGCCGAAAAAACAGTAGTTTAACCAAAAAATTTGTAAATTTAGAATATTGTTTTTGTATTTACTACTTCATTTTTGTAAAATTACAACTTTTTTCTGTAAGTATACAATTTTGTTTTTTAAATTTTCATATTTGTTTTGTAAATTTACAAAAAATTTGGTTTATTTACATATTTGTTTTGTAAATTTAAAGGTTTTTTTCCATTGGTGTATCTTATTTTTCCTTCTTCGGCAGCTGGAGTAGCACTTCAACAACCTGAAATGATTTTTTGCGAAGGAGGCTACACAATAAAATTCTTATATTTTCAGGAAAAATTAGTCAAAAAATATTTTTTCTTTTTTTGGAATTTTTAATTATTTTCACAAGTATTTTTAAAAAATCGGAAAAAAATTTTTGGATATTGTAGATTGGATGTTTAAGTACCTGTTAAAATAAGAAAAACTTAATTTTTCATAATTGGCAGCTGTTTATCGACATTTTAGGTGCCAAATTCAAAAAAAAAAAAGTACCAAAAAATTATGGTAAAATTACAAAAAAAAAGTGGTAAAAATACAAAAAAAAAAACTAGAACAATTATATAGTAGAAACACATACAAATTGTGGTATTTTACTTAACGCAAATTACCAAAAAAAAAAAAATTCAATTTTTTTGCTAAAGCTTACAATTAGTTGAAAAATTTTTGTGTTCGCAACTTAAAAAATTTACAAACTTTTTTTTCATGAAATTTTTTATTTATAAAAAATTATTTTTAACTAAATTTTTTACTCCAAAACGCAAAAAAAATCTGAACTTAGAAAATTTTTGCGTGTCCTATTGTTGAATAATTATTTTTTTTTTTTTTGTAAAACAACATTAATTCTAGTAATAAAATAAGTTTTGTAAAATTACATTGGAATTTTGTACATACATTTCAAACTGAAAACCTTGTAAACGATCTTAAAAAAAAAAAATGTTTGTAATAACACAATTTTTGGTAGAAAGACCAAATAACATCAAATAAAATTTTGTTGTACAATAACTGTTTTCTTGTGTAAAAAAACTAAACACCTTGTAATATTTTTTTAATTTGTAAAATAATTCACTTTTTTGTAATTTTACCTAAAAAATTAGTAAAATAAATTTACTAACATATAATAGTAAAATTACAAAGCAAACTGTAGTTTTCGTTTTATTAAATATACAACAATTTTTGTAAAAAGACAAAAATATTAGTAAAATAGATTAACAAGACCTTTTACTTGTAATTTTACAAACTTTTTTTTTTGAGTGTAGAAACTATATATGTACAATTGTCATTAACTTTTAATACTTGTGATATTCTCTTAATTTCGCAATAACTTTTTTATTTGTAAATTAGGTGGTACCTGTGAATGTGGATAAGTTAAGGAAACCTTAAAGAGTAATTGTGCAAAGGCACTGCTCAAAAGGTCTCATTAGTTCATGATAAGGAATGTTCAAAGTTGAAAAATGTAAAAAAATTTGCTTGATACACTCACGAAATTTTTCGTTCAAAGTTTCATATTGTTGGGTGCGTTAAAGCTATTACTCCAAAATTAATATCGCTTAATCAGTAGACATGGGCAATTATTTGGTGTAGGTTCAGTGGATGTGCCATCAATAAGAAAACAGTTACATGGACTTAAGTCTTTGATACCAATTTTTTTCAATTTTCAATTTTTCGAGGTTATTTGATTGTAGCTTTTGGTGCAACCTGTAATTTTAAAATTCAAATACAATGGTATGTGCAAATATAATAAATCATGGAAAGCAACATTGATCAAAAGTTAATATTGGCGAATTCCGCGGTGTTTTTCAGTTTTCACTTTTTTGTAAGGCACATCCAGGCCGTCTTTTTAATGCTCTATCTTCAATTAATTCGGACCCGAAAAAATTTAACGTTTAAGCGGTTTTTCGGTGGTTTTAAATTTTTGATACCTTTAAATTTAATGATTATATAAAATCTTACATTACTTAAAAAAAGTAGAAAATACATGTATTTTGATTTATTTTGATATGTCTAATTTGAATAAGATTTCAAAATTATTCAATTGTTTTTTGTAGTAGCGAAAATCGCGAAAATTTGTTATTACCAGGGAAACCAAAAATATGCAGTATCATGTTTTTTCCTGTGCGTTTTATTGATAAATAGGTAAGGTATTTATCCGTTTCAGAAGTTTTTAAGAAATCTGGCATCGATTTGTTAGAGCATGTTTTTGCATATTTTAGCCTTAAGAGCATATTTTTGCATATTTTAGGTTTAAGAGCATATTTTAGCATAAGAGCATATTTTTAGAGCATATTTTCAATTTTTAAAGCATTTTTCCACTTTTTAGAGCATATTTTTACATTTTTAGAGCATTTTTTTTTTTTTTTTTAATTTTTAGAGAATTTTATTCCAATTTTTTTTATGACAAAATGTATTTTTAAATTTTTTATCCAACAAGAATGTTTTTTTCAACAATTACGGAATTGTGACGATTGATTCCCATTTGCTCTGTTCTTGCTTCATATCGGTATATGAAACTATGTTTTCTTTAGATTCAGCAACTTGGCAGAAAACATTAAGGAAAATATTTTTGTAGAACATATTTAACCCTCTTACTATCGCACATTACGGTATTTGGAGGGTCTGTTATGTTATGTCCCCAAAAAAGGGGACATAATTTTTTTTAAGAGCATATTTTTATTGTTTTTAGAGCATATTTTCCGTTTTTAAGGGCATTTTTTAAGCGCATAAAACGTGTTTTTTAGAGCATATTTTTGGTTTCCCTGGTTATTACCTTAATAAAATTAGTAATAACGTTAAAATATTTCGCAATAACCTTAATATTATCATTATTAATCATACTTTGAATAGCTTCAATATTAAGTGAAGGACAACACTGTAAAATCAGACTTTAAATATTTAAAAAAAAATAAGTCAAAAATTAGTATTTTTTTAAAAAATGTCCTCTTTAAACCACTGCTGTTTCTTACCTATTAGAGATGGAATAATGGTGTTAACTAAGAATTTGTTGAGATTTTGTTAATGCATTTGGTAATATTTTTCAAAAAAAAATTTAACCGCTGGAAACATTTTTATTTCCAAAATATTGAAAAAAGTGCCGGAAAAAATTCGTTAAATGCAAATATCTCGATATTTAGCAAAGATTTTATGCATGTTTGAATATGTTTTTTAGCTCTAGGTAAGCATAATACAAAATGGTACGTTTGGCAAACTTCCGATAAAAAATGTAATTTTGACAATTTTTTTTTTTAAATTTTAACTTTAAACCGCCATAGTTTTGGGGGTTATCGCTCAAATTAATGCACGCGGACAGATTTGATTTACCTATTTATAATGTTATTTACCTACAAAGATTTATCTATGTGCCACGAAAAAAAAAATCGCAATTTTTTTTTCTTAAATATTAAAAGTAAATGACAATTGCTTATATATTTGTTTAGTTTTTTTTAAGCAAGATTCTATAAAGTTATTTAGACAAATAAGATAGCGGTTAAATGCGACCTCCATTTTACAGAGAAAACTCTGTAAATTTACATATATTTGCAAAATGGGTTTCGATTCAAAATATGTCACTATTTAACAGAGAAAACTTTGTCATTTTACAGAGTACACCACACATTTTCAGCTAGCAATAAAACTTTGTAATTTTACTATAAAACTCTCTAAAATGATTTGAACAAAAAAAAAACTGTAAAATTACAGACTTGTTAAAATAACGTTTAACGTTTCAAAAACAATGATTTTGTTGAGCTGTGTAGTAAAGCCAAAACTGACAAACTAATAATTTATTATTATTTTTAAGTGTTGGTAACACTCTAAAATTTGTAATAAAATATATAAAATTTTTCGCAACTAAAGAAAAAAAAATATAATTAATTATTGGCAAATTTTTCTTTCAATGAATAAAAAAATAACTGAAATTAACAGACAGTAATTGTTTATACAACATTTATGAAATAATTATGTGTTATTTGTATTGTTTTTTTTTAACAGAATAATACCCCTCTTTTATGTATTAAAAATTGTTGTTTTTTGTTTCACTCAACCATCACATCAAAATTGAATTGAACAATTTTTTATTTATTAGTTAATGTTTTTTTTTTTAATTTTATTTATATACCTTTTTAATTGAATTTAATAATAGGCGTTTTTTGTTGGCATAATTAGCAGTGTTCTACCATACAAAGTTCACATTAGTGTTAACGCTCAAAATTCTAGAAGTTAAAAATTAACTTGCATACATTGTGAATGATGCTCTTATTGTTAATGGCTCTCTTTGGTATTAACAAAAAAGATAAATGTTTTTGTGTTGTTTTCAAGCTAAATTGCGTCTAATAAACTAATTTTATCAATATTTCATCGAAAATTTGTAATATTTTACAAAACTATTCCAAACGACGCTAAATTAAATTGAGAAATTTATGGAAGTTAAGGTGTCGTTTTTTTCGTTTTGATGCATGGTAACAATCAAAGTTTGCCAACAAAAAAGGCCTAATTACAAGGTATAATTAATATTTAGAATATAAAGAAATTAGGTAATATATATTTTTTTGTAATTTAAAATAAATTAAATAAAATATTGTTGTTAGAGCGCGTACCGTTCCCGTAAAAAAATTTTAATTGCAAACTTTAGAGCCCTCAAAATGTTTAAACAAAGTTAAAATCCGGAATATTTTATCACCGCACATTGGGTTCAAATGGTACCAAAGTGGCGATTAATTGAAATTTATAAATGAAGTTTTTGTTATAAGTTTTGGTATGGGGTAAAAGTAGATAAAATTCTGCAACGCTAGTTATCAAAATCAATAAACTAAGTTGTTTACTTTTTTTTCGGTGAGCTGTCAAAGTTAGCAAATATTGCAGTCTTTGAAAAAAGTAAAAAAATTGAAATTTTTTTACAATTCAAGCGATTATTAGTAGTATTAAATCTTTTAAAAGAAAATCTTTTATAATGGAACCTTAAACAACACGTATTAAACTAAATTGCAAAATTTTTTTTGTTTATGAAAATTGGGTCTTAACATTTTTAATAATTTTTTTAAAAAGGACCCGAAATTTGTATATTTTTCCCATTTAATGGGCCACACATATTAAGTTAGTAATAGTTGGAATTAGTTTTGTGGATTTCAAAAAAGTATAGGATATCAGCTTTTATTTAAAAGAAAAAAAAGTACAGACAATGCCCGGCCCTTTTTTTCATTCCCATTTTTGTGTAAAATGTCTGTTTATACCCTTCAACTACGGTATGAGCTTACACTCACTTTGTCATTCCGTATGTAGCGCATCGAAATATGGGTCTAGGACCCCATAAAGTGTATATTATTGATCACTGATCGATTGTAAGACATTCTGTGACTAACAGTGTGTCCGTCCGTCCGTCTGTTGTTGAGCACACCATAAAGTACATAAAACAAGAGCTAGAATCCTGAAGTTTGTCACAAATATGTATAATAGTCATAGACTGGTTAAGTTCTTGAACGAGCAAAATCGGACTAGGGGGGGGGGGAAAGTTCCCCCTTAAAGAACTAAAACTACCCCAGAATAATATTTTTTTTACAAGTTTTATTTGTATATTTGTTCAATAAGTGAAACATTTTAATGCCATATTAAGTTCATCGACCTGAATTTGAACCAAGGGGGATCAGGAAAGCGATTTTTTTTGATCCGCCCCTTTTTGGGGGCGTGTATAGAAAAAATAATTTAAATAATGATAAATTTTTATTAATTAGGTGCAAAAAATGACATCTATTTTTTTGGCAACGTTTATCGCGAGGGGAATGTGTCCCCCATAGTCTCCCTGGAAACACCCCCCCCCCCCACGCCAAAAACACGTCCCCTCCATTTGTTTTTTGTAGCTTTATTACATGTTCAAGGGTTTCGTGTTTTTTTTTCCAAAAACAAAAAAAACGACTAAAAGATTAAAAAAAAAAACATTTTGCTAAAATTTTTTTCTCGAATGCTGTGTTTTTATGTATTTTTGATAATTCGTTAATAAAAACTACAATATTCCCATAAATCACTTTTTTCAGATAAATTTGTACATTTATGAGATTTTGTGAAAAACAAAAATTGGATTTTAAATAAAATTTAAAATAATATAAATACATATTATGCATTCTTTCTTTGATTACTTTGATAGCACACTATGTACACTTTAATTTCCATTTTTTGTTTATTAATTTATCGCTTTTCATTCCAAAGTTACAGCAAAAATTGTGAACTATAACCCTTTTTTCCGAAAAACAAAAAAACGCCTAACAGGTTAAAAATTTTTTTTTTACAAATTTTTTTTTTTACAAAATGTGTATTTTTACGTGTTTATATTAGTTCATTAATAAAAAAATATAATATTTTAAAACTACTGCTTATCTGAATTAATCGCCATTTTGGGTACCATCGAACCCACTGTGCACCGTGAGAAAGTCACAATAAACGAAAATAACTAATGTCGAAGATTAAACAAAAATTTAAAAGTCTTGCCTATTAAATTGGAGTGAAGAGAAATTTCACGGAAATTCCACAATATAGAAAAATAATTTATTTTACATTGATTTTGACATTTTTTCACGGAAAATCCGAGAAGAGTACTTATTGTTAGCTTAAAATGTTAAAAGGTTTCCAGAACACAAAAAATTACTGGCTAAAAATTGTCCATTAAATCTATTGATCAACAAAATTTAAATGAGTCAATAAATGTTTTGATTAATATTTTTGTTATTTTTTTAACTGTTGAATTACAAATTTTCAACATACCAAATTTTTTTTCGCTGAAATTTATTTGAATACATTAATACAAAAATATGCAAAATAATCGTGTTTTACCTTTTTTTTGTTGTTGGCAACATATTGGAAAGCCGAAAATATGGATTTTTTTTATAATTTTGTCAGAAGCTTACAACTCATTAGTTAAATCAATCATTATTTTAATTGACTATAAATAAAAAATTGATCAAAGTTGTGATCAAAATCAAAAAATGTTTGATTGAAAAACTATTCAATTAATCACCTACAATTTGATGATTGGTATAACAATTTTCTTTATGTGAGGAATTTCAATCAAAAAATTGATTAAATCCGCGTTTTTGTTTATTGTAATTCGTTTCAAATTCTATCTGTGTACTTTGCAATCCAAGTCATTTAATTAATCTTCCTCGTTAGTAATATGCAGATTTTTGTTAAATTTCTAACACTTTATTTTAACAGTTTAATAAAAACTTCAAAGTACACATGTATTCATACATAATTACTAAAACTATAATCATTATGTATGTATTAACTAACTGTTTATTATCTATAAAATATTAACAACTAAAACTGACTTTCATTTAACTTTTACCAAATTTGACTAGATTAACTACACTAAGAAAAATGTGTGGACACAATTCAACAAATTAGCTAAATATTATAAAAACCCATTTAAATTTTATTAACATGTAAATGGGGGTTTTCGCGTCATCTGACACAACTTTTGAAACCGATGTCTTCCGATCAGGATGAATTTTGAAGGATAGTCCTATTGGATAGTAGTTCAGCCACAATTTTTCAACGAGATCGATCACCCATGTTCTACCGAAAAAATCGATAACAGTTTTGATTTTGTTACGATGCGCGTCCATCTTCCACTGTGCGCTAGCAGGACATGTATGGTACCCTCTGCTTACCTAACGGAGTTGCTTTGAAATTTAAAATAGTTATTATTTCGAAAGTATTTGGGGGTTTTCGTGTCAACCGACAACTTTTGAAACCGATGTCTTCCGATGTCTAACTCTATGAGTTAGAGGGGGTCGAAATTTTACATTTTGGCTAAAGTGGTGTTTATTCTCATCCATGGAACTTCTAACCTATTGTTATAGCAAAATGTGTCTACCCAGCAAAACTTAGATTACCAAATAAGGTATAAAATAAGGGGGCTAATCACGTAAAACGAAAACGATAGACGATGCATAAACGATATTAAAATTCATATCGTTTTGAAGGGAAATTTCAAAGTTTTTCTTTATTAAATTATTAAAGAGTGTTGTCTAATCCAGAAAATTTAAAAAAATTGGAAATATATTGATAAGTTTAGGAGCAACAAGTCTCCAAAAATCGACGATAGTTAACTATCGTTTTACGTGATCACAGTCAAGGTATAGGATGTCTTGTTTTATACATTGCAGCATTGATGATTTTAACAGGCGATGAGACTCAAAGTAATGCATCCACATTATCACAAAGAATACCAGTAAGGTATAAAATAAGTCATAAATTTATAACGAAGAAAACGAGTAAGGTGAAAGAAATGAAATAATATAGCATACCAGAAGATAATATATAAGGTGTTACGAGTAGTGAAAAAGTAATTTTGTATTATATTTACTCACGTGATTGTAAGTGAGTGTAAGTAGATAAAATATGCTCGTGAGTGTGTGTCGTTAGAAATTTCCTGTCGTGAACCCATCTCTAGTTTAAACTTATGCACTTTTTTATAAAATAATTATTTTTTATGTTATTGTAATGCATTATGCATCCAATTATAAATAATGTATTATTTCAAACTTTGAAATAATACATAATGTAACTAAATATAAGTCATCCATGATTTAATGTTTAGAAATAATAAATATGAAATACATTTTTTCCAATAATCATGCATTACGTAGCAAATTAATAGTAATGCATTATTTTTCACTTGAAAATAATACGTTGTGGAACAAATGTTTGGTAAGACATCCTAAAATAATGCTACAAATAAGTTATATACATTACCTGGTAATGTGTTATATAATCACTACCCATTACCAAAGTTTTGCTGGGTAGTTTAGATATCTATTTCTCTAATCTTTTGAAAAAAATAAAAAAAAAATTTTATTTTTTTTTTTTTAAATCCAAAACTTTTTTGACTTTTTCGTCAAATCAAACCCTTTTTTTTGACCCAACAGAAAGCTTTAGTCTTTTCCTTTAAGAGCTATTGGGTCGCTTAGTGGGATGCGAGCAGTGTTGCCAGAACTTAGAAGTCAAAAACGGGTAAATTCGTTCGGAAAAACGGCTAAAAAACGGCAAAAAAATGGCTAAAAAACGGCTAAAACATATATTTTACTTTTTTAAGAAAAACTATTGTAAATTTATATTTTGTTTAATTTTTACACATAAAATTAACTAAATATATCTTTTGTTATACGTTTTGTACGGTTTTTAACTAGAATTCAAAATTCAATGATTTAGATTTTTCAATGATTTACATTTTTTTAATGCAAGAACAAAAATAAAAAATTTTGACTAGAAAAAATTTTTTTGAGTGAGATTTTTTTTAGTTATTTTTGTTTAAAAAAAATTAAGTAAAATTTTTAATTGAGTGCAAATATTTTTTTTTAGTTCGAAAATTTTTTTTAGTTTATTAATTTTTTGTAACGATAAAAACACTGCGTACATTTTTTTCTTGGCTTTCCTTTAAAATTCATTTGCAACACGTGAATTCTTGGTAAAACTTTTTACTCCAGGGACCGTTTACGCTGAATCCTAGGAGAAGAATGGCAAAAAATATATATGCCAAGATTCAGCAACCCGTCTTTAAGTTGAGTTTCGAACGTTAGCGTATTTTTAACAGAGCAATGGGCATTGCTAAGATAGTCTAAGATTTAGTATAATGTTAATGGCATTAATATGACAAAAATATCCGTGGTTCGATACCAGACTGGGATTATTTAAAATTAAGATATATGAAAAACAAGTACAAAAAAAACGGTTAAAAATCCTGCTGATGATAACACTATAACAGGAGTGTTTGAAACCGGTACGGGAATACCAGAAATGTCTGTAATTTTTGAAAATTAAATTTTCTTACACATTTTGTAACTTTAACTTGTTATTAAATAAAGTTGGAGCCTTTGCTTGATCTGTACTAACAAAAAACCAATTAATTCTTTATTTTAGTATAAAAAATAGAGAAAACTACTTTTAAATCAATAAACTCAAAAATGGCTAAAAAACTGCTAAAATAATTTCGAAAATGGCTAAAAAAACGGCTAAGAGCCAAATGCATTTTTCTCCGACTAAACGAGTTCAAAAGGAGCTAAATCTAGCCGGAAAATGGCTAAATTGGCAACACTGGATGCGAGTTAGATATCTATGAAAAAAAATGTTTGTAACTTTGGAACATAAAAAACGTTTTTTTAAATTTTTAGCATATGCACTATTAGGCGTGGAATAGTTCACCAGTTTTCGATTTCGATCCGCGACACCCTCTAATTTTTATTAGTTCGAAAAAGAAAGCATGAGACAAAAAATGAGAGCTGTGGGGTGGGGCCATATGACCCCTCATCGGGGTCAAAGTTGGGCGTAAAGAGGTAAAAATCCTAAAAAAGCTCCACAACTGCCCTATGAGGGGCTATATGGCCCCAAACCACCGCCCTCACTTTTTGGCTCATGCCTTCTTTTTCGAACTTGTATAAATTAGAGGATGTCGCGGATCGAAATCGAAAACTGGTGAAATATACCACGCCTAACAGTGCATATGCTAAAAAGTAAAAAACAGTTGTAAGAACCCAGGCAGAAAAATACGAACGGGAAAGCGCTGCAAAGTACCTTTTATGGTCGCTTGTGTGCTGGGAAAGCCTCACAGGTTAGTACTCCACCAGCGTCCAAAATGATAACCACGGTAAACGGTATGCCGTTGTTATTTAAAAGCGCTTTGAAAGCGCTTTAAAAACAAAAAATATGGTACTATTATAGCACTTTTAGAACAAAAAAAATGGGACGTATCAAAATTCTATAAGTCCATAAGACACAACGATTTTTGGTGTTTATTTGAATAAAGAAATTTATTAAATTAGCATACAAAATTTATTGACTAATTTATTAGGTCCCGGAAAAATTTGTTTGCAGTTTTCGTTGCGTTTTGGAATAAAAAATTTATTAAAAATGCTTCTAGAAAATTTTTGGAAAAGTCCCGAAAAAAAAGTGGTGTATTGAACCGAATCGGGTAGTGTTCCAAAGGGATAGGCCCAGTAACATTTCACATGTGATGTATCCGGAGTTTAAGACACTTCCTCACGAAAGAAACAGGCGGTTTTATATTAATGGTGTCAAGTTTGTAATATGTAGGTCATTTTGTCTAAGTGACATATCACAAGAACTATCAAGGATCGGCCACTTATCCAGCAGGGAAATAAAAAATATTCCAATTGTTACGAATATTAGTAAATTTTAATAAAAAATGTATACTTTGAACGGATTTTAATAGAAAAACATTGGCAAAGCGCTTGAAAAGCACTTTTTCGAATTCATACTACCTTCTACACAAAAAATAAAGTGCTTTGCCGAGACTTTTTCTTTGGAACGGTTGGCAGTTTCTGCCTGGGAAGTTACATGGATGAGAATAAACACCTCTTTGCCCAAATTGTCAAATTTCGACCCCCTCTAACTTATAGAGTTAGACATCGGAAGACATCGGTTTCAAAAGTTGTCAGTTGACACGAAAACCCCCAAATACTTTCGAAATAATAACTATTTTAAATTTCAAAGCAGCTCCGTTAGGTAAGCAGTGGGTACCATACATGTCCTGCTAGCGCACAGTGGAAGATGGAAGCGCATCGTAACAAAATCAAAACTGTTATCGATTTTTTCGGTAGAACATGGGCTTGATAAAAGGCATACTAGGGAATAGAAAACGATCCATAAAATGTTTATATGTGGTTTACTTTGACCAGGGCGTCTCTCCAAAGTCAAAACTTTTTTCGGATTTTTTAAATAGTACACTCAAAATAATAACTCTGTAAAATACTCTGTAAAATGACTGTAATCTCAATTCAATAGATATTTGACAGAGTTTTCTGTCAAAACACAGATTTAAAGCAAATTCTTTGTTTTTTGTTGTGACAAAAAAAAAATGTTTCATCTGTTATGTTACTTTTAATCTTTTTACTTTTAACAGAGTTTTCTGCTAAAATACAGAATTGAGCGAAATACTCTGTATTTTTTATAACCAAAAACTAACTTTTATCTGTATTTTTACTTATTTCCATGTAATCTTAATTTCATAGTTAAAAACAGACTTTTCTGTAAAAAACGAACTTTTATCTGTATTTTTTTTTTAAGAAAATGTTAAAAAGTACCAAAAAAAAATCGTTTCAAAAATCTTATAAAAATTTTATAAAATAACATATATTTTACTTAATTGTGTAAATTTACAGAGTTTTTTTCTGTAAAATTTTGGTTGCATCAAAAGCATTTTACAAATATATGCAAATTTACAGAGTTTTTCTTTGCTAAATGGTGTTTTATTTAACCAATATTTTATTAGAAACTCTGTTAATTAACAGTTTTTTTTTTGTCAAAATCATTTTACAGAGTTTTATAGTAAAATTACCAAGAAAGGAATAGTATGGTATACTCTGTTAAATTAGCAGAGTTTTTTTGCAATTTAACAGAGTTATTACTTTGAGTGTATATGTTTGTCAGAAATAAGGTCAAACATTGAGCAGTTGGAACCTATATTTGATTTAGGTAAATATTAGATGAAAGTTTTATGTGGGGACTAACAAGGAAGGTATCCCATGACTTACACTCCAATTGTCCTGATATGTATATGTCAACATATGCCAAAAGCTAAGATTAAATGGTTATTTCAGGTGCTCTCTCTTCGATTTTAATAGGTGTTGGCACTCTATGAAAAAATATTTTTTTTTAGACATCCGATGTTTTTGAAATTAAATTGGATTTTTTCTTGAACCAAGGGAAATTAATTTTTTAATTAAAGACTTATTTATTAACAATTGTATCATGTTTACTTGGTCAGATAGACATACGGTTAGCGCTAAATCGAATCAAAAACGATGCTGAGTCGGTCGGTGTACTTGAACTTGGGTCTAGCATAGGGTGATAATTTTTTTCTGAACTCAAATCAATACGCCCAAGTTTTTGTTTTTTTTACCAGAAATAACTATGTAAAAACTCTTTCTATGGGAAAACACAAATGATTTTTCCAACACTCAAAAAATGTCGGTTAAACTAACAAACATGGGGTCAATTAGTATTTTAGTGAAAACAACTGCCGTTGTTTTAGAAAATTCAGTCGACTTCAAACCATTAGGTTTTGATAATAAGAAAATCCCCTTTTTCGATTAAGTTTTGATAACGCTTTCTTTAAGAAAACTTTCCACATGTTTTTCTAATAACCTTGATGCGCTTTTTCCGATAAATTCTGATGATATTACCTCATCAAATCATTTGGATTCATGCAATTACATTATCTTTTAAATAGCCCTGATGTTCTGAGCGCTTTTTCCGATAAATTCTGATGATATTACCTCATCGAATCATTTGGACTTATGCACTTGCATCATCTTTTTAAAAATATAAAAAAGAAATCATCCCATGAATTTTTCGTTATAGAAAACTTCAAAGATTCTGTGCTCCTTTTCATATAAATGTATGAAGATCAAAATAACCTTATGTTCAAATACATTTTTGCGTTAAAGAATCTCTTGATTCACGAACACTAATCTCATTAGATTAAGTCGTTGTAAATTAGTTCATTGTCATACTTAAGTTATAAAAAACTACTCTGACGACTTATTTTCTGGAAATTCAAGTTTTTGTATTGAATATTCGAATAAAATTACTTTTTATGTTGAATTGTATAAAAATCAGTACAATCAGTACATATTTAAAAAAAATCAGTACTAATCAGTACAGCGTTTTTTGATCAGTACATGCGATCAAAAATCAGTACATGTACTATCAAATCAGTACGAATGGTCAGCCTAGTCTAGCATCAATACTTTGAATTGTTACAAATATCAGCACAAACTTATAATTCCCTGTAGGGTATGGCGATACCGTGGAACTTCGATATTCAGATTATAGGTTGGACAAACTTGCTCAAACGTATTTTTAATATTAAAGTATATAAAGCTAAATATCGAAAAAGTTTGATAAAATAATTTTCATTGCGATTAAATAAATTGAACTTGTCGGATTTTTTGAAGTAGTTTGTATTTAAATATTAAATATAATATTTATGCATTTCGTAATGAGTTTATTACAGGAAATTGCATTAATTTGTTAATATTGCCACATTTAAAAAATTAATTAAGCAAATAGTTGTTGTCATGAATATCGTATCGAATTGAGATATGGGCAAAATTATTTTTTTGTTACTATTTGACATTTTTTTTTTATTTTCTTTTATGACACATTATTATCGTTTTGTAGTATACCCCCACACTGTTGTTGGAGAGTATAAAAATATCAATTGTAAGTCGAAAAATATGAATTGTAATACGAAAATGTTCAATAGCAATTCAAAAAAAATCAATTGTAATTCGAAAGATGTCAATTGTAATTCGATAAAGATCAATTGTTATTCAAAAATTC
This sequence comes from Pegoplata infirma, assembly GCA_963921195.1. Lineage (NCBI taxonomy): Eukaryota > Metazoa > Arthropoda > Insecta > Diptera > Anthomyiidae > Pegoplata > Pegoplata infirma. The sequence goes on along the minus strand of OY992536.1, from coordinate 112,115,994 downwards.
CAATTGTAATTCAAAAAAGATCAATTGTTATTCGGAAAAGATCAATTATAATTCGAAAAAGAACAATTGTAATTCGAAAAATATCAATTGTAATTCCAAAAAGATCAATATATTCAAAAAAGATCAATTGTAACTCGAAGATTCCAATTGTAATTCGAAAAAGATCAATTGTAATTCGAAAAATATCAATTGTAATTCGAAGATTCCAATTGTAATTCGAAAAATATCAACTGTAATTTGAATTTGTAATTCAAAGTTCAATTGCAATTCAAAGATTCCAATTGTAATTCGAAAAAGAACAATTTTAATTCGAAAAAGATCAATGGTAATTCAAAAAGATTTATTGTAATTCGAAAAAGATAAATTGCAATTTGAAAAAGATCAACTGTTATTCGAAAAAAAAAACAATTTTTTTGAATTACAATGATCTATTTTCAATTTCAATTGATATTTTTCGAATTACAATTGGAATTTTCAAATTACAAATGGAATTTTGGAATTACAAATAACATTTTTGAATTACAAGTAGAATATTTGAATTACAAATGGAATATTCAAATTACAAATAGAATTTTTTATTACAATTAATATTTTTGAATTTCATCTGTCAATGGTGTAAAAACTCTGTAAGTTTAAATTTTTTTTTGTCCAAAAATCAAAATTAGTTGGATATTGTGGTGGACTCTGTTAAATTAACATATTTTTTTTTTATCTAACAGAATTATTAATCAAACTAATTTATCAAAATAATTTTAACATTTTTGACTTTTGTAAACCATTTAAAAACATAATAGGGCGGAGCAAATTTGTATTGAAAATAATAATTTTTCGATTTCGACAAACAAATTTTATCATAAACTCATTACCAGGGAAACCAAAAATATGCAGTATCATGTTTTTTCCTGCGCTTTGTATTGATAAATGGGTAAGGTATTTATCCGTTTCAGAAGATTTTAAGAAATCTGGCATCGATTTGTTAGAGCATATTTTTGCATATTTTAGCCTTAAGAGCATATTTTAGCATATTTTAGGTTTAAGAACATATTTTAACATAATAGCATATTTTTAGAGCATATTTTCAATTTTTAGAGCATTTTTTCACTTGTTAGAGCATTTTTTTAATTTTTTAGAGCATTTTTTATTTTTAGAGAATTTGTTATCTAATTTTTTTTTTTTGGTAACGACACTTATTTTTAAATTTTTTTAATTTTTGTGGGATGATTTTTTTTTTTAATTTTGTAAGTGGATTGAAATGTTTGTTTTTTCCAAAATAACGGGGTTCTGACGATTGATAACGCTTTGGCCTGTTCTTGCTTCATTAACCCATATTAACCCTCTAACTACCCCATATAACGTTAATTTTTGGGTCTATTCTCTAAAAAATTGTAAAAAACACCTCGAAAAAGGGGACATATTTTTTTAAGAGCATATTTTTATTGTTTTTAGAGCATATTTTCCGTTTTTAAGGGCATTTTTTAAGCGCATAAAACGTGTTTTTTAGAGCATATTTTTGGTTTCCCTGCTCATTACTAATGAATTTCTTTGCTCAAAAGCACCAAAAAAATGTGTCTTCGGGACTTAGATAAGTATGTTAGGGTGGCACGGGTAATGACTTTTTTTCGAATTTCATCGATCGTCGGGGAAATTATGGTTCGTTTAGGACAATATTAACCCGTTCCGCGGGGGTTTAAAGTTTAGTCATAAGAACATTTTTTTCATACAAACTAAGCAGTTTTTTTAATTACATATAATTTTAATCACAATTTTACTTGATAATATTCTTAATTAACGACTAAAAATTTTATTTTGTTGTTGTAAGGCTTTCAGCTTTAAAATTGACTTCGAAAAGCAAATTTAGAGCTGTTGGGGTCCCACTCAAAAAATTTTTAAAATTCCCTTTTTTTAGTCCTAAAAAAACACAAACAAAAATTTTTTTTTAAGGATCAAACTTTTTTCCGATTTGGTTTAAAATTTAAATATTGAGTTTTTAAAATTAGAAAAAACCAGACTTGGCCGGCAATCGACGAAATTCGTAAAAAAATATTCATTATGGTACATGAAATTAAAAGCAAAATGGCAGTTAAAATCGTTGCTTGTCAAAACTAAAAAAAATTTTAAAAAAAATTTAGATTAAGAAATGTTTACTCTAGTTTTCTTCGAAGTCAATTTTAAAGCTGAGAGCCTTATCCCACCAAAATTAAATTTTTAGTTGTTAATAAGCTAATCAATTAACATAATAATTAAAAGAAAAAATTAAAAAAAAAAATTTTTAGTTTGTATGGAAAAAAATTTTTTAAGGCAAAACTTTAAACTCCAGTTGCACATAGAGCTTTTATACCAAAACTAACCACAATTTGCCCGGCAACCGACGAAATTCTAAAAAAGTCATTATTCGTGCCACCCTAATATATATCCTATTTTTTGTTTTAAAAGTGCTTTGATAGTACTAGATTTTTTGGTTTAAAGGGCTTTTAAAGTGCTTTAAAAAAGCAACGGAATACAGTTTACCGTGGTAATCATTTCGGATGCTTGGAGAGTACTTAACTGTGATGCTTTCCCAGCATATAAGCGACAATATAAATTACTCTGCCAACCCTCTCCTAGCCGCATTCTTCTGGGTATGTATTAGGGTGATTAGACCCTAATACATACCCGGTTTAAACCGGTTTTTTGTGGATTGCAACGGTCGGTTTTTTTAAAATCTTAACCGGTTTTTAGACTGTCGAGACCCGGTTTTTTAAAGTCAACCTCTTAAAAGCAGTTAAACTCGATAATTTTTTTAAGTGAAATTTGATTACTAAAAAGATGTTTAAAAAAATCCAAACTGAATGCAAATCAAGTTAATAAATAATTTCGACTTTGCCGAATTCATAAATGACCATTTGCAATAACTTTTAATTTGAGTGATTATTTTTGAAAGTTTAAAATTTTTACGAATAAAAAAAAATTTAGTGAACATTTTTGTCAACTATGAAAATTTTATTTTAAGTAATTTTTTAATATTATTTTTGTTTAAAAATAAAAAAAGTTTGAAGTAAAACATTTTCTATTTAAATGTCAAAATTTTTTAAATACTTTTTATAAAATTCCAATTGTATTGAAAAAATGTTCCTTTTCATTTCAAATTTTTAAAACGCTTTTCACAAAATTGCATTTGTTTTAAAAAAATTTTATTTTTATTTAAACAAATTTTCATTGTATTTCAAAGATTTCCAAATGCTTTATATTTCAAAATTTTTTACATGGTTTTCAAAAATTTCCATTTGTATTTCAGAAAATTTAATTTCCTTTGCAATTTGTACAAATGGAAACCTCTGAAATACAATGGAATATTTCTGAAACATAAAAAAGTTTTTGAAATATAAATGAAAATTTTAGAAATGCAATTAGAACATTTTTAAATAAAATTGAACATTTCTAAAACATATTAAGAAATTTCTAAAATGTAATTTGAAATTTCTTAAATACAATTTGTATTTTCTGAAAAAGAATTTGAAATGGTGTAGACCGATTTTGTTGACAATATCTGCTTTTAAATGGCCGTGGTCGTCATTTTTTTACCATATTTTGCTAAAACCCGAAAAAACCGGTTCAACCGGTTTTTTGTCAATTTAAAAAACCGAAACCGGTTTTTTCAAAAATGCTGATTTTCGAACTATTCGAAAACCGGTTTTTGAAAAAAATCTAATAATTGATCACCCTAGCATGTATGCTTATTAAAACTATGTAATATGACACATTTAATTTAAAGTATGAAGTATGTAGCTTGTAATTTTTTATGTTTTTAAAATAAAAAATTATTAAGCACAATTGTTGTAAGCATATAAAACATAACCGAGTATGCATTAGTTTTAATGGTTTTAAAAAACATTTCTTTTTAACGTACATTTTTATTTCATTTGCCATAATTCATAAGGTTATAAAGCTACACAGAGAAAAATAAATTTCCAACTGATTTTTTCAGTTGTTTCAACTCAAAATTCGGTTGCTGCTACTACATTTTGATGTGGCTAACGAATTTTATAGTTGTTTTAACTAAAAGACAGTTGTAATAACAACATTTTGTTGTAACTACCGATATTTAGTTGTTTCAACCTTAATTCAAATACATGCACCGATTTTGTGTTGCAAGAACTGAAATTCAGTTGGAAATAAGCAAATTTGTTTTCTGTGTGTACATACGCTATACAAGTGCGATAATGTTATATTAGTTTAGTGCATTGATTCCCAAATGAAAATTGGAGACGTGTTGAGCCTAGTGTTTGGGAATTCCCAGACTTTTTGATTTCCCGGGAAACGGGGAAAAAATTATTTATTTCCCGGGATTCCCGGAATCCCTGGAAATTTTCATTATTGATATAAATCATAAAAAAACAATAAAATTTGACCAACTTTTTATTAAAAATAGTTTTATTAAAGATAAACAATTAATTAAAACATAAAAAACAAAACAAAAAAAATCTTGCAACTTTTTTTCCGCAAAAAATAGCTAAAAATCGCAAAAAAAATAAAACTGCGTTATGCGAGCAAAAACTAATATATTTGGCAGCACTTTTAATATTTCGTTCTGGAAATGTCAATTATAGGTTCAAAATTTTTATATTTTTTTGACAGTCTTAGCAAAATTATCACTAACCGACTAATATTTTTTGACTTTTTAAGTATTTTCATGATGTTGTCATACTTTTTACAATTGGTCAGTTTTGCTACAAATATATATTTGCACTGTTCTTCCAAATAGAAAAAATACAAAAAATAGCAAATGTAATTACACATGTATGTAAAAAAATATTAAAAATTAAATTAAAATTATCGTTTTTTTGTAAAATGGTTTATTTTATAAAATTCCCGGATTTCCCGGGAAAAATTAAAAAAGTTCCTGGGAATTCCCGTCAGTGTTTTTCCGGGAATTCCCGGGAAATCCGACCCGGAAAATCCCGGATTCCAAACACTAGTTGAGCCTTAAACTTTTTATCGGCCAGAAAAAATTTGTTATTTATATAAGGTTTCAAAGATTGATTAAAAGAAATTGCCTACACAAACAAAAATGGTCAATTCAATTAATTTCAATGTTAATACAATTAAACATTAAATTGAAACTGAGCCTTCATTGGATATTGTCAATACAACAATGACTTTTGTAATTTTTTTAAAAAAATAAATCTAAAAATAGAAATAAATAAACTAAAAATAAAAATTAATATAAAAAAGGCTGTAGGCAAAATCCCCCAAAGAAAAATGGCCCAAAAAAGAAAACGAAAATTCGCCCAAAAATTTTTCATACAAATTTGGGTCATATTTCATATGAAAAGTTACCCAACATTTTTGGGCAAATTTTCATAGTTTTTGGGCAAAATTTCGAAATTAAAAATTGGGTGATTTTTCATTACGAAAAATTACCCAAAAATTATATATGAAAAATTGCCCAATTTTATTTTGGTTTTATTTTTTATCAAAATCTTAAAATGTCAAAACTGAAATATGTTTGTCACAATAAATCAGTATATTATTGTTTTTAGAAACAGCAAACGCATATCGTTTTTTTTTATAAATTATATATTTAACTAACCAAGAATAGGCTGAAGCAAAACCGTTCCGTTGTTGCTAACATACAAAGGCTCTGGTAGGAATCGAACTCAAACTCCCTGTTCTTACATGCAGATTACCACACTATATATTAATCTATAGCAGCGCAGTAGAAAATCAAAAGTAGTGAATTCAAAAACAGCATGGAACTCCGATGAAAACGCCGCAGGCGAAAAATTTTACCAACAAATTTTAACAAAAAATCGCGCGTTTTTTTTTGGTAAAATTTGTTGGTAAAATTTTTCGCCTGCGGCGCTTTGATCGTATCTAATTCCAATTGTTTTATTTCGTTTAAATTTAAGTTTCACACTTAAAACTTTTACATCAATTGCATATGCATTTTACGGGCTGTATTCTCAATACAACGATCTATAAAAATAAATAATAACCACGTAACCTATGGTCTTATCTTAAAAGTTTTTGTCTTTGTGTTAAAGTTCTTCTGCGTAGACGGCCTTCGGCCGGGCTTAGGGATTACAAACTCCATGCCTTAGACCCACCCTCTTCGCAAAAGAAAGATTTTCTGTGTAGAATGTGTTAGAAAAAATCTTTTTATATTTTGGGCCATTTTTCATTTCTTTTTTGGGCCTTTTTTCGTTAATTTTGGGCTAAGTTTCATATTTTTCTTTTTGGGTCATTTTTCATATTTTTTGGGCGATTTTGCATTTGGGCGATTTTTCATAAAATTTTTTGGGCGATTTTTCTTTTGGCGATTTTGCCTACAGCCAAAAAAAAAAAACCTCCACCGACAACTGCGAACCCGCAACGTTAATGCTACGCGTCTAGTACACTACCACCGTGCTATCCTCATAAATATTTATGCTTGACTTAACAGCATATTTAAAAAAAAACATTAAAAAAAAGAATGATAAAAAAATCTAAAATAAGAAAAAAAATCTAAAAAAAAATCATCCACCGGCACACAGTGTTGTGAACTTGGCCATAAATGGTCAAACTAAATGTCTTAAAACTTCAGGTTATATGAATTTTATTTTCAGAAAACATCATAAATAAAACAAATCCAAAACAGTTTATAGATATCTTTAATAGTTTTTAAGTTACATGTCTCTAAAGTTGAACTTTTTGAAATATATCATATTTTGGCTTTAAAATCTTTGAAATCCACATGTACTTGTAACGGTTAAATAATTATATTGCATTTAAAATTCGACCTTATTGGTAATGAATAGGGCAAGTACTTTCATGCATCTAAAAAACAAAAATATGTGCCTATAATATGCGTCTAAAAGTCCAAAATATGCACTAAAAACTTTAAAAATATGCATCTAAAAATTATTGTTTTTACTAAAAAAAACTATTTGTCAACATAAATCAGGGTTTGTCAAATATTTTTAGGCCCTCGACAATTCTTAAAAATGTTTTATTGAGTGGAAACAATTTTTAGTTAGTAAAATATTTTTTTACTTGATAAGTTTTTTTCTTTGAGTCACTAAATATTTCCGAAGTAAAAAAGTTTCTAAAAGAAAAAAAAAATATTAAAATCAATATTTTTCTAAAACAAGTTATTTTTCAATACTATGTGTTATTTATTCTAAAAAAAAATATTTATTTTTAAAATACTTTTTTTGCTTTTTTTCGGAATTTTCCGATTTTCAAGTCAAAAAATTAACTTAAAGGCAAAAGACCCCACCATAACTCTAATTAAAATAAAAATGCAATTTTCCTGTAAAAAATCTTAAATTCGAAAACATTTTTTTCTTTAGGATTAGTGAAGAGATATTCATAAATATCTCAGAATAGGAACATTTTAAATAGGAAAAATTTTTCAGAGTCTAAAAATTATACTTCCAGAATCCATTTTCTTTAAAAAATTCATTAGAATATGAATTCGATAAATAAATACATTTGTCTTTAAAAAAAGGGGAAAGGGTTTGAATTTTTCTAAAAAAGTTTTGAAAAAATATTGATGAAATTTAAAATTTATATTAAAATATGCAAAAATATGCATTTATACCAAAATATGCAAAAATATGCAACTACAAATCAATGCCATTTTATTGCAAATTCTTTGATTCGGATAAATATTTAATTTATGTTATATTTACAATGCTGAGTAAAAATATGCATTTTCATGAAAGTACTTGCCCTAGTAATGAAGTTTTAAGTTCGATATGTTGCTTGTATGATAATGCTGTTTTGGTTGAAATAAGTTAATCATATGGCAAGTAACACTGTTATAAAGTGAGTTCCAAAGAAAATACTAATTTATTCTGCAAATTTCATATTTGATAGTCAGCTACTTTTGTGGCCTTCATTGGCGCGCTTAGTTCTTTGCAGAAAATATTGGTAAAAGTGTGTGTATTAAAAATAACAAACGAACTCGTCCACGTTTTTCCACTTTTTTTTTTTAATCAATTTTTTTTTTTGTGGGAACTCGAATATAAATTCGTAAATTTTTTAACGAACGGCTTACAGTAAAACATCAAGATGCAGCAGTTGTCCTTGATAATTTGAAATGTTTTGCGAAAAATAGTTATGGAACACATCGGAATCCAAAATGAATCGGTCTGTTAAATTTAAAATTTTATTTATATTGGTCCAAGAACCATTATTCGTCATCCAGGCCTGACACAAATTAGATGCTTGGCTAGACACAATTTGTACATTAACAGATGCAGACTTTTATTTAGTAAGATTTTGTTGAGGAAGTACGTTGTATTACATTTTTACTTACTTATTTTATAAAGGTCTTTTTGAGATAGGCATATCCCTGATCAAACCTAAAACAATATTTAACGTATTGTAAATACTACGTGCAAAAAGTCTTGTGAATTATTGATAGTTTTAAGGTCAAAGGATTTCCCTGAATTTTCTCAAGTCTTTATAAAAAGGATATTTATTCGCTAAGTATATCCTAAGGATAGGTTTAGGAAAATCCTTCCTTCAATTATACTAAAATAAGGTATTTTCAACATTATCAGAACAGAATTTCATGAAGTACGAAGGATTTTTTAAACTTTTTTTTAATTTTTTAAGGACATTTTCAATTTATGAAATTCATCCTTGCTTCAAATTTTTCATTTGATTAAGATTTGGGGTATATTCTAAGTGTTGCGGATGCAAAAATTCATGAAGGGATTTGAATTTTAAAATTTTGTTAACTTTTTTAAAAAAGGACATTTTCGAGGAGAGCGTATCCTTGTTCCGATTTGCACAAATTTTGGTAAATACAATGGGCATATTATAACAGTTGGATTTTCAAAATTTCATGAAATAACTTCAATTTTTACCCTTTTTCTGAACTTTATTTTAAAAAGGACATTTTTGAGCTAGGCGTATCCTTGCTCCGAATTGGACAAAATTTAGTAGAATTATTAATGGCATTATAGGTAATAACTACAATAAATAACATGAAGATTGAAGTTTTAGTTTTCACTTTATGCCATATTTTAATTTCAGGATATATGGGAAGGATACGAATCCTCGGGCGGATATTTACCAAATTCAAATTTTTTTTTTGATCTTATCGTTCTTAACAAGTGTTCCAAATCTTAGCGCTCTAACTTAACTCCTTCTATTTTTGGCCACTCTTTACATGAAGACGCAACACTGTGCGGCACCTGGGATCGAACCAGCAACGTTCATGCTACAAGTCTAGCACACTACCACCGTGCTATTCCTCATGTATATTTATAGTTGACTAAATGTGTACATTAGAGTGTCCCTTATTTTGGAAATGTTGGAAATGTTGAGACGGTACCCCCTCATTTGTTTCCTTTCGACTAAAAAATAACTCAGGAAAAATTTTACGCCCCTACGACCACGCCTTCCCTACGCGACGGGGTCGTAAAGAGCGGGGCCTTAAAAATCATTTTTCCATACAAAGCAAAAATTTTTTTTTTTGATTTTTAATATTTTTGTTATTAATTATAATATTACTTGGTTAGCTTATTCACGACAAAAAATTTGATTTTGGTGGGATGAGGCTTTCAGTTCTAAAAAATTTTTCGAAAAAAAAAATTTAGAGCTTTTGGGGTCCTTCAGTAAAAATTTTTTAAAAAATATTTTTTTTTAGTTTTGACAAGAAACCGTTTTAGTTGAATTGTTGCTTTTAATGATATATTTTCATAAAAAAATATTATTCCTATCTGTGACATCTTTATCGTGATCTAAAAAAGGGTAAAAAATGCATTTTTGATGTTTTTCGATACACGATCAAGATGTCACAGATATGAATAATATTTTTTTATGAATATATATCATTAAAAGCAACATTACAACTAAAACGGTTTCTTGTCAAAACTAAAAAAAAATATTTTTTAAAAAATTTTTACTGAAGGACCCCAAAAGCTCAAAATTTTTTTTTTCGAAAAATTTTTTAGAACTGAAAGCCTCATCCCACCAAAATCAAATTTTTTGTCGTGAATAAGCTAAGCAAGTAATAATATAATTAATAAAAAAAAAAATTAAAAATCAAAAAAAAATTTTTTGGTTTGTATGGAAAAATGATTTTTAAGGCCCCGTTCTTTAAGGCCCCGTCGCGTAGGGAAGGCGTGGTCGTAGGGGCGTAAAATTTTTCTTGAGTTATTTTTTAGTCAAAAGGAAAAAAATGAGGGGGTACCGTCTCAGCATTTCCAACATTTCCAAAATAAGGGACACTCTAGTGTACATAAAGTGTCTGTAGAATCAGTGTGTACTCTTTGCTGTTTTTACAATAATAAAAAAATGTGGCATTAGACTGGCGTTTTTCTGTATGGCCAAAAAAAATTTTCTCCAAAATTTCCGGGCATTTTTTTATTCTACTAGGACTAAAATGGATGTTGTACAAATTTGAGGTCAATTGGATTAAATTAACCCGTGGCGCCCGGCGGTCAAAGTTTTGGATTTTTGAAAAATTAAAAAAAAAAAAAATAAAAAATTTAAATTTTTTTCGACACATCATATTTGTTAATTTTGATGCGGTGAGCACGAATATCAAAAAAAAAAATAAAATCGGTCGAACGGTTTTCGAGATATCGCCATTTGAAATTTGCAAAAAATGGCGGTTTTTTCCTACGTTCAAGAAATTTTTTAAAAAACATCACAATTTTTTTTCCCTCGGCCATTTCATAGAGCTTAAGACAATCTTTCATTTAAATCTAATTTGAGCCAAATCCGATCATTTTATCCCGTGGCGCCCTTCGGTCAAAGTTTTGGATTTTTGAAAAATTTCCACCAAAAATCCAAAAATTTGACCGAAGGGCGCCACGGGATAAAATGATCGGATTTGGCTCAAATTAGATTTAAATGAAAGATTGTCTTAAGCTCTATGAAATGGCCGAGGAAAAAAAAATTGTGATGTTTTTTAAAAAATTTCTTGAACGTAGGAAAAAACCACATTCTGGGCATTTTTTTTGGAAAATTTCAAATGGGGATATCTCGAAAACCGTTAGACCGATTCAAGAAATTTTATGACATTCGTTTTCAGCATGCCAAAATAAATTAAAATAATGTATCATAAACATTTTTTTTTTTGTAATTTTTAAAAAATCTAATTTTTTTGGTGGAAATTTTTCAAAAGTCCAAAACTTTGACCGAAGGGCGCCACGGGATAAAATGATCGGACTTGGCTCAAATTAGATTTAAATGAAAGATTGTCTTAAGCTCTATGAAATGGCCGAGGGGAAAACAATTGTGATGTTTTTTAAAAAAAATTCTTGAACGTAGGAAAAAACCGCCATTTTTTGCAAATTTCAAATGGCGATATCTCGAAAACCGTTCGATCGATTTTAATTTTTTTTTGATATTCGTGCTCACCGCATCAAAATTAACAAATATGATAGGTTAGGTTAGGTTAGGTTGTAAGTGGCTGCTGACGTTTTACGTCAACACACGTAGACTCTGAGGTCCATTGTGATACCACGGGATCGTAATAGGTTTCCCTACTAGTCCCTGTCGTTAAACCAGTTTGAGCTTCTTATGAAACTCCTTAGATGTTGAATTTTGACATCCGACAAATCTGAAAGATCGTACAGCTCCCTAGATCCCAGTGAAGCAAGTCGCTGACCAGAAAGTGCCGGGCAATGGCAAATAAAGTGTTCGATAGTTTCCAACTCCTCTTCATCCATGCAACTTCGGCAAAAGTCATTCGACGGCACATTTAACCGCTCTGCGTGCTTCCCTATAAGACAGTGTCCGGTAATTATAGAAACCACCGTTGAAATCTCTCCTCTTGGAAGCGATATCAGCTCACTTGTGCGCCCCTGATTAAGAGAAGGCCAAATCAGTCGTGTTGTCTCACACGTCCATCCATTTGCCCATCTTTGATTAGTCTCCGTCGCAGAACAAAGCCGTAGGTTTTGCTTGCAAGTTTCTAGAGGCGTACCAACACATTCCAATTCTGTTGGAACCTGTAAGGTAGTTCCTAGTCTTGCAAGCTCATCGGCTTTGCAATTCCCTGGAATGTCTCTGTGCCCTGGGACCCATATGAGTCGTATGTTAAACTGCTTGGCCATCTCATTTAAAGACGTGCGGCAGTTAAGGGCAGATCTTGTTTTCAGAAACATTGAATCCAGGGACTTGACCGCGGCTTGACTGTCAGTATAGATGTTGACTGCGGTTGTAGACAAGACATTGCAGCTCAACCAGTCAGCCACTTCTTTTATTGCCAGCATCTCTGCCTGGTAAACACTGCAATGATCTGGCAATCTACGAGCCAGGCTCAACCCAAGCTCTTCCGAATAGACTCCAAAGCCCACTTGTTCGTGCAGCCTCGATCCATCTGTGTAAAAATTTATGGTAGCTCCACTACCCGGAGTATCCCCCATCCAAGACTCCCTGGATGGTATCATAGTGGTAAAGTGGCGCTCAAAGAGGCTCAAAGAGGGAGCACAGTCCACATTTTGTGGTATTGTTATCTTTTTCAAGATTGCGCTATGGCCACAATCACTGCTCCTCCATTGCAGCGTGCTATTAAGTCGAATTGCCGATGCAGCCGCATACTGCCTACCCAATATGTCCAAGGGTATCAGGTGAAGGAGGATTTCTAATGCAGCCGTAGGAGTAGTACGAAGAGCACCAGTGATGCACATTGACGCCATTCTCTGTACCTTCGTGATAAAGACAAAGTTCGCTTTTGTTTCCAAAGCAGGCCACCAGACAATGATTCCATACAGCAAAATTGGACGCACCACTGCTGTATAGATCCAATGAACGACTTGAGGGCTAAAACCCCATCGTTTTCCAATGGCCCTTTTACAGGAATACAAAGCAATCGTTGCTTTTCTCACCCGTTCCTCAATATTACGCCTGAAATTCAGCTTCCTATCTAGAAATACTCCAAGATACTTGGCTCCATCTGAGAAGGTGATTTCAGTACCGTCCAGAGAAATAGGATCAAAAGCAGGAATCTTATTTTTCCTTGTAAACAAAACAAGCTCTGTTTTACTAGGATTAACTCCTAGGCCACAGTCTCTTGCCCATTTAGACAGATCTTTCAGAGAACCCTGAAGAATGTCCCGCAATGTTGGCAGATGCTTCCCCTTTACCGCTATCGCAACATCGTCAGCATATGCGATAACATGACAACCACGTGCTTCTAGAGATAGTAGCATTGAATTCAGTGCCAGGTTCCAAAGAAGCGGCGAAAGAACACCTCCTTGTGGTGTGCCCCTATTGACAAATCGAGATATGACGGACGCTCCCAATTCAGACGTTATACGTCTATTGGCAAGTAGGTTTTCCACCATTAAAACGATTTCACGCTTTACTCCCAGACCAGACAATGCCAATATTATCGATTCTGGAATGACATTATTAAAAGCCCCCTCAATATCAAGAAAGGCCACCATAGTGTACTCCTTTACCGAAAGCGATCTCTCGATGGTACCAACGAGCTCATGAAGAGCTGTTTCCGTTGATCGTCCCTTGCTGTATGCATGTTGCTTTGTCGAAAGCAACCTCGGGTCAATCACTCTACGCAAATATGAGTCTATCATTCGTTCCATTGTCTTTAACAAAAAAAAAGACAGACTAATTGGTCTGAAATCCTTCGGAGCTGTGTGGGAACTTTTCCCAGCCTTCGGGATAAATACGACTCTGGTATCCCTCCATTTTAAAGGAATATACGACCAGTTGATGCATGCTGTGTATAGATTATACAGCAACGGGGCTATATAGTCCAACACTTGCTGCAACTCAGCCGGGATTATACCATCAGGTCCCGGAGATTTATAGGGCCTGAAGCTTTTTATCGCCCAGATTAATGTTGGCATATTTATTATTTCCGAAGCAATTTCAGATGCTTGGGCGTCAGAACGTTCCAAAGCTTGAAACGGCGTCATGGAATTGCCCGGAAAATGCGTGTTTAAAAGGAGATCCAGCGACTCTCCACTGGAGGAAGACCACACCCCATTAGGATCTTTCAGGTATCCTAGGGTGCAAGGAGAAGAAGCCAGAACCTTGCGCAGCCTGGATGCCTCAGAAACGTCTTCTATGTTTCCACAGAAGTTTTTCCAAGAATCACATTTGGCATTTCTGATCATCTTTTTATAACTCTTAAGTTGCAGCCTGTATGCAGACCAGTCCTCGTCCGCTCTTGAAAATTTAGCCTTATTAAAGAGCTTTCTGCAGGAATCTCTGCTCGTCTGCAACTCATTTGACCACCAAGGTGGCTTTTTTTTCCCTCTAGGCTTTGCAGAAGGGCAAGACGCATCCAGGCACCTATTACAAACATTTGTTATATGGTCAACCAGACAGTCAATTTCCGCTAAACTATGCGGTTCAGATAGGGGTACTTCATCCAAAAGCAAAGAAAAAGTCTCCCTATATTTCACCCAGTTTGTTCTTCTCAGATTTCTAGAGACTGTCTCAACCGGGGCACGCTCCCTGAGTAAAAACTCAATGTAGCGATGATCTGAGAAAGAATGCTCTTCCAAAACTCTCCAGTCATCAATTCTATCAGACAATGTATCTGATACAAGTGTTACGTCAAGAACCTCTTGCCGCGTACTTGTAACGAAAGTTGGTTCACTACCCTTGTTACAAATATACAGGTTAGTGCTTAACAAAAACTCCAAAAGTGATTCGCCTCTATCATTTGTGTCTGTACTACCCCATATCGAATGATGTGCATTAGCATCACAGCACACTAGTAACTGGTGTCCCCTAGATTCAGACTCCCGAATCAGACCGCCAACCTTCTCCGGGGGTATTGGCCCCGGATTAGGAAAATACGCAGAGGCGAGCCAAATAGATTTCCCATGAAGCTCTAAGCTAGCCGCTGTAACATCCATATCACTAAAAGTTGATAAAAAGAATATATTTAAGCCATTTTTCGCCAAGATGCAGGCTCTTGGTGAGCCCTCACCTTTGGCAACCATCAACTTAAACCCAGGGGTCTTCAATCCGCAAACCCTGCCACCCCGCACCCAGGGCTCTTGGATAAAAACCAAGTCAACTGCTCCTGTCGTCAGGCGCAGCAATAGTGCAGCTGAGGCTGCCTTACAGTGATGGAGGTTTATTTGTAGGAACCGCAACATCTTGCTTTTTTTCCACCATCCTTTCCACCACCGTGTTATTGGCTTCATCCTCCGTGTTATCATAGAGGTCGCATTCGTCCCCAGATTCGGTTTCGAATAAGCCAGATATGTGTCCCATCTGTTCTGAATCGGAGGCAACAGAACTCTCCGAATTCCTCACTGCATGGGCCTCGTCCTGAATGTCACCCATAGTGGCATCAGCTTTATCCTCCGTGCCATCACAGAGGTCGCATTCGTTGCCAGATTCGGTTTCGAAAATGCCAGATGCATCTCCCGTCAGCCTAGAATCGGTCAGCTGAATATCAACCTTTTCCAGATTCTCCTCCCCAGCCGACTCTGCCACTGGCTTGTCTGCTTCCAAAATAGGCTTCTGGTCGCCCTTGTAGACATTGACTCTTATATGAAAAAAGCCAAATCTAATAATGCCGTCAGTCCTGGCTAAAAGCGGAAGCGATTCCTCATTAACCAAGACCACTGCTTGACGACGAGCGCCCTCCATCTCACCCAATCTGGCAATTTGCCAATTCTGAGTTGGAAGGTCAGGATTGCAGACTTTTATCATCTTTAGAATCACCGCAGTGTCACTTGTAGCCATTGGGATCCATGCATGAGCTCTGGGTTGCGAGGGGATATCATGTTTTTCCACAACGTCCAGTCTGGCTCCAGGCCTTAACTCTCCCACTTGGCTAATGGCAACCTTAAACACGGCTGCGGATCTTTCGTTTCCAAAAGCAACGAGTTTTACTCGCCCCTGATACCAACCTGCGTTGACAGTAGTAGGGAGAAAATCAGGCATACTCTCAAGAAGCCTATAGTAGATTTCATTTAGTTTAGTTTCAACTAAACTCCACTTGTCCCTTGGAATACTACAATCCCCATTTTGCCTGTTTATCACAGCCCTAACGAAGTTACCTTTCACCACTTCACTAAAAGACTGAGTCCAGACGTTGCCGGTCACCTTAGATCTTTTAGGTAAAGGTTTCTCGTCGGGCGAGCGCAACCTTTTACCAGACTTCGATGACGAGGCCGAAACAGCGCTCTGTTTGTCAGATGCGCGCATTGCCGAAAGTTTGTCCTGTTCTTCAATGACTCCTTTCGCCCATGATAGCGACGCCTTCTCACGTTCGGAGAGCTTCGTTCCATCGAGTTGGCTTAGTCTGTTAATTATTTTCAAACAAAGCCTTCTCTGGTTGTGCCTGACCTTTGATGGCTTAAGTTTCTTTTTCTTTTTACCACCAATATTAGGCTGAGCACCCCTACCAGAATCAAGGCCGGACTTCAAGGTCGCAACCCTAAGACCAGTGCTAGGACCAGCACCAGTCGGTGAGGCAGAGCCTCGAACTAAATCGGTATCATTTGTGTCCATATTTTCATTTTCCTTGATGTGGTAATGAAAATATCACAAAAATACCTATTACGAACAAACCTATTACGAACAATTTTAGTAATTCAATTTATAGCACGGAGTTAAAATAAAACACGTCCACACTCGTCAACAGTTGAACGATTACAAATATGATGTGTCGAAAGAAATTTAAATTTTTTTTTTTTTTGTTTTAAATTTTTCAAAAATCCGAAACTTTGACCGCCGGGCGCCACGGGTTAATTTAATCCGATTGACCTCAAATTTGTATTACCTAAGTTTAAGACCTTGGACAATAAAAAATTGCCCGGACACTTGGGAAAATCGAAAGTAGAGAAAAAAATGCCAGTCTAATGTGGCATTATATTTAAACATAAATAATAATGTGGCTTCGCACATGTTTAAAAAATTTAAAATAGATTAACAAAAAAATAATCACAAATTAAAAAAAAAAACAAGTGTTTCGCCAACAGGCAGCGAACCCGCAACCTTTATGATTCGAGTCTGGCACACTACCACCGTGCTATCGTCACATATATGTTTGCTTGATTAAATAACTTTATAAAATGTCTATGTTATTAATAAAATAAAAATGAATTTGTGTCACATTAACAATATACATTGTTGATACAATTAAAAACGTTGTTGAACTAGTATTTAGTTGTTAACAATTTGTTTGGTATTATTTTAATTACCTCAATTGGAAATATAATGAGAAAATAAATCACGCAAACTCACGCAAAAAAATTGCCTGACGATTTTGGATAAGGCATTGAAAAAGCTTCAGATTTTTTTTCTTTCTAGTGATTTGATGCAGCACTTTGGATGTACCATCGCAAAATGTCTGGAGATAAAAGGGCAGATATTTCCGTTTACAATTGCTTTTATGACAATGTTATGGACGAAATCAATTATTTGCATCACCGCAACTTTAACTCCAAAAAGCGGTGGCAAAAAAGAGCTGGCAAAAAAGAGCTGGCGAAAAACAGCTGTTTTCAGAAAAATATACTTATGCTTTTAATTTTTGAGGAGACGATACTACGCCCCTAGCTGGGGCACATTAAGCTGTTCTTCCATAAGTTGTAGTTAATTATAGCATCTATCGACTACTTTGATCGGAATTCAATTTTGTTAATGCTGTGCGCAAGCCATGGCCAAAAATTTAAAAAAAGCTCTGAAAAAAATTAAAATCCACAAGGGAGCTCCATACTGAGTAATAATGGGAATCTCTGTTTTTTATTAATGAAGAGCGAGCGTTATAAAAGCAACATCTTCAAAAAATGTTAACACTCGTGCGCAAATTTGTAAAAAAATTAATTAAATTTATATGTTTTATTCTTCTTTTTATTATTAATTTTTTTAAAGAAATCTGGTTTCATATTTGTGTTTATAGAGTTTCACTGAGTATTATGAGTTGTAAAAATATTTTTAATTAAATTTTCTTTACTGGTATAAAATGCTGTCTTTTTAATACATATTTAAATTTTGATTAATTGTATTCAACTATTTGAAGAAATTCTTACTGCAAGGCATGAAAACAAAACCGTGAATCTCATCTCGTTCTCGTAAAATTGATAAGCCCAAGTCACCGTAAATAACGAGGTTTTGATGTATAGTTAGGCTGAAAAAAACTATAAATAAATGCCATAAAAGCTTTAAAGACTTTTTTAGACCAAGTGATTCTAGAATCGAAGAATTTTTCAAACTAAAATATACACAGAGAAAGTAAAAAAACAAATTTGAGTACAATTTTAATCGCTTTGACCTTAATGCCCTGATTCAGTATGTCGTACAAAGTGACTGACAAGAAATTTTCTACGTAAAACAAAAACAAATTTGAGTTTTTTGTTTTTGTTTTACGTACAAATTTTGTAGTCACTCACTTCGACCGAGATAGCAAATCGCACAATAAAATTACAAATTTTTTAATCAGTTAATAAATAGTAGACTCAAAAAAAAAACCTTGTAAGATGATAAGAAAAGTTTGTAACTTTTTTTTGTTACCTCCTTTTTGACAAGAATCCCCAGTAATTTTACAAGATTTTTACCAATAAAATTTTAATTTTGTTTTGGAGACAATAAAACTTACAAGGATGTTTCGTAACTTTACTAGATTTTTCGCTGCCTCCTATTTTACGAGAATTCCTAGTAAACATTTTTTTACAAAAAAAAATGTAAAACTACAAAACTACCCAGACAGAAAAATACAATCATCAAAGCGTTTTAAAAGTACTCTACACAGAAAAAAATATCGTAAAATCAAGAGTAACAAAACAAATTGTTACCAACGAAATACTAGTTCAACAACATTTTTAATTGTATCAACAATGTGTATTGTTAATGTGACAAAAATCCGGTTTTATTTCCAATTAAACGCATGAATTAAAATCATTGTTAAAGATTCCACAAAATTCACATTACTAACACAAACAATTTATAAACTCATTTAATCAAGCACAAATAAATGCGACGATAGCACGGTGGTAGTGTGCTAAACTCGAATCATGAAGGTTTCGGGTTCGCTGCCAGTTGGCGGAACAGTTTTTTATTTTTGTTTTTTTTTTATTTGAGATTATTATTTATTTTTAAAAACGCAAAAAGTGCATATTGAAATCACAGACACCTTATGTACGCATTTAGTCAACTTTAATTATACATGAGGAATAGCACGGTGGTAGTGTGCTAGCTTCGAATCATGAAGGTTGCGGGTTCGCCGCCAGTTGGCGGAACTTTTTTTTTTTTTTTTAATTTCCAATTTTAATTTTTTTTTTATCATTCTAATTGTAGACTGTTTTAAATATGACGTTTAGTCAAATACAAATATGTATAAGGATAGCACAGTGGTAGTGTGCTAGACGCGTAGCACGAAGGTTGCGGGTTCGATGCCAGATGGCGGTAGACATTTTTTTTTTTTTTTATTTTATTTTTTTTTCTATTTTTAGTTTATTTTTTATTCTATTTTTAGATTTCAGATTATTTTTTATTCTATTTTTAGATTTTACAAATTTTTCAATTAATTTCATTGTTAATGTAACAATGAATGATGTTGATTTTTTTTTCAAAAGTTACAAATGCCATTGTTGTATTGACAAAATCCAATGTAGGCTCAGTTTCAATTAAATGTTTAATTGTATTAACAATGAAATTAATTGTATTGACAATTTTTTTTTTCTGTGTAGATGGTGGTACAAGCGTTTCCAAAACGTCATGGTTTTTGCTTTTAGAGTGCTCTCAAAACGTCCGAATGATAACGTCGTTAAACGCTCATATGATTGTCTTTTAAAGCGCTCTAAAAGCATTCGTATGACTAAAAATTAGGTGGTTTAAAGATGCTTTATCTAATTTTATTTGAAATTGTAGATTTTTTAAATTATATTTTTTATATATTTTCTTACAATAGAGTAAAAATATAATTGAGTTCACACAAGAGTACTTTATAATGTTTTCCCGTGCTTTCTTTTGTTAACAGAGAGGATGTGTGCCTCATTCCCCTTATTGGAATGGTACAATTATTATGTATTCTACATTATGGGTGGAAGTTAGAAAACATTTTTTTAATTTGTAAAAAGGTGCTGTAAAAGCACACTTCCCCAACGCGATAAATGTTTACTAAATTATTTATTATGCTTTTTAAACTTTAGTTATACCATTTTTTCATAATTTTTATGTTTTTTTTAATCCACACCCACAAAAGGGGGCGGGGCAAAAAAAAAAAAATATATTTTGTAGCCCCCAGTGGTCTAAGTGTATGACTTTTAACCCTTTCTGACATAAAATGGTATCATTTGCTTAACAAAAATGCAAAAAAAGCTGTAAAAATGGCGATTTTATAGAGGTTTTTTTAGTTCTTTAAGAGGGAATTTTTTTGTCCCTTATCCGATTTTACCCATTTCAGAACTTAACCGGCCTATGACTATGAGACACATTCGTGTAAATTTTCAGCAGTCTAGCTCTTTTATTTTGGACTGAATCGTGCTTTATACAGACGGACGGACGGACATTCATAGAATGACTTATAATCGATCATAGATCAATAATATACATACTTTATGGGGTCCCCGACCGATATTTCTATGCGTTACAAACGGAATGACAAAGTAAGTATAACCCATACTGTGGTTGGAGGGTATAAAAACATTGAAGATTAAAAAATAACTTCACTTTAATTTTTTTTACCAACAAATTCGAAAAAAAATAACCTACGAAAAAATTAAAAGTTAATGATTGTTGTGTTATTTTTACCGACAAATTAAAAAAAATTTACCTACATTAACATTAAAACTTAATGATTTCGTAGGTTATTTTTATAATTTTTCTATTGAATTTTCTTTTAAAAAATTTTTAATATAATTTTTGGGGAATCGATCCCGCAATCAACTACATTCTGGCCAGACACTCTACCCCTTTTTTTTATTTTTGCCGTCCTAGATTGGCCAAATGTGGCACTGTGCATCGTGCCAAAGTCAAAGTTGATACAAACATGTTTTTTTTTATATTTCTATAAATAATTTTTTGAATTTTTTGTCTACAAAAAATAACCAACACAAGTAGGTGAAAACTAATTACTTCTCTTTAAAAAATGCCAACAATTAAAAAAAAATATAACGTACACAAATCATTAAAAATTAAAGAAGAATCACTTATTTTTACTTACAGAGCAAAAATAAATGACTTTAAAAATTGAATGCTAATGAAAGTCGTTATTTTTTATGTTGTTATTTTTGAAACAAAGAACTGAAATAGTCAATGACATAATTTTTTGAGTGTATAGCAAAAATACGTGTCGACTTAAATTTTTTAAAGATTATTTCATATTCATATGGATATCGTAGGTCTATGTCTTCATGTACATAAATACCCCCAAAATTTACACATTTTCGAGAAAAAAATATTTAACGAATCCGAATCCGCCACTGTTGGATTGCTTTAGTGTTGGCAACCGATTAAGAATAATTCCATTAATCGATCAAACAAAACCTAAGTCTTGTTCGATTAATTTAAAAATTACGATTTTCGAATAACAAATAAATCGATTAATTTATATCAATTAATCGAACAATTATTTTTTTATACCCTCCAACTACAGTATCGAAATATTGGACTAGGACCCCATAAAGTGTATGTATTATTGATCATTGATCAATTCTAAGACATTCTGGCGATGTGTGTCTGTTTGTCTGTCCGTCCGTTTGTCCGTGTGTACAGGGCACGATAGAGTCCAAAATAGAATAGGCTGGGTAAATTCGGAGGTAAAATCGGACGACAGGAAAAATGTTCTCCTTAAAGAACTAAAACAACAACATATTAAAACAATTTTTTAAATGGCTTTTTACATCATATGAATTTCATTGACCTGCATTTAGATGATTGGATGATTAGGAAATGCTATTTATTCGGCTCGCCCGCTTTTAAGGGCGTGGTTATAGAAAATAATAAGATAATAATAAAAAAATAATGACAAAAGTGTTTTTTTAGGATTACATATCGTAATAAATAAATTTGTAAACATTTATGAAGAAGGGAAAA
Source organism: Pegoplata infirma (assembly GCA_963921195.1). Classification (NCBI taxonomy): domain Eukaryota; kingdom Metazoa; phylum Arthropoda; class Insecta; order Diptera; family Anthomyiidae; genus Pegoplata; species Pegoplata infirma. The sequence continues at coordinate 112,094,040 of OY992536.1, read as the reverse complement.
GTGTCCTCCAACGTAACCCGCCGACTCCCCCCAAACGTAATCTCAGTTATTTAATATTTAAGTTTTTTATGTATTTCCAACGTCCCCCGCCGACTCCCCCCAAACGTAATCTCAGTTATTTAATATTTAAGTTTTTTTTATATATTTTTAACATAAAAACGAGATCACAGTTATTCACTTTTTAAGTTTTTTATGTATGGTTCATAACGGTTGGAGTATAAAAGTTTGAAAAGTTTGGACTGCGTCATGCATATTACAGATAGAAGGCGGGACGGGCGGCCATCGCTTGATATCTTAGAATCTATTAATAATCAATTATATATCTTCTTAATAATGTCCTACACCAATATTTTGATGCATGACAAACGATTAAAAATAATACGTTAATAAATTTTTTTTTGCAAAAAAAACATTGCCCTGGTCATAACTTATTTTTTTTTTTGGAAACTCAAAAACACTAAAATGCTAACAAAATATGATTCATACAATGTATGGTGTTTATTGGTGTAAAACTTCCAAAAACCGATAGACTAACATGCAAGAAACAAACACTCAACTTAAATTATCCGCATGATGAAGTAAAAATCAGTGCAAATGGCTTGCAGTGGATTTTAAACAAAAAAGTGCGTGTGACAGGTATTTTCAATATTCCAATACTAACGGCCATTTTCAGTGTTTGCTATACATATCAGCAGCCGCAGTGCACATTAATGATGGTTGAAAGTCTGTTAACAATATACAAACTTTGTAAAGGTCTGTTTACTAGCTGTAAAGACTCGGTGGGATGATGTAAACAAACCTTAAGCAATTTGCAAATCACACAAAAACTTCTCTGAATGTAAAAAAATAGATTTAGGTTCAGCTAAACTGTTTACATCTGATTACACCGTTAGACAGCCAATATTGAACATGAACCGGATGATATACAGTCTGAAAGTAGAAATCAAATGGAGTAAAACAGCATTTACAGTTTTTCATTTCGTGATCATGTTTCCTTTTAAAAGGACTTCAAAGTTTAAAAGGATTCATTTTGTAAAATATTTTTGAAATATTTGTACTTGTCCTAGGTGATGGCAGATGAAAGAGGAGGATCTCCCCTAATTTTATTTTTTTTTTATTTTGCCATATCACGATAAAAGGATATGAATAAAGTCCTTTGAAAACCTTATCAAAATATTTTGTTGAAAATTTGGAATGATAGTAAAGGATAAAGTTTTGAAAGGATTTAACTTACCTCCTTTGCCTGATATGTAAAAATAATAAAAAAGGAAAATTTGAGGAGATCCTCAGTGCATCCTAGCACATGTACAAATTTTAAAAAAATATTTTATAAAATTTAATTTTCTTAAACTTTGAAGTCCTTTCAAAAGCAGAAGGAGTTTTACTACATTTAGTCTCTAGTTTCAAAGACCAACCCGCAAAAGAATTTCGGTCACTTACAGCTTTATTAAGGATTACTGCTTTAAAGGCTTGTGGAATAAGCGATGTAAATATACTTCTTAAGAATTGTGCTAAGATGTATACAGTGAAATTTTATAAAGCTTCTTTTCTTTTAACATATTCGCTCATGGTTCATTTAAGTCCTTTTTTAAAAAATTGTCATAGAAGTAGGCGTGGATTCGGTGAGTTTTTCCTGGTCTCTCGCGCTTTATATTTACAAGTTCATTTTATTCCACTTTGTGCATAAAAGTATTATAATTTTATCTTTTTTATACCCTCCAACCACAGTATGGGGGTATACTCACTTTGTCATTCCGTTTGTAACGCATAAAAATATCGGTCGGGGACCCCATAAAGTATATATATTATTGATCTATGATCGATTCTAAGTCGTTCTATGCATGTCCGTCCGTCCGTCTGTATAAAACACGATTCAGTCCAAAATAAAAGAGCTAGACCCCTGAAAATTGGCAAGAATATGTCTAATGTTCATAGGCCGGTTAAGTTCGGAAATGGGTAAAATCGGGCAAGGGGGAAAAAAGTTCCCCCTTAACAAACTAAAAAAAAAACTCTTAAAAAGCGACTTCTTTACATCTTTTTTTTGCCATTTTTGTTAAACAAATGAAACCTTTTTATGTCAGAAGGGGTTCAAACTCCTGCACTTAGACCCATGGGGCTGGAAAATTATTTTTTTTTGCCCGCCCTCTTTTGTGGGCGTGGTTTTAAAAAATCATTAAAATAATGAGAAAATGGTATTACTAAATTGCAAAAAGCATAATAAATAAATTAGTAAACATTTATCGCGATGGGGAAAGTATCGCCCACCACCCCCACCGAGCCCCCCCCCACAAAAAAAAAACGACCATTGATTTTAATATGTTTTAACATGTTGGAGGGTATCATAGATTCGGCATAGCCGAATTTAACACTCTCACTTGTTTTTATTCACGCACTCAGGGGGCGTGCCGAAAAAAGCAACATTTTTTAATCTCATGCTTCTAAGCGCAGGACTTTGAACTTCTGCGAACTTAAAGATGTTTCATTTGTTTAACAAAATTAAACATAAAAAAAATTTGTTTAAAATTTAAATTCCTTGAAATCCGCGAAACTCAAATAGCTCCAAAAATAAATTCAGACGACGGATATCCCTACTTTTTGGAATATTTAAATTTTAGGATGTATTTTATTAAATGAAATGTAAAAAAATTGTGGTTTTGGAAGCTTTGTTTACTAAAATTTTCAGAAATTGAAAATTCTTGTTCAAAGTCCCCCTAAACAATATGGTACATTAGAGTGGCATTTTTTCTTCAACTTTTGATTTTCCCAAGTGTCCGGGCATACTTATTAATTTTGATGTGCTTAACACGAATATCAAAAGTAATTTTTTAAAAAAATCTCAAAATTTTGTTTCTATTAACTTTTTTTTATAGAATTTGACACAGTCTTTAATTTGAACTTAATTTAAGCCAAATCCGATAATTTTAACCCGTGGCGCCCTTCGATCAAAGTTTTGCTTTTTTAACTAATTTTCACCAAAAAATCTAAACTTTTTTCGAAGGGCGTGTGATGCAGTTTATTTTCCAGCTGGGGTTGAAACTCAATCTGTCCAGGTTCGTCAAAGGTCTGCTTCCTTTGAATAAATAAAAAGACGATTCTTTTGTGGGTTTATAACAAAAGTACGACCTTTAACGCACATAACTTTATTTACCAAAACCCTTATACTTATAATGAAGGGCCTTAACTGCAAGATATTGAAATATTTTAATATCTTCGGGATATTCCACCGATCCCGGATACCAGTAAATGACTGAATCTATTAACTAGTTTTTTAAATTGAAAATATGTGTTTTGTAATAATTTTCTATTTTTACAGGATGCTTTTAAATAAATTCGTGAAGCTATAGCGGATCCTTCACTTCAAGTAAAAGCGTAGGCAGCAGTCACTGGAGAAATTTGTACCAAAAGGGTCAGTTGGTCGGTGGTAAATTAAATCCTACACCGAAAAAAATTCCTGCCTTATATGTACGAAAACGTTCGTACATTGTACGAAAAATTTCGTTGTTTCGCACCACGAAATTCTTGCGTACAATGTACGAAATGCACGAAATTTTTTCGTAAAATAAACGAAATTATTTTTGTATTTTACAAAAAAAAATCGTAAAATAAACGCAATAAATTTTTGTGTTTTACGAAAATTTTCGTAAAATAAACGAAATATTTTTTTTGTTTTACGAAATTATTTCGTAAAATAAACGAAATATTTTTTTTTTTTTACGAAAATCTTTTGTAAAAAAAAATCGTTAAATAAACGAAATTACATGTAAAAATTCTTTCTTGAGAATAAGAACAACGTTTTCAACAGTTTGACAGCAACATTTCCAAGCAATTAATTGTTTCTTCTTAACAGAGACTTATAAGATTTCATTCATTATTTACAGTGATTTTGTTTAAGGCTACGTTCACACTACAAGAACTTATGATGATATGTTGAGATGATTTCTTTTTGGAGGACCACCTCCCCACATGTAAAAAAAAAACTTATATCATCAAGCTTCAAATTTTATTTGATCCGGTTAGCCTCAAATTTTAATTGATCCTTAAAATAAATAAAAACCAAGAGAGAGCTTTTAAGTCGTCTGTGCCGAATTTTTATTACCCCAAATATGTAAAAAAAAATATCAGAGTTATCATTATTGAAATTAATTCTTTATACCCACGACCACAATCCCCTGGGTCGAAGCTCATTACTTTAAATTTTTTTTGACATAAAAATGTTTCATTTGTTTAACAAAACAACAAAAAACACTTTAAAAAAATTGAGTTTTCCAGAGGTTGGTTTAAAGAAATAAAACTTTTTTGCCCACATACGAACTTAACCTGCTGATGACCAAAAGACTTGTTCCGTGGTATGCGTGTTTTATATAGACGGACATTAATAGAATGCCTCAGGATTTATCATGAATCAATAATACATATACTTTATGGGGTCCCCGACCGATATTTTTTATTATACCCCAATACTGTAGTTGGAGGGCATAAAAACACCCTTTAAGCATGCATTTAAAGATTTCTTCTTTTTTCATTAGTTTTGTAAAATTACAAAATTCTTGATTATTTTTTTTTTTCGTAATATAAAGTCCACTTTCGTATATTTTACGAAATAAGTTTTTACGAATTATTTTCGTAAAAATACGAAAGTCTGTACACTTTTTTTGTAATATGCAGTCAACATTCGTATATTTTACGAAAGAATCATTTACATTCTTTTTTTCGTTACTTTCGTAAAATTACAAAAGTTTTTACAACATTTTTTTCGTAATATGTAGTCAACATTCGTAAATATTACGAAAAAAATATTTACTAATCATTTTCGTTACTTTCGTAAAAATACGAAATTCAGTACTAAAGTTTTTCGTAATATGTAGTCAACTTTCGTGTATTTTACGAAAATAAAAAGTACGAAACTTTTTTTCGTAAAATGTTGCATGGATTTTTTTCGGTGTACACAACATTTATTATATTAATATGGATTTATTGTGTGAAAATTTTAAATTAAACAAATATACAATTTTTTACAAAAATTTAATAAAAAAATTATTTTAGCATAAATGTGGTAATTTTTTGCATTATTTTTAGTCACCTTTTCAAACCATTTTGGTATATTTCACCATATTTCTTTTGGTTTATTTTACCAAGTTTTTGCTTAAATAGCATTAGCATTTTCTTCAAAATTTTTTACATAAGCGTTTTGGCTAAATTGCGAAAACTACTTTGTCGGTTGTAGTTTTAGCATATTTTTGGTAAAATTATGTCAGATTTTTGCTCATTCCGACACAATTTTTTTTTTGCGTGCGACGTTGCCCGGGTTGAAAAAAATATTATATAATTAATGACAGTTTGTAGTGCTCTGTGGTTCAATCCTCGGTTAGCACTACATCTGGTGAAAATTCAATTTCGCATCATTTTACAACACCTCTTTCCGATCGCGCGCTGATATGGGCCATTGTTCCCGCAATTTACGTCCTTTTGTTCGATCGCTGATATGGCCCCGCGTCGGTTAGACAGTTAGTAAAAATTTTCAGCCATTTTTGCGTGATTCCAAAACTGGCAAAAATCATTTTTAAATAATGCAATGGGCCGCAGCATTTTACAACGCCTTTGCCCAATCACATGCTAATATGGCATATTGTTCCCGCCTCGGTTAGTACTATATGTGGTGAAAGTTTTGTTAAAATCAGTTTAGGCGCTTAAGCGTAATTACGGAACATACAGAAAAAATTTTCAGTGTGATGCAAAAAGGCGTGGCAACTGACGCCCCATATTCAAAATGCCCTGTATTATGGTTTATAGTTCTCGCTTCGGAAATACTATATGTGGTGAAAATTCCATTAAAATTGGTTAAGCCGTTTAGGCATGCTTATGGAACATGCAAAAATAACTTTCAATGTAATACAAAAGAGCGTGGGATTTTACTTTCGTTTGCCCAATGATATGGCATATTGTTCCCGCTTCGGTTAGTACTATCTGTGTTAAAAAGTTCAATAAAATCGGGTCAGACGTTTAAGAGTGATTACGGAATATGCAGAAATAGCTTTCAATGTAATACAAAGGGGAGTTGACTTTTACGCCCATCCGTCAGAGCGCCCTCCTATTATAACCTATAGTGCCCTGCCCGCCTTGGTTAGTACTATTTGTGGTGAAATTTTCATTAAAATCGGTTTAGAATTTTAAGCGTGATTACGGAACAGGTAGAAATAACTTACAATGTAATAAAAAGGGGCGTGGCATTTCCACCCCTTTGTCTGATCGCCGTCCTATTATGACCTACACAGAAAAAAATAAAAAAAATATTTGAGTAAATTTTTAATACTATTGAGTAAAAAATTACTCAATTTTGCACCAGTAAACGATTTAATAGTATTGAGTAAATTTTTAATAGAAATTTATTAAATGTTCGAAAAAAAATTTGAGTAAATTTTTAATTGCGTCAATTTTTAAAATTTATCTATTTATTTTTAAGGTCGAACCAGAATCAAATTGCGTCGCGCAAACACGTCACATTTGAAATTTTTACGTCCGTTTGATTTAGGTTGGACGCTTAAAGTTTAAAAAAGTTTTAAATTTTTTTACAAAAAAAAAAAAAAAAAAAAACAAAAAACTTGTTTTTTCAAACTTTACCAAACATATTTATATCTCAAAAACATAGGAAAATTTTATAATGACGATTACACACTTTCATATACATACACAAAAAGGGGGGGGGGTGAAATAAAGCCATAGGCAATAAGGCCATATGGCCTTATTTCCCAAAGAGTTGAGAAATAAGGCCATATGGCGTTATTACCAACCTCTGTTGGAAATAAAGCCATATATGGCTTTGTTACTCATTTAAATATTTTTTAAAAATGTTCATCATTATTTTGCGGAGAGTGTGGAAATGTATTTCCACGTAAATCCTGCTACCCAAAAAAAAATTATTTAGCTAAGCCTCTAAATTAATTTATGGAGTTTGAAATGGCGTACGGGCATAGCGCCAAAGGTCTTATCGCCCAAAACCGTAAATGTCATATCGCCCAAGCTGCGACATATGGGTCCAAAATGATAGGTCCAAAAATGTTACTTCTCGCAAAACAAAATTGTAAAAAAATCCAAAATATTTTTTTTGGGCGAAATATTGAACTTACGACTTCTATGATTTGTGTTTTTGTAATAAAGGTTTTCTGCGTAGCCGGCCTTTGGCCGGGCTTAGGGATTACATACTTCATGCATTTAACCCACCCTCTCTGCAAACCAAAGCTATTTTGGTTATCAGGCCTTTTTGAGGCATAACAAATTTGATAGCGCAAAGGCCTGCTACCTTAGAAAACTTTACTTTGCGGAGAGGGTGGGTCTAATGCATGGATTTTGTAATCCCTAAGCCCGGCCGAAGGCCGGCTACACAGAAAAACTTTTTTTGTTAAACAATCTTTAAATTAAAAACCCTGCCAATAAAAAATTGGTGCCTCTAGACCCCTCTAGTTGTAAGTTCCGATGTTCCTGGTATATGTGGCTTTTTAATTTAAAGATAGTAAAAAAAAATTTGTTTTTTCTGCGTAGCCGGCCTTCGGCCGGGCTTAGGGATTACACATTCCATAAATATAATATAATTTAGCGGCTTCGCTAAATATTTTTTTTTTGGTAGCAGGATTTACGGGGAAATATATTTCCACATTTTCAACTGATATGGCTTTATTTCCACTTTGGTTGCAAAATCAATATGACTTTATTGCTCAATCGTGTTGGTAATAAAGCCATATGGCCTTATTTCCCATTGAATTGAGAAATAAGGCCATATGGCCTTATTGCCTATGGCTTTATTTCACCCCCCCACACAAAAAACAATAAACTAAACGAGAATTCAAAAAACTATGAGAGTTTAAAAAAAAAATAAAAAACTATTAAATTTTTATTAAATTATTTAATTAAATTGTTTTTAAAATTTTTGAGTAAATTTTTAATTGCGTCAATTAAAAAATTACTCAATTTTTGTTTTTAAATTTAAACAAGTGATTACTCAAATTTGTTTCCTCCATATTTTTTTCTGTGTATATTTCCCGCTTGGATTAGTACTGTATGCGGTGAAAATTTCTTAAAATCGGTTCAGCCGTTTAAGCGTAATTGCTGAAAAGGCAGAAATAACGTTCAATACAATACAAAGGGGCGTGGTATTTTACGCACACTTAGCCGATTGGTCTCTCTTTCCCGCCTCGGTTAGTACTGCGTGTGGTGAGAATTTCATGTAAATCGGTTTAGCCGTTTATCCGTGATGTTGGAGCAGATAGAAAGAAAAACCAAAGGATGCCACGCCCCTTTGTGAGGATATTATATTTACAAAAAGTGGGCGTAAAAGGAGGCGTGGCTTCCAATTAAGATAGGGGATGGCCTATATTTCCTTTCAAAAGACACCCTATTAGTATGCCGAATTTCCAGCTAATCTGTAGCAAACATCCAAATATAGTAACAAACAAAGAAATATATTAAAAAATCTGAAATTCACAAAAAGTGGGCGTAAAAGGAGGCGGGGCATCCAATCGAGATGCCTCTTGGCCTATTTTTCATTCCAGAAAATTCTCTATCTACATGCAAAATTTCGTTTCAATCGGTTCAGTACTTTTCTTCTGAAAGCAAACAAACTAACATGTCATTTTTATATATATGGGGGTTTTCGTGTCTACTGGCACAACTTTTGAAACCGATGTCTTCCGATCGGGATGCAGCAAAGTTAGTCCTATGGGATAGTAGTTCAGACACAATTTTTCAACGAGATCGGTCAAGGACTTTCTGAGTTAGAGGGTCGAAATTTTACATTTTGGCCAAAGAGGTGTTTATTCTCATCCATGTAACTTCTTACCTATTGTTTTTAGCTAAATGTGTCCAAATAGTTTACACCATTTACAGATGTAATTCGAAAAAGATCAATTGTAATTCGAAGATTCTATTTGTAATTCGAAGATTCCATTTGTAATTCGAAGATTCCATTTGTAATTCGAAGATTCCATTTGTAATTCGAATACTCCAATTGTAATTCGAAGATTCCATTTGTAATTCGAAGATTCCAATTGTAATTCGAAAAAGATCAATTGTAATTCGAAAAAGATCAATTGTAATTCGAAAAAGATCAATTGTAATTCGAAAAAGATCAATTGTAATTCGTAAAAGATCAATTGTAATTCGTAGAAGATCAATTGTAATTCGAAGATTCCAACTGATCTTTTACGAATTACAATTGATCTTTTACGAATTACAATTGATCTTTTTCGAATTACAATTGACCTTTTTCGAATTACAATTGATCTTTTTCGAATTACAATTGATCTTTTTCGAATTACAATTGGAGTCTTCGAATTACAAATGGAATCTTCGAATTACAATTGGAGTATTCGAATTACAAATGGAATCTTCGAATTACAAATGAAATCTCCGAATTACAAATGAAATCTTCGAATTACAAATAGAATCTTCGAATCTTTTTCGAATTACATCTGTAAATGGTGTAGATAGCTATTTCTTCAGTCTTTCGAAAAAAAATTATAAAAAAAATAAAAAAAAAATTTTTTGATTTTTTTTCTTAAAAATCTAAAACTTTTTTGACTTTTTCCTCAAATTGGGCCCTTTTTGATTCAAAAGAAAGCTTAGGTATTTTCCTTTAAGAGCTATGGGGTCGCTTAGTGGGATGCGAGTGGGATATCCATTAAAATTTTTTTTTTTACTTTGGAACACAAAAAACGGTTCTTCAATTTGCACTATTAGGCGTGGGATAGCTAACCAGTTTTCGATTTTGATCCGAGACACCCTCTAATTTTGATAGGTTCGAAAGAAAGCATAAGCCAAAAATTACGGCGGTAGGGTGGGGCATATGGCTCCTCATCGGGGTCAAAAAAAGAGGTTAAAATCCTCAAAAAGCCCCACAACTGCCCACGGAGGGGTGCAATGTGAGACCGACCTCTATTAATTGTCTGCCCCCAAATTTTTTTTTTTTAATATACCTAACCTCTATTTCCACTTCCTGAGGGGGCTCCCATACAAAATGACATTTTTATAAAATTTGCTCCTACCGCTTAAACTGTCCATAGGGTGCCCCTAGAGAAGTAAAATGTATGACCGACCCCCAATACTTTTTCAACTCCAACATTTTCTCAAAATATACCTACCCTTTATTTCCAACTGTTAAGGGGGTCCCCATACATTTTTTTTTTATTTTTTTATTAGTTTTTAAAAATACATGTTTTTATAATGTATGGGAGCCCCTTAAGGAGTGGAGATAGGGTGTTATTATGTTCGGACAAAATGTTGGTAACTAAAAAATAATGGGGGTTGGTCGTATTTTTTGCCTCTCTAGGCACGGTAGGGGCGGTTTAAAAAATAAAACAAATGTATGGGGACCACCTTAAGGGTTAAAGATACATTGTAGGTATGTTTGCAAAAAATTTTGGAATTAATAAAATAATGGAGGTCGGTCATACATTTGGCTCCACTTGGGGCACTTTGGGGTAAGTTAGAATGGTAGGATCAAATTTTTTAAAAATGTTTTGTATGGGAGCCCCCTTAGGAAGTGGAAATAGGGGTAAGGTATGTTCAAGAAAAATGTTGGGGGCAGAAAATTATTGGAGGTTCGTCTCACATTGCACCCCTCCAGGGGCGTTTCTAGGGCAGTTTTGGGGCTTTTAGAGGATTTTACCTCTTTACGCCCAACTTTGACCCCGATGAGGGGCCATATGGCCTCACCCCACCGCCCTCATTTTTTGGCTCCTGCTTTCTTTTTCGAACCTATAAAAATTAGAGGGTATCACGAATCAAAATCGAGAACTGGTTAGCTATCCCACGCCTAATAGTGCAAATTGAAGAACCGTATTTTGTGTTCCAAAGTTAAAAAAAAAAATTTGTCATACACTCAAAAAAAAACCTTGTAAAGTTACCAAAAAATCTCGTGATTTTACGAGGCTATTCTCGTAAAATAGGAGGTAGGTAAAATTCTCGTAAAATTACGAGGATTTCCTCGTAATTTTGAATGCACCAAAAATTGGTAAAATAACCAATTTTATTGGTAAAAATATTGTTTTAAAACCGGAAAAATAAAAAAAAAAAACTGGTAAACTTACAAGAAAAAATGGTAAATATGTTCAAAAAATGGTAAATTTACAAACCAAAGTGGTAAATTTACAAAAAAAAAAATTTTTGTTAAGAGACATAAATCATCGTAATAAAATCATTTTGGTAAAATAACTGTTTTTTTTTTTTGTAAATTAACTAGAATCCTCGTAATAAATTTTTCAAAATTTTGTCAAAAATTTTTTTTTTTAAATATTTTTTAATAAAAAAAAACTTAAATTAAAATGTTTTTTTTTTGTTAAACAACATAAACTCTCTTATAACATAATTTTTGTAAAATAAGGGTATTTTTTTGTAATTCAACTCGAATCCTCTTAATAAAAACTTTGTTGTAAAATTACAGTTTTTTTTGTAAAAAACCCTTTCAAAATGGTAGAATACAATTACGAAAATAAACCTGTAAAATTACAAATAAAACTGTAGTTCTCGTTTGAGCAAAGTACAAGATTTTTTGTTAAAAAACCAGGAAAATTGGTAAATATTGGTAGAACGGGATTACAAAGCATTTTACCAGACGTTTTACCAGTTTATTTTTTTGAGTGTAGATATCCCACTCGCATCCCACTAAGCGACCGCACAGCTCTTAAAGGAAATCACCTAAGCTTTCTTTTGAATAAAAAAAAAAAAGGGCCCAATTTGAGGAAAAAGTCAAAAAGTTTTGGATTTTTAAGAAAAAAAATCAAAATTTTTTTTTTATTTTTTTTATAATTTTTTTTTCGAAAGACTGAAGAAATAGCTTTCTAAATTATTTGGGACATATTTTGCTAAAAACAATAGGTAAGAAGTTACATGGATGAGAATATACACCTCTTTGGCCAAAATGTCAAATTTCGACCCCCTCTAACTCAACTAACTTCTTGACCGATCTCGTTGAAAAATTGTGTCTGAATAACTTTCCAATAGGACTAACCTTGGTGCAAATTTCATCCCGATCGGAAGATATCGGTTTCAAAAGTTGTGTCAGTTGACACGAAAACCCCCATATATAAGGATACAGTGAGTACTAAGAAAAGATCAATATGTAACGGCACGTTACAGGCGTCGTGGGTTAAAATAATCTGATTTGGCTCAAATTACGTTTAAATGAAAGTTCATCTCCAGCTCTAAAAAAAATTAATGGAAACAAAATTTTGAGATTTTTTTAAAAAATTTCTTCAACGTAGGAAAAACTGCCATTTTTGGAATTATTTGACAAATATCAAACGGCGATAACCCGAAAACCGTTCGACCGATTTCAGATATTTTTTGATACTCGTATTCAGCATGAAAAATTAATAAAAATTATGTATCGCGAGATATTTTTTTTATTAATTTTTTTATTCAAAAATCAAAAATTTTGGTGAAAATTGTCCAAAAATGAAAAACTTTGATCGAAAGGCGCCACGGGTTCAAATGATCGGATTTGGCTCAAATAAAGTTTAAATAAAAGACTGTGTCAAGCTCCATGAAAGTGTAAGTAAGAAATTTTGATATTTTTTTAAAAAAATTTGTGGAACATGAAAAACCGCCATTTTGCAAATTCGATATCTCGAAAACCTTAGGTTAGGTTAGGTTATGGTGGATGGCATTGGCAAAAAAACCAATGCCCATAGAGGCCGACTTGTGGCCCATTATGATTCCAGTTTCCCCTTCATCTTAGATAAAAAGCAATAGTTGCATCTATGCATTCCACTTCGATAATTTGATAAACGCCAGTAAGGTCCATGGATTTATTCCTCGGATTTCATATAAATTCTGAAAGAAGAAAGAGCCAAATAATTTAAATCTTCTAAAAGACAGTGCAGGGCATTCATATAAAAAGTGATAACTGTCCTCAACAGCTTCCCTACACCATCGGCATGTATCATCATTACCTCTTCCAATTCTTACCATGTGTTTACCCAGGGTGTTGTGGCCTGTAATCAAATTAATTAATTACCATTCTCAGTTGTCTTCTATCCATATCAAGAAGAACTTGGCTTTGTTTCAACGAATTTTCATCCCATAATGATTTTGTCTGAATACAGCAGTCCGACTCAGTCCATCGGGTTAACCAAGTTTCTCTCGCTTCTAGTCTGATCCGTTGCGAAATAAGAGATAGAGGTGGATAGACGTCATTCACAGCCAATTCCTGTGGATGATTTGCTCCCCGCTTAGCAAGTTCATCTGCCTTTTCGTTGCCCAGTATATCTTTATGTCCAGGTACCCAGCACAGTCTAATGTTGTGCTGCTCGCTGAGAACCTTAAGCTCTCTGTGGCAGCGGCTGACTACCTTGGACCTCATAGTGTCATTTTTTAGAGCCATTAAAGCTGCCTGACTATCAATGAAAAAACTAATATCACATCTGTATTTTGGTGACATTGAAAGCCGCTCAACTGCTTTGATAATAGCGTAAATTTCAGCTTGAAAAATACTGCAGTCATTATCAAGTCGATATGATTCTTCCATGTTAAGTTCCCCGCAGTGGAAGCCACTACCAGTACCACTTGTCATTTTAGAACCATCTGTGTAGACATTAATCTGATAGAATTCTACCTGATCATTGAGCCAGACATCTAACGAGGGGATTTCAATGTTCAATCTACCATTTACAACATTAAGTGGAGTACAATAATCAGTAATAGCGTTCCGTTCAGCGTGACTTATAAGGTCCATATGTCGAACTTGTCTGCTTCTCAGTGATCCTGTTTGACATATTCTATTCAGGGTAATCGCCGCAGTTTCTTTTAGATGAATATCTAAGGGTGTAATGCTTAGAAGTATTTCCAATGCATCAGTAGAGGTCGTACTCATCGCGCCTGTGAGACTAAGTAGGGCTATCCGGTTAACTCTCTTAATCTTATCCGCATGTACTATGTAATCAACAACTGGCCACCACACATGGAACCGTACGTCATTACTGGTCGAATTATAGCCGAATATAACCACAGAAAGAGCTTAGGTTGTAGTCCCCATTTCTTCTCGAAAACCTTTTGACCAATTTTAAAAATTGTTTGATATTCGTGTTCAGCGCATCATATTCGTGTTCAGCGCATCAAAACGGTGAACCTTTACCGAAACATCAATACCGGTACGTACCGGTATTATAAATAAAATGTTAACAAGTCACAAATTTGTTAAAAACACGCAAAAAAATAAAAAAATTGTTTAAAAAATAAAAAAACTGTGCAATTCTGTACATACTCAGAATTAAATTAAAACATTCACGCAATATTGTAATTCACAAATACGAACTCATGTTCGAAGAGACACCTTTGTCCAATAAGCAAACAAATCTGCATTTTGAGTCGTATGAGAAATCTGCATTTTAAGCCATTTGAGAAATCTGGTGATTATAGCTAACGCGGTTTGCTAAATTTCTCGTCTTTCTAATTCTCATTGCGAATAGAGGCGAATATGTATTAATATGCTAGTTTGTGCATAAACGATTTGTCATTAGACTCGTTTGCTACTTTGTAGTAAATCGTTTCTATTTTTGCTAAATAATCTTGACAATGGAATCTTGACAAATTCCGAAACACGTGTCGATTAAGTCTTGCAAAAATGACCAACATAAATAAATTTAAAACAAAAAATAATTTTCTTGAAAATTATGCTATGAGAATATCATGGTTTTAATTAGTAAAGAAAATAATGACCTCGAGCCAGAATAAACATCCTCAAAATATAATATTTTAAAGGTCGAATAAAATAATTTTTATTTTTTAATAAAAATTAATCAGAATTTTACGCATAAATAATACAATTTTATCAATATTTAATTTTATTTTCTATAGCCAAGCCCAAAAGGTTCGGACCGAAAAAAGTCGCGTTTTCTAATCGTGGTCAATGAACTTCACATGGCATAAAAATGATTCATTTTCTAAACAAATAGACAAAAAAAAATTAAATAAAATATGTTTTTCTGGGGTTTTGTAAATTGTTCAGGGAAGAACTTTTTTACATCTGGTCCGATTTTCCCATTTCAGAACTTAACCAGCCTATTACAAACATTGCTTACAATCGATCACTAATCAATAATAAAAATTTTTATGAGGTCCAAGACCGATATTCGAATTAAGTTAATTGCGAATGTGATCATTGATTGGATTGACAATGAACAAAAATTTGTATTTTTATTTTACGTACTACATATATTAAAAATATTTTAATATGTTTTTAATCCACAAAAAAATACAACCGAAACAATACCGATATAATACCGGTAAAAATCCGAATTAAGGTAACGGTTTTTTATCGGTAACGGTATTTAAATTTTTTTATTTCGGTATTGGTAACGGTAACGGTAGTCAATATTAAAGGGTTTTTAATCGGTAACGGTATTGAAAGGGTAACGGTAGCCAACACTGCTAATAAGTATAATATGTCACATGATATATTTTTTTAAAATTTTTTTTTTTTTAATTTTCAAAAACTTTTCCAAAACTTTGTTCGCCGGGCGCCACGGGCTAATTTAATCGGAATGACCTCAAGTTTGTACCATATAAGTTTTAGGCCTTGGGGAATAAAAATTTGGCCTGACGTTCAAAATCCGAAGAAAAATTTTTTTGCCACACAACAAAATGCCAGACTAATAAATTAAATTATTTATCATACTTTTTACAAAAATATTTTAATGACTCACAATTAACTAAAGCTAAGTACTCTGTTCGGTTTCACGGGAAAAAATCTGTCAAACTCCATATAAAAACAAGTAGAAAAGTTAAATTCGACTTTGCCGAATCTATGAATACCCTCCACAATGCATTTTTTTAAAGGGTAGTACATTTTTTAACGTGAAAAAATTAACAATTTTGATTAGAAATATTTTATTTTGAGTAAAAAACTCTTTTTTTGTCATTTAAAAAAAAAAAAAAATTACTATTTTTTTTTTGAGTGTAAAATTTTTTCGAGTGTAATGTTTTTTTTACTGTAAAAATATTTCTGAGTGAATGCACGTACGTATGTACACAAAATATTGTAATTTTTGTAAAAAAAAAAACTAAATTTTTTTTGTGTACATTTTTTTTCAGTGTAAAATTTTTTTTTGAGTGTAAAATTTTTTTTGAGTGTAAAATTTTTTTCGAGTGTGGTTTTTAAGTTACCAATGCTTTTAAAAGTAAACAAGTTTAAAAAGCATTGCTTAAAATTTAAACAAGTTTGAAAAGCATCGTTTAGTTACCACCAATGCTTTTAAAACTTGTTAAAACACGTGGCATTTTAGATGAAACTAATTTGAAATTCAGGGTTTTGCTTATAACTTTTGAACCACTGGACCGATTGAGCTGAAATTTAAAACCAAACAGACCCGGGGAACGGCAAAGATACGTGACAAGCTTCAGTAGTCTCATTATTGTCTTTCGAAAGTTATCGTGTTTTTTATCTCGTAAATTCGAGAAACACCCTTGCCGAAATTTACTCTTTTGCTCATAACTTTTGAACCACTGGACCGATTTGGCTGGATTACAATACCAACCTGACCAGGTAAATGACAAACATATATGCCAAACTTCAGTATCCTCTGTAAAGTCTTTCAAAAGTTAGCGTGTTTTCTACGGACGGACAGACAGACAGACAGACGGACGGACGGACGGACGGACGGACATCGCTAGATCGACTTAAAATCGATCGATGATCATAAATATATATACTTTATGGGGTCCTAGACCAAAATTTCGAGGTGTTACAAACGGAATGACAAACTTATATATACCCTCTATCACTAGAGTGGAGGGTATAAAAAAAAAAATTGGCAACGCGAGGAATTAAGGGGAAATTGTTAAAAAAGTTTTCACTCATTTTTATTATACAAGACAATTTAAATTGCCGTGAAAAAGTGACATTTCAGTTTTGTTATGATCGTTTCTTTCTTATCATTGTCAAAAGTTCTTGATTTTTAAATGTTTTATTGCAATTTGAGGCGTTTAAAGTTTAAGTGAAATTTTCACCGTAAGAAACAGAGTACTTAGCTTAAGAGTGAAAAGAAAGTGAACATTTTTTGAAAAAAGTGTGTTTTTTTACTTCTGGGACCTAAGACCAGCCAGTTTTAAACCGATTGTCAATATTTTGGTTTTGTTTAAAAGGTAAAACACAAATCTTTCAAACAAAACAAAAAAAAATAGAAAATCCATTTTACAATAATAAATTAAAATGTTTTGAAATTTTTATTTAAGAATTTCGGTTTTTCAACACATTTGCTAAAAAATACTATACGAATTATCGAGAAAAACTATGAGTACTTCCGTACTCTATGGACTTCAAACAACTCGAATTTTTATATGAGAACTCCTGTCTAATAAATTGTAACAAATAATTATTTTTTTTAGTTTTTCTTATAAGCCTGAACCTTAGCAAAGATAACAAAGTCGGTTTGATGAAAATCTATGGGGTATCTCCGAAGTTTTAACTAAGTATGTGAAAATACACACAAAAAACACTAAGGGCGGATTACTCAATGAAAAGTAAGCTGCTAACTGCCGATTTAACGGAGCCTTATGTCAAAATTTGTATGAAAAAGTTAAATGTAACGGAGAGTTATTTTATAACGGAGCATTGAGTAATCCAGCCTTAGGCATTCAACCAAGTTTTTTTTGTTGTACTTAAGATACAAAAAAATAATTTTAAAAAATATCTGCAAGGAAATTTTTATGCGTAGTTTCATTAAATTCTTTATAATACTTAGAGATGGGCACATGAGCAGATTAGAGCGTGATTCACGCGTGATCACGCGTGAGTGTGACTGAATTCAATTTTACTCACGTGATTGTGTGTGAGTGTGAGTGGAGAAAAAAATGTGTGAGTGAGTGTGCGTGAGTAAGATTTTTGCGTGAGTGAGTGTGCGTGAGTCGATTTTTTGCGTGAGTTTGCGTGATTTATTTTCTCTTCATATTTCCTTTCATACCAAAAAAGCAACAAAGAAGTTGTAAAATTTGGCTTTTCTTCCCAAAAAAAACTAAAACTAAATGTAAAATTTCGCTAAACTTTAAATTTTGCTGAAAATTTTGAAAGATTTTTGAAATTTTAGTTTTTGATTTTTTTTTTGTATAAATAAGAGTTTCGTGAGTGTGAGTCAACGTGAGTGTGAGTGAAGCTTGCATGAGTGTGAGTTGTATTAAATTTACTCACGTGATTGTGAGTGAGTGTGAGTAGAAAAAATATGCTCGTGAGTGAGTGTGCGTGATTCAAAAATTCCTGTCGTGAGCGTGAGTGAGTGTGAGTCAAAAATCACTCACGCGCCCATCTCTACTTTATAACTTTGGAGTTTGCCCACCACTTTGTTATCTTTATAAAGGTTCGGGATTTTCAGATAAATAAAAAAAATTGGTAATATGCAACGATTTTTATTTTTAAAAATAAAAAATTTTTATTTTTAAAAATAAAAAATGTTTTTATACCCTACACCACTCTGTGGTACAGGGTATAATGAGTTTGTGCTGATGTTTGTAACTACTCGAAATATTGGTCCTAGACCCACCTTTAAGTATACCGATCAACTCAGAATAACTTTTTGAATCGATGTAGCGATGTCCGTCCGTCCATCCGTCTGTCTTCCGTCCGTCCATGTAAACGTTGTAAACACGATACAGGTCGCAATTATTAACCGAATATAATAAGCCAATTCCACTAAAATTTTGTCTGTGTGTGTTTTCTACACTAATTAAAGATCTAACAAAAGATAGATCCAATCGGTCCATGTTTGGACTTGGGACCCATTTTTAGGAAAACACTGGTGTAGGATATTATATGGTCGGTCTTGACCGACTATAACTTTCTTACTTGTTTTTTTTATCAAAAAAAGTATTTTTAAAATTTGCCTCGCGTTATCTTATGAACTGATGGAAAAGTAAAAAACGCTAAAAAGTGATTTAAAAAAAATGTATCCATGAAATTTTTTTTTGACGAAATTTTTTGAGTTTACCAATCCATCCATATAACATACAAAAAAGTAGTCGCGGTCAGTACGCATTTTCATTGTAAACTACATAGTGCAAGTAGTATACTTTCATTTCTTGTCTCTAGCCAAATAGAGTAAGTCACCTCAAATTTATTGCACAGTGTTACAAGAATACTCTTTGAATTACATCTGTAAATGGTCAATATGAAGTACAACGTTTTAAAGAAAACTTACTAAATTTTGTTAAATATTAATTTTTCAAATAATAGATAAAATAGTTAAATTCAACAATACCTACTTATTTTATATTCTTAAATACATAAATAATGAGAACTGTATTTTGTATTATATTTTCGTCATAAGTTTATTAATTTTATTCTTTAAAGTTAAATTAAATTTTTTTTTTAAAAAAATGTTGCTTCGTTTTTGTACTTGAACTAACAAAAACTTTTCTTAAGTTTTCAATATATTTACGTTTCAACTAACATGCACTTAAAAACTAATAAATTTTCCTAACAAGACCACAAGATGATGAGTTAAACTAAATTCAGAAAAAAAAGAAACAAAAAAGAAAAGATAGATGGATGGAAACGAAGAATGAAAATTTTGAAAGTATACTGACAGCTGACTGCTTCATAGTACAAAAGGTGGCAAACTTAGATGCTCAACATCCTAAAATATATAAGCGGCATTCATTTGTGGTTGCAAATAGTTGCTGTAATTCCAGCGATAATTTTATATTAAAGCAAAACCGTTGTAATGTTTGTAATGTAGGGGCATGTCACAGACTCAATTTCGTTCAGAAGTGGAATAAAAATTAAATCACTATCAAAAATCAAAGTGGAATTAAATTGCATGGAAGTGGTTTCATGCCGAAAAATTCATTTGTTTTACATTTTTACAGGAAAATCTGAAACCAATTCCAAACGGAATGTACCCTGTGACAGATCCCGCAATGTGAAAACCCTAAATGTTGATGTATTTGTATATCCATTTCAGTACTTGAAACTTTAAGCACAGGCCATTTATCAAAATCACTGATTTACTTCATCTAGTTTGCAACTTACAACCCCTTTAGATGAAGATGTGGTTTTATTTGCAGTAAGAAATTGTTGTGCACTATTACACAATTATTGAAAAGTATTTAAAATTAAGAGTTAACACTAGTGTTTATATATATGGGCATTCCATGTCAAATCGGACACTTTGAATTTTTTTTTAGATTTTCCCAATTTGTTTACAGTTTTTAGTACCCTTTGAAAACTCCTTCGTGGTAAATTTTCAGATTTTTTTAATAACCCGTTCAAAAGTTATCGAATTTTTAAAAATTGGGATTTTTTCCTTTTGTCAAACTTCTTTTACTCATAACTTCTTTAATAATGGTCCAAATTTCAAATTTTTTTTTCAAAATTTTTGTTTTTTTACGTACTTAAAAAAAAAAAAAAATCCCAAAAAATTCTTAAAAGCGCTCTAGTATGCAATTTTAACGTTTTAAAATTTAAATCACATTTTTGAAAATGTTTGTACTCTTCGATTTTTTTTGATTTTTTTTTGTGTAAAACTTCTATCGATTCTAAAAATTGTTTGCCCAGGAGGATTGTGGGATAACGATTATTACTATTTTTTTAAATTTTTTGAAAAAATTTTATTGTAATTTTCCAATCTTAAAATCATTTCTACTGCTCCAATGGTGCGTCATAGAGGGGTCATTTATAAGACCGACCCCCATTAATTTTTACGCCTTAACATTTCTTTGGAACAAACTAATACCCTATCTCCAATTTCTAAGGGGGCTCCCACACAAAACGACATTTTTTAAAATTTGTTCCAACCGCTCTAACTGCCCTAATAGTGCCCTTAGAGCAACAAAATGTATGACCAACCCAAAAGAAGTTTGAGTAAAGAAACAAACTTCCAATTTTTAAGAAATCGATATCTTTGAATCTGAAAATTTACCACGAAGGAGTTTTCGAAGGGTACTAAAAACTGTAAACAAATTGGGAAAATCTAAAAAAAAAAATTCAAAGTGTCCGATTGGACATGGAATGCCCCATATATAAGTTTGTCATTCCATATGTAACACTTCGAAATATTGGTCTTTGAATCCATAAGTTATATATATTCATGATCCTCGATCGTTTTTAAGTCGATCTAGCCATGTCCGTCTGTCTGCCTGTTGAAATCGCGTTTTGGTAATAATCCGGAACCGATTTAAACGCTTGGGGTACAGATAGTTGTTTTTCAATTTTAGATACACTAGATGACTTTAAATTTGTTGCTCAGTGTTACACTGTGCAACAAATAAAGACATTTTGAAAAACATAAGAACTTGACTATATAAGTTCGATTCTACTACCAAGAGGTAGTATAACCCTATACTCAGATTGTCCTGTTTGGTGACCAATTCCTTGGTCTCCAAAGATTCAGAAAAGCAGTGAGAACCTCAAAACATGGTGTCATCAGTTTTTGCACAACAGCTATATCAGAGTTGGTGCTACCGCTCAAGTATATTTGGCAAAAATGTGGCTAATAGTCCGTTGAACAAATTTTTTCAACATTTTGTTCTAAAAAAATATTTTTTCCAGGACTTTTTTAAAAAAATGTAGGAAACTTTTTTCAGCATAAATTTGGCAAAATTATAGCAACGGTCAAGCTGAACAACTCCTATGAACATACCGAAACATTTTAAACGTGTTTTGGCACCCTTATTAGCTAATGAAGACCACTCTGTAGCTTAAAATTGGTCGATTTTGACTAAAAAAAAAACGCAATCACCCCTAGAGGTATGAAATGCAAGAACGACCCCAATTAGTTTTCCCCCATTAACATTTTTTGCAAACACACCTAAGCACTGTCTCCACTCCTTAAGAACACAAGATTACATTTTTATAAAACTGCTCTAACTGCCTCAAAAGCGCCCCTACAGGATCCAAATGTATGAACGACCCTCAATACTTTGTCCACTCCAACATCTTCGCAGAACATACCCACCCTCTATCTCTAACTTTAAGGTGGTCCCCATAAAAAAATTTTTATATTTGTATAAATTTGTTTTATGAAATCAGCTCCTACCATTCCATGGTGTGATCAAAGTGGGACCGACTTATATTAACTTTTGCCCCTCAACATTTTTTTCGTACATACTTATTCACTATCTCTATAGATATGTTCTGAAAAAATATTGAGTTTCAAAATCCATTGGAGGTCGGTAATACATTTGACTCCTCCAGGGGCACTCTTGCGACAGTTAGAGCGGTGGGAGCAAATTTTATAGAAATGTCATTTTGTATGGGAGCACCCATAGGGAGTAGAGAAATAGTGTATGTGTGTTCGGAAAAATTGTTGAGGGGTAAAAATTAATAGGGGTCGGTCTCACTTTTAACCACTCTTGGAGGCACCATGGAAGCGGTAGGAGCTGATTTCTAAAATAAATTTATAAAAAAAATAAAAAAAGGGGACCGCCTTAAGGGTTAGAGATAAAGCGTGGATATGTTCTGAGAAGATGTTGGGATGGACAAAAGGGGTCAATTATACATTTGACTTCTCTAGGGGCACATTTGTGTTCAAAAAAGGTCCAAGAAAAAACATTTTTTTAGCATAAAATGTTAACAGAATTTGTTCAACGGACTGTTAGCCAGAATTTTGCCACATATACTTAGGCGATAGCACCAACTCTGATTAAGCTGTTGGGCAAAAACTTATGACACAATATTTTTAGGGGCCCACTGCTTTTCTGAATCTTTGGAGCCGCATAAAAACGAACTGGTCTCCAAACAGGAAAATGGGAGTACAGGGTTTTACAACCTTTTGGTAATAGAATCGAACCTATATCGCCAAGTTCTTGTATTATTTTTCTGTGTTGCACAGTGTTATCATTAATCTATTATTATGATTGTCACAATCATATCATTTCTTTGGGTATTGATCAACTTTGTTGATGAGCTACAAACGAAGTGACAAATAAAATTTTTATATTTAAAATAAAATTTTTGGATTTCAAATGCAATTTTGAAAATAAATTTTTTAATGGTGACGCTAAAAATTCTGGATCTTTATAAAAAAGCTTCGAATTTCTTTACATGTTGTAGTAATAAATTAAATTCTTCCAGTACAAATATTCTTTTTAAAAATATTTATTTATACTCTTTGAGCATAGTGTGTGTTTTTAAATTAAGGTAAGTGTTCTTATTTCTTTATATAAGTTTAGATCGTTGTTTGTTGTTTGTATTCTTAACAGAGATTTTGCTATTTTAAGATGTTTCTAAAATAGCAAATATTGATGTACTTTTTATAAGTTGTTGTTTTTTGTTTCCATTGCTGTTGTAGTTTTAGTTTCGGCATTAGGAATATTTGATGATTTTACTTGAGTTGCACCAGCACCATGAAATATGTCACAACTGCACCAAGAACCTGCAAAGGAAGAAAAACCAAGGCAAACATTGAGCATATATGGAGCAAAATTATGTATAAAGAGATAATAGTATTTACAAAGTTCAAAATTTTCCCAAAAAGAAAATGTTGTTACAATTTAGTTTTTTTTGTAAATAATGTATGAAAAGTTGTCTTGTCTTAGAACAACAAAGTTGAAAACATCTAATAACAGTGATTTAAAGAGCAGTGAAAGTTGTTTAAAGTTTCTCAATATGTTGATGTACTTTGAAATTTATGTAGAACTTTGAGGACAATATTTTTAAAATTATTTGCAAAAAAATAAGTTTTTTTTAATGCATATATAAAGGCAGAGCAAAAATTATATATTTAAACAAAGGGGTACCAAGAAGGGTTGCCAAAATTGTTGGGCACAAAATCGTCAAAAATGTGCGATTTTTATAAAAAAAATCGTCAAAATCGTCATCCCATTTGCAAAAATCGTTAAAAAATCGTCAAAATAATAAAGGTATGTTTAACCTTAATTAAAGAGTAATTCTAAGACATTCAAGCGATGTCCGCCCGTCTGTTGAAAACATGATGCAGTCCAATTCCAAAAGAGTTAAATCCATGCAGTTTGGCACAAATATATCTTGTGGCCATTGGATAATTTAGTTAAAAAATTGGCAAAATCAGACCAGGAAGAACAAAGTTCCCCCTTGTAAAACTAAACCTACCTCTGATTTTTTTTTACATTTTTTGTTTGTAGTTTTAAGCATTGGACATCTCTATAAAAAAAAAAAATGATAAAATTGCATAAATATCATACTAACACGGGAAGTCTCCCTAGTGTCACCCGCGGATCTTTATGGAATTGGTTTTATTTTGTAGATCAGAAAAAATAAAGGGACCAGTATTTTTTTTTAGCGGCCCAAATTCATATTTAGGGTGTAAAAAGGTGGGGGGAAAACTAAGCCATTTTTTAGTTTTTTTCGTTTATCTCCTATGGGCAAATCCAGCTCAAACCACACAGCATTCGGATTTGTCACCTTCGATTTAAATAAAATTTGCCAAATATATTGCAAATGGATAGTGTTCCTAAAATCACTACCTTTCTGGCTCCAAAACCTTTCGGTTTTCGAAATATGGCGTCTTGAAAATTGGCAAAAACGTAAAATTTTCAATAAGGTGCGCATACAAAGTCACCCATAACTTTAAAACTATAAAACCCACAATTACCAAATAGGTACCATTTGAAAGCTGAAAGGATTACCTTATAAGTGGCATGCACAATTTTTTCTTGTAACGTAAGGTCAAAGGTCATATTTCAAGGTCTAATGTTCAAAGACCTATATCTTAAAATCCGATATTTTTAAAATTCTCAAAAAAATATATGATAACAATCAAGTCTTTCCCTACATTTGTATCAAAATTTCAGGGTGGACACTCATATGGTTCCAAAGTTACAGAGGAAAACGTGCTTGAAGTCAAGATTTTCTTTACGAGTTCATATGCAAACCCAGCAAAAAAAAACATTACTTAGAACAATGATAAAAAGGACTTCTACTGCTTCTGGAGTAGTGAATATCTACTGAATATCTCATTACATTTTCATATAGTTGTCGCAGCAAGTAAGTAGTTGTTTCAACTCGTTTTTCAGTACATATGAAGTGGTCTTCATACTATTCTATAACTTTGAACTTTTGACTATACTTATTAACCACTTCATTGCGAATGCATAATATTGTATATTTAAGAAGTGATTAAACACTATACTCAAAAAATTATGTTAGTAAAATCAACTGAAAATGTCAGTTAAAATAACTACTTTTTAAGTTGTTTTGGGGTCAACTACTTTTTCAGTTAAATCAACTAACAATGTTAGTTATTTTAACTGACAAAAAACAACTGACTACAAATGTTAGTAGTAAAAACTACTAACATTTGTAGTCAAAACAATAAAAATGTAGTAAAAATAAAATAACAAGCGCGGGTACAAGGGGGGGGGAAGGGGATATTACCCCCCCTTTGGTAGCAAGAAACATTAGCCCTGTTTTCGCGTAACCGTTTATATTTTAACATTAAAATTTTAAATTTTTTGGCACCACTTTTGTTGAATGTCAAAGTTTATTTAAGCAAACACGGAAAAAAACATTTTATTTTCAAATGCGAAATTTTTATCGAAACTTAAATTTAATGTCAATAATTATACAAGTTAAAAATAAGAGTGGATAGTTTAAAATTTGTATAGGTGGGCGTATATACGGTAATGCGAAAACAGTGCTATTGCTAAAACCGAGTTTATAATAGTCATAAACTTGGATATTACCAAAAAAAAGCTGTAGGAAAAAGCTATAGAAAACAAAAATCAAACCTAATATTCTGAATTTTCATGATATTTCCTTACTATACGTAAGAAGCTTAATATAATTTATAAATACATTCCTTAATTGAATTATTTCATGTAATTTTTAAATATAAAGCATTTGTAAAATAACCAATATTTATTAAATAATTATTGATAATTTCCAAATTTTTTAATGAAGTTTTAAAGTGGAGATTTCTTTAGTGAGGAAGTGCATACTAGGGTGGCTCGTTTTTGGGCTTTTCTCTCTGATCAAAATCTAATACCCGCCAAAAGTGTCGGTACCCTAAGGGTAACTCACATGCAAAATATCACTCCGATCGGAGTTTATCTTCTGTCTCCACTTTGAGCCTCAAAATTGGGGTTTTTGCAAAAAAGGACTTTAAAAAAAAAAAAAAAAAAAATTTAAAGTTTTTTTATTAAAATAATTTAAAATTTTTTTTTTGTATAATATTGGATCGTAAATACTTAAATATGAAATTTAAAGATTTTACGGTATCATTAACCCCTTCAAACTTGATACCAAAAAAATGTCATGATTTTGGGGGCGTTCTCATAACACATTTTTTCAAAATTTGAAAATTTTATTAAAAAAAAATTTGAAATATACCATTTTTTCTTTCTGAATTCATTAACAACACCTTGGAGAAGAAAAATGTGAAATATGGCGGATATCCGTCAAGCCACTTTTCGGGAATCGCGGGGGGAAGTTAGCGGATTTCAAGGAAATGTTGGTTTTATCAAAAATTTGGATTAATAAAATCTTATAAATTTCATTTTTGGGCAAATTAACTGTTTTATGGTGTCGTGGCATTCTATTAAATAACTTTAAGTCTGTCATGAAATCTTACCGATCTAGGACGTCTTTAACCCACATTGGCGGGGGGTCAAAAAAGACCCCCGAATAAAATTTGAAGTTTAGAGCTTCAATTTTGTGCTATAAACAAGTACAAACGGCTTTTGTGTTTTTTACCCCAACTTTCGTATTAATATATTATCTTTAAAAAAAATTGTTAACCCTTCTTGGTAGGGGGTCAAAAATGACCCATTCAATAAAAAGTATATATTTTTTTATAGAAAATTAATTTGTGGCAATCTATTAGATAACTTTAAATCAGCCCTAAAATCTTACCTATTTAAGATATCTTTAACCCACATTGGCCGCGGGTCAAAAATGACCCCGGCAAAAACTTTTAGGCATAGTGCTTGAATTTTTTGTTATCAACAAAATATATATTTTTTATTGAATGGGTCATTTTTGACCCCCTACCAAAAAGGGTTAACGATTTTTTTAAAGATAATATATTAATACGAAATAATAGTTGGGGTAAAAAACACAAAAGCCGTTTTATACTTGTTTATAGCACAAAATTGAAGCTCTAAACTTCAAATTTTACTCGGGGGTCTTTTTTGACCCCCAGCCAATGTGGGTTAAAGACGTCCTAGATGGGTAAGATTTCATGACAGACTTAAAGTTATTTAATAGAATGCCACGACACCATAAAACAGTTAATTTGCCCAAAAATGAAATTTATAACATTTTATTAATCCAAATTTTTGATAAAACTAACAATTCCTTGAAATCCGCTAACTTCCCCCCGCGATTCCCGAAAAGTGGCTTGACGGGAAAGCTTTTTTGCTGGGAAAGCTTAGTAAACAAACAAAGGGACGGACCTAAAAACTGAACCCATTATTTATTAATATTTCGACCTCCTGAATTTGATTTCACAATCAAAACTGAATTTTATCGTAGGGTTTTCTTGTTTTCTTACAAGGAAAATCTTCAAAGTGAACATACGTAATTTCTTTGAAATTTATGCCCATGAAAGACAACAAATATCTAACATCGACCTGTCTGAGCTTATTGGTCTTAATTTACTTTTAAAGGGTTAAACGGGAGTCAAAAATGAACGATTTTTAGTAATTTTAACTTTTATACCCTATTCACACTTACAGTTTTAAACCGTTTTTAGCAATTATTTTTAGCATTTTCTGTCAATATACTGTAACAGAATAAAGAAAGTGCTTAAAATATTTCTGCTAAAAACGATTTAAAACTGTACGTGTGAATAGGATATTAGGTACATTGATGCCACTTATATCAGATCCGTTTCATTTGAAAAAAAATTTTGGCGTCTGTTTGAGACATTTTATTTGTTGCATAATTGTTTTTGTTAAAAATGTATAGTTTTTGGTAAACTATATAGTTTTTGTAAAACAAATTCATTGTTGGTACTATTTTCTATTTAAATTAAGCAATCACATAAATTTTTTATTGGCAGTTTTTCTTACAGGTCGGATTTCATCCGAATTTAAAAAAAAAAAAATCTTTATTAGTGTGTCCAAAATAAAATAAGGCAAAAATTCAAAGAAGTTCGAAACATTAGTGTTTTCATTTCTAAACCATTTTTATGCTTGATTATATTCTTGTTTATGAGCTTTATTCCGCTTTGAACATACGGTTCCCCCACCCCATTCCTATTTCCCTACTATGGAAGAATATAGGTTTCGATTGAAACCGATCTGTTATATGTGGCATCAATATAAAGTACCTAAACTTTAAAATAACTGAAAATGGGCAATTTTTAACCGCGTTTAACCTGAATTTAGGCCGGCAAGCTCAGACTGGTTGATTTTAGATTTATTTTTTCTAGCTTGTGTATAAATTTAAAAGAAATCAGGTGTGTTCACTTTCAAGGACTTTCCTTGTAAAAGAACAAGAAAACCCCTGCAATATAACTCAAAATACATAAAAAGTATTAAGCCTTGTTCTAGGCCCGCACCTTTGTTTACGACTATGTATATTGTTTTGTTTGTGCAATATTTTTTATATGAACACGTAAAAAAAACCTTGCCTTCGAGCACGTTTTCTTCTGTAACTTTGGAACCATATGAGTGTCCACCCTGAAATTTTGATACAAATGTAGAGAAAGACTTGATTGTTATCATATATTTTTTTTGAAAATTTTAAAAATATCGGATTTTGAGATATAGGTCTTTGAACATTAGACCTTGAAATATGACCTTTGACCTTTCGTTACAAGAAAAAATTGTGCATGTCACTTATAAGGTAATCCTTTCAGCTTTCAAATGGTACCTATTTGGTAATTGTGGGTTTTATAGTTTTAAAGTTATGGGTGACTTTGTATGTGCACCTTTTTGAAAATTTTACGTTTTTGCCAATTTTCAAGACGCCATATTTCGAAAACTAAAAATTTTTGGAGCCTGTAAGGTAATCATTTTATGAAAACAACGCATGTGAAATATTTTTTGCGAATTTCATTAAAACCGGAGGTGACAAATCCGAAAATCACTGTTTTCTGCGCGGTTTGACATGGAATCACCACTATATTATGCAAAGAAACCTAGTCATGTTACATACCAAATGAAAGGTCTTTGGAAAACCTACGTGTGCTAAGAACGTGTCCAAACATGCACAACTTTTCGTCATATTGAGTGAAATACCAAAATTTTAGGACATTTTTGTTAATAAGTCGAAAAATATTAACTTATTTGGCCCGTTGTTAGCACCACGAGATAGGTATTTTTAATACCTTTAATCTGATACCACACATGCTCATATTAATTTTGTTAAAATAGGCGTAAATCGTAAAAAACTGAAAATGGTCAATTTCCCCCCATACAAATCGACCCCCCCTAAAAATGAGTTTGGGCCGCTATAAAAAAATTACGTGTCGAATTAATTTTCGTTCTTAACAACATATCCAAATTTCATGAAGATCGGAGGGTGACACCAGGGAGACTTCCCTTGTAAGTCAAAAAAAGAAAGGTCCTCCGCAAAAAAACTCAATTTAATTTTTTTAAATTTTGAAGGGAAAAAGAGAATGTAACACTCTCACTTGTTTCTTTTGTCCCTTTTTGTACAAAAATATTGGTCGATTTGCTAACAATAAGCAAAAAAATATGCATAGAATACTAAAGTTCTATTAAATTTTTTTTAAAAAGTAGACAAAATTGCCAGGTTTTTGTTATTTTTGGGCAAAATCGTCAAATCGTCATTTTGCTATTTTGGGGAGTAAAAATCGTCAAAATGCAGAGAAATCGTCAAATCTGGCAACAGTGGTACCAAGGCTTGTAAGCCTCCAAACTGCTCATTCACTAAAATGCAAGTTAGACCACTTTGAACTAAATTCTTCACTTATATTTGATTCTACGCAATTCTAAATACCAGGGTTGCCAGTTTTATTTTGGGTGCCATCCCCAATTTAAAATTTCTCATCCCCAAAAATCCCCAATTTTGTTTTTCTTCAAAAAATATACTACACAAAAAAACCCTCTTACTTATTAGCAATTTTTTTTGTAAAATACAACCCATCAAGTGCAATTTCGTAATTTAGCCAATTTTTTAGAACAAAAACTTGGTTAACCAACACAAAAACACTGGCTAAAAAATGTAAGTGATTTTTGCGTGTTAACAAAACTTTCCAAGTTTAAAATTTTATAAAAAGTTAAGCGATTAGCCCACTATTTAAAACCGACAAGTTTTATTATCAAATTCAAAAACCAACGGAAATTTTTTATAGGGGATAAGTAACTCAAGTGTGTATGATACTTGCTTTTTCAAGTTACTTGGTGCTGCATTTATTATGGTGTTTGTATAAAAATTTCGATAACTTCAACCAAAAATTTTGAATTTTTCGTAACTCCCAAAGAAAAACCTTAATAAATGATGCAACAAGTAACTTGAAAAAAGAAAGTATCATAAAGGCATCAGGAATTTTTAATTAACACAGCATCGATTGAGTATTTTTTTTTTGTCCAAATTTGATTTACTTTTGTGTTTATATTGAATTCCCCAAAGGTTCTCCCAGCAAACAGAAGTCATCAGCCCTAAGAAATTTTTTGTACTCTTAAAAAACAACGAAAATTCTTTTAATTTAAGGTTTGATATATATTGCTGTAAAAACTTTAACTTTTTACAAACATTTCGGAATAGGTTTCCAAAACTATATACTATGAAAAATGTATGAAAATCTACAATTTGGTTCATAAGAAAAGAAAATCATGATATTTCTACGTTTGCGGTTTTTTATGCTTGAATGTTTACGATTGAATAAAGTAGAGTTCATTAAACCGATTTTATCATTATTTAATGATTAATGTATTTAAAAAACACTTGTTTATCTAAAATATTTCACCCCCTTAAAATCCCCGAAAAAATCAGTGTCATCCCCATGAAATCCCCGGATCCCCAAATCAAAATTTTCATCCCCATTTTCAAAAAAAAATCCCCTATTTGGGGACAAAACCCCTAAACTGGCAACTCTGCTAAATACGAAAAACGTCAGACTATTAGTGTTTCTGCTGAACATATGAGTGTATTAGTGAAATTTTGGAAAACAAAGAAATTTATTAAAACAAACGACGAAGAATCGTTTTCCGTGTTAATAATTTTTTATCCAATTTCCAAATAAACCGTGTTTTATTACACTGTGCAACAAATTTGGGGTCACCAAGTGTATCTTGAATGGGACCAAAAAAATTAAAGTATATACACAGAAAAAAATAAAAAAAATATTTGAGTAAATTTTTAGTACTATTGAGTAAAAAATTACTCAATTTTGCACCAGTAAACGATTTAATAGTATTGAGTAAATTTTTAATAAAAATTTATTAAATGTTTGAAAAAAAATTTGAGTAAATTTTTAATTAACACAATTAAAAATTTACTCAAAATTTATCTATGAATTTTTTTAAAAAATTTTAAAGAGTTTTACATTTTTTTACAAAAAAAAAAGCAAAAAACTTGTTTTTTCAAACTTTACCAAACATAATTATGTCTCAAAAACATAGGAAAATTTTATAAAGACGATTCCAAACTTTTATATACATATACAAAAAACTATAAACTAAACAAGAATTCAAAAAACTATGAGAGTTTAAAAAAAAAATAAAAAAACTATTAAATTTTTATTAAATTATTTACTTAATTTTTTAAATTTTTAAGTAAATTTTTAATTCCGTAAATTAAAAAATTACTCAATTTTTGTTTTTAAATTTAAACAAGTGATTACTCAAATTTGTTTCCTCCATATTTTTTTCTGTGTAGAAGACCAAAAGTCCTAAAGGGTTTTGAAGACTTAGCTTGAGTTCTTTTTTATGGCCCACTAAAGAATTTGCAAGCCCAAAAAAGAATTAAATCCAATTCTGAAGCATATACCGTTAAAAGATGTGCAACACGATTTTGTACCTGTAGTACAAAATTAAAGACTTTTTTTTACCCAAATAAATTTTGGGAAATTTTAGGAAAAAAAATAGGAAAAGCTCTTAGATTCAAAACTTTGAATCTGTAAATTTTTAGACTCTTTGATATAAAAATAACACTGGCCAACAAATTTTTAACCCACATAGTATATTTGTAGACATATCAGGTTTTATAAATAAAGGTGTATTCGCGCAACTGTTATAACTATAAAGTCTCGAATATGGCGAAAAACAGTTTTTTTCAACTTAAAACAAAAATATCTCATAAACCTAATCTAAAAATTCTAAGTACAGATTTATAGATTTATAAACCTAATATAATGGGGAAATTCTAAGTACAGATTTATTGAAAAGTATACTCTAGTTCCGGGGTTTCGACCTTTTTCGAATTTTGTCGGCCTGTGTAATCTGAGATTCTGAGACATTCTTTCTATAAAGTTGTTTTTCTGATATACTTTTCTTGTAAAAAATCTATCATATAATTCTAATAATTTAAAATATTTCTTAGATTTTAAGAACTTTTTCGCATACAAAAATCCTCAGGTTCTAAAACATATTTCGCAAAAGAAAAATATTAGACTCTAATAAATTATAAGGATAAGTGGATCTAGTTTCTGGGTCAGAACCTTTTTTTTATTTTGTGGGGCTGTGTTATTATTAATTTAAGTAAATTTTTAATTACGTCGATTAAAAAATTAATCAAAACTTTTTTTTTAATTAAAACAAGTGATTACTCAAGAAAATATTAAATATTTTATCTACTACTTCAGCGTAAAATTGTTCAACTTATATTATTCAGAATTTTTTTTTATATACTCCTCTTACAAGGAAGGTCTTCCATAGGGCACCCACCGATTGTCCTGAAACTTGCATATGGGAAGGAAAATAAGGAGAAAAAAAGAGTTACCTGTTTTTTCTTAACTGCCCATTCTCACATTTAGCGGGACAAAGGGGTGGGGAAAACGGGATATATTTCGTTCTTTGACGATTTTTCTCATTTCTTCAGAAGAAGCTATATGAACATTTTATACAGGACGAAAGGTTTTTGAAGGTCTATCCAATGACGTATCGGGCGTTTCCAAATTCGGCTTCGTTAAGTTCCTACACACAAAAAATTATTGGCTAAAAATATTCAATTAAATGTATTGATCAACAAAATTTAAATGAGTCAATCAATGTTTTGATTAAAATTTTTGCTATATTTTGTTACAAATTTTCAACATACCAGATTTTTTTTTTCGCTTTAATTTATTTGAATAGATTAATTTAAAAATATACAAAATAATCGGACTTTACTTTTTTTATTGTTGGCAACATATTGGAAACCAAAAAAGATGAATTTTTTGATAGTTTTGTCATAAGCTTACAATTCATTTGTTAAATCAATCATTATTATGATTGACTTTAAACAAAAAATTGATCAAATTTTTGATCAAAATCGAAAAAATGTTTGATTGAAAAAATTTTCAATCAATCACCTACAATTTGATTATTGGTATAACAATTTTTTTAATTGGAGGAATTTCGATCAAAAAATTGATTGAATCCGCGTTTTTGTTGATTGAAATTCGTTTCAAATTTTTTCTGTGTATTTTCGAAAATGTAAAATCGTAGGGGTAGTTTATATGGTGAGGTACATGCTTAGACCGCCAAGTGTATAATATATAATAATCTCTATTAAAATTAAGATGACCCGTATTTTTTCGTTGAGATTGGGCAGCTAAAAAAACAGGTAATTCTTATTTTTCTCCCCTCATTCCAACATTCAAGTTTCAGGGCAATCGGTACACTGTTAGTAAAACGCTTCATATCACTAATGAATGGAATTCATTAACATTGTTTCATTACAACAATGAAATATTTCATACGCTGAGTGAAATTTCATACATATTGTGCAAGATTTTCATTAATTTTGATTCATTAGATTTCGTAGTTTCATTAAAAACTTTCATTAAGGTTTGTTTAAAAAATTTGCTTTTTTTTTGACACCATTTATTCAATGAAAGTATTTTATAAGAATTAATTACTTATTTCATTAAAATAATGAAAAATTTTCATAAAATACAATTTATATTTTGTATGAACAATGTTCATTAATTAAATGAAACTTATTCTTGCAATTACATTTTATGATACCTCGCAATTACATTTTATGATTAATTCAATGAAACCCTACATAATTTTTTATAACACTAATGTAGATTTTCATTTCAAATTTCTATCAGTGTGGGTGCCCTGTAAAAGACCTTCCTTGTTAGTGATAGAGGGTATATATAAGTTTGTTATTCCGTTTGTAACTCATCGAAACATTGGTCTGCGACCCCACAAAGTATATATATTATTGATCACTGATCGGTTTTGAGACAGTGATGTCCGTCTGTCTGACTGTCCGTTTGTCTGTCTGTGGAAATGGCGATCACGCTCAAATTATTACACGGAGATGACTGAAACTTAACATATTTACTTGTTGTTGCACTAAAAAGTTTGGTGTTGCATTTGAGTTATATCGGTTCAGCGGTTCCAAAGTTATGAACGAAAATGTAAGGACACCTCAATAATGTTGGTAACCTAAAAACACAAAATTCTTTATTTCGGCTTCTGGTTGACATATGTGAACAGAATTGAACACCGAATGGTATTTAAACAAGTACGAACATATTTTTTGACAAAAAAAAAAGTCTCAGGGTTTTTTTTGTAACAACATTTTTTTTGCGGAATTTTTTTTCAAACAATTTTCTTTTCTTAGAAGTAATTTCCTGGAGTAGTGTGGCCCATCAACATATTGAAAAATAGCTCACAACGTACCTCAAAATATGATAGATGGCATCGTAACGAACAATTTGCGCTAAACTTTAGCACCCTACAACAATTGGAAGGGGATGCTAACTGATCTTATGTGTTTGCAACCTCCAAAGAAGCACATAGTTCACATATTGCCATTTTGTCATAAGACTGTCTTCAAATAAAAAAAAAAATAGATATTAAAAAAAGCGAAACCTGAATTTCACTAAAACTGCTATTACTCAAAAACTATGCAGACCATTAAGTTGCGATAAAGTTCAATTGAAAGGTAATAAAAATATCTTTAATTTGAGTATGATTTCAATTTGTTTTTTCTTTTTTCCTAATCGGAAGTAAAAGGACCTTATTGTCCTTTGTATACAATCTTAGGACAAAATGGCCATATGTAACTTATGTGCTCTTGTTACGCCTACCATTACTTGTAGTAATTTTTAGGATTGCATTTTTTTTTTTTTTTTTAGATTTATTCGAAAGTTGCAAACACATGTGATCAGTTAGCATCCCCTTCAAATGGTCGTAGGGTGCTGCAATTTGGAGCAAAATATCAGTTACGATGCCATCTTTTATTTTTTGAGGTACGTAGCCCTAAAGCGAAGCAAACGGAATTTTGGGCCACCCTATTGTGGAGGGTATCAATAGATTCGGCAAGGCCGAATTTAACTTTTTTACTTGTTTCAACTTTCTTTTGCTTAAATGCTATTAAAGGTGTGTTTAGATCATCCCACCGAGTCTTTGGATTTTAAGAAAGTAAAATATTACCAAAGTCTTAATACTGCCAAAAAATCAAAAACAAAATCAAAAGACATTTTTAAAAACAGCTGTTTGTATGCAAATCTAATAACACACAGCCATTTTTTGAAATATTTCATAAAATCAAAAGTCTTATTGGACTGTCAACAAAATCATATTACACACGATTTTTTGACAGGTCTTAATACTCAGTGGTATGATATAAACACAGCTTAAGGGTTATTCACTTAATGACAAAGTTTATCGCGACTATTTTTTTAATCAAACTCATAAAAAAAAGGAATGAGTTTTTGTCCCAGGAGTGTCTGTCTGTACGTGTGTTTTACCAAGTCGTCTGTCACAAGCAAACAAAGCTGTTGCTATTTAAACGTTGAACGGTTAAAAATTACATACTACATATGTACACATTTACAAAGGCCAAATATGATGTGGTACCAATATTAGTTTAGTGCAAATATTTGCCTTAAAAGTCACTGTACACGGTATGTCGTTCCAGTGAGACAGGTAACATCACACACATTATTTCATGTATGTTTATGTCATGTTATGCCTTTTTCCTATACATTTTTATATGTATGCGTTTAGGTAACATACATACACACATATTTGTTTATTTGTTCAAAAGTCCTGTAAATTTTCTAAACAAAAAATAAAAAAAAACACAAAACTTTCACAAAAAAAAATTTTAAAAATAAAATGAACAACATACCGAAGCAAACAAATCCAATGAGACCGTAAAGAATTTTGCACCTGAAATGGACATTGCTTTCTGGCATTGTTGACAAACGATTTGTACAAATGTTTTAGCCTCTTCTGAACCATCATACCAATGACAGGAGTATGCAGCTTCCATAACGGATGAACTCTGGCAAATAAAAAATATATAAAATAAACAATAAAAAAAAAGGAACAAATAGAAAAATCAAAAAGAAAAGTTAGATTTATTAGATTTTATTTATTTTATTTAATCCTTAACAATAACAGTCCTTAGAAATACGTACACAAAATATATCATAACGACACACACCCACACACACATATTTATACACAATAATGCACTTGCTCTACAATCTAATACTTGACACACACACACACATTCTTATACACCAGAAAATATCCTCACATACATATAACAAAAGCACTTTAGTGCATTTCCGGCTAACGAATTTCCGTAGTAAAGCGAATGTGCTGCTATTTTTAGTTGAGCTATTTCATAGTTATTGTTGGGTGTATGTGTGTTTATAGTTTAAAAGCGCAAAAAAGTTAAAGTTTTTTTTTCTAAGTTCTAAACGGAAGTTTTTTTTTTAAAAACTCTTCAGGGGCACATTTTCAATTATAATGGTGGGGATTTTTTTTTTACTCAAAATTTATTTTTATTTTTTTATTTCCCAGCAGCAATTTTGTTGAATTGGAAGCAGTTTTTAAAAAGAAATCTTAATTAAACAGAACCTTTTAGGGCACAGTTTAGGGCACTTTTTGGTAGCACTGAAAGAGCGCGATGAAGATGCAGTGAGATCATGTGTGTTTTCAGCTCTGATTGAAGAATTCTTTCGTATTATTCTTTATTTATAACACCGTCCGACACACTTTTGTACACATGGACCTGAACAATAAGTTCTGAAAGTTGAGTCGTGTCTACAAGTTTTTCTTGATCTATTCGCGTTTTCACTAAAAATGTCAAACAAAAAAATTTCACCAAATTAGTGGGAAATAAATCGCAAAAATGTATTAAATATACTTCTGAGCTTAAAATTGTTTATACATGTCTTCATTGAAATTTTATGGCGGTTCTTTTATTGGAACATATTAACCCTTTATCTTCCATTTTCGGTGTAATTTTTATCCTTTTTTCAAACACTCTCATAGAATGCCACCAGGGGCGTATCCAGGATTTTATTTCGGTGGGGGCCCAACATTTTTTTTCAATTTTGTTTTTTTACAAAAAATTTACATAACAGCAAATGTTGTAGAATTTTTCTCGATCTATTCCTTGAACTGAATGTAACACAATCAGATTCTTTATTTTTGTGTAAGTTTAAAACTGTTGGGAACAAAAAAATAAAATTTTTTTTATAATTCAAAATTTTTTGAGAGACTTAAGCCTTTTTTAAAGTGTGAATTGTATCAGATGCTGATACATATTTACAAAGAAGATTATCAGAATCTGATTTTTTTTTTCAAAGTCAAAGACTATAAATAATATTTCCAATGGAAAACGTTTTTCGGGAAAAAGTCACTTTAGAAAATGATTCTATAATAATATTCATAAAAAGCTTTTCCAAAAGAAAAGACTCCGATTGTAAGACATTTTCCTAGAATCTGAAATATTTCTAGTCTCGCACATTTTCTCAGATTCTGAAACATTCTACACGAAAAGTTTTAGATTCTGAGAAAAGTTTTAGATTTTAAAAAAAGTCTTATATTCTAAAACATTTTTCCTAAAGAAACACTCTCGGATTCTGAGAAAATTTTCCTATAGAAAAAGTCTAAGATTCTTGGACATTTTTCCTATAGAAAAAGTCTCAGATTCTAAGACTTTTTTCCTATAGAAAAATTTTCTAATTCTGAGACATTTTTCCTATAGAAAGTCTCAGATTCTTATAGAAAACGTCTTAGATTCTTCGACATTTTACATATAGAAAAAGTCTCAGATTCTCACACATTTTTTCTACAGAAAATTTCCTAGATTCTGAGACCTTTTTCCTCTAGAAAAAGTCTCAGATGCTTAAACACTTTTCCTATAGAAAAAATCTCAAATTATTAGACATTTTCCTATAGAACTAGTCTCAGATTCTGAGACATTTTGCCTACAGGAAATTGTCAGATTCTGAAACATTTTTCATATAGAAAATGCCTCAGATTCTAAGACATTTTTCCTAAAGAAAAAGTCTCAGATTCAGAAATATTTTTCCCATAAAAAAATACTCAGATTCTGAGACATTATTCTTATTGAAAGTCTTAGATTTTGAGCCTTTTTCTATACAAAAAGTCTCAGCTTGTGTCTCTAAGACATTTTTTGTATGCACAAAATCTTAGATTTCTAGATAATTTTCCTTTAAAAAATTCGTTGATTCTGAGACATTTTTCGTAAAAAAAGTATAAGATTCAGAAACATTTTGCTTGATTGTAAAAAAAAATTCTCAGATTCTAAAACATTTTTCATATAGAAAAGCCTCAGATTCTAATATTTTTTTTTTATAGAAAAAACCTCAGATTTTGAGTCATTTTTCAGATTCATTATTTTATTCCTATAGAAAGTTCTCAGGTTCTAAAACATTTTTCATATATAAAAGCCTCAGATTCTGAGAATTTTTTATAGAAAAAGTTTTTTTAGAAAAGTGTAAGATTCTGAGACATTTTTTTTTAAGAAATAGTCTCGTTCTGAGACATTTTTCTAAAAGACAGTCGCATTTTAAGATTTTACAACATTTTACTTACAATTAGGTCCATTTTTTATGTACTTAAAACTTCAGGTTCTAAGATATTTTTTCATTAGAATCTTAAGTTGAAAAGTTTCAAATTCTAAGAAACAATTTCCTGATTTTGAGATTTTTTTAATAGAAAAATTTTCAATTTTGAAAACATTTTTCTTCAAAAAATTTTAGATTCTTAATGTTTTTAGATTTTTTTAATATTGTACTTGTTATTTGATACCAAATCCTGACATTTGTGAAATCATTTCGGGGGGGGGGGGGCCCAGGCCCCCGGGTCCCCCCCTGTATACGCCACTGAATGCCACTAAAACATTCAGTGCATGCGCGGGTACAAGAGGGGTGGGGGAAATGGGAAATCCCCCTCCCCAGACCAAATTTAAAAATGAAAAACTTCTGAGCTTAAAATTGTTTATACATTCTTCCATTTTCGGTGTAATTTTTATCGTTTTTTCAAACACTTTCATAGAATGCCACTAAAAAATTCAGTGCATGCGCGGGTACAAGAGGGGTGGGGGAAAGGGGAAATCCTCCTCCCCAGACCAAATTTAAAAATGAAAAAAAGGAAAAGAAAGAAAAAAAGAAAGAAAAAAGAAAGAAAAAAGAAGAAAAACAAGAAAAGAAGAAAGAAGGAAGTTTTCTAAACAATTTTCCAAAGGAAAAAAATTTTATATGTAGGTAAAATCTGAAAATTTTTAAAGGAAAGATGTGCCTAAATCTAAAAGTTTTTTGTAAAAAATATCTGTCAATCTGGAAGTTCTTATTATGAAGAAAAATTTTCTTTGGAAAAAAATTGTTGTTATACACTTGAAAATTTTTGTATAAAAAATTACTTAGAATTTTTCTATAAGAAAAATGTGTCAGAATCTAAGTATTTTCTATAGAAAAAATGTCTCACAATCTGAGACTTTTTCTACAGGAAAAATGTATCATAATCTGAGATTTTTCTTTAGGAAAAATGTCTTAGAATCTGCGATTTTTTCTATAGGAAAAATTGCTCAGAAACTGAGACTTTTTGTATTGGAAAAATGCTTAGAATCTGAGAATTTTCCATTGGAAAAATGTCTTAGAATCTGAGACTTTATCTATAGGAAAAATGTCTCATAATCTGAGATTTTTTCTATAGGAAAAATGTCTAAGAATTTGAGACTTTTTCTATAGGAAAAATGACTCACAATCTAACAATAAGACATTTTCATTAGGAAAAATGTCTTAGAATCCGATACTTTTTCTTTAGGAAAAATGGGAAAAATATCTCAAAATCTGAGACTTTTTCTATAAAAAAAGTTTCAGAATAAGAGACTTATTTGCAGTAAAAAGGTCGCAGAATCAGAGACTTTTTCGATAGGAAAAAGGCATAAGAATCTGAAACTTTTTCTGTAGGGAAAAGGTCTCAGAATTTCTGAATTTCAGACTTATTTTATATGAAAAAGGTCCCAGAATCTGAGACTCTTTAGAAAGGAAAAAGTTCTGCAACTTTTTCTGTTGAAAAAATCTTAGAAGTTTGAAACTTATATTGAAAGAATGAAACAGTGCCAGAGTCTTGGAACTTTTCTATATAAGAAATAGGTCTCAGAACTTGAGATTTTTTATGGGAAAAACGTTTCAAACACTGAGTCTTTCTATTGGGAAGGGTCTCAGAATCGCAGAATTTTTCTTTAGGAAAAAGCTTCAGAGTCTGAGACTTTTTCTATAGGAAAAAGGTGTCAGGATATAAAATTTTTTTTATTGAAAAAAGTTCTCAATATCTTTTTCTATACGAAACATATCTAAGAATCTGAACATTTTTTATACCAAAAGGATCTCAAAAATACTTTAGAGTATGAGACTTTTTCTATAGGAAAAGGATTAAGAATCTGAGACTTTTTCTGTGGAAAAAAAATTTCAGAATCCGTAAATTTTGCTATAGGAAAAACGTCTCAGATTCTGAGGCATTTTTCGTTAAGAAAAAGTCACACATTTGAGACATTTTACCTATAGAAAAAGCATTACTCTACGAAAAATGTCTCAGAATCTGATTTTTTCTATGTAGGAAGATTCTATTAAAAAATTCTCAAATTTAGAGTTGTTCATACGACAAAAAAAAAATTCCACCCCAAACTCAAAAGCTGTACCCGCCACTGATTCAGTGCATTGTAAGCAAAATACTTAAAAAAATAAAATTCTGAGACTTCCATTTTGCTTTTTAAAAAATTTTGCTAACAGCGCCCGATTTATTTGCCTTTAACAGCCCCTAGTAAAATTTGATGCAGAATATATTTAAAGAACATAGTGGTTTTCTATAAAAACATTTGAAAAGAGGCAAAAATGACCCCTAACAATGGAACATAGAGGGTTAATAAGTTCTAAGAAAATAACCACCATCATTAGGGAGGAGTAATTTTTTCGACAAAATCGTCTAGCATATTCGGATTCTGCATAAAATTCTAAGACAAGATGACGCACAAACCATGTCTCAAAAATCAGTTTTGACCCCCCAATTTTCAAAAATAGTTTTGAACGATATACGACTTTTTTAGTTTTGCACGATATACGACTTTTTAATAAAAGTAAAAGTGCAAAACTGCCTGAAGAAGCATTCCAATGCTTTTGCGATGTACTAGAGACTTCTTAACTATTGTCTTGGCAAAAATTTTTGTCTTAGTATTGGATCGAAAATCTCAATGGTTTGGCTGTTATAGGCCAAAATATCAAAAAAAAATGTGACAAAAAGTGGTGAATTTTCTACATTTTCGACTTTTTGGCCATGAAAACGAAGTTTTTTCTGAGTAATATGTTCATAGAAATTGTAGCCCGAGACAACAGCTACAAATTTACTTTTGAAAATAAGTAAAAATTTTAAATAGTTTACGAAATATGAGCCCAAGAAAATTTGCACATTTTCCAAAAAAATTAAGTCTGAGAAAAAACTGCAAGTTAAAAATTAGAAGCTTGATTTTCACCGTAGGCGTATGGTCTAGTGGACTTTTTTGCTCAGTACAATCGCAAGAATCTGAAACGCGAAGCGCCCATTAAAATGTTTTTCCTTCCATACTAATCGCCCCACCCTAGTGTAGGGCCAATAAAACGGATGCTTGCAAACATCACCACAAACTCATATTATCCTTAACACAGAGTGGTGTAGGATGTTAAAAGAAGCTGTGCTACCAAAATTTAAATTTATTTTTGCTAGGTTGGGACCAAATTTTTCTCATACCAGATCGGTTTGCATCATTAATGGGACTACTTTGAGTTTTAGCCCTTGTTTTAGAAAATTTATTTTAAAAAGAAGAATTAATAATTTTTGTATAAAAATTAAACTTGACTTAAAAGGGGCGTAGTTATGATGTAAATCGGTCAGCCAAAATTCCGTTGTGAAATTTTTTTATTTTGAGAAAAAAAATATCAAAGATAATGTCTCAGAATTTTCTCACCTTCCGAGTTTTCTACAGACAAATGGAAAATTTAGAATCTAAAACATTTTTCACACAAAAAAAAAAAATTAAAGAGTGTAAAAATAACAAATTCTGAGACATTTTACCCATAGAAGAATTCTCAGATTCTGATACGTTTTTCATGTCCGCCCACTCAGATTCTGATACATTTTTCATATTGAAAAATATTATAATGGCCTCTGTTCTGTCTTTCACAACTTTTCAATTCACATGAAAATTTCCGAATCACATGAAATCACGTTTAGTGTTTTGTTGATCATGTTTTCCTTCGAAGTTGAATTCGAATAATTAATATTTAAAAAATTATAAGGAAAAGTGCATTCGTTTTACTTTCACCAAATTTTATTTGTGTGAAACAATACGAAAAAAAAATCGGATGTAAAATCTAGAACACCAAAAAAAATCTAAAATTTTTATTTTCACATTTTTTATGTGAATTACTTTTTTTGGAACAGCGGCCAATGTTAAGAATTTTTTCTTACGATGAAGTATTGGACAATGAGGCATTTTTCTGCAGACTAAATCTTAGATATTGCCAATTTTTTCAAACGGTTTTTCTGATAATAGTCTTAGATTCAGACACATTTTTTTTTAAATAAAGATAAATTAAACTGTGATTCTTTTTTGCCTCCAGAAAATTTCTCAGAATTTGAGAGATTTTTTTGTAGGAAAACTTTTTTTTTATTCTTTTTCCTCCACAAAATATCTCGAAATTTAAGAGTTTTACTGTAGGAAAATGTCTGGTTCTATTATCCAACTACTCTGGATCTGCAAAAAAAGCTTTGAACAGGTTTTTTATTTTTTTATTATTCAAGGGGTGATCTAGCCCTAACGGCCGGCACTGCGAACCTTATGGGTCATTTGTACCAAGATCCATTAATCTAATTCAAACTCTTTTCAATGTTCCTAATGAACATTATAACAGAGGATGGAGAAGCTAGCTTTATATCCGCAGAATTAAGCAATTTTTTGTCTAAGAACCGTCATCTGATCCTACATATTGCGACGCACTCACATAATATGTGTTGCGTTGTTTCTACTTCCTCAATACAAAGTCGACACAAAGACGATGCACAAAGGTTTAAATTATGCAAGTGATAATTTACCTTATAATGCCCGGTGAGAAAACCTGTCAGTAACCTAATGTCACTTTTGGTGTGGTTAAGTATACTTCCATATGATAATGGCGCGATTAGTGCTTTGGATTGTCGTAGACATCCTGAATTTGCCCCCAAATTTAAGAAGTCTGTTCTTTTCAAACCCTTAATCATGTTCGAGAAGGTGGACCAGTTTACCCCACAATAGGGTTCGGGTCCGGTCATAGGAGTAGCGGAGGCATTTCTAGCAAGCTCATCCGCTATCTCATTACCCTCAAAACCTCTATGACCAGGGATACAAAATAGAGTAATTTTGTTTCTCCCGGCCAGCTGTTGAAGGGTATCAAAACATTCCAGTGTCATTTTGGATTTAAATTCCCAAGAAGACAGCGCTTGAAGTGCTGCCTGGCTATTAGAGAAGATTGAAATATGAGTACTCTTCATACCCTTTGCAATATTAACTCTAGCGCATATTGCAATAACCTGAATTTCAGCCTGAAGAGGACATTTTGGATCCGTCAGTATACCAGTTTAGGCTTCTAGTATCTACATATGGACCACCTTCATCCCACTCTGGTCTACTCGGTACCACGATCTAAAATTTCCTTTCAAAGCGAAGCCCATTGTTTATTCTATCCGTCGGCATATCTAGGTTTTCCCTAATTCCTATTGACGAAAGAATATTGGAGTGGCCGCTCAAGTTGCGAGGGTCAGAGTAATCGATATTCATTCTACGCGCAGCCATAGTTGCTGTAGATCTAATAAAGATGTCGAGAGGTGTGAGACCCAAAATGGCTTCTTGGGCCAAAGTTGGACAGGTTTTCATAGCACCCGTGATTAAAGTGCAAGCCAGACGCTGTCCTTGCCTAGTCTTACGGTGGCATCCCTCTGCATAGTCTTCGGCCACCAGACTATGGCAGCGTACGTCATGATCGGTCTTACAATCATCTTGTAGATCCACATGACCATTTTGGGGCTCAATCCCCAGGTCCTACCAACTATCCTATTCGCTGCCCATAATGCCGCAATACCCTTTCTGATAGTGCCGTCTAAATGTGAATTCCAAGTAAGTTTCGTATCCAAGATAACTCCCAAACATTTAACCTCCTTAGAGAGTTTGATAATAGTATTCCCTACGGAAATTATACCTAAATTGAGATTTCTTCTCCTAGTAAACGGGACTATAGTAGTCTTGTTACCAGCCCATTATCAAACGTAGAGCGTTGCACATA
The DNA here is from genome assembly GCA_963921195.1 of Pegoplata infirma. Taxonomy (NCBI): domain Eukaryota; kingdom Metazoa; phylum Arthropoda; class Insecta; order Diptera; family Anthomyiidae; genus Pegoplata; species Pegoplata infirma. The sequence goes on along the minus strand of OY992536.1, from coordinate 112,049,395 downwards.
ATGAGGACAGCCTTTAATGGCATTCACTGTGACTCGAGTGCAACCCATAGATGCGGTTATTTCCCTGCTCTCCAGCATGTTCCTAATCCATATATATGTACCCTGATCTACACCTCTACACAGAAGTGCAGATTCAATGGAGTCATAACCAGTATTATCAAAAGCTCCCTCAATATCCAGAAAGGCACAAAGAACTATTTCCTTGTCCTTATGGGCTTTTTCTATAACTGTCACCAGATGATGTAAAGCCGAATCAGTAGATTTGCCTTTTGCGTATGCATACTGATTCCTGTGTAAAGGATATTGGTCCAAGTACGTGGATCTTAAGTGAAGATCCAGTAATCTTTCCATAGTCTTCAGTAGGAAGGATGTAAGACTTGTGGGTCTATACGATTTTGGCAATTCAGCCGGTCTATTTCCAGCCTTAGGTATGAATTCAACATTTACCTTCCTCCAAAGAGAAGGGATGTGTCCAAATATAAAGCTGGATCTAAAAACAGATACTAATGTATCCAAAAGAAAGTCTAACCCATTCTGCAATAGAGCGGGGAAGATTTCGTCCCCCCCAGGGGATTTAAACGGATCAAAGGACTTAATGGCCCATCTAACCTTATCCGGGTCGAAGATGGCGTCTGAAAGATTAGATGTTCTCCTACAAAATCCTATGGGGTCGTGTATAATATTATTTCCTGAAGGATCACAAATGATCGAATCAGGAAAGTGAATTTGTAATAACAACTCTAAAGTCTCCTTTCGGTCCTTGGTATAGATACCGTTATTTCCCCTTAAGAGACCCATTTCGTTCGTAGAGGATTTCACTAACGTTTTATGTAGTCTTGCGAATGTAGGAGTATCTTCTATGCTTTGAAGAACAGGTTAAAGAGTTCTTCAATGTTGGTTGGTATGTGTGGTGTTCTTCTATTTCTGTTTTAATTTCCTTATTGAACGTACTTCAAAACACCAAAGTGCAAGTGAGCAATACATAAATATACGTAGGATGATCAATAAGTTAGTGAACACACAATTGTAAAGTTGTTAGTTTTAGAGATGGATGAATGTATTTGGATTCTTGCAAGTTTGAATAAACTGATAATGCCACTCAAATAACAATGGCAAAGAACTTACAAGGAATGTATCCCATAAGTTATACTCTGACTGTTCTGCAATATTGACTTTAGCGAAATTCCTGCTAGTACGGCTTTTATTCGTATTTTCCGGAAATACCATACTTTTTCATAAGATGGCAACACTGTTTTAAACCGCCGAGATAGCAAGAACAGTTTGAACTACTGTTTTTGTACTGACTAACATACATAAACTGCAGAATATTCGGAGTGTAAGTCATGGGATACCTTCAATGTTAGATCCTGGCGCCACAAACATTTTCATGGAATGTCTTGCAGCTCAGTGTAAACAGAGGTTGCATAAGAGCCTGGAAAGGATGTGATTTTATCCCTAGAATCATGCATGTATTTGTCACGAAGATTTAGAGAAAGGCTTTGATGTGTATCACTGAAGCTATTCTTTATAAATCTACGTTGGATTCGACTAAAAACCCCTTACAGTAGAAGGGCAGCGATTTTGGTCATATCACAGCTCTGAAAAAGATTGCTTTGATGCTTCTAGGAGAATTTTTTAGCATCACTTCTGCCTATAATACCATCCATAATGTCTTAGGTTAGATTTTTAGGGACTGCTGACGCTTAACATCAGCATACATAGACTCAGAGGTCTGTTGTGAAACCACGGGACGGTAATGGGGCTCTCCTACTAGTCCCTGCCGTTTAACTAGTTTGAGCTCCTAATCAAACTCTTAAGATATTAAGTTTTTACATCCGTTAAATGAGCTCCGTAGATTCCAGTGAAGCCAGTCTATGACCAAAAAGTTAGTAGTGTTCTGTGATGCTAATGCACATCATTCGATATAGGGAAGTACAGACACAAACGATAGATGCGAGTCAATTTTGGAGTTTTTGTTAAGCACTAACCTGTATATTTGTAACAGGGGTAGTGAACCAACTTTCGTTACAAATAGGCGGCAAAAGGTTCTTGACGTAACACTTCTATCAGATACATTGTCTTATAGAATTGATGACTGGAGAGTTTTGCAAGAACCTTAATTTTAAGATCATCGCTACATTGGATTTTTACTCAGGGAGCGTGGCCCGGCTTAGACAGTTCCTAGAAATCTGAGGAGAACAAACTGGGAGACTTTTTCTTTGCTTTTGGATGAAGTACCCTTATCTGAACCGCATAGTTTGGCAGAAATTGACTGTATAACAAATGTTTGTAATTGGTTCCTGGATGCGTATTGCCCTTCTGCAAAGCCTAGGGGCCAAAAAATCTACCTTGGTGGTCAAATGAGTTGTAGACGAGCAGAGATTCCTGTAGAAAGCTCTTTAATAAGACTAAATCTTCAAGAGCAAACAAGGACTGGTCTGCATACAGGCTGCAATTTAAGAGTTATAAGAAGATAATAAGATTTGCCAAATTTAATTCTTGGAACAATTTCTGTAGAAACATTAAATACATTTTTGAGGCATCCAGGCAGCATAAAGTTCTGGCTTCTTCTTCTTGCACCCTGGGATACTTGAAGAATCATAATGGGATGTGGGTACCTCTAGTATAGAGTCGCTGGATCTCCTTCTAAACAAACATTTTCTGGGAAATTCAAGCTTTAGAACGTTCTGACGCTCAAGCATCTGAAATTGCTTTGGAAATTGCCTTTAAAATGAAGGGATACCAGAGTTGTCTTTATGGAAAAAAAGACAGCTCCGAAGGATTTCAGACCAATAAGTCTGTCTTCGTTTTTGTTAAAGACAATGGAACGAATGATAGACTCATATTTGCGTAGAGTGATTTACCCGAGGTTGCTTTCGACAAAACAACATGCATACATCAAGAGTAGATCAACAGAAACAGGTATTCATGAGCTCATTGGTATCATCGAGAGATCACTTTCAATAAAGGAGTGCACTATGGTGGCCTTTCTTGATATAGAAGGGGCTTTTAATAATGTCATAACAAAATCGATAACTGTGGAATTGTCTAGTCTGGGAGTGAAGCGTGGTATCGTTTAAATTGTGGAAAATATACTTGTTATAGGTGCATAACGTCTGAATTGGGATCGTCTGTTATATCTCGATTCGTCAATAGAGACATACTATTTCTCTGGACGGCACTGAAATCGCCTTTTCAGTTGGAGCCAAGTACCTTGGAGAATTTCTAAATAAGAAGTTGTTTTTAAAGCGTCATATTTAGAAACGGATGAGAAAAGCAACGAATGCTTAATATTCCTGTAAAAGAGCAATTAGAAAACGATGGGGTTTTACACCTAAAGTCCTTCATTGGATTTATACAGCAGTTGTAAGTCCAATTCTACTGTATGGAATCATTATCTGGTGGCCTATTACCTGATACCATTGGACATATTGGGTAGGCAGTATGCAGCTACGTCAGCAATTCAACTTAATATCACGCTGCAATGGAGAAGCAGCGATTGTCGCCATTGCGCGATCTTGAGGAAGATAACAATACCACAAACTGTGGACTGTGCTCCCTTTATGATCCTTTTTGACCGCCTCTTTATCACTATGATACCATCCAGGGAGTCTTGGATTAGGGGCATCCCGGGTAGTAGACCGAGGCTGCACAAACAAGTAGGCTTTGGAGTCTGTTCGGAAGAGCTTGGATTGAGCCTGGCTCGAAGATTGCCATATCATTTCAGTGTTTATCAGGCAGAGATGCTGGCAATAAAGGAAGTGGCTAAATGGTTGAATTGCAATGTCTTCTCTACAACCACAGTTAACATCTATTCTCACAGTTAAGCCGCGGTAAAGCCCCTGGAGTCAATGTTTCTGAAAACAAGATCTGCCCTTAACTACCGCACATCTTTAAATGAGATGGCCAAGCAGTTTGACATACGACTCATTTGGGTTCCAGGGCATACAGACATTTCAGAGAATTGCAAAGCCGATGTGCTTGCAAGACTGGGAACTACCTTACAGGTTCCAACAGAATTGGAATGTGTTGGTATGCCTCTAGAAACTTGCAAGCAAAATCTATGGATTTGTTCCGCGACAGAGACTAATTAGAGATTTGCAAATGGATTGACGTATTAGACTAAACGACAGATCCCTATAAGATAGTGTCCGGTAATTACAGCGACAACCGTCAAAATATCTACTATTGGAAGCGATATTAGCTTTCTTAATCAGAAACACACAAGTGAGCTGATATCGCTTCCAAGAGTAGATATTTCGACGGTGGTGGCTGTAATTACCGGACACTGTCTTATAGGGCAGCATACAGAACTGTTAAATGTGCAGTAAAATGACTTTTTCCGGATGGCTTCAAGTTGAAAAACGTAGAAGTGAATTTAATTTTTAAAAGTTATAGGCATTTCTGGTATTCCTATGCCGGTTTCAAACAATTCCAGTTAACCGTCATCTTCAGTATGATTCAAATGTCGCTTTATTTCACTCATGGTAATCGTTGCATGGAGTTGCATGGATGGAGAGGAGTTAAAAACTATCAAACACTACGTCTGCCATTGCCCGGCACATTCTGGTCAGAAACTTGTTCCACTGGGATCTAGGGAGCTGCCCAATCTTTCTGATTTGTCAGATGTCAAAATTCAATATCTTAAGAGTTTCATAAGAAGCTCAAATTGGTTAAACGACAGGGAGTAGTATTGAAACCTTTTGCAGTCCCGTGGTATCACAATGGACCACAGAGTCTATTTGTGCTGACGTAAAACTTCAACCTAGCCTAACCTAGAAGCTTGAATGCCTCTTTTCGACACTTGAAATAGGAGTTTATTCCACTGCACATCATAATGTATTCCAATGCCCAGCCTCAAGAGTATCCGATTCTTAAATACTTATACCATCCATAGACACAGATGACAATGTTTTTTTTACACAAAAATGATCTTTAATTTTACAACTAACCACGTATTTTCAAGCAATTTAACAAACCCGTTAACTTTATAATCTTCCTACGTATATTTAAACATCTTAACTTCCTTGATTTGTGTGGGTGGGTGGGTGTAAGTATTACTTTCGTTTACTTATTTATTATTGTTTTGATATTAAATTTTCTATCGCATCATAAATACAAATACATTCTTACGTACCTCTTCAATTAGACGATTGCCAAAAATACAAAAGTGAAATACTTGTGCCAATGCATAACCCAAATAACCAATAACGGTAAAAGCGTAAACATTTACACCCGTTATTTTGGTTGCCTGATACGCCAACAACGTCAATTTAATGGTTGATGTCAACATGTGTAGAAGTAATGCGGCGCCATATGTATCACCGATAGCAGCAACTAATCTGTAAAAGCAATAGAGAGAAAGGGGAGAAATCGAAAAAAGGAAAATCATGTTATTTTCAAATTACACACATACAGACATATAAAGTTTGTTTAGTCCTTGTTAGTAGAATTTTGGTTTTTCTTTTGGACGCATGAAGTGTGTGTGTGTGTGTGTGTGTGCGTGTGTGTGGGAGCATAACCTAAACGTATAAATATGTTTAGTTGCCAAATATTGAAAAATGTAATTTTCTCTTGTATTCGATTTATATAAATCAGTATTTTTCTTGTTTTTAGTTGACACTTCTTAGAAATCATTTTTGGGTCACACGAAACACAACCCAACACAAAAACAACATCATTCAGTTAATCTGTTAATCTTTATTTATATGGAATATAAATAATCTTTATGACATTTAACTATTTTCTTATGATTGTTGTTTATAAGAAAATCATAATTTTTTTTTTCTATAAATAATTAGGGTTCTTTCGTATACTTTTGACGTTTTTAGCATTGTTCAATTTTATTTTTTCGACTCATTAAGTTTAATGGGAATGTAGAAGTACACAAATAAATCCGTTCATGTGTTTGCAGGGTGCTATGAATACAAAACGGTGTCATCAGAAATAAATAAACTTAAGAATGAAGGTTATGGTGCTTGATGTTCATCGGATAAAATTTTAAATGAGGTGATTCTAATAAGTGTCCTTTTTTACTATGAAGAGGAGTTTCCGAGGTTAAATGACAAGTAGATAAAATGAAAACGGTGGGCGGAATTCAATACGCCCTTATATTAGCTTTAAACGATTGAACAATAGGCAAACCAAAACTTAAATTTAAATGAGTTTCGGTTCTAATGAACGCCTGCTATTTTTTTTTTCTATAGAAAAATTCTTACACAAAAAAAATCCAATGAGCGACTTTCATAGTATTTATGAACAAATTCATAAAATTTATTAACTTTTTCATAATAATATATAATAATATAATAAAGTCCAACAATAAATAAAACAGAATTAATACTCAACTCATAGGGTACCATGCAATTTAGTAATATTTCTAAGAATTAGAAATATGAAATATAAATTCAAACCTAACGGACATTTTTCAAGACTTGAAAAGTCCTACTAAGGGTTGCAACTCTGAGAAAATCTACTACAGTGTAAGAAATTACAACTGTGTTAGAAAAAGTTAAAAATAGATTGATTAAGTTCGTGCTAAACGTAACATATGGGTGATGAAATGTGATATAATTCCCGTCCGCTGTTTCACCTTAATGTACGTTCAAATAGCTGATTTTAATCTTACAAACCTACAGTGACAATCGAAGAGTGCTGACGAAGGAAGGGTGGCTTCTTCCGAAAGCTGTCGACATCTCGCCTTAGCCTGTGTTGTCAATTAATTTTTTCAGATTTTCTCATTGTACAACAAAAATAATTATTTCTCAGAAATAATTAATATGGATTCAAACCGAAATAAATAAAACTTCAGTTACTTTTTCATAATATTTATAAACTTTATCATAGTATTTATGAATAAATCATAATATGTGAAATTTAAGAAATAATTAACATTTTTTATAAATACTATGAAAAAGTTTATAAATATTATGAAAAAGTTAATAAATTGTATGAATTTGTTCATAAATACGATGAAAAAGTTTATGAATATTATAAAAAAGTTAATTAAAGTTGTTATTATTCGACCTTTCCAATTTAAATAAATAAAAATTCCTCGAGCTCGAGGCCTCGAAGAATTTTATTTATTTATTATAAAAAAGTTAATAAATTGTATGAATTTCTTCATAAATACTATGAAAATCGTTCATTAGAAAAAACTTTTTTTCAGTGTGTATTCTAAAACATTTCTAAAGAAAAGTCTCAGATTCTGAAACATATACCTTTAAGAAAAAGTCTCAGATTCTTCAATTATTTTCTATACAAAATGTTCCAAATTTTAAGACATTTTTTATATGAAAAACGGCTTACAATTAGATATTTTTCACATAGAAAAAATCTTAGATTCGGAAACATTCCTTTTATAGAAAAACTCTCAGATTCTAAGGCATTTTTCCTACACTCCAAAAATTATTTATGTAAATTCCAGTGAATATTCACTTAAAACTAATGTTTGCAAATAATCGAGATATTTCATAATCGCGATTACGATTAAAAAAATACCCGTTAATCGCGATTATCGATTAATCGAGTTTTTTAAATAAATATAATTGCAATAGTTTATTTACAAAAAAAGCTGTTTTAAAATTTACATTTCAGAGTGTACGACAATTCAAAAACAAATATTTTATGCAATAAAATTATGTTTCCACACCAAATGTCCTGCGAAAAAAAGTGTCCCATGAATGTCTGAATAGGTGGTATGAATAGCCCTATATGAAACTAAGAAAATTGCGTTTTGGGATTTTAAATTTTTCAAAAACTCGGCTTATGGTTAAATAGTGGTTAAATATTGGAAAATTTGTCAAAATTATGTCGAGTTCCCTTGATTAAATATTTATTTATTTATGGGCTTTCTACTAATTTTTTTTTATTTTGGGAAATTTTCAGAAACCGGTTTGAAAGTTTTAATTTTTTAAAAAAGTCAATTTATAAAAATCCGGCCACATTTTTTTTTTTAATTTTAAATGTTTGTCTATTCGCACAAAAAAATTCAGGAGGGCATTTTTAGTATTTTTCGAGAAAATAGCATTTGAATTTTATATTTCATAAAAATTCTGTAATTCTCTTTTGTTATATTGTGTCAACACCGCGTATGAGTAACGAAAATTCATTGGTTTCGCAAATAGTCGTTACTCATACGCGGTGTTGACACAATAAAATACAAGAGAATTATAGAATTTTTCTGAAATCCAATATGAGGCATTCCACACCAATTGTCCAGCGAAAAAAAACATGTGTACCGTAAACTTCTGAATAGGTGGTATGGATAGCCCTATATGGAACTTAGAAAATTGCGTTTTTGGTTTATCAATTTTTCAAAAACTGGGCTTAGGAGGCGTGGTCAAATATTGGAAAAATGGTAAAATTTGTGGCGAGTTGCCTTGATTAAATATTTATCACATTAAAACGGAATGCACCACAATCTCAAAAATTTACAGTCTTATATAGTTTTGTATGGGCTATCGATTAAAAATTTTTTTTTTGGAAAATTTTCAGAACCCGTTCTGAAATTTTCCATTTTTTAAAAAAGCCAATTTATCAAAAATCCGGCCACTTTTTTTTTTCTTTTTTATTTATTTTTTTAAAAGTTTAGATGTTTGTCCATCCACAAAAAAAAAATCAGAAACACGTTCATCTTTTTTTTCGAGAAAATCGCATTTGAACTTTAAATTTCATAACAATTTAGTAATTTGCTTGTATTTTCTTGTGTCAACAGAGCGTATGACGAATATTTATGTAATTAATATTACTCATTCGCAACTTTAAAACAAAGAAATACAAGCTAATAACAAAATTGTTATGAAATTTAAAGTTCAAATTCGATTTTCTCGAAAAAAAAGATGAACGTGCTTCTGATTTTTTTTGTGTGGATGGACAAACATCTAAACTTTTAAAAAAATAAATAAAAAAGAAAAAAAAAAGTGGCCGGATTTTTGATAAATTGACTTTTTTAAAAAATGGAAAATTTCAGAACGGGTTCTGAAAATTTTATAAAAAAAAAAAAAATTTAATCGATAGCCCATACAAAACTATATAAAAACGTAAATTTTTGACATTGTGGTGCATTCCGTTCTAATGTGATAAATATTAAATCAAGGCAACTCGCCACAAATTTTACCATTTTTCCAATATTTGACCACGTCTCCTAAGCCCAGTTTTCGAAAATTTGAAAAACCAAAAACGCAATTTTCTTAGTTACATATAGGGCTATCCAAAGAACCTATTCAGAAATTTCCGGGACACATGTATTTCTGTAGCGGGACATTTGGTGTGGAATGCCTCATATTCAAATGCAATTTTCTCGAAAAATGTCCTCCTGAATTTTTTTATGTGGATAGACAAACATCTAAAGTAAAAAAAATAAAATTAAAAAAATGTGGCCGGATTTTTGATAAATTGTTAAGGGGACAAAAAGGGGTAAAATTAAAAAAAAAACCGTCTGAAAAAAGTACTTGTTGGAAATTTAATTTCTAAGAATCGTAAAATTGGTAAAAAATAGTACTTTTTGTCCTTTCCTGATTGTGTGAAAATCTATGTATAAGGAAATTTAGAAAGAGCGTCTTCAGTCTGCAACCATAGAAAAAATTACGTTTTTTGAAAAAACTTCATGCCCGAATTTTTTGACCAAATCCAGCCAAATCCTTTTGGATTATTTTTAAAACAAATTTGTGGGGTTACTTATATGAAAATTTTAATTTAAATTTTATTTTAAATTTAAATTACTTTTACAAGAAAAAAGGAAAGAGAAATTGAAAATAAGTTAAATGAATCGTACACTCAAAAAAATAAACTGGTAAAACGCCTGGTAAAATGCCTTGTAATCCCGTTCTACCAATATTTAACAATTTTCCTTGTTTTTTAACAAAAAATCTTGTACTTTGCTCAAACGAGAACTACAGTTTTATTGGTAATTTTACAAGTTTATTTTCGTAATTGTATTCTACCATTTTGAAAGGTTATTTTACAAAAAAAAAACTGTAATTTTACAACAAAGTTTTTATTACGAGGATTCTAGTTGAATTACAAAAAAAACTTTATTTTACAAAAATTATGTTATACGACGATTTATGTTGTTTAACAAAAAAACTTATTTTTTTGCATTTTTTTTTTTATTGACAAATATTTAAAAAAAAAGTTGACAAAATTTTGAAAAATTTATTACGAGGATTAATTTAAGGAGGAGTAGTTAATTTACAAAAAACAGTTATTTTACGAAAAATGATTTTATTACGAGGATTTATGTTGTTAACAATTTTTTTTTTTTTGTAAATTTACCATTTTGGTTTGTAAATTTTCCATTTTTTTAAACATATTTACCATTTTTTCTTGTAAGTTTACCATTTTTTTTTTTTGTATTTTTCCGGTTTTAAAACAATATTTTTACCAATAAAATTGGTTATTTTACCAATTTTTGGTGCATTCAAAATTACGAGGAAATCCTCGTAATTTTACGAGAATTTTACCTACGTCATATTTTACGAGGATAGCCTCGTAAAATCACGAGATTTATTGGTAACTTTACAAGTTTTTTTTTTTGAGTGTAGACCAATATAATATACTTTAAAATCGTTATAAATACAGTGTGTTTCATAGAAAATGATTAATCGTAATCGCATGATTTTTTTTTGTCGATTACGATTAAGATTAATTGGTGCGATTAATCGCGATTACGATTACGATTTTAATCGTTTTGCAAACTCTACTTAAAACTAACGAAATTTTATTTAAAAACCATTCCACTGTTTTTTTCATTTAAAATAAAATCATATTACAGTCAATTTTTAATGTTAATTTAATGACTAACCAAAGCATTAAAAAACTAATGAATATTCACTTATTTTGTATTAAAAAACATTAAAACTATAGAAGAAAATTTTTACTGCCAAAATTGAATGTAACGGAAAATTCATTTTTGAGACAGTAAATTATTTTTTTTTTAAACTACAGAAATAGTAGAAAACAAGAAATCCTTAATAAAATTAATGATTTTTCTTTTAAAATAACTTTACTGATTACTTTTTAAAACAACCTACAAACAGTTGATGACATAATTTCTTAGTATATAGAAAAATTCCAGATTTTAAGATATTTTTACTGGGACTTTATTCAATAGAAAAAGTCGCAAATTCTGCGACTTTTTGCCTGAAGAAAATGTATCAGAATCAGTGACATTCACTTAAGCAAAACTTTTAGATCCTGGCTTAAATTCTGAAACATTCCGATTCTTACATTCGAAGATATTTTCCTTTACAAAAAGTCTCAGATTTCGCGTTATTATACCCATAGAAAATATTTTAGACTTTAAGATATTTTAGACCAATTAGAAATGTCGTAAAGACTTCCTTATGACAAAGTCAGTGTACCTGCTGACTAAAAAGTCTCTGAACATACAAAAAACATCATGACACCTCCCGACTTTTTGAAATATTTTGTCAAAATTACTCGCCGACAAACATTTCTGAAAAGATGGAGATTTTATGGGTGGATTGAATTTCCGCTTACCACTCTCTTACTCTGAAGTAGCATGTGGTTTCCTGTAGAAACTCAGATTGGTAGTGATTTTGTCAGTGCCACTTATATTTCAAGTCAACAATAATCCTATTGTGGCCATAAGTCACAAAGCTGTTAACATAGAGAAACATAGAGGCGAAGGCGTCAAAAATTGAGTTGTCAAAGTACAACTTGTTTAGATGTATTTGTTGACAAAGTACGACTTGTAAACATGTATTGTGTGGTGAATTCACATCGACAACGTACGTGTGAGCAATTAGAAAAAGATAGCAATATTGTTTTTTCTTTCACCTTCCCCTCTATGTTTCTCTATGGCTGTTAAGTTAATTGTGGTTTTCTTAACTGTACCCTACACTACCAAACCAATAGGATGTAAGCCCGATATTATGTGCTGTGGTTGTTGTGTTCAGGGGTAACTCATGAATAGTAGTGTCAGTAATAACGAAGTCGTTATATACAGATGGCAATCTTTTTTTGGAAAGTATTTGGGAACGATTTGGGAATAACGAAAAATAAACATTAAAAAAATTTAAAATTATGAAAAATTATTGTAATGTCATTTGAAAATAAAAAAATACATAATAAAAAAAAGAAATGAATATAATTAAATCAAAACAACCATCAAAATTAAACGAAAAATAAAAGGTAAACAAAATTTCCAGCTTTCCCAGATACCATTTGTAAAACTTACACCACCTTTAAACGTCAAAAAGAATTGACTCTTGCATAGTCTTTATATATTTAAGTTTTTGGTTGTGTTTCTTAAGATGACTGTAATACAAGGTGCCGCTAGTCTCTACGTGCTCTTCAAATGCTTTTCATGTGTATGAGCGTTAACATTCATACACCATAAAACTGTCTTCGACAAGCTGAAAAGTCGCTAGTCAGTAGCTCGATACCGACATTATTGCAAATTAGCTCTTTAACTTTTCTCTGAAGTGACATACCGACGTTCTTGGTTCAATTATGCTGTAAGCAAAATTTCGATCGTTCGATACGAACTCCGAACGTTAAAGTAGAATTTTGATTCACTATCGACTCCAAAAATTTGTATTAATGTTCCTCTAACTCCCACTGAAGCATAGGGCGCCGGCGATTTGTTAGCAATATAGAATTTGGAAAAGTGGGTTGGATGCGGTCCATTCTTAGATTGATGAAACGGCTATAGCAGCTTCGCACAGTGGGTTCGATGGTACCCAAAATGGCGATTAATTCAGATAAGCAGTAGTTTTAGAATATTATATTTTTTTATTAATGAACTAATATAAACACATAAAAATACACATTTTGGAAAAAAAAAATTGGAAAAAAATTTTTTTTTAACCTGTTAGGCGTATTTTTGTTTTTCGGAAAAAGGATTATAGTTCACAATTTTTGCTGTATCTTTGGAATGAAAAGCGATAAATTAATAAAATAAAATGGAAATTAAAGTGTACATAATGTGCTATCAAAGTAATCAAAGAAAGAACGCATAATATGTATTTATATTATTATAATTTTTTTTTTAAATCCAATTTTTGTTTTTCACAAAATCTCATAAATGTACAAATTTATCTGAAAAAAGTGATTTATGAAAATATTGTAGTTTTTTATTAACGAATTATCAAAAATACATAAAAACACAGCATTTGAGAAAAAAAAAATTTAATAAAATATTTTTTTTTAAATCTTTTAGTCGTTTTTTTTGGTTTTTGGAAAAAAACACGAAACCCTTGAACATGTAATAAAGCTACAAAAACAAATGGAGGGGACATTTTTTTGACGTAGGAGGGGGGGGGGTTTACCGGGAGACTATGGGGGACACCTTCCCCTCGCGATAAACGTGTCCAAAAAAATAGATGTCAGTTTTTGCACCTAATTAATAAAAATTTATCATTATTGAAATTATTTTTTCTATACACGCCCCCAAAAAGGGGCGGACCGAAAAAATTCGCTTTCCTGATCCCCTTTGGTTCAAATTCAGGTCGATGAACTTCATATGGCATTAAAATGTTTCATTTATTGAACAAATATACAAATAAAACTTGTAAAAAAAATATTTTTCTGGGGTAGTTTTAGTTCTTCAAGGGGGAAATTTTTCCCCCTTGGTCCGATTTTGCTCGTTCAAGAATTTAACTATCCTATTACCATTATACATATTTGTGACAAACTTCAGGGTTCTAGCTCTTGTTTTATGTACTTTATGGTGTGCTCAACAACAGACGGACGGACGGACACGCTGTTAGTCACAGAATGTCTTAGAATTAATCAGTGATCAATAATATACACTTTATGGGGTCCTAGACCCATATTTCGATGCGTTACATACGGAATGACAAAGTGAGTGTAAGCCTATACTGTAGTTGAAGGGTATAAACACACATATAATGGTTTTGTTTAATAAACGATACCCGGACTTTTTACACAAAAACGGGAATAAAAAAAGGGCCGGGCATTGTCTGTACTTTTTTTTCTTTTAAATAAATGCTGATATCCTATACTTTTTTAAAATCTACAAAACTAAATCCAACTATTACTAACTTAATATGTGTGTCCCATTAAATGTGGAAAATATCCCAATTTTGGGTCCTTTTTAAAAAAATTATTAACTAGCGTTGCAGAATTTTATCTACTTTTACCCCATACCAAAATTTATAACAAAAACTTCATTTATAAATTTCAATTAATCGCCACTTTGCACAGTGGTTCCAAGTCCAAATCTAGCTGGACAAAATTATTTTATCACCGTTTTATATGTTTTTGGGGTCGCTGAGTTCAAAAAACGTGTTAAAATTTTTCTAAGACAATTACACTAATCGACAAATTTTTATTTATTTCTAATTTCAGTAATTCATTAATGACAAAAATGGTTTATATGCAGAACAGAAATATGAAATGCAAAAACTTACTTTTTTTAAAGTTTTGTAATCTCTAAAAAATAAAAAAAATTTTGTCGAGAAGTGTAATTGAAAAAAACAAGTGAGTGTGTAAAATTCGGCTATGCCGAATCTTTTATACCCTCAAAAATGTGAAAAAAAATAAAAAACCATTGAGAGTGTTACATTCGGCTGTGCCGAATCTTTTATACCCTCCAAAATGTAAAAAAAAAACATATATAAAAAAAATCCAGGGGCGTCTTTTTTTTGGGGGGGGTTGGTGGGAGACGTTATGGAGCACCTTCCCCTTGCGATTTCGAACTTCATCGGAGAGAAGAATGTTGCATTTGCTCAGCAAAAGTACAAAAAACTCTGCAAAAAATGCGATTTTTCTTAGGTTGGTTTAGTTCTCCAAGGGGGAACTTTTTCCCCTTGGTCCGATTTTATCCATTTCCAAACTTAACCTGCCTAGGAATATAAGACATATTCGTGCCAAATTTCGGAAGTCTAGCTCTTTTATTTTGGACTGTATCGTGTCCTCTACAGACGGACAGAAGGACAGACGGACGGACATTTTTGAATTTAGTCGAAGTGTGTAGTTGGCCGCGGTTTAATAGGAATCATCACATTTAATGCTTTATTTAAGCTAAGCATAATTATAATACTTAAAAGTTATTAAAAACTTACAAAAATTCGATACTTTATTTAGAAAAAAAATTTTAGGCGAAAATCTATTTTCATAAAAACTGTGATTAATTTTAAACCTGCAAAAACCTGCAAGAAATGTCTGCATGACAACGTTCAGTAATAAATTACCTATAAGTTGTATGTAGTAATTCGACATGATATGCCTGGATTCGGTTTTGGCAAGCTGCGAAAGTTTCATAAGTCCTCAAAAATATTGTTATTATTGACCATACTTCAAAGTACAAAAAATATAAGAAGAAGATCGATAATAAATTTCTTATTAATGTCCAGAATAAGTATAAATCTGTAGCTTTCTTGTACATAAACCATTTTGAAACCATTGATGTAACATGGATAATATGATGTTATTAGTTGAACACTTAAATATATATATTTTTTTTTTTAAATATTGGATACCAAAAATGTTATTTCATTCGCATATTTAACAAAGTTAAAGACCAAATTCCAAAAAATGGTTATTAGTTTGATCAGAACACACCCTTAGCTTGCCCCTAGCACTATTAATTGCCAATTTTAAGGACACTAATTTTTGGACTTTTGTCCAGCTAGATTTTGATTTGGAACCAATGTGCTTTGGTACCATTTGAACCCAATGTGCTTCGTGTCAAATCTCACGATGCAGTCATGCTTCAGCAAACGTTTGTACTTGCCTGAGACGCCAGGATCTACCATGCCTTCTCACTGCAGCTAGCTTCCAGCGGATGCTGGAATGCCTTTGCCCGGGAATTCGAACAGAGGAATCATTTCTCGTCACTCCCAATTGAATAACGACCGGAAACGTTCCACACTTCGTGCACCTCTGCAGAAAATCCCAGATTTCTATAGAAATCAATTGTAATAAGAATTTCTCTTCTTTAAGTTTAAATTATTTAAAGTCTTAAATTTACTTTAAAACATTAAAAATTCCTGCAACGATACTAGTATCAACATATATGTATCTATCTATCAATAACTCTATAAATATTTACTGGCAAAAAATCAATAGAAAGCAAACAAGTACAAACAAAATGTAGTTTGAGAACAATGTCTATATGTATAGTTTCTCGTATTTATTGTATCTATTGTTGCTTTAAGTAATTAAAATATTTACTTTCAGTCTATTTTAAAACATTTAGAAAATGAAAAAAAAAAAAACAACAAATGCAGACAAACATTCGAAAATAAATACAGAAACGGAAACCCAACACGGATAAACATACAAACTCATCAGTAGAGAAACACGATGAATGAGAAGGACAACAAGGACTACGATACTAAAAAACTTATTGACTTTTTTTGTTGTTCTTGTTGTTGTGCTTTTAGCTCAAACCACTCAGCCACAAATAAACATGCATCAAAGTGAAACCATATAAAAAAAGAAGGATAGACGGACAGACAGATAGATGGTTTGGAAAGATAGACAGACGGACCATTTGTCTATAAAAAAGAAGTAAGTAAATAAACAGAAATATAGGAAATTTGTATGCACTATGGGGCCGCATCTGATGTTGATGGATTAGGTTTTGTTATTGGAGATCCCTACTGTATGTAAAAATTAATTTCCTGGTACAATTAATTGAGCAGCTGTTACTAAAACGATTGTGCAGTAATTCCCCCTTTAACTACTTTTCATCCATGTAACTCCAGCAGAAGTCATTTGACAGCACCTTTAACCACTCAGCTTGCTTTCCTATTAGGCATTGTCCGGTAATTTCAGCAACCACCATTGAAATCTCTTCTCTCAAAAGCGATTGCAGCTCACTTGTGCGCTTTTTATTAAGAAAAGGTCAAATCTGTCGTGTAGTTTCATATGTTCATCAATCATCAGTCTGGTGAAAATTTTCTAAAAATGCAAATCTTTGATCGAAGACATCCACGGGTTAAAATTATCGGATTTGGATCAAGTTAATTTTTTATAAAAGATTGTGTCAAGCTCTTTGAAAGGGTCAAGGGTAAGAAATTTAGAGATTTTTTTAAACAAATTTCTAGAACGTAGGAAAAACCGCCATTTTTGCAAATTTCAAATAGCAATATCTCGAAAACCGTACGGCCGATCTTGAAACTCTTTGATAATCGTGTTCAGCGCATCAAAGTTAATAAGTATGATGTGTCGCAAGACATAAATTTTTTTAATTGTTTTTGATTTTATCCTATATCTATATATATTAGAGTTCGTTTCGTGACTATGTCACTTCATCATGGTTCAAAGCATCTGAAAACGCGGATTTCGAGCTAATTTTTCTGCAGAGAAAAACGGCTGAATATATTTCAAACCTGATTTCACCAGTCGATTCTACAGCAAAAATTAATGCAAAAGCAGTTTTTTGAACTCTTAAAAAAAGTTCCAATAACCCACAGTAGGGGGCGGAAAAATCGATTTTTTTTTTTTTTTTAAATTTTAATTATTTTTTTAATCATGCACGATTAAGAGGCAGTTTTTTCTAAGAAAATTGGTATAAAAAGCACCTTGCTATCACAACCCATTAAAAAGTTATAAGACTTCAAAGTATTTTTTCTAATGGCAAAATTATAAAACACTGACCGAAATTTAAAAAAAATTTGGATGGGTCCGCGGTCTGGATACTCGTTTTCGACTTTCTTCTCAATGCTGATTCCAAATCTGGTTTCCAAAATGTTCCGTAACGTCAGGTTTTTGAGATAATTGAGGTCAAAGTTCACAAAAAATGAATTTTTGTGCATTATTGAGAGCATTTTTTTGTGATGTTTTTGGATGATATTCTGGGATCATAAAACTTGTTTTCGATTAACATTTCGATGCTGATTCTGAATCTGGTTTTAAAATTTTTTTATCACGTCATGTTTTCGAGAAAATTGAGGTCAAAGTTCTCAAAAAACGTGTTTTTGTCCATTTTTGAGAGCTTATAACTTTTTAACGGGTTGTGATATAACGGAAATTTTGGTACCATTTTGTTAAGCTGAAAATGCCCTTTAATTGAGCATATTTTAAAAATTAATTTAAAAAGAAAATGGAAAAACCGTAAATTTCCGCCCTCTGTGGTGGGTTTTTGGAACTTTTTATATCAGTTTGAAAAACGACCATTGTATTATTTTCTGCTGTAGAATCGACTAGTGAAATCAGATTTGCGATATATTCAGTCGTTTTTGCTGTGCAGAAAAATCACTTCAAAATTCGCGTTTTTAGATGCGTTGAACCACCACAAGGACCGAATTTTTTCCAAAAAAATACCGCCATTCTTTTTAGTTCCCCTAAATCCTTCAAAAAAATTATGATACCCGCAGATCAAATTTTATAAGATAATAAGTCTTCTAGTCAATTTTACATTATTTTTAAAAAATATATATCACAGGTTTTTATACGACATTAAATAACCGACACAAAACAGATTTAATTGATCAAAAATAAATGCAAACATAAACAACAAATTTTTTTTTTAAAATATCACAGTAATTATTCTTATAGCTACCCAGGAAAATTTTTCAGAACCGATTCTGACAACACTTGTTCTAGAACAGGCTCTTCGGTAACCATACACTATTACACTTTAATTATTCAGAACAAGTTCAGTGAACATAATTGTGAAGCTTGTTCTCTGCAATCAAAGTTTCATAACATTTTGGTTCTCAGGAATTAAAAAAAATTATGTGTCAAAAAAATTAAAAAATAAATATCAATTTATTTTTGTTAACCAAGAAAAAAGACGAAATTCTATTAAAATAGCAGGATATAATCGTGAAAATTGTTGAAACAAAGGTGAGTAAATTACATTTTCATTGTAAATTACATTTTCATTGCAGAAAATCGATGTTCTGGTATGTGATTTTTGTAAGGCCCAAAATGCAACTTTAGAGGCGAAAAAGGATAAATGTGTGTTAAAAAAATGTAAATATTCCATTTATATACATATTGTCTATATGTATATGTCTTTATCTTTGTTAAATAAATTAATGCAATTCAATATATTTCTTTAATTCTTATTTCTGTTCCAAATTTTACTTCTGGAACCGATTCCGAGGAACAAAAATATGTTCTAACTTTGCTTACAAACACCTGTTGCTTTTGGGACAATCCCTATGTTAAAAGAATCGGTGTTGCACAAGAATTAGAACAGGTTCTAGGGAACTATGAGTTGTTCCACAATCGGTTCTTTGCAACAGAAAATTTTGCTGGGTAAGATCACAGTTGGAAATTTTTTGAAAATTTTTTTAAAATTTTCAAAAATCCAAAACTTTGATCGCCGAGCGCCACGGGTTAGTTTGACCCCATTGACCTTAAATTTGTACCACATAAGTTTTAGGCCTTAGAGAATAAAAATTTGCCCAGACATTTAAAATCGGAAGAAAAACTTTTTTGCCACACAAAAAAATCTAATATGGAGTTTATGGCCTGATTGAGATTATCATCCCAATTTGAATAGATTTTTAACAGCATATTTTAGAAATAAAACTTTTTTGACAGGCCCTTTCTTTCCCTTTTAATAATATCGCTCATTTACTTGTATAGTGTCATAACTCAAAAAATGTGATTTTTGAGTTAATAATGCAGCATTTTTCGCTATATCATGCTTTATATTGTGTCAAAAATTCGTATTTATATCTTTAAAACTCATCATTTGTGAAGAAAATACACTCAAAATAATTCTACAGTAAAGGTTTAGTAAGTGATTTTGTACCAAAATCTACTAATAATTTACTAATTTTAGTATCTTCAAAGTACTAAAATTGGTAATTTTTACTGGTTTTTAATAATTTTAGTAAAAAATTTTAGTATTGGTTACCAATTTCTGCACTAGGTCCTTTTGGACTAAATTTAGTTAAATTTTTAGTATTGAATACTAGGATGGCTCGTTTTTGGGCTTTTCTCTCTGATCAAATTCTAATACCCGCCAAAAGTGTCGGTCCCCTAAGGGTAACTCACATGCAAAATATCACTCCGATCGGAGTTTATCTTCTGTCTCCACTTTGAGCCTCAAAATTTGGGTTTTTGGAAAAAAGGACTTTTTTTACAAAAAAAAAATAAAATTTAAGTTTTTTTATTAAAATAATGAAAAAAATTTTTTTGGATAATATTTGATCATAAATACTTAAATATGAAATTTAAAGATTTTACGGTATCATTAACCCGTTCAAACTTGATACCAAAAAAATGGCATGATTTTGGGGGCGTTCTCAAAACACCTTTTTTCAAAATTTAAAAATTTTATTAAAAAAAAATTTTAAATATACCATTTTTTCTTTCTGAATTCATTAAGAACACCTTGGAGAAGAAAAATGTGAAATATGGCGGATATCCGTTGAGCCTCTTTTTGGGAATCGCGGTGGGAAGTTAGCGGATTTCAAGGAAATGTTGGTTTTATCAATAATTTGAATTAATAAAATTTTATAAATTTAATTTTTGGGCAAATTAACTGTTTTTTGGTGTCGTGGCATTCTGTTAGATAACTATAAGTCTGTCATGAAATCTTACCGATCTAGGGCGTCTTTAACCCACATTGGCTGGGGGTCAAAAATGACCCCCGCAGGAAATTTGAAGTTTAGAGCTTAAATTTTGTGCTATTAACAAGTATAAAACGGCTTTTGTGTTTTCTACCCTAACTTTTATTTCGTATTAATATATTATCTTTAAAAAAAATCGTTAACCCTTTTTTGTAGGGGGTCAAAAATGACCCATTCAATAAAAAGTATATATTTTTTATAGAAAATTAATTTGTGGCAGTCTATTAGATAACTTTAAATCAGCCCTAAAATTTCACCTGATTAAGATATCTTTAACCCACATTGGCCAGGGGTCAAAAATGACCCCGGCAAAAACTTTTCGGCATAGTGCTTGAATTTTTTGATATCAACAAAATTTATATTCTTTATTGAATGGGTCATTTTTGACCCCCTACCAAGAAGGGTTAACGATTTTTTTAAAGATAATATATAAATACGAAATAATAGTTGAGGTAAAACACACAAAAGCCGTTTTATACTTGTTAATAGCACAAAATTTAAGCTCTAAACTTAAAATTTCTTGCGGGGGTCATTTTTGACCCCCTGCCAATGTGGGTTAAAGACGTCCTAGATCGGTAAGATTTCATGACAGACTTAAAGTTATCTAATAGAATGCCACGACACCAAAAAACAGTTAATTTGCCCAAAAATGAAGTTTATAAGATTTTATTAATTCAAATTATTGATAAAACCAACATTTCCTTGAAATCCGCTAACTTCCCACCGCGATTCCCAAAAAGAGGCTCGACGGATATCCGCCATATTTCACATTTTTCTTCTCCAAGGTGTTCTTAATGAATTCAGAAAGAAAAAATGGTATATTTAAAATTTTTTTTTAATAAAATTTTGAAATTTTGAAAAAAGGTGTTTTGAGAACGCCCCCAAAATCATGCCATTTTTTTGGTATCAAGTTTGAACGGGTTAATGATACCGTAAAATCTTTAAATTTCATATTTAAGTATTTATGATCAAATATTATACAAAAAAATTTTTTTCATTATTTTAATAAAAAAACTTAAATTTTATTTTTTTTTTTGTAAAAAAAGTCCTTTTTTCCAAAAACCCCAATTTTGAGGCTCAAAGGGGAGACAGAAGATAAACTCCGATCGGAGTGATATTTTGCATGTGAGTTACCCTTAGGGGACCGACACTTTTGGCGGGTATTAGAATTTGATCAGAGAGAAAAGCCCAAAAACGAGCCACCCTATTGAATACCCACGTTTTTTTTGGGTGTACTTAATTATTACATTTTCTATGTACCGGCCATTTTCAATGAACAACCAGTTTCAATTGTAAACTTTAAACGCGTTTTCTGCAAAATGAAACATTTTGAGTTATGACTAGTGTTTGGGAATTCCCGGACTTTTCAATTTCCCGGGAAACGGGAAAAAAATAATTTATTTCCCGGGATTCCCGGGAATCCCGGGAAATTTTCATTATTAATGTAAATCATAAAAAACATTAAAATTTGATTATCTTTTTATTAAAAACAGTTTTATTAGAGATAAACAATTAATTAAAACATACAATAAAACAAACCAAAAAAAAATATTGCAACTTTTTCCTTCACAAAAAATCGCAAAAAAATATCTAAAAATATCAAAAAAAAAATAAAACTGCGTTATTCGAGAAAAAACTAATATATTTGGCAGCACTTTTTTTTTTTTTTTTTTTTTTATATTTATAATATTTATAATATTTATTCTGGAAATGTTAATTCTAGGTTCAAAAATTTTATATTTTTTTGACAGTCTTAGCAAAATTATCATTAACCGACGTATATTTTTTTACTTTTAAGTTTTTTCATGATATTAACATACTTTTTACACTTGATCAGTTTTCCTATGAATATATATTTGCACTGTTCTTCCAAATAGATAAAATTCAAAAAATATCAATTTAATTATACCTGTATGTAAAAACAAATGGTAAAAATTAAAGTAAAATAAACGTTTTTATGTAAAAAGTTTTATTTTACAAAATTCCCGGATTTCCCGGGAAAAATTAAAAAAATTCCCGGGAATTCCCGTCAGTGTTTTCCCGGGAATTCCCGGGAAATCCAACCCGGGAATTCCCGGACCCCAAACACTAGTTATGACACTATACAAGTAAATGAGCGATATCAACTTTTCAACGACGTTCCTATATCAAATGTACCATGAACGGTCACTATTTCATATTGAGTTGAAGAAAGCTAGGCGAGTTAATGGCGCTTAGACTTAATAGTTCATTGAACCGTACCCTAGAAGAAAGGACTTGTTAAGAATGAGAGAAAGTTTAAGAGAGTGAAAGGAGCTTGCTGAGAACTTTTCAGTTGCTTTCACAAACCTGAGAAAGTCAGACAAGGAAAGTCCATGGACCGTGTCCATTGACAAAATATCAAAGCCCATTATCCGCAAACTTGCTCTTGAGAACGCTGGGCAGCAACAGACCTAGTGTTTTGCTGTGTCTTCATCCTCAAGGCAAGCTGTACAAAGAGGGTCTGATAAGACACCCAATCTCATCATATGACGAGCACAGGCAGTGTGTCCCGTTATTATACTCAGACTAAGTAAATAGTTTGCCACTTTCTTGTCTGTCCCTGTCACAAAACACTTAGTGTTCTTGCATATCAACTCATTAGACCATTTTTCCATGAGAATTGATTTCATGTTGGAGTTGATCCAACGCGTTATCTCATCAAGCCTAAGCCAATGTGAAGCTCCAGATTGTGAGGAATTGTATCGGAGCTAATTTTTGCCAAAGAATCGGAAGTCTCATTTTCCTGTATTCCCCTTTTACCCGAAAACCAAAAGAGGCAGACCCTGTTCTCACATGAAACCTCATTGAGTCATCTCCTGCACTCTTGGACAATTTTAAAAATTGTGATTGGAGAATACATTGCTTGGAGAGCAGCTGGACTGTCACTACAGATACTGATTTTCCTATCACTCCATCTATTTTCAATTATCCAAGACGCTACGTCCAAATCGGCAAACAATTTAGTCTAAAAGACTGTTGCCATTTTGCCCTTAGCATGAGAGTGTTTAGTTTCGTCATCTAAGTACCACCCAGATCCAGAACCCACTAACAAGGAAGGTCTTTCACAGGGCACCCACCGATTGTCCTGAAACTTGCATATAAGAACGAGGGGAGTAAAATAAGAGTTACCTGTTTTTTTATAGCTGCCCAATCTCACAATTAGCGGGTCAAAGTGGAGGTGGAAAAACTAGATTTTTTTCGTTTTTTTAAGGATTTTTTCCCATTTTTTCAAAAGAAACAATATGAATCTTTTATACAGGTCGAAAGGTTTTTTGAAGGTCTATCAAATGGTGTATCGGTCGTGTCCGAATTCGGCTTCGTTAAGTTCGTTTTTGTCAAAAATGTATAATCGTTAGGAGAGTTTAGTTGGAGATAAACGTATACGAACGACCGCCAAAATAATATATAATAATCTCTATCAAAATTAAGTTGCCCCGTATTTTTTCGTTTGGTGAAATTCCTGATAGTTCGGCTTTTATTTTTTTTTTATTTTCCCGAAAGCCCTTATTTTTTCATAAGGTGGCAACTCTTTTTTAAATTTGAGATTGGGCAGCTAAAAAAAAAACAGGTAACTCTTATTTTTTCCCGCTCATTCCCATATTCAAGTTTCAGGACAATCCATGGGTGCCCTGTGAAAGACCTTGTAAGCTACTAGAACCATCTTAGTAGAGGGTATCATAGTAATTTCTAAGAAATTTATTTAAGTCGCACCAGTCTTCCCTTCTGGAAAAGTATTTCATATACTTTTCAGTTTTATCAGAAATTTGTTTCCACTCAGAAATAAAATCCGTTACCCCATAGTCTTCTGATGAGTTTGATATAATACAATATAGAAAAACACAACAGTTCTGTTTGTTCTCTTTGGAACTCAATCATCATGAACAACAATATCTAAGATCCATATGTAGTCATCAACAACAGTGCCATCATCATCATCACTACTAACTACTAAACTTTTTTTTTAATAATTAAAATTTAAATTTCCTTGAACAACAACTGTTTCCTTCCTTACCAATTGTTGTTTCGAATGATGAATCTCCCATCGAATCACACACACACACACATCCACCCACCCAATCATCATTTGACAAACTTTAGTATAGTAAAAGTAAATAATCATTTATTTACTGTTCGTTGCTTTCTTACCTGACAACATGTTTATGCCTTTCCACCCAATATTTGATTGCACTGCGTACCATCATTTCCTGTTTCTTTGTCAAACCGTTAGGATTGGCACCATTGACTCCATTGAATGTTTGTAAAGTTGTTGGAGCACGGAATTGTGCACCCCAATCGGCTTTCGTACTATAAATGCCAGACATATCCAGGTCATTGTTAGGTTCTTTTTCTGAAAGCAAAGGAAAAAATACATCAAATAATTTATCATTAACCTAACGACCTACTGATTGTTAACTCTGTGCTAAGTATTGTATGCATGTTCTCACCTTCATTTATGATTAATTCTGACTTGGAGTTGGCTGATAGAGAACGAAACAGAGCAGCCGAATTGGGACGATATGTATCCAATGAGGCAGACAATTCCATTAATGGTTTCATTATGCCCTTCAAGTGTTGCAACTGCTCACAAGCAAATATCAACCACGAACAGAAAAGGACATCACACAAATTCGAATGTACCATAGAGAAGAGCAAGTAATAACCTTGATAAGCAAAGGATATCGTATAGAAGATACCCTGACTGGCATCCCAGGGATAAAATGATTTAATAGGTAACCTTGGTATCTCCACCGTTATGGACGAATTGGTTTCCTTGTCGAAGGCAAACTTGACACTTTCGCCAAAGAAAGTGATTGTTATCCAAGCTGAACAAGACAATATAAATTCAATTAATTTATGCTTCAATGATATCATTATGACCTCCTTATATACTTATGTTAGTATATATTTTGACAATAATATACTTAAACTTACCTACGGCTGATACTACGGTGGTCAACATTACCAAGAAAAATAATTTCCTCATTTTAGCTAAAGCGATTGAATGATAGCGAGCATCCGATTCAGCGAACAATGGATGAGAATTAACCTGATTCCAAATGTTTAATGTTCTGTTGGTGGGTAAAGAAAGAGAGAGGAGTATGATTTAATGAAAAATAAATTACCCGATTAATTGATTCTTCTCTTATCCGACAACAAAGAAAAATGCCCGTTTAATATTGTCGACCATGTCAGGCTACATTTAATTTATTCCTTGTACTTTGTTCGCATTTTGCACAAGTAGCAATTAACAACCAACTATCATGAGAGGTTCATTTTCAAACCCATAACCTCCTTGTTTTTTTTTTACCACATGCAGAGTTTTAAAGAATTTATTCATTTTTTTAAAAAAGTTATTATTGGAATATCTGAAATTTCCGGAAGATATACTGAAAAGGGTGTATTTGAGGTTTGAGGTGTATTTTTTGTTCTCGTAATGAAGAAACATTACTTTCTTTTCTCATTCAAAAGTTATAGCACACAAAATTCGTTCAGATTATATACAGGTCATTATTTGATTAAAAAATTGTGGAAACTATCATTAATTAAATCCTGAAACCAAATTTTTGAAGGCAGAAACTTTTTGTTGGGAGAATATCCTATGAAAGAAAGTATAGATAACATAAGTAGTTGTACCCGAGTAAAAATTGTTATAGGATGCCATATATAATGATTTATAATCTATATATATAAAGTAGTTGCGTGACTGACTGATGACTGATGACTGACTGACATAAGTACTAATCACGCATCATCCCACAGCCCAAACCACTGAAGCTAGAGTCTTGAAATTTGGATTGTAGTTTCACCTCCTGGAATACATATCCGCTATGGCTGGGTTTTTGGAAATGTTGATTTTAAGGGGTAAAAACGAAGGGTTGAAAAAGGGGAAAAAGCGAGTACTTTGGTAGTTTTTATTTTTTCTGAAAAAAATTCAATTAATTTGAAAATTGAAATTTAGGATCCTCTAACGGAAAAACATTCCCAAAAAAAGAACTTTCTGGAAATTCGGATTCCTAAGGGTTAAAAGGGGTAAAAAATTGTACTTTGGTACTTTTTATATTTTTTGAAATTAAGGTCCTACAAAAATATTAAAATTTGCAATGGTGGTTCCAACGACGGAAAAAAATCTGAAAACGTACTTTTTCGAAATTCCGATTCTAAGGGGGGGGGGGGGGGGGAGGTAAAAAACGAGTACTTTGGTACTTTTTATTTTTTCTGAAAAAAATCCTATTAATTCGAAAATTGGAATGTAGGATCCTCTAACCGAAAAAAATTCCCAAAAAAAAGTGCTTTTTGGAAATTCGGATTCCTGAGGGTAAAAAGGGGTAAAAAATTGTACTTTGGTACTTTTTATATTTTTTAAATTAAAGTCCTACAAAAAAATTAAAATTTGCATTGTTGTTTCCAACAATGAAAAAAATTATGAAAAAGTACTTTATCGAAATACCGATTCTAAGGGGAGTAAAAAGCGAGCACTTTGTTACTTTTTACTTTTTCTGAAAAAAATCCTATTAATTTGAAAATTGGAATGTAGGATCCTCTAACGGAAAAACATTCCTAAAAAAAGTACTTTCTGGAAATTCGGACTCCTAAGGGTAAAAAGTGGTAAAAAAATTTACTTTGGTACTTTCTAAATTTTTTGAAATTAAGGTCCTACAAAAAAAATTTTAAATGTTAGTTCCAACAACGGGAAAAATTTTGAAAAAGTACTTTTTCGAAATTCCGATTCTAGGGGGGGGGGGGGGGTAAAAAAGTGTATTTTGGTACTTATTATAATTCCTGAAATAATGGTCCTGGAAACTTTAAATTTGGAATTCAGGGCATTTAGCGAAAAAAGATTTCTAAAGACGGCAAAGAATTTTTTGTTTTTTAGCGCATGTAAGGGAACGAAATGGGGACTTGAAATATGGAATGGAGGTACGCCTCCCGAAGTATAGATCCTTTAAGGCTGAGTTTTTGGAAAGGTTAATTCTAAAAAAGGTATTTTGGTACTTTTTATATTTCCACAAACCACTGAAGCTAGAGACTTGAAATTTGGAATATAGATGCACCTCCCGGAAAATAGGTCCACTAAGGCTTGGGTTTTGGAAATGTTGATTCTTTTTAAAGTTCCACAAACCAATGAAGCTAGAGATTTGAAATTTGGAATGTAGCTGCATCTCCCGGAATATAGATCCACTAAGGCTGGGTTTTTTGAAATAATGATTCTATGGGGGTAAAACGGGTAAAAAATGTATTTTGGTACTTTTTATATATGGGGCATTCCATGTGAAATCGGACACTTTGAAAAACTTTTTTTTTAGATTTTCCCAATTTGTTTACAGTTTTTAGTACCCTTCGAAAACTCCTTCGTGGTAAATTTTCAGATTTTTTTGATGACCCGTTCAAAAGATATCGAATTTGTAAACATTGGTTGTTTGTTCCTTTACTCAAACTTCTTTTAATCATAACTTCTTCAATAATGGTCCAAATTTCAAATTTTTTTTTTTAAATTTTTGTTTTTTTACGTACTTTCTAAAAAAAAATTCCAAAAAATTCTTAAAAGCGCTCTAGTATGCGATTCTTAAGTTTTAAAATTTAAATCTCATTTTTGAAAATGTTTGTACTCTTTGATTTTTTTGAAATTTTTTTGTGTAAAACTTCTATCAATTCTACAAATTTTTTGCCCAGGAAGATCGTGGGATAACGATTATTACTATTTTTTAAAATTTTTTGAAAAAATTTTATTGTAATTTTCCAATCTTAAAATCATTTCTACTGCTCCAATGGTGCGTCATAGAGGGGTCCTTTATAAGACCGACCCCCATTAATTTTTACGTCTTAACATTTCTTTGGAACAAACTAATACCCTATCTCCAATTTCTATGGGGGCTACCACACAAAACGACATTTTCTAAAATTTGTTCCAACCGCTCTAACTGCCCTAATAGTGCCCTTAGAGCAACAAAATGTATGACCGACCCACAATATTTTTTTAGTCCAAACATTTTCTCTGAACACACCTACCCTCTATCTTTAACTGTTAAAGACTGTTAACTGTCCCCATACAATTTTTTTTATTTTTGTAAATTTGTTTTATTTAATCAGCTTCTACCGGTCCAATGGTGCGTCCGAGAGGGGTCATTAGTGAGACCTACCCCCATTTATTTTTACCCTACAACATTTTTTCAAAACATACCTACGCCCTACCTCCACTCCCTAAGTAGGCTCCCATACAAAATTACATTTTTATAAAATTTGCTCCAACTGTTATTTGTATGGGAGCCTACTTAGGGAGTGGAGATAGGGCGTAGGTATGTTTTAAAATACCTAGGATAAAATAGGGTAAAAATAAATGGGGGTCGGTCTCACTAATGATCCCTCTCGGACGCACCATTGGACCGGTAGAAGCTGATTAAATAAAACAAATTTACAAAAAATAAAAAAAATTGTATGGGGACCGCCTTAACAGTTAAAGATAGAGGGTAGGTGTGTTCAGAGAAAATGTTTGGACTAAAAAAATATTGTGGGTCGGTCATACATTTTGTTGCTCTAAGGGCACTATTAGGGCAGTTAGAGCGGTTGGAACAAATTTTAGAAAATGTCGTTTTGTGTGGTAGCCCCCTTAGAAATTGGAGATAGGGTATTAGTTTGTTCCAAAGAAATGTTAAGACGTAAAAATTAATGGGGGTCGGTCTTATAAAGGGCCCCTCTATGACGCACCATTGGAGCAGTAGAAATGATTTTAAGATTGGAAAATTACAATAAAATTTTTTCAAAAAATTTTAAAAAATAGTAATAATCGTTATCCCACGATCTTCCTGGGCAAAAAATTTGTAGAATTGATAGAAGTTTTACAAAAAAAATTTCAAAAAAATCAAAGAGTACAAACATTTTCAAAAATGAGATTTAAATTTTAAAACTTAAGAATCGCATACTAGAGCGCTTTTAAGAATTTTTTGGGATTTTTTTTTAGAAAGTACGTAAAAAAACAAAAAATTTAAAAAAAAAAAAATTGAAATTTGGACCATTATTGAAGAAGTTATGATTAAAAGAAGTTTGAGTAAAGGAACAAACTACCAATTTCTAAAAATTCGATATCTTTTGAACGGGTCATCAAAAAAATCTGAAAATTTACCACGAAGGAGTTTTCGAAGGATACTAAAAACTGTAAACAAATTGGGAAAATCTAAAAAAAAAGTTTTTCAAAGTGTCCGATTTCACATGGAATGCCCCATATATACTTAAATAATGGTTTTATTAGCTTGAAATTTGGAATGTAGCATCCCATGCTTAAATAAAAGTTAACTTAAAATTAGGAATGTAGGATCCAACAACAGAAAAAAACTATTGAAAATGTACTTTTTGGATATTCCTATTCCGATCTAAGGGGATAAAAACGAGTACTATGGTACCTTTCATATTCTGAAATAATTATAATGGAAATTTGAAATGTAAGATTGTCTAGCGAAATAAAATCTTCCCAAAAGAATAACTTTTGGAAATTCTAATTCCTAAGGAAATTAATTAAAAAGGGAATTATATATTCTTAAATATTGAGCATATTAACTTGAAATTTGGAATGTAGCATCATCTAAAGGGAAAAAATCCCCCCAAAAATTGCTTTTTGGTACTTTTTTTTAAATACTGATTCCTAAGGACTTAAAGGGGTACTTTTTAAATTGTCTGAAACAAAATAAGGTGCAAAATGATTCTTTTTAATTCAATGATCTTATCCCTAGAAACTGTTTTGTTTTTTAACGGATACTATTCGAAAAGGAATGAACACCACATTGAACGAAATTGAATGGAGCAGGGAACCAAATGGAATAGAACAGGGAACGAAATGGAATGAAACTGGGAACGAATTCAAATGAAAATGTTTTCAATTTTTTTTTTACAAAATTTTTTTTGTGCTAAAATTTGTTTATTAATTAATTTTTCAGTAATTTTTTTGTTTCATTCATATTTGTTCATATTTTTACAAAATTTTTTCATTCAATTTTTAACTCAAAGTTTTATTTACTCATTTTTTTTTTTTGCTCAAATTAATAAATCAATGTTTGTTTTTTTTGATAACGTAAGACCGTCTTACGTTATCAAAAAAAACGACCGTTGACGAAGTACTTATTATATCAACTGATGTAAGTATTTGGTATTTTATTGTAAGTGTTGTGATCATCATAAGCACAGTTTTTGTAAAGGCTTCAAAAATGGGTCATTTATTATTATTATAAAATTTTTCTGTATTTACGGGCAACGAAATACCCTGCGCACGCTAGTACATCTATATATATAAAAGAGTGTGGTGACTGACTGACTTACTGACTGACTGACTGACTGACTGACTGACTGATTGGCAATAATCATCGCCCAGACCAAACCGCTAAAGCTAGAGACTTGAAATTTGGAATGTAGGTTCGGCTCCCGCCAAAACCACCCACTAAGAAGGGATTTTTGGAAATTCCGATTCTAAGGGGGCCAAAAGGGGAAAAATAGGGCCCTTTGGGGGATTTTGTATCTTTGGAACTAATAGCCCTAGAAACTTGAAATTTGGACTCTAGGATCCTTTCGCAAAAACAAAATTTCGGAAAAAATATTTTTGGAAAATTCCGCCTCCAAAGGGGGAAAAAGGGGAAAATAGGGCAAATTGGTACATTTTTTATATTCTAAACAAATGGTCCCAGAAACTTGAAATTTGAAGTCTAGGAGCCTTTCGCGGAAACAACATTTTGGAAAAAGTAATATTTTGAAAATTCCGTTTCTAAGGTGGGGGAAGGGGGAAAATAGGGCAAGTTGGTACATTTTGTATCTTCTGAACTAATGGTCCTACAATCTTGAAATTTTGAATATATGATGCTCTCGCGGAAATAACATTTTGAAAAAAGTACTTTTTTGAAAATTCCGGTTTTAAGGGGGACAAAAAGGGGGAAAATAGGGCAATTTGGTGAATTTTGAGCTAATGGTCCTAGAAACTAGATATTTAGACTATAGTATCCTCTTGGGAAAAAAAAAATTTTTTACTCAAATTTTTTCACTCAAAATTTTTTTTCACTCAAAATTTTTTTTCACTCAAAATTTTTTTCACTTAATTTTTTTTTTTTTACTAATTTTTTTCCACTCAAAATTTTTTTTCACTCAAAATTTTTTTTCACTCAAATTTTTTTTTTACAATTTTTTTTTACTCAAAATGTTTTTTTACTCAAAATTTTTTTTCACTCATTTTTTTTTTACTAAAAAATTTTTTTCACTCAATTGTATTTTATTCTTCAGTTTTTTTACTTAATTTTTTTTACTTAAATTTTTTACTTAAAAGGTGTTTTCACCCAAATTTTTTTTACTCAATTTTTTTACTCAAAATTTTTTTCGCTTAATTTTTTTACTAATATTTTTTTACTCAATTTATTTTTCTCATTTATTTTTTTATTTTTGGGAATTTATTGATTTAATCACTTCAATTTAGGGGGAAATATGACAATTTTGAACATTTCAATCTTCTATACTAAAGGTCCCAGTAACCTAAAATTTGGACTATAGGATCCTCACGCGGAAATAATACTCTAAAGAAAGTACTTTTACATGTTCTATCTTTTGACCTAATGGTCCTGGAAACTTAAAGTTTGGACTATAAGATCCTCTAACGAAAAAAAACATTCTGAAACAACGTTTTTTTTTAATTCTGATTCTAGGGGGTTGAAAGGGGGATAGTAGTATAATTTGGTACATTTTGTATCTTTTGAACTAATGGTCCTAGAAACTTAAAAATTTGGACTATATGATCCGCTCCCGGAAATAATGTTCTGAAAAAGTATTTTTTTAAAATTTTTCATTCAAATTTGGGGGGGAAATAGGACGATTTTGAACATTTTCTACATTGTGAACTAATGGTCCCAGAAACCTGAAATTTGGACTATAGGATCCTCTCGCGGAAATAATATTCTGAAGAAAGTACTTTTTTAAAAAGGCACTTCTAAGAAGGGGAAAATGGGGAAAATTGGGCAATTTGGTACATTTTCTTCTTTCTGACCTAATGGTCCTAGAAACTTAAAGTTTGGACTATAAGATCCTCTCGCGAAAAAAATTCCGAAACAAAGTTTTTTTTTTCAATTCCGCTTCTAGGGTGGTAAAAAGGGGGATAATAGAACAATTTGGTACACTTAGTATGTTCTGAACTAATTTTCCCAGAAACTTAAAATTTTTGACTATGGGATCCTCTCGCGGAAATAACATTGTGAAGAAAGTTATATGTTGAAAATTTCGCTTCTAAGGGGAAAAAGGGGAAAGTAGGGTAATTTTGTGTCTGCTGAACTAATGGTCGTAGATCCTTGAAATTTGGACTGTACGATCCTCTCGCGGAAACAACTTTCTGAAAGAAGTACTTTTTGAAAATTCCGGTTTTAAGGGGAACAAGGGGGAAAGTAGGACAATTTTGTATCTGCAGAACAAATAATCCTAGATACTTGAAAATTGGATCGTGCAGATCCTCTCGCGGAAATAACATTCTGAAAAAAGTACTTTTTTGAAAATTCCGCTTTAAAGGAGGAAAAAGGGGAAGGTAGGGCAATTTTGTATCTGCTGAAAATATGGTCCTAAATACTTGAAATTTGGAGTGGACGATCCTCTAGCGGAAATAACATTTTAAAGGAAGTACTTTTTCAAAATTCTGGGGGAAAATGGGGAAAGTAGGGCAATTTTGAATCTGCTGAACTAATGGTCCTTAATACTTGAAATTTGAACTGTACGATCCTTTCGCAAAAATAAAATTCTTAAAGATGAACTTTTAAAAATTCCGCTTCTACGGGGAAAAAGGGGGAAAGTAGGGCAATTTTGTATCTGCTGACCTAATGGTCCTAGATAATTGAAATTTGAACTGTACAATCCTCTCGCGGAAATAATATTCTAACGGAAGTACTTTTTGAAAATTCCGTGGGAAAAAAGGGGTGAGTGGGGTAATTTTGAATCTACTGAACTCATGGTCCTAGATACTTAAAATTTCAACTGTACGATCCTCTCGCGGAAATAACATTGTTAAAGAAAAACTTCTTTAAAAATTCCGCTTCTATGGGGAAGAAGGGGGAAAATAGGGCAATTTTGTATCTTCTGAACAAACTGGAAATTTTGAATCTGGATCCTCTCGCGGAAATTATTTTTTGAAAAATACACTTTTTTGAAAATTTTGGTTTTAAGGAGGGCCAAAGGGGGAAAAATAGGGCAATTTGCTAAATTTTAATCTAAGGGTCTTAGAAACATGACATTTGGAATATGGCAATAACATTCTAAAAGAAGTACTTGCAAGTAGTGCAATTTTGTATATGCTAAAGTAATGTTCCTAGATACTTGAAAATTGGACTATACGATCCTCCCGCGGAAATAACATTCTGAAAGGAATTCTTTTTTAAAAATTCCTCTTTTAAGGGGGAAAAGAGGGGAAAATAGAGCAATTTTGAATTTGCTGAACTAATGGTCCTAGATACTTGAAAATTGGACTGTACGATTCACTCGCGGAAATAACATTCAGAAAGAAATACTTTTTTAAAAATTCTTCTTTTAAGAGGGAAAGTAGGCCAATTTTGTATCTGCTGAACAAATAGTCCTAGATAATTGAAAATTGGACTGCACGATCCTCTCTCGGAAATAAAATTGGAATGGAGGACTTTTTGGAAAATTCCGCCTCTAAGAGGGAAAAAGTGGGAAAGTAGGCAATTTTGTATCTGCTGAACTAATGGTCCGAGAGACTTGAAATTTGGACTGTACGATGTTCTCGCGAAAATAACATTCTGAAAGAAGTACTTTTTTAAATATTCCGATTTTGAGGGGAAAAAGGGGAAAAGTGGGGCAGTTTTGTATCTGCTGAAATAATGATCCTATATACTTAAAATTTGGACTGTAGGATCCTCTCGCGGAAATAACATTCTCAAGGAAGTACTATTTTAAAAACTCTACTTTTAAGGGGGGGGGGGGAAGGAGAAGGTAGGGCAATTTTGTATCTGCTGAACTAATGGTTCTCGATACTTAAAATTTAACTGTACGATACTCTCGCGGATATTACATTCTAAAAGAAGTACTTTTTTTGAAAATTCTGTTTCTACGGGGGAAAAGGGAGAAAGTAGGGCAATTTTGAATCTGCTGAACTAATAGTCCTACATACTAGAAGTTTGGCATGTACGATCCCCTCGCGGAAAGAACATTCTAGAAGAAGTACTTTTTTGAAAATTCTCCTTCTAAGGGGGAAAAGGTGGAAAGGAATGACATCTGTATCTACTGAACTAATGATCCTAGATACTTAAAATTTGGACTGAACGATCCTCTCGCGGAAATAACATTCTGAAAGAAAAGTACTTTTTGAAAATTCCGCTTCTAAGGGGGAAAGTAGGAAAGTGGTCCTAGATACTTAAATTTTGAACTGTACGATCTTCTCGCGGAAATAACATTCTAAAGGAAGCACTTTTTTCAAAATTCCACTTCTACGGGGTGCAGTAGGGTAATTTTGTATCTGCTGAACTAATGGTGTTAGAAACTTGAAATTTGAACTGTGCGATCCTCTTGCGGAAATAACATTCTAAAATAAGTACTTTTTGTGGAAAGTTCCGCTTCCAAGGGGGAAAAGAGAAAGTAGGGCAATTTTTGTATCTGCTGAACTAGGAGCCCAGTCACAATTGGCACCACCGACGACGAACAACATCAAAAGAGAGAGCGACGCATTAAAATAAAACGACAGACGACCGGACACATTTTATAAAGAAAATGACGCTCATTTACACATTTATTTTTTTTCTTTAGTGATCCTTTAAAAACAGGTGCACAATGTTTTTGTTTGCAAAACACACACTGTATATCAACTCCAATTGGAAAAATTAGCATATTTTGTTGAACATATGGCAACGCTACTTGACAGAAATTTTAAAAATATGAGAGGGTGGTGAGAGAGAACTACAAAAATTGAATAGAATCTATTCTGGCGGCAGGGATTTTTTTGCATTTCAAAGAGATTTTTTGCATTTCATACAAAATGTATGAAAACATTTAGTGGTTACCGAATGTGGTGCCAATTGTGACTCGGCTCTAATGGTCCTTGATACTTGAAATTTAGACTGCACGATCCTCTCTCTTGGAATTTACATTCTGAAAGAAGTATTTTTTTTTGAAAATTCCGATTTCAAGGGGGAAAACGGGGAAGGTAGAGCAATTTTGTATCTGCTGAACTAATGGTCCTAGATGGTTGAAATTGGGCTGAACGATCCTCTTGCGGAAATAAAATTCTTAAGAAAGTACTTTTCAAAATTCTGGGGAAAAAGGGGGAAAGAAGGGCAATTTTGAATCTACTGAACTAATGGTCCTAGATTCTTGAAATTTTAACTGAACGATCGTTTCGCGAAAATAACATACTTAAAGAACTTTTTTAAAAATTCCACTCCTAAGGGGGAAAAAGGGGAAAGTAGGGCCCTTTGGGAGATTTTGTATCTTTGAACTAATAGTTTTCGAAACTTGAAATTTGAACTCTATGATCCTCTCGCGGAAAAAAAATTCAAAAAAATATTTTTTGAAAATTCCGCCTCCAAGGTGAGGAAAATAGATCAAATTGGTATATTTTTTATCTTCTGAACAAATGGTCCCAGAAACGTGAAGTTTGGTGTTTAGGATCCTCTCGTGGAAATAACATTCCGAAAAAAATATTTTTTGAAAAAATTCCTCCTCCACGGTGGGAAAGGGGGGAAATAGGGAAAATCGATACATTATTTATCTTTTAAACAAATGGTTCCAGAAACTTGAAATTTGAACTCTAGGATCATCTCGCAAAAAACATCTTGAAAAAAGTAGAAGGGGAAAAATAGGGCAATTTTGTATCTTCTGAACTAAAACTTTAAGTTTTGATCCTCTCGCGGAAATAATTTTTTGAAAAATACACTTTTTTGCAAATTTTGTTTTTAAGGAGGGCCAAGAGGGGGAAAATAGGGCAATTTGGTAAATTTTAAACTAATAGTCCTAAAAACATGACGTTTGCGAAAGAAGTACTTTTGTGGAAAAACCTGCTTCTATGGGGGAAAAAGAGGGAAAGTAGGGCAAATTTAAAATTTGAATCCTCTTGCGGAAACAACATTCTAATGGAAGTACTTTTTTTAAAATTTCGCTTTTACGGGGACAAAGGGGGAAAGTAGGGCAATTTTTATATGCTGAACTAGCGGTCCTAGATACTTGAAATTTGGAAAATTCTGAAAGAAGTAATTTTTTTAAAATTCCGTTTTAAAGGTGGAAAAGGGTGAAAGTAGGGTAATTTTGTATCTGCTGAACTAATGGTCCTTGATACTTGAATTTTGAACTGTTTTGTATCTGCTGAAGTAATGGTCCTAGATACTTGAAGTTTGTACTGTACGATTTTCTCGCGGAAATAACATTCTGCAAGAAGCACTTTTTTAGAAAATTCTGCTTCTAAGGGGGAAAATAGCAGGATAATTTTGTATCTGCTGAATTAATGGTCTTAGATACTTGAAATTTGGACTGTACGATCCTTTCGCGGAAATAACATTCTAAAATAAGTACTTTTATGAAAATTCTGCTTCTAATGGGGACAAAGAGAGAAAGTAGAGATACTTGAAATTGGTACTTTACGATTCACTCGCGGAAATTACATTCTGGGAAAATAAATTTTTGATTTTTCACTTCAATTTGGTACATATTGTTCCTTATGCACTAATGTTCCTTGAAACTTAAAGTTTGAACTATGAGACCCTTTCGCGAAAATAAAATTTTTTGCTACTTTAAATTTAATCAAAATATAATATTTTAAAGGTCGAAACTAACAATTTTTATATTTAACTAAAAATTAATAAGAATTTGAAGTAATAAAATTGTTTTTTTTACAGCTAACCGGTAACGAAGTACCGGGCGAGTTAGCTAGTTATATATATATACGCAATTTCATCCAAATAATAGTCGATGTTTTTGTATTAAAAAATGATTCTGTTTCGTTCGAGTTTTGCACAGACATTGCCATATTTAAGTGGATCTAATTAGATCTAATTGCATAAAAATATACAAAATTCTGGTGTACTTTGGATTGTGTGAGATACACCACAGGTCGGACATTCACCAAACATATAATTTTCAAAAAAGAAATAGTTTGGGTACTTTTCGAACCAGAAGGTGATATACATAACCCTAAAATTTTTTATAAGATTTTTAAATGTAAGGAACATTTTAAAATATTTCTTATACTTTGCTGAAAAAACGAACAACGTTTTTGGTTCACTGGAAAGATATATAGTTATATATGGTACAGAATAAGATATATATAATTTTACCTTAACCCTTTAAATACTACTGGTTCCGCAAGGAACCGACCAAAAAGAAATTAACTTTGTTCATCGAATTTTGTTTAAACTTTCTGCTTCGACTTAAACAATCTTTCTTGATACAATCTCTACCAGGGAGACTTAAAATTTTTTTGGATTATTTTTCCCATCATGAGCTCTCAAAAGAGCTTCGTTTTTTTTGCTATTACCTCATATATGATCATATGGCTTATGCTCATATATGAAAACACATATGAGGCATTCCACACCAAATGTCCAGCGAAAAAAAAAAAAACACGTGAACCGTAAACTTCTGAACAGGTTGTATGGATAGCCCTATATGGAACTTAGCAAAGTGCGTTTTTGGTTTTTCAATTTTTCAAAAACTGGGCTTAGGAGGCGTGGTCAAATATTGGAAAAATGGTAAAATTTGTGGCGAGTTGTCTTGATTAAATATTTATCACATTAAAACCGAATGCACCACAATCTGAAAAATTTACATTTTAATATAGTTTTGTATGGGCTATCGATTAAAATTTTTTTTTTTTGGAAAATATTCAGAACCTGTTCTAAAATTTTCCATTTTTTAAAAAAGTCAATTTATCAAAAATCCGGCCACTTTTTTTTTTAATTTTTTTTTTAAGTTTAGATGTTTGTCCACCCACACAAAAAAATTCAGACACACGTTTTTCGTTTTTTTTTTCGAGAAAATCGCATTTTAATTTTAAATTTCATAACAATTTAGTAATTTCCTTGTATTTTCTTGTTGCAACAGAGCGTATGAGTAATATTTATGCAATTAATAATACTAATTCGCAATGTTAAAACAATAAAATACAAGCAAATTACAAAATTGTTACGAAATTTAAAATTCAAATGCGATTTTCTAAAAAAAAAAAACGAAAAACGTGTGTCTGAATTTTTTTGTGTGTATGGACAAACATCTAAACTTAAAAAAAAAAATTAAAAAAAAGTGGCCGTATTTTTGATAAACTTTTTTAAAAAATGGAAAATTTCAGAACGGGTTCTAAAAATTTTCCAAAAAAAAAAAATCGATAGCCCATACAAAACTATATAAGAATGTAAATTTTTGGAATTGTGGTGCAACTCGTCACAAATTTGACCATTTTTCCAAAATTTGACCACGCCTCCTAAGTCCAGTTTTTGAAAGTTTGAAAAACCAAAAACACAATTTTCTTAGTTCCATATGGGGCTATCCAAACAACCTATTCAGAAATTTACGGGACACATGTTTTTCTGTAGCGCGACATTTGGTGTGGAATGCCTCATATGCACTCATTTGCACATATATGAGATGCACTTCCACGTTTTTCTCGGTATATGATGCTTGAGTTTTTCTCAGGACTTTTGAAAAAAAAAATTCCTAAAAGCATTGTTTAATTAGTTTTTTGTTACAAACCGAAAAAAATTTAGAATTTGTACAACATGAGTTTAAGGACTAGTGGCATACGAACAGAGCTTCGAACAAATTAATTCAATTAAGAATTAATTCGCAAAAAGTTTAATTCTGTTTTAAAAAGTTTTGAATTATCATTCCTTACTAGCAGGCAACACGAATTAATTCAAAGGATTAATTCTTAAAGCTTAAATCAAATTGAAATAATTCCCAAGAAAATTAATTCCTTTTAGCTAATCATTCCATTGAATGATTAACATTTTAACTGAATGATGATATTTTCATTTCATTCCTTTTGTATTTTCAAAAATGTGTTGCTTTTACAGATGGTCGCGTGAGTGATTTTTGACTCACACTCACTCACACTCACGACAGGAATTTTTGAATCACGCACACTCACTTACGAACATAATTTTTCTACTCACCCTCACTCACAATCACGAGAGTAAATTTAATACAACTCCCACTCACGTGCACTCACACAAGCTTCACTCACACTCAGGTTGACTAACACTAACGAAAATTTTATTTATACAAAAAAAATCTAAAACTAAAATTTCAAAAATTTTAAGCAAAATTTAAAGTTTCGCGAAATTTTACAATTTTTTTTGTACGAAATCGTAAATTAAGCCGAATTTTAATGTTATTTTGTTGATTTTTTTGGTACAAATGGAAATATGAAGAGAAAATATATCAAGCAAACTCATGCAAAACAATCGACCTACGCACAC
Organism: Pegoplata infirma; assembly: GCA_963921195.1. Lineage (NCBI taxonomy): Eukaryota > Metazoa > Arthropoda > Insecta > Diptera > Anthomyiidae > Pegoplata > Pegoplata infirma. Next base: position 112,009,428 of record OY992536.1, on the reverse strand, counting down.
TCACTCACGCAAAAATCTTGCTCACGCACTCTCACTCACGCAAATTTTTGTCCGCACTCACAATCACGTGAGTAAAATCGAATTCAGTCACACTCACTCGTGATCACGCGTGAATCACGCTCTAATTTGCTGATGTGCCCATCTCTAGTTGCTTGTGTGCATTTTAAGCATCTTCGTGTGTAAACGATCGCCTGTTGTTTTGACGACGTCTGGCCTGCTGCTTCCCACACAAGCATAAATGTGAGTGTATGTGTGTTGCGCTTCACTGTTTTAGATTTTTTTTGGATAAAAAAATAACGTTCAAGTTGAAAGATCATTCTTAAGGAATGAATTCCTGTAAGAATTAATTCAATTATTATGAAATCTGAATAATTTTAGGGAATGTCAAATTCTATTTTTTTTAATTTGAATTAAAAAATTAAATTAAAGAATTAATTCTTTCGAACCTTTGCATAAGAATTTGCCTAAGCTTTGAAAATCGTCAGAGATTTTTTTTGGCCAGACAAAAAATGCAGGGTAAAAAACTGTCAAAATCGTCCATCTGTCACTATTAGTCCAAATCAAAAGAGCTAGATATCTGCAGTTTAACACGATTATGTCTTATAAGTAGGTTGAGTTAGTCAATTGGGCAAATCTGACCAGAGGGAAAATGTTTCCCCCGGAAAAACTAAAACTTAAAATACCCCATTTTGTTTTAGTTTTTTTGCCATCACAATTTCATAGTCCTGCACTTGTACCGAGAGAACTAGGCTTTTTTTCGGTCCATTTTCTTTTTGTTAGCGTTGATATAAAATACATTATACATATATTTACCGAATGCAATAAATTATTTTTAAACTCTGCCACATAGATGGTTAAATATAAATTCTACTTACCTATAAAAGTTCTTTTGATTCAAAGCCAGATAAACAAATTTTGTCATGCTATGCGTAAAGAATAAGGCCGTAATTGTATTACCAGATAACTCATTTACTTCATCAGCATTCAATGCCATGTTGACGAGAATGAAAACAAATTGTGCCAATACCAACACCAAATGCATGGATGAATAGACCTTTTTTAATAGCGCTGAGCCACCCGTAAAGGCATGCATAAATAAACCAGAGTATTTCATCAGTTTGATGTTGGGCATTAGGTCGGCCACTAGGCCGACATATTTCGTTGGCTGTAGATTTGACTGCATCTGTGAGAAGGTGGAGAAAAAATGAGATACGTAAATTATTGTAATTATAGTTAGTGCTGGTAAAATTAATGCTATAGGATTTTATTGTTATTGGATGTAATTATTATAATTACATTATTGTAAGATGATGACAACTTCACAAACTGGGGTTATTTTTTTTAAGTACCTGGTTTAATAAATATTTAAAAGAACAAAAACGGTTAAGCAAATAAAAGTCAAAAGTCTGCTGAAAATACGCCAATTTTAAGGAATATGGGAAATCTGATGATTTTTGCAGGGGAAGTTTGCTAAATTTCTGTCTGGATAATTCGACCTATAATTCTGCCAGAAAAATCTGCTTATTTTAGGAGAAAATCTGCTTATTTAAACGAACAATCTGAACATCGAAAATGTATATTATGAAAGTAAAAATCGAAAGAAACGAAAAATTATCAAACTTAAAACAAATAAGTATGTTGCTTATTTTACAAAATAATTTGATGAAATTTTCACAAGAATATTTTGTAATTCAGTAAACAGAATCTGAAAAATTGCATAAAATGTGCTGTTACTTTCTAAAACTAAATGAAAAAAAATCTTTGTCAGAAAAAATTTCTTTCATAAATTAAGAAAAATTTAGAAAAAACTATGGACTATTTATTTATAAGTATTCGAACTAAAGTTTCAATTGAAAAACATAACCATGTAGAATTTAGTTAAAAACTCATATACATTTTCTTAGAATTTAGTTAAAAATTTTTGTAAAAACCTTGAGACTTTTTCGTAACAAATTTGTGGAGTTTAACTCCATTTATTTAAATAGTCCCATGTATGATGTTGACAGCTTTCGGAAGATGCCACAATTAATGTTCGTCAGATTAAAGAAAGCCATTTAAATGAAACCTTTTGAACCTATGGCCTATGTTTCGATGAGTTATAAAATGAATGAATGAAATGAAACGGAGTATAAAAAAACAAAAATAACCGAAGAGTTGTGAATGGTATTTTTGAATAAAGCGTTCTTACACGTTTTAAATGTGGTTTACCACTTCGCCCAAAAGTATGCTTTCAAGTTTTTTTATATTTTAAATAAAAATAAAAAAACACAAATTGTTCGACGGCAGCAGTTTAAATATTAAAGACACGCTTAGGAGTTATTCTAAATCAACTCAATCGAGAGATTTTACCTTACCCTCTCCGAATAAGATGACATTTAATATGGAATGACAATTTTAGAAAGCAAAGATGGAACCAAATTTTGAACCTTAGATTTGGCAAATATGAATTTAACACTCCTAATTGTTTCATACTCACCAACCACAATATGAGTGTATACTAACTTTGTCATTCCGTGTGTAACGCATAGTAATATCGGTCGGGTTCCCCATAAATATGTATTATTGATCCATGATCGATTCTAAGACGTTCTATGAATGTCTGTCAGTCCGTTCGTCTGTCTGTGGAAAGCAGGATGCTTTGCAAATTAAAAAAGAGAGACTCCTGAAGTTTGATACGAATATGTATTATGGTCATGGGCTGGTTAAGCTCGGAAAAGGGCAAAATCGGATCCGGGGGAAAAAATTTCCCCTTCACGTAAATATTTTTTTTTAAATAAATTTAAAAATGTATTAATTAATTTCAAAAGTCCTAATAAATTAATTTGGCAACACTTATCGGTAGGGAAAAGTGCCCCACAACGCCTGCCGCCAACAGCCCCCACCCCAAAAAACGCCTCTGAAATTTTTTTTTTATTTTTTACATTGTCACACCCTCACATGTTTTTTTTTTCAAAATCAAAAATCTATAATTTTTTTAATAGGAAAAATGTTTTATAACTTTTCTATAGAAAACTATATCAGAATCTAAAATTTTTTTGTTGGATAATTATTGTACTAACAGGAATTGTGTCTCTGAACTCTAAATTTTTCTTTCAAAATCTAAAAAATTGCATAAGCAAACCTAAGAAGGCATTAAGACCGTAACATTTTTCTATTCTCAAATATTTTCTATCAAAAAATTCTATACACAAAAAAAACTTGTAAAATTACTAGAATTCCTTGTAAATATTTTTCGCGATAAAAAGTTTTTACTTTACATTTTTTTTATTGGTAAAATCAGCCCCAAAAATTTAAGGAAAAAATTGTTGATTACAAGAAATGTTGTAAAATCATAAAAAATGTAAATTAACAAGTAAAAGTTGTAATTCTTCAATTCTATTGGTTAAATTCATGTTATAACCCGAAAAAATTTGCAAGAAAATTTGTAAATTCACCAAAAAAAAGAAGCAAAATATGTTAATTTACAAGGAAAATTTTACTAATAAAATTATAAATTTACAACTTTCTGATTCAATAGCGATTTTATACTTTGTTTCCTACCTCATATTTTACGTGAATTCCTATTCAATATTACAAACATTTTTGTCATTTTACAACATTTTTTTTCATCAACATTTTTTTATCAATTTTTTTCATAATTTTTTTTACATAAAAAATGTTTTTGTTAAATATTTTTTTTTCATGAAAAATTTTGTTTTTCATCAAATTTTTTTTCACCAAAAATTTTTTTTCATCAACATTTAAAAAAAAAAAAAAATCTTTTTTAATTCTAAAATTCTGACATTAAAATGTTCCATTTGTTTAACAAATGTACAAAAAAAAACAAGTGAGAGTATTAAATTGGGCACAAGTGAATTTAATTAAATTAGGTACAAGTGGATTTAATACTCTCACTTGCGGCGTATCCAGGAATTTGGAAGGGGGGGGGGGGGGAGGGGCACAACACCCAACATTTTTTGTCATCGCCTATGTATTTTTAAATAGGACTAGGTCGATCCTAGTCCTAGTTTTTTTTTAATTTTTTATTAAATTTTAAAATGTTTATATTGAAGGGGGGGGGGGGGTCACGTGCCTCCTGTCCCTGACACTATATACGTCCATGCTTATGCCGAATCCTTTATACTCTACAAAATGCAAAAAAAAACTTTTTGCACTCATACACTCATTTACCAAATTTACAGCTCTTTTGGTGTGGACTGCATCTTGCTTTCCACCGGCAGATGGACGGATGTACGGTGACTCGGAGCTTATTTCGTGTGAAAGATATTAGTTAGCATTCCATTCAAGACAAAGTTAACCAAAATAGACCTAATTATTATCAAATAAGTATCTTTGTAAAAAGTCTTGTGTATGTAATTAACCAAGCTTTAATTAAAGCTTAATGGCGTTCAGATTGTGTAAATATTAAATGTGCTACGAGGGTCGACATGTAAATTGAAATTATTGAAAAACCTTTTTTAGAAAATTTCTTAAAAATATTTCTGGGTCGGTTTTATACAAGCTCAAACATTTGGAATTTAAAAAATAGTCCAATAGTTGATATCCATTTATTAAATAATTTTTTCAAAGACCCAAACAACAACCAAAATTTTTAAAACGCAGTACAAGAAATACGAATTTTTTGACCTCCAATTCTTTTGACCACCAATTTTTGGTAAACAGAGAAAAGATTTAATTGTTTAATAATTTTAGTACACCTTAGTGTATAATAATGAGATATGAAAATAATTGAACATTTCCTTTGTTTACAAAAAATTGGTGGTAAAATGAATTGGAGGTCAAAAAATTCGAATTTCTTCTGCTGTGTTTTAAAAATTTTGGTTTTTGTTTTATTTAATAAATAAATATCAACTACTAGACTATTTTTAAAATTTTAAATGCTTGGGCTTGGATAAAATCGACCTAGAAATATTTTTAAGAAATTTTCAAAAAAAGGTCTTTCAAAAATTTCAATTTCCATTTCGACCCTCGTAGCACGTTTAATATTTATTCAATCTGGACGCCATTTAGCTTAAATTAAAGCTCGATAAATTACCTACGCAGCACTTTTAAGATAATAATTACACTTAAAAAAAAAAATATTGTAAAACTAGCAAAAAAATGGTTAAAATTAGCAAAAAAAAACTGTAGTTTTGGACGTTGCAAAAATTTTGGTAATATTAGCAAAACCATTTTGCTAATCAAAAAATTAGGAAAAAAAATGGTAAAATTACAAGAATACCATTTTATTTTTGTAAAAAATCAACCTTGTAAAATTATCAAAAAATATGGTAAAATTACCAAAAAAAAATGGTAAAATTGAAAAAGATAAAAAAAATTTGTAATTTGGTAAAAAAAACTGTTTTATTTAGTAATTTTTTTTTTCTCTGATTAGTAGTTGATTTAAAATTTGGTGAATATACTAAAAAATTGTTTGCCTGTTTTTGAGCACCACGTTCTTTAAATGGAGTAATAGCAGCATCAACTATTACTTCAGTTGTTGGATGGTTTCTTCGGCTTGATGGTGCAGCCAGTGGCGTATACAGGGGGGGGGCCCGGGCCCCCCCGAAATGATTTCACAAATTTCAGGATTTGGTATCAAATAACAAGTACAATATTAATAACTTCTTAAGAAAATTCGAAAAACAAGAATCCAAAATTTTTGGAAGAAAAATATTTTGAAATTGAAAATTTTTCTGTTAAAATAATCTCAAAATCTGAAACTTTCTTCTTAGAATTTGAAACTTTTCAACTTAAGATTCTAATTAAAAAATTTCTTAGCACCTGAAGCTTTATGTACACAAAAAATGGACCTAATTGTAAGTAAATTGTAGTCAAATATTAAAATGCGCCTTTGTCTTTTAGAAAAATGTGTCAGAACGAGCCTATTTCATAAAAAAAAATATCTCAGAATCTAAAACTTTCTATAAGAAAAATGTTTGAGAATCTAAGACTTTTTCTATAAGAATAATGTCTTAATATATTAGCCTTTTCTCAGAATCTACACCCAAAAAAATAAACTTGTAAAACGCCTGGTAAAATGCCTTGTAATCCCGTTCTACCAATATTTAACAATTTTCCTTGTTTTTTAACAAAAATTCTTGTACTTTGCTCAAACCAGAACTACAGTTTTATTGGTAATTTTACAAATTTATTTTCGTAATTGTATTCTACCATTCTGAAAGGTCATTTTACAAAAAAAAACTGTAATTTTACAACAAAGTTTTTATTACTAGGATTCTAGTTGATTTACAAAAAAAAATGTTATTTTACAAAAATTATGTTATTACGAGGATTTATGTTGTTTAACAAAAAAACATTTTTTTTTTAAATTTTCTATTTTTTTTTTAATTTTCAAAGTCCCGGACAAATTTTTTTTTTTTATTATTAAAAAAGATTTAAAAAAAAGTTTACAAAATTTTGAAAAAAATTTTACGAAGATTCTATTTGATTTACGAAAAAAAAACAGTTATTTTACAAAAATGATTTTATAAAATATTTTTTTTTTGTAAATTTTCTGATTCCCAGACACATTTTTTTGCGTTTTTGAGTAAAGAATTATTAAAAAAGATTTAAAAAAAAAAAAAAATTCATGAAATTTTCGAAGTCTCAAATTTTTTTTTTTTGAAAAATTTTAAAAGTGTTTTTAAGGAAATAAACAATTAAATTAAACTTCAAAGATTGATAAATTTACATTTGTTTTGTTATATTTACTCAAAAATTTTTAATTTTTTTCATTTATTTTTTATTTTTTTGGACATTTCATAAAATAAATGCAAATTAACAATATCATTTTGTTAATTTACAACTTTTTTTTAGAGGTTTACCACTTATTTTTGTAAGTTTACCATTTTTTTCAGTAATTTTTGTGGATTAAAAACTATCACTACCAAAAATTGGTAAATTTTAAACAGTTTTTTTTTGTAAATTTACAATTATTGTTTGTAAATTTACCATTTTTTTTAATATATTTACCACTTTACTTGTAAATTTACCAATTTTTTAAATAATTTTTGTGGCTTTAAAATGATCACTACCAAAAATTGGTAAAATTTAAACAATGTTTTAGGTAAATTAACAATTTTTTTTTTTAATTCACTTTTTTTTTTTTAATTTACTATTTTTTTTGTAAATATACCATTTTGGTTTGTAAATTTACCATTTTTTTTAAATATATTTACCATTTTTTCTTGTAAGCTTACCATTTTTTTTTATTTTTCCGGTTTTAAAACAATATTTTTACAAATAAAATTGGTTATTTTACCGATTTTTGGCACATTCAAAATTACAAGGAAATCCTCGTAATTTTACGAGAATTTTACCTACGTCATATTTTACGAGAATAGCCACGTAAAATCACGAGATTTTTTGGTAACTTTACAAGGTTTTTTTTTTTGAGTGTACACTAAAAAAAAAAAGTTTGTAAAATTACAAGTAAAAGGTCTTATAATTCTATTTTACTAATATTTTTGTCTTTTTACATAAATTGTTGTATATTTAATAAAACGAAAACTACAGTTTGCTTTGTAATTTAACTATTATATGTTGGTAAATTTATTTTACAAATTTTTTAGGTAAATTTACAAAAAAGTAAATTATTTTACAAATTAAAAAAGTATTACAAGGTGTTTAGTTTTTTTACACAAGAAAACTGTTATTGTACAACAAAATTTTACTTGATGTTATTTAGCTTTCTACCAAAAAAATGTGTTATTACAAACATTTTTTTAAGATCGTTTACAAGTATTGAAAAGTACAAAATTCCAATGTAATTTTACAAAACTTATTTTATTACTAGAATTAATGTTGTTTTACAACAAAAAATATAATTATTTAACAATTTTCTAAGTTCAGATTTTTTTGCGTTTTGAAGTAAAAAATTTATTTAAAAATAATTTTTTATAAATAAAAAATTTCATGAAAAAAATTTTGGAAATTTTTTAAGTTCCGGACACAAACATTTTTCAACTAATTGTAGGCTTTAGCAAAAAAAATTAATTTTTACACCATTTTTTGGTAATTTGCGTTTAGTAAAATACCACAATTTTTATGTGTTTCTACTATGTAACTGTTCTAGTTTATTTTTTTGTGTTTTTACCATTTTTTTTTGGTAATTTTACCATATTTTTTTGGTAATTTTTTTTTTTAATTTGGCACCTAAAATGTCAATATTAAGCTGCCAGTTATGAAAAATCATGTTTTTCTTATTTAACAGGTACTTAAACATCCAATCTACAATATCTAAAAATACTTGTGAAAATAATTAAAAAATAAAAAAAAAAATTTTATTTTTTGACTAATTTTTCCTGAAAATATAAGAAATTTCTTGTGTAGCCTCCTTCGCAATTCTCATATGTTCTACTTAAGAAAAATGAAATGTCGAAAAAATAAAAAAGTGCAGTGTTATACATTAAAAAGTTTGTTAAAAGGTGTTCAAGTGAAAAAAAAAAAATCATTTCAGGTTGTTGAAGTGCTACTCCAGCTGCCGAAGAAGGAAAAAAAACAATGGGAAAAAACCTTTAAATTTACAAAAAAAAAAAATGTAAATAAACCAAATTTTTTGTAAATTTACAAAACAAATATGAAAATTTAAAAAACAAAATTGTAAACTTACGAAAAAAGTTGTAATTTTACAAAAATTAAGTAGAAAATACAAAAACAATACTGTAAATTTACAAATTTTTTTATTAAACTACTGTTTTACGGCAAAAAAATAAGAAAAAATGGCATATATACAATAAAAATTGTAAATTGACCGCTTTTTATTGTAAATATACAAGTTTTTTGCCATAAAAAACAGTAGTTTAACCAAACAATTTGTAAATCTACAATTTTGGTTTTTGATTTTCTACGTTATTTCGTAAATTTACAACTTTTTTTGTAAGTTTACAATTTTTTTTGTAATTTTTTTTTTTTTTTTTTGCAAATTTACAATTTTTATTGTAAATATACGTGTTTTTTAATATTTTTTCCGGTAAAAACAGTAGTTTAACCAAATAATTTGTTAATCTACAATTTATTTTTTTCATTTTCTATTTTTTCGTCGTAAAATAACAACTTTTTTCTGTAAGTTTACAATTTTGGTTTGTAAATTTACCAAATTTTTTGTAAACTTACAAAAAAAATGTTCACCTCGAAGTTAATATTTTACAAAAAAAAATTGTAAATTTACATTTTCTTTTGTTAAATCAATTTACAAATTATCCCCGTAACATTACGGGGATTCTTGCTAGTACATATTTTACAAAACCTGCCCCGTAAAATCACGGGGATTTTATGTCATTTTACAAACTTTTTTTTTTTGAGTGTAAGACTTTTTCTATAGGAAAAATGTCAGAGAATCTAAGACTTTTTCTATAAAAAATTCTTTTCTGTATAAAAAATGTTTCAGAATCTGAGAACATAGGAATAATGTCTCTGAATCTGAAAAATGTCTCAAAATCTGAGATTTTTTCTACACTCAAAAAAAAAAACTTGGAAAGTTACCAAAAAATCTCGTGATTTTACGAGGCTATTCTCGTAAAATATGACGTAGGTAAAATTCTCGTAAAATTACGAGGATTTCCTTGTAATTTTGAATGTGCCAAAAATTGGTAAAATAACCAATTTTATTTGTAAAAATATTGTTTTAAAACCGGAAAAATAAAAAAATTGCAAACTTACAAGAAAAAATGGTAAATATATTTAAAAAAATGGTAAATTTACAAACCAAAATGGTATATTTACAAAAAAAAATAGTAAATTAAAAAAAAAAGTGATTTAAAAAAAAAAAAAGTTAATTTACCAAAAACATTGTTTAAATTTTACCAATTTTTGGTAGTGATCATTTTAAAGCCACAAAAATTATTTAAAAAAATGGTAAATTTACAAGTAAAGTGGTAAATATATTAAAAAAAATGGTAAATTTACAAACAATAATTGTAAATTTACAAAAAAAATTGTTTAAAATTTACCAATTTTTGGTAGTGATTGTTTTTAATCCACAAAAATTACTGAAAAAAATGGTAAACTTACAAAAATAAGTGGTAAACCTCTAAAAAAAAAGTTGTAAATTAACAAAATGATATTGTTAATTTGCATTTATTTTATGAAATATCCAAAAAAATAAAAAATAAATGAAAAAAATTACAAATTTTTGAGTAAATATAACAAAACAAATGTAAATTTATCAATCTTTGAAGTTTAATTTAATTGTTTTTTTCCCTAAAAACATTTTTAATGAAATTTTTTTTCTTTGAAAAATTTTCAAAAAAAATTTTAGACTTCGAAAATTTTATGAAATTTTTTTTTTTCTTAAATCTTTTTTAATAATTCTTTACTCCAAAACACAAAAAAATGTGTCTGGGAATCAGAAAATTTACAAAAAAAAAAAATATTTTATAAAATTATTTATTAAAATAACTGTTTTTTTTCGTAAATCAAATAGAATCCTCGTAAATTTTTTTTCAAAATTTTGTAAACTTTTTTTTAAATCTTTTTTAATAATAAAAAAAAAAATTTTGTCCGGGACTTCGAAAATTAAAAAAAAAAATAGAAAATTTAAAAAAAAAATGTTTTTTTTTTGTTAAACAACATAAATCCTCGTAATAACATAATTTTTGTAAAATAACAGTTTTTTTTTTTTTTTGTAAATCAACTAGAATCCTCGTAATAAAAACTTTGTTGTAAAATTACAGTTTTTTTTTGTAAAATGACCTTTCAGAATAGTAGAATACAATTACGAAAATAAATTTGTAAAATTACCAATAAAACTGTAGTTCTGGTTTGAGCAAAGTACAAGAATTTTTGTTAAAAAAACAAGGAAAATTGTTAAATATTGGTAGAACGGGATTACAAGGCATTTTACCAGGCGTTTTACAAGTTTATTTTTTTGGGTGTATAAAAAAAATTCTTAGAATCTGAGGCTTTTCTTTATGAAAAGTGTTTTAGAATCTGTGAACTTTCTATAGGAATAATGCCTCTGAACCTGAGAATTTTTCTTACAATCTAGAAAAAAATTTTCAGAATCTTATACTTTTTTTACGAAAAATGTCTCAGAATCAACGAATTTTTCATAAGGAAAATTATCTCAAAATCTAAGATTTTGTGTATGGGAATAATGTTTTAGAGACACAAGCTGAGACTTTTTGTATAGAAAAATGCTCCAAATTTGAGACTTTTTCTATTGAAAAAATATATTTTTCTATAAGAATAATGTCTCAGAATCTGAGTTGTATGGGAAAAATATTTTAGAATCTGTGACTTTTTCTTTAGGAAAATGTTTCAGAATCTGAGGCTTTTTATTTATGAAAATGTTTCAGAATCTGACAATTTCTTATAGGCAAAATGTCTCAGAATCTGAGACTTGTTCTATAGGAAAATGTCTAAAAATTTAACACTTTTTCTATAGGAAAAGTGTTTAAGCATCTGAGACTTTTTCGATAGGAAAAATGTCTCAGAATCTAAGAAATTTTCTGTATAAAAAAAGTCTGAGAATCTGAGATATTTTCTATAGGAAAAATGTCAAAGAATCTGAGACCTTTTCTATAGGAAAAATGTCGAAGAATCTGAGACATTCTCAGAATTAGAAAATTTTTCTATAGGAAAAATGTCTAAAAATCTTAGACTTTTTCTATAGGAAAATTTTCTCAGAATCCGAGAGTTTTCCCGAGAAATGTTTTCCTTTGGATTTATAGTCTTTGACGTTTTCTATGATAAAAACTGTCTTAACTGGAAATTGTCATAGAATCTTAGACTTTTCTTTAAAAAAAATTCAGATTCTGATAATCTTCTTTGTAGGAATGTATCTGAATCTGATACAATTCACACTTTAAAAAAGGCTTGTCTCTCAAAAAATTTTAAAATATAAAAAATTTTAATTTTTTTTCCTCCAACAGTTTTAAACTTACACAAAAATGAAGAATCTGATTGTGTTACATTCAGTTTAAGGTAAATATCAAGAAAAATTCTAAAACATGTGTTGGTATGTAAATTTTTTGTAAAAAAAAATTTAAAAAAATTTTGGGCCCCCACCGAAATAAAATCCTGGATACGCCCCTGGTGGCAGCATCTTCTTTTGCCTTCTTCTCAGCAGCTGTAGTTGCAATAACTGGACTTCCAACAACATCAAAATCCAAAATGATTTTTTTTTCACTTAAACACTTGAAACAAAAAATTTAAAGAACAACACTTCACTGTTTTTATTTTTTTTGCGTCATTTTTTTTAGCTTAAGTAGAACAAATGAGAATTGCGTAGTAGTCTACACAAGAAATTTCTTACATTTTCAGTTAAAATTTGTAAAAAATTAACAATTTTTTTTTTCGAATTTTTAATTTTTTTCACATGTATTTAAAAAAAAAAATAAAAAAAACTTTTGGATATTGAAGATTAGATATCTAACTATGTGTTAAAATTTTAAAAAATAATTTTTCAAAATTATCAACTTTTTATTAACAATTTAGGTGGCAAATTTTAAAAAAATTTCATATAAAATTAGCAAAAAATATGGTAAAATTAGCAAAAAATATGGTAAAAAATACTAAAAATTGTGTAGCCTATTTTTGAGCGCCCATTCAGTTGATGGATAGCTACTTTGCTATGGTGTTGGCAGCATCATCAATCTGCAATGATTTTTTTTTTCATACTAGAACACTTTAAACAATTTTTTTTTATAAAACTAAGAAAAAAATAAAATAAAAAGTTTTACCATTTCTTTAAGGAAAATACTAATATTTTTGCTAAAATTATAGTAAAATAAAAAAAAAAAAACAATAGCAAAAAAATATAGAAAAATTACCAAAAAATTCTTGTATTTTACCAATAGTAAATTGCCAAAAAAAACTGTAAAAGTTAAATTTTTACAATTTTTTTTTGCTAAAGTTTGGTTGAAGTAAATTACAACACCTTTTACTAATATTTTGACTAAGTTATTTTTTTGAGTGTAGGTGTATTATTGTAAACTTTGTCTTAAATGGATTGCTAACTGATATCTAACGCACGAATAAGCTGCGAGTCACTGTATATAGCTACCCAGTTGGAAAATGTGTCACTGAGGATATTTATACAGTGATTCCTTAAGGAAATGTCTTCAGGTTCTGACAAATCATACACTCAAAAAAAACGTGGGTATTCAATACTAAAAATTTAGCTACGAGTACTAATGTTTTAGTCCAAAAGGACCTAGTGCAGGAATTGGTAATCAATACTTAAATTTGTTACTAATATCTAGTACATGAAAAATACTAAAAAAACAGTAAATATTACTGCAATTTACTACAATTTTAGTAAATATAATTACTAAAAAAATCATAAATATTTCAAATTTTTGCCCTATTTAGTAAAAAAAATTACTATTTTTAGTAAATAAAATTTCTAATTTTAGTTAATAAAATTACTACCTATATCAATTTTAATAAATAAAAATCAGAAAAAAAATATATATAAATGATTTTTTATTTCACTTCGGTTATAAGATATACTTAATTACATATCTTCTTGCGTTGCTTAAAAATGTAGCGTAGATTGTACCACGTCAGACATTTGAAAATATAAACGTTGTTGCCATACCATTGAAATATATTTTGGAAACGATTGCTGAAAATATAAAAACGAAATAATATTTTCTCAATACATGTTCAAATGTTAGTACAAACATTTTACTACAGGGGGTGTTTTTTACCTACATTTTTTTGTATACGTGTGTGTATCCATAACATTCTTCTTCAGCTTGAGTTATTTTTTTTCACAGCCATTGAAATGAAAAACGATTCAACAAAAAAATTGATGTAGTTTTATTATTAATGGCATAAAGAACATATTTATTTAATTAGTTTAACACCATACAATTTAATTAAAAAAATTAAGAATATATTTTTTTTACAAACACTCCGTGACCGTGTATCGCGTTGTTTCGGTTTTAATTTTTCTTCACACTAAACAAACAGAAAAATCAGTTGGTAGCACTGAGTTAAATGCAAGCAAACGTGGTGCAGTGAAGCAAGCCGGTCGGCGCGGCTGACGGCTGAGTCGCTAAGCCGATATTTTTCCACGAGCCGCGCCGCCGATATCATCGGCTGATCGGCGGCTCAAACTCCAGCCGATTTTGGCGGTTTTGAAATTAAAAAGAGCATATTCCTCAATTTTGTTACATTTTGATATTAAAATTTCTAAAAGTCACGTTGGAATTCAAAAAAGTCCCATTAAAATATAGAAATCACAACTGAAATTAAAAAGTTCGCATTCTCAGAAAAACTAATTGAGAATTACAATTTCTGAATGACTATTGGCCTTTTCCAAATTTCAAATGAAATTTCTAGGTTTCAATACTTTTTTTTCTAGATTTCATTTGAATTTCAACTAAACTTTTCTCAAATTTAATAGCGATTGCTGAATTTTAATTGTATGTTTTATTTGTGTTTTATATTGTTGGGCTTTATATTTTATAATTTAATAGGTATATTAGTTCGGTTTGAGTCCTTATTATTTCTGAGAAATAATAACTCTTGTTTACAAATTAAAAAAAAATTTTTGCGATCCACGGCACTTTGCATTTATTTTCAATGTAAAATCTTACGCAAAATCCGAAAATGTTTTAATATTTGAAAAGTTTATGTAAAAGTTATTCATATCTTTTTTATTCAAATTCCCAATAAAATTACCTAACTTTTGCAAGAAATCCGGAATCAGTACGATCAAGGAAACCATCAGGACATTATAAGGAAGTTCAAAATATCCTTTTTATGGTTATATCTAGGCTGACCATTCGTACTGATTTGATCAGTACATGTACTGATTTTTAAATACGTGTACTGATCAAAAAACGTTGTACTGATTTGTACTGATTTTTTAAAATATGTACTGATTTTTGAACATTTCAATATAAAAAATACTTTTATTTAAAATTCTAAACAAAAAATAAGTTGTCAGAACAGTTTTTATAACTTAAGTCTGACAATGAGATAATTTATAATGAATTAAATCTAATGAGTTTAGAGTTCGTGATTTAAGAGGGTCCCCAAAGCAAAAATGTACTATCTGATCATTATGTAATTTTGATCTTCATAAAATCTTATATGAAAAGGCGCACGGAATCTTTAAAGTTTTCTATAAATAAAAAGTTCACAGGATGATGAATTTTCCATATTTTTAGAAATATAATGTAATAATTGCATGAATCCGAATCATTCTGAGATGTTCGATGAGGTAATTCATTCGAATTTATTTGAAAAAGCTCTCAGAACATCAGGGCTATTTAAATGCTCGTATTATTTTGGAAGTTTTCTAAAAGAAAGAGTTATCAAAACTTATAGGAAAAAGTTCTCAGAATCTGAGGGACATTCTTATTCTCAATACCTGTGTGTTTTTGTTTTATTGTCAAAGCTAAAACGAACAAAGAACTCAAATGAAGTTGTTTGAAGTCAACTAAATTTTCTGCAAAATATGGCTGTTGTTTTTTAGCAGTTGTTTTTACTGAAATACTATTTCTTAAAAAAAAAAAGGCGTACTGATTTGAGTTCAGAACAAAATGGTCACCCTAGTTATATCCTTATAAATATCCGAAGTTTGCAAGAAATTTCCTGTTCAAAACAGATGTGTTAAGTAGACACTCCAATAAAAAGAAAATCTAAAATCCATTAAGTATATGCTGAAATATTTGCAAAAGAAGTCAAAATATTGAACCAAATTTGAATATTTTTTTCATACATTTGTTCGTACCAATTTTTATGATTTTTTTGGTAAAATTAAAAAAAAAAGATTAAATCACATTTCCTAAAAATGTTTGCCTCCTAAAAACGAATCTGACACCAAAAAATTGTATCAAATCGCCTTCTCGAGATATAGCCATTTTTAATTTTTGTGAACCAAGTTCAAATAAATAAAAATATGAATAACTTTAACATACACTTTTTCAATATTAAAAAAATTTTCGTTTTGAGGGCTTAGTCCACAAAAAATGAAAATGCCTATATCTCGTGAAGGCGATTCGATACAACTTTTCTGATGACAGATTCGTGTTAAGGTGGCCAAAATACTTTAGAAAATGTAGTGTTAATGTTTATATATTTTTAACGAAAATAGTAGTTAACTTTAAGTTTTTTTAAATACTTTTTTTGTGATTTCGTGTTATATGTATGTTTTTTAGTTTTAGTTTACACTCACGAGTACTCACACAAACTTCACTCACACTCACGAAACTTTTTTTTATAAAAAAAAATAGCTTTTTTTGGAATGAAAGATAATATAAAGAAAAAATAAAGCACACAAATAAAGCACACAAATAAAATGACTCACGCAAACTCACTCACGCAATTTTTTTTCCACTCACTCACAACCACTTGAGTAAAATTGAGTTTCAGTCTCACTCAAGCGTGAATCACGCACAAATCTGCTCATGTGCCCATCTCAAGTACAGGGTATTGTGAGTTTGTCTTAATGTTTGTAACTATCCGAAATATTGGTCCTAAACCAAACTTCAAGTATAGCGATCGATTTAGAATCGCTTTCTGGGTCGATTTAGCGATGTCCGTCCATGTAAACATAGTGAGCACGATACATGTCGGAACAATCAATTGATTTGACTGAAATTAAATTTGTGCTTTCTTTTTCCCAAGGAAGAAGCCTCTTGATATTAAAAAAAATAATCCGTCCATGTTTTGACCTAGCCCCCATACAAACGCCCCCCCCCCCAAATTTGGCTAACATTACTTTTATACCCGTAATTTAACAGGTATCCTTTCGAAATATGTCATGTGAATAAATAAATACCAAAAAAAAAAAAAATTTTGTAATCATATATTTGGAATGTTTCCAAATTATAAAGAAATCTGACCATTTCTACTTCTTGTCCGCACACTAACAAAAGAGCTAACTTAATTTTGGGATACAATTTTCTTCAAAATAGTTCATAAATTTTACCACAATTTAGTAAAATTTAACTAAAAGTTTAGAAATTTAGAAAAGTTTCGAAATTTTTTAGTTTATCGTATTTATCTTCTTAGATTTAAGAAAGTTTTTTTTTCACTACTTTAGTAAATTTTTTAAAAGTTGAGAATTTTTTTTTTTTTAACATAAAATGGCGATATCTAAACTAAAAACTAAGATTTCAAACCGAAAAAAGCTTGTTGAGCGGTGTAATTAGACCATTCTTGGACTCAAATTAAGTTTGTGCACTAATTAAAGATGTCATAAAATATAGATCCAATCGGTTCATGTTTGGACTTCGGAGACATTTTCCGGTGGGGGTCGGTCTTAACCCACTATAATTTTCTTACATGTTACCATAACTCCAATGGTAATCAAACTATTATTTAATTGGTCCCTAAATTTCTCATCTTTGCTGAATGTTATATCGACCACTTGTTCGGTAGGGTATCATGATTAATATGCCTAGATTTAAACCGTTTTTTACTATACAATAGCGGCGCAGCCGAATTTTTTTTCAGCCGCGCTGTTCTAAAAAAACGCGGCGCGCAGCCGAAACGCCGCCGCCGACGAAAATTTTTGCTCTTCAGCCGCCGCCGAAAATTTTGCATCGGCTTGCTTCACTGACGTGGTGTTCGCACCACAGACCATATAGACATGCAACACTAGTGCTTATTTTGGTACTTTCAATATGGACGCATACAAAATACTACTAAATTTACTTCTCTGCCTAGAATACGTGTGCCTGTACGTGTGAGCTTTTGCATCTGTATTTTCGTTGTTTGTTTACGTTTTGTATGAAACGTCAAAAGTTACACGCGCGTGCCGTCACTAATACATACCTACACATATTCGAAACTTGTTCGTTTCACCCCTATGGTTCGCACACACTGCAGCAGCAGACGGCAAGAAATATAAAGAACTGTGTTTAATTATAAATTATAAATTTATACAATAAGTAATTTTTGTATTTACAGCTTGGGGTATGCTTTTTTAATGTTAAGAAATAAAAAATGCGTCATTTAAGTGAAATTATAATTTAATAGAGTACTCTTGATTTTTTCTGTCTGCTGCTTGCTGCTGAATTATGAAGAAGCATGTAGTCGCTATTACAAACAGTGTTGCCATTACCAATATGAAAATAAAAAACGCAAAAATCGTAAGAAAAGGGTAAAACTTTACAAAAAAAAATCAGCGACAAGAAAAAAGAGATAATTTAAAAAAATAGAAAATGTGCTTTTTAAGGTTACAAGGATAAAAAGCGAAAAATAAAAACAATAATAAAAATATTTGTTTTTATCATAAATTAAATATATAAGCTGATACAATCAGGAGTAAAAATAATATTACATTCATATTACTTAAAAAACAATTCGTGCTGGATTTAGTGCTCTCCGACCACCCAAAAAGGTTATTTTTTTTATCTAGCGCGTTTTTAAAAAATGCGTTAACCTGGTGCGTTTCCCCTTTTTCATTTAGCGCATTTAGCGCTTTCTTTCTAGAACTAATTATTTGAAAAAAATTTACATTTCACAACAGAAACATCCTAATAACAGTCTTAGATTCATGTTTTTCATATAGTTGTTGTAGTACAACCAAAGAAATGGAAAACTTTGTTTAAAATTAAAAAAAAAAATATTTCACAATATTAAGACTTATTCTGTGAATAGGCCTAATGATTTTATATTTTTTTTAACCTTAAATTAAAATTATTTTTTAGCGCTTTTAACTTAATTCATATTTAGCGCTTTTTGAGTCACTGTTTTGCGCGTTTTGCCTGTTACATAATTTTCGAAAATAACCCCCAATTTTCTTTATTTAAATCTGTCAAAAATACATATTTTGATTGCATCATTACAAAAATACAACTCCATAACCAAAAAAATAAAATAAAACAGGGTCTGATTTTTCCCAATTTCATTAGGTCTTGGGCTTAAGTTTCAAATTTCAGCAAAATCTATTGATAATATAAAAATCACAAATTACAAAAAAAAAATTTCGCGAAAAAATGGAAATACACCACAAATACCCTATTTTTAAAAACGCGTATTTAAAAAACGGCAAGATCAAAAAAGCACCAGCAAATACCCGAAATGTAACATAATGGCAACACTGAATTCAAATTTAACGATTTTGCAAAAAAAAAAAACGGTTTTTAGCTCTGCTTGTAAACAAGCGCACCCTTACGGAATAATTACTAACAAAAATAAATTAAAACCTATTAAATTACTGTATATTAGTACTTTTATGAACTAAAAATAGTAAAAAAATTAGTAAAACCAACTACCAACAAAAATTACTCATAAACAGTAAGAAATACTAATTTTAGCACTTTGAAGATACTAAAAAAACTACTGTAATATTGGTAATCAGTAATTTATTAGTAGATTCGGGTTACCAACGCACTTACTAATTTTTTTACTGTAGAATTATTTTGAGTGTAGGTGATGACATGTCCTAACATTGTCAGCATTGAATGTTTGTTATAAGAGTGTGGACTAGTGTTTATAAAATACCGACATTTTGGAAAACCGGTTTCTCGGTTAACCGAAAATCAGCTTTTTCGGTTAACCGGTTTTCTCGGTTAAACCGGAATGAAAAAACCGGTTGACCGGTTTTTTTTTTCTTTAACTGACAAACCCAAAAAATACTTTAAAATAGCTTAATTTTATTAAATACAAAAGCGAATATATAACTTAAGCTAACATATTTCTTTCTTTCAGCAAAGTTGGCAACTGATACCTTTTCAAAATAGCGGTATTTAAATACGGTGCTTTTATTTTCACATATTCTCCGGGGCTTTAATTTAATTTTATTGGTTTTATTTAAAAAATATGTACATCACTTCGCTGTGAATTGCAGTACCGTATTTTATTTCGATGTTCTTTTATTGGCATTCTCTGCATTAACAGGAATTTTACTTTCTGGTTAACAGTCACTTATAAAGTTTTCAATGAAAGTGCCCAAAACTTGCTTACAACAATGTGAATTTTTAATATTTACCAGATTCGGAATAAAATTCCTATTTGGAAAATTGTTTCTTGTAGATAAAAAATATTTTAGACTTTCTCACGGATTTTCAAGGTTTTTTTTACGAAATTTTGAAAATGTCATAAAAAATAAGTAAAAACCCTTAATAATTGCAAAAATAATCCGTTTTGCATGTATTTAAAGAAACCGGTTAACTGACAGAGAAAAACCGGGTTTTTGGTTAACCGGTTAACCGGTTTATAAACACTAGTATGGACAATTCCTCTAAGACGTCGAAAAGGAAATGTCTTCAGAATAGCAGTATTATCAATTATATCATGACCTACATCAGACATTTCCCCAAAGAAGTCTTGGGTGACATGTCCCCAGAAAAATGACCTGACTACTGCTGACTTTGAGTGAGGACATTTTAAAAATTTATATGAAACTGTCATCAAGTCAGTATTGTAGGTGTCAGCAGTGCCTCTGATATGTCACCGCGCTGAGGATGGCTCGAGGACGTTGCCAACTGGGTATAGTGTCTTAGAAATAGATCAATAATATAAAAACTTCAATTTATTTTGCATGGAATGACAAACGAATATTACATTAGCTTTTCTAAAAAAACATGCTTTGGCAAGTACAACCAAATCTTCAGAAAAACATTATCATGATTTAATATTTTGGGCAAGAGTATAAAATTCGCAGGCATTTTTTTTTGGAATACTATCAAAAAAAATATTTTTAAAAGTTCGAAATTAAAAAAAATTATATAGTAGTATATAAATCTATTCGCAGTTTTCACAGGCCATGGCAATCTGAAGCCAATTTTTATGATTGAAAAGTCATAATATCAATATTTTCCTACACAAACCTACAACAAAATTGAGAATTATTAAATTTTATTTGTCAATTTTATGATCGTCTCGATAGCAGGTCTTAAAATATGCAAATAAATTTTAAAATTTTTGAATTTTGTTGTTGGCAGTCATAACTAATAATAGGCCCGTTAATTTGACTTATTTATGATGGTAAATGGTCCGGCAAGGTTATCTTGTAAGAAAAAAAAAAAAAATAATAAAAATCCAATAGCTAAATTCGGACCTGATAAATTTTACGTTTGAATTGATATTGCTTCCATACCTTTTGTTATTTCTATTCCTTAATAATTTTTTAAGTTGTTCAAAATATTGAGTTTATTAATCTTTAAGATATTTTTTTTTTCTTCATTTATCTGCTTGCAGACATTTTTATGCACTTTTTGATGATATTTTAAATTTTTTATGACACAATTTTATCACAAACACACTTATTCCAAGGAATATTTATAGAAACTTTCTAAAAGAAAATTTCAAAATCTTTAAAGTTTTTAATAATTTTTCGTTATTGTTATTATTTTTTAACAAAAATGTTCTTAACTTGTTCAACTCAAATCATTAAGTGAATCCATCCAATCTGTCTGACATTTAAAAGACGTGTACTTTTAATGCGTTTTATTATATTTTTTTTTTTACTTTTTCAAAATTTTCTCACGCTCAATATGTATATTTATGTATGTGTGTTAGTGAATTAAAAATTCAATAATAAAAAAAAATGGGGAAGATATACGACATTTTATATTAAACTTTATTGAAAATCAATTTTAATAAGAAGCACTAGAACAAAGTCAATGTCGAAGGAGTGTGTGTGTGTAATTTAAAGTACGTTTTTTTTTCAATACTTTAATATAAAAAAATAGTTTTAAATGGGACATTGATATTGAAAATCATTGTATTACACAAATAATATATTATATGAATGTTTCTACATACCATAGAGTGGACTGAAATAGTTTTTGGAGGTTGTCTAACTGATCTTCCGAAATCGCACAGTGGCTGATGACTAGGGTGTTCAACTGATTAATTCTTGGTCGATTAATCGAACATTTTTTGACGAATAATTGTTCGATTAATAAAAAAATTGCTGATTTCGAATAAAGGATTAATCGAAGAATTTATGCCGATTAATCGAACAATCGAATCCGTGAAACAAATATTTTTGAAAAACATATGTTTTTTTGTTAAATATGCATAGTTTTTTTAAGTCAAAATCTATTCTCTGGAGGAAATAATTTGCAAAAGCATATCAGAGAATAAAATGTCCGTTACAAGTTTCAGAAAATTAAGAGATTGTCACTTTTGAAATTCAAGGACGAAAGCATGGCCGAGAATGAATCTGCAATTTGGAGTCACGAGTTTAGTTAAAACAAGTGGGGGTGTCAAATTCGGCTGTGTCGAATATTTTATACAGGGGCGTTTTTTGGGGAGGTGGAGTAGGAGGCTTCGGTGAGGGGTGTATGTGACACCTCCTCCTCTCAAAAAATGTTTACTAATTTTTTTATTATGCTTTTTGCTCTAAAGTTTTACATTTTTGTCATTATTTAAAATATTTTTTTATATCCAAGCCCTAAAAAGGGGGCTGCCCAAAATTAACTTAATTTTTTGGTCTCCCTGGTCCTTGTGCAGGACTCTGAACTACTTCCTACATAAACATGTTTCTCTTGTGTAACAAAAATATAAAAAAAAAACGTTAAAAAATCGTGTTTTTCAGAGGTTGGTTTAGTTCCTTAAGTGGTGCTTTTCCCCCTTGGTCTGATTTTTCCCATTTACGAACCTGACCTGTCTAGGACCATAAGACATATTCGTGCCAAATTTCAGGAGGCTCGCTCTTTTATTTTAGACTGCAATATATCCTTTATTTACTTTAATTTTTTTAAAATTTCTTGATTCGATTTTTTTTTTTTAAATTTCTTGATTTGATTTTTAAAATTTCTTTATTCGTAATTGATCTTATTCGATCGATTAATTTTAAAATTTTATTCGTTTAATCGAATAATTAAAAAATGTCAATTTCCGATTAATCGATTGTTCGAACAATTAAAAAACCCGATTAATTGAACACCCTACTAATGACACAGTGATAAAAAATCGAACTTTCCGAATCGGAATGGAATGCAACAGAAAGTTGACATTTTATATAACAAAACCCTCAAGGCTTTTTAACATGATAATGTTTTTAGGCTGGTGCACTATGGTCCCAAATGCATTTTTTTTTGCATAAATTCAAAAAATGAAGCAAGGTCACTTGGATTAATTCTGGGATGATTTTTATCTTTTAGCGCAATCAAAAATCGATTGTGAAAAAAAAAAAATTTTTTTGGAATTTTTTTTTTTTTTTTTAATTTTTTTTTTTTTTTTAAATATATTTTTCTAAATTAATTAGCTTTACGGAAGGCAAAACAATTATAAAAAAAAATAATTTGAAACCGTGTCACTCAAAAAACAGCAAATTTTGCCGAAATTTGTGCTAAACTAAAATGGAAATTGTGGGAGTTTGCCAAAAAATGCTGGCAAGATGTAAATTTTAATATTAAATATACAATATTGAAAACACTTTCACGTTTAAAGACTCATGCAAGTTCGTGCCCAAACACAACTTTTTGTCCACGAAAGATATAGGCTATTTTGGCTCCAAAATCCTCATAATCAAAACATCCAAGGATAACGCCAAGGATGCATTAACTGTAAAATAGGAATTTTAAATAAGAACTAGTATCCTTAGGTTTCAATTTGTCCCTTTAGCCTCTTTATAATTTTAGTTTTTCTCATTTGCCGTTTGTATAAGTATAATATTGATTTCACTCCGGTTTTATTATACGTCTTAAAACTTTCAACTTTGAAAGCCTAGCAAACTAAAAGTATTGGCACCAAATTTTTTTCATTATACTTTCTTGATAGCTTATAGTGTTGACATTAAGGAAATGTATAAGCTTTTGAAAATTTGTTAAATTTTATTTTTTTAATTTCTGCCAAAAAAAATGGATTTGGAACCATAGTGTGGTGTCCAAAAAATTTGGTAACTTGAGTTTGTAACTTGGATAAAAATTCACCTCGTGGTGAAAAAACAAATATTCACCAGCTGGTGAATAAAACGTAACATAATTATTTTGCATCAATATTTTTTTTTTCATCAATATTTTTTTTTCATCAATATTTTTTTTCATCAATATTTTTTTTCATCAATATTTTTTTCATCAATATTTTTTTTTATCAATATTTTTTTTTCATCAATATTTTTTTTTTTCATCAATATTTTTTTTTATCATTTTTTTTATTAATATTTTTTTTTCATCAATATTTTTTTTCATCACAATTTTTTTTTTTCATCAATATTTTTTTCATCACTGTTTTTTTTTTCAACAATATTTTTTTTTCATAAATATTTTTTTCCTCAATATTTTCATCAATATTTTTGTTTTCATAAATATTTTTTTTCCTCAATATTTTCATTAATATTTTTTTCAACAATTTTTTCTTCATCAATTTTTTTTTTATCAATATTTTATTTCATCAATATTTTTTTCAATAATATTTTTATCATTAATATTTTTTTCATCAATATTATTTTTCATTAATATTTTTTGTCATCAATATTTTTTTTCATCAATATTTTTTTTCATCAATATCTTTTTCACCAATATTTTTTTCATCAATATTTGTTTTTTTTCAGCAATATTTTTTTTATCAAATTTTTTTTCATAAAAATTTTTTTTAACTTAAATGTTAGAAACCTCTTCGGATCAATAATATATAACGGGGTCCTCGAACGATATTTCGATGCGTTTTGCATGGAATGACAAATTATTATCGCGTTATTTTTCTAGAAAAATTTTGCTTTAGAATGATCACCTATTTATACAGCAAAACATTACCATGATCAAATGGTTTGGGCAAGAGTACAAACTTCGCAGACATTTTTTTATTTCAGCGCTAGATTTTTTTATCTTTAGTTGCAACATAAAAAAACTTTTTAATTTGAATTCAAACGTATTTTTGCTAAAATTTGTTTTATTTTTCTCGAAAATTTTAGAGGCAAAATACTAAATTACATTCGCTAAAATTTTGTATGTGAACTAACGTGGATAGTTCACAAAAGACCCAAAAGTGTCGCAGTGCCGGCCGTAAGGGACAGATCTCCCCTTGAATAAAAAAACGCGGATAGTTATCCACGCTTAAATTAAGCGATTAACATCAAATCGATTATATTTCACGCGAAACGCAAAAATTTATTATAAATACGCTTATGCGAAACAGGGCTATTGTCAAAAAAATATTTTTATCCTATTCTAATCTACATATAGTTCAAATATATATTGATGTACAGTGTACATTGTACACGTATTAACTTTGTTGTCTTTTGCTTTTTTTAACGCACACACTAAATACACTCTTAAAAATGCATTTAAAACATCCGCGTTCTTATAAACGTTTCACTTAAAAGAACCAATATCCATTTTCAAATCATTTGATTCTCTGTTATCCAAAGTCCATCTTTTAGAAGTTTAATGAAATTCAATTTAAATTGTGTTAACTGTCTTAAAAAGCATTCTGAAAATTGTCTTTCCCATGGTAGTAAAAATAGTTTGAAATTAGGGTAATCGAATAGACATAAGTAATATTTCACTGTGCTACAAAAAAAATGACTAGGTTCTCATATAGTTTGAAAAAAAAAAAAAATTTACTAAATTGGCACAAAAATTAAGAATTTTAGCGTTATTGAATGAAAAATATTTAAAAATTTGGTCCACATATGAGACATTCCACACCAAATGTTTCGCTACAGAAAAACATGTGACATATGAATTTCTGAATAGGTTGTATTAATAACCCTTTGTGAAACTAAGAAAATTACGTTTTCGGTTTTAAAATTTTTCAAAAACTGCGCAACAGAGGCGTGACTAAATGTTAAAAACAAGGATGGGTACCAATTCGATAAAAGTATTGGTATTGGTTTTTAAAATTATATTAGTATTGGTATAGGTATTGGTTTTCATTTTTTGTTGAATTGGTATAGGTTTCGGTATTGGTTTTGAATTATTTAGGTATTGGGTATTGGTATTGGTTTTAGCCTCGAATCGGTATCGGTTTTTAATAAGTATTGGTATTTATCTTTTATCGGTTTTGATATTTGTATGCAAAAGGTTTTGTCGTTAATATTAATTAATTTAACGTAAGTCGTCCTTCTGCCCGCCCCACAGTGCACACTGGGGCGATATGGTAGGTTTTTTGGCCAAAAGTCTCTACAGGTCGTAAATGTTAACCGAAATTCAGAATATAAGCCTATATTAAGGTAATAAATAAGTGCCTTGAAAGTTTTTGAAATCGGACCTACAAGGAAACTATTTCAGGGTGGACACTTAATTTTTAATAAAATTTACAGATGTATAGATGAAACAAATGAAGAAAAACTTGTCTTTTGTTTATGTATTTGAATTAGAGATGGTCTGTGGTCCCGTAATTTGCGTGACTCAAAAAACCACGTGATTCAGGCGTGAGCGATTTTTATTTAAATCACGTGATTATAGAGTGATTTTCATTTAAATTAAGTACTATATTAGGGTAATAAATAAGTGACTTAAAACTTTTTGAAATCGGACCTACAAGGAAACTATTTCAGGGTGGACACTTCATGTTTAACAAAATTTACAGATGTTATAGATGAATCAAATGAAGAGACACTTGCCTTTTGTTTAAGTATTTAATTTAGAGATGGTCGCTGGTCCCGTTATTCACGCGTGAGTGATTTTCATTTAAATCATTTGGTTATAGAGTGATTTTCATTTAAGTCAAGTGACTATAAGGTAATAAATAAGTGCCTTAAAACTTTTGGGATTCAGACCTACAAGGAAACTTTTTCAAAGGTGGACACTTCATTTTAAATAAAATTTACAGATGTTATAGATTAAACAAATGAAAAGACACTTGTCTCTTATTTATGTATTTGAATTGGAGATGGTCCTAGCGACCATCGTGGTTTGCGTGACTCAAAAAAGGGATTTTCATTTAAATCACGTGATTGTAAGTCTAAAAATTCTGAGTAAGTGTCTAGAGAGTGAGTCGAATTTTTGCGTGAGTGATGTTTTTTTTTTTTTTTTTGAAAAAGGTACCTATTTAGTAAAATTAGCACCGGCTGATCTCAAAACTCTTGTAAAAAAATTTTAAATTTTAAAATAATATTAATTAATAAAAAAATTAAAAGCCTAAAAAAATGCAAATTTTTCGTTTTTGCTTGAAACAATTTCTGTGCTGATGCACATAACATTTAATGCACATATAAATTCCGGTGGTCAAGGGGAGATATTTTTTAATTGCAGAAAGTTGAGACTTAACATTTGTAACAAAATATACCTGAACTTCATTCTTTTCATACATAAATATTTTTTTGAAAAAGGTGATCGAAATGGGTTATCATTAGGGTGGGTCGATGAAATGCATATTTGCGAATCTCGTTAACTAATAGCAAAAACTCGACGCGCATTTTCGAGCTGATTACGGGAAAAATCATGAAAAAATTTTAGGAGGGTACTTTTAGGCCTCTACAAGCGGTTTTAGTTCGCGGTTTTTGGAAAAAAAATATTTTTTTTAATTTTTTAAAAATATTTTAAAAATTAAGTAAAATAATGCTAATTACAAAACAAGTTCCAAAAAAAAATTATCTCGCCAATTTAGCCCGTGGATGCATTTTTATACCCAGGAAAGTTCGATTTACATATATATATATATAAAAAAAATATTTTTTATTTCATAATAGCACTCAAATGGTGCATAAGGCCGATTTAAGAACATGAATGATAAAAATAAAAAAATGTCGGGTATTTATAGCAATCCACAAGTGCAAAAAATTCGCAAATTACAAAAAAATTAAAAATGGGTATCAAAATTTTGGTAAAATAAAGCGTTTTAAGAAAATGATAAAAAAACAAAACAAATTGGCGGCTATTTATAACAATCCGCAAGTGCAAAAAATTCGCAAGTACCAAAAAAAATTAAAAAATGGAAAAATGGGTATCAAATTTTTGGTAAAATAAAGCGTTTTCAGAAAAAAAAAAATATATATATTAGATGATCAATATGGTCTATGGATGCATTTTGAAAATCTGATGTTTTTTTTTTGTTTGATATTTAAACGTTTATTTACAATTGATGTTTGTCCACATTATGTTTCAAAACAACTTATCACTTACCTTTTTATTCCTCGAAAAACTTAATCTTTAAACGTTTAAATATTAAACAAAAAAAAACATCAGATTTTCAAAATGCATCCATAGACCATATTGATCATCTAATATATTTTTAAACGACCCTCGTTAAAATTTGGACGGAGATTGAAATAGTCGGTCACCATTATTTTGTAGAGTAAGATATGTAGTTTCCATAAACCAATTACATTTGGAATTTATATGGGTAATTTCATTACAGAAGAGCCCAAAGCTGACTTTGAAGTTTCGATTTTCCAAATGCTGTATACAAATTTGTGAAATTACTTTGTTTTAAACGACCCTTGCTAAAATTTGAATAGAGACAATCGGTTTCTATGATTTTGAAGAGTTAGATGTGTTCTTTTTGGAAAATATTTGGGGAATTCCAGGCCAAATCACTCACTTTTAGACCCGACCCCCTTCGATTAATTTTTTTTTTGGATATGTTTTAGTACGTATTAAATGCAACTTGCACTCAAATTTTCAGCCTTTTAAACCAAGTTGGGGTTGAGTAATAATTTTTTTAAATGGCGTTTTTTTTTCAAAAAAAATTAAAAAAGGGAAATTTTCAATTAATTTTAACCAGTTAAAAACATGGATATCTTAAAATAAGTTGGACGGCGTTTTGTTGGTATTTAAATGTAGTTTTAGAAAAAAAAAATATGAAAAAATTATTCGAAGTAATTATCACTTATTTTTTAACGTTTAAAAATTAAAATCGAATTTTTGAAAAAGTCCAAAACCTTCGATTTTTTTTCAAAGTCTAAAAATTCTACACTAAATTACACAATTCTTAAGCCATAATCCGAGATGTGAGCACAATTCGTTCTATTTTTTTTTTCAAATTTTGAAAATTGTATTTTTTTTTAGGCTCTGGTATTATATGGTGCTCCATAATAATTAAATTGGTAGATATTGACCCTAACTTACCATAGATACATTCACTTGTGGGTAAAAATATGTCCCATAAAAATTTAGGTAGATCGGAAATGGGTAAGGCGTGCCGCATCGGCCTTGAATTTAAAAAAACGGATTACAAGGAAAAATATGATTTTTTCTGTTTTCTCAACTTTTTTGGTATTTTATGTTAAACTTGAATTCAGATGGTTAAAGATTTTGATTTGGAGTAAAATGCCTCTCTAATGAAGTACTGAAAACCAAAATCATTCGAAAATAAGCCAAGTTATTAAAACTTCCCCAGGCATCTAACGTGTGGCAGACCACTTGAATAAGGAATGCAATCCGATTCATGAAATTCATTGAAATCTTTTAATGTAATAACATTTTTTATACCCTCCACTCTAGTGATAGAGGGTATATATAAGTTTGTCATTCCGTTTGTAACACCTCGAAATATTGGTCTAGGACCCCATAAAGTATATGGGGCATTCCAAGCCAAATCACTCACTTTTAGACCCGACCCCTTTCGATTTATTTTATTTTTGGATATGTTTTAGTTTTTATTAAATGCAACTTGGACACCAATTTTCAGCTTTTTATTTCAAGATGGTGTTGAGTAATCAATTTTTCAAAATGGCGATTTTATCAAAAAAATTAAAAAATTGAAATTTTTAATTAATTTTGACCATTAAAAAATATAGATATTTAAAAAAAAGTTGGACAACGTTTTGTTGGTACTTAAATGCAGTTTTAGAAAAAAAATATGAAAAAATTATTCGAAGTAATTATCACTTATTTTTTGACGTTTAAAAATTATAATCGAGTTTTTGAAAAAGTTCGAAACCTTCGATTTTTTTGTAAAAAACTATAAAAATTCTACTCTAAATTACGCAACTTTTAAGCCATAATTTGAGATGTGATCACAATTCTTTCTATTTTTTTTTTTAATTTTTAAAATTGTACCTTTTATTTTTTGGCTCTGATTTATTTTATATGGTGATCCAAAAAAAATGAATTGGTAGATATTGACCCTAACTTACCCTAGATATATTCATTTCGAGGTAAAAATACGTCTCACAAAAATTTAGAACGATCGGAAATGGGTAAGGCGTTTAGCATGGTCTTTGAAGTTTAAAAAACGGATTACTAGGAAAAATATGATTTTTTTTCTGTTTTCTCAATTTTTTTGGTATTTTAAGTTAAGTTTTAATTCAAGTGATTACAGAATTATGATCTGGAGTAAAATGCCTTTCTAATAAGGTACTAAAAACTAAAATCGGTTGAAAATCAGCCAAGTTATTACAACTTCCCCAGGCATCTAGCGTGTGTCATACCACTTGATTAAAGAATACGAGTCCCTTTTTTTAAATTTATTGAAATTTTCTACTGTAATAACTTTTTTTCATTATTTATATTTCATTGTAATATTGTTTTGGTTTTTCCAAATTTTAAAACAAAAAAAAAAAAAATTTTTTTAAAATAGAGATTTCAAAAGGGTGTTGAAAATGCAGGCATTTTTAGCATTAATTTAAAAAATGTTAGCAAAACACAATATCAAAAATACTTGTCATCTTATTACATTTGAAGTTGAAGAATAAAAAAATGTTATTACAGTAGAAAATTTCAATGAATTTCAAAAATCGGATTGTATTGCTTAATCAAGTGGTCTGCCACACCTTAGATGCCTGGGGAAGTTGTAATAACTTGGCTGATTTTCAACCGATTTCAGTTTTTGATACCTTATTAGATAGGCATTTTACTCCGTATTATAATTCTGTAACCACTTGAATTTAAACTTAACTTAAAATACCAAAAAAAATTAGAAAACAGAAAAAAATGCATATTTTTCCTTGTAATCCGTTTTCTAAACTTCAAGGCCCATGCGGAACACCTTATCCATGTCCGATCGTTCTTAATTTTTGTGAGGCGTATTTTTACCTCGAAATGAATATATCTAGGGAAAGTTAGGGTCAGTATCTACCAATTTTATTTTTTTGGAGCACCATATAAAATAAATCATAGTTAAAAAATAAAAGGTGCAATTTTCAAAATTTGAAAAAAAAATAGAACAAATTGAGATCACATCTCGAATTATTGCTTAAAAGTTGCGTAATTTAGAGTAGAACTTTTAGACGTTTGTAAAAAAAATCGAAGGTTTCGGACTTTTTCAAAAAGTCGATGTTAATTTTTAAACGTTAAAAAATAAGTGATAATTACTTCGAATAATTTTTTTAATATTTTTTTCCAAAACTACATTTAAATACCAACAAAACGTTGTCCAAATTTTTTTAAGATATCTATATTTATAACTGGTCAAAATTAATTGAAAATTTTAATTTTTTAATTTTTTTGAAAAAATCGCCATTTTGAAAAATTGATTACTCAACACCATCTTTGAGTAAAAGGCTGAAAATTGGTGTCCGAGTTTCATTTAATAAGTACTAAAACATATCCAAAAATAAAATAAATCGAAAGGGGCCGGGTCTAAAAGTGAGTAATTTGGCCTGGAATGCCCCATATATATTCATGATCTTCGATCGATTTTAAGACGATCTAGCGATGTCCGTCCGTCCGTCTGTCCGTCTGTCTGTCCGTCTGTCTGTCTGTCTGTTGAAAACACGCTAACTTTTGAAAGACTTTATGGAGGCTCCTGAAGTTTGGCATATATGTTGGGTATTTACCTGGTCAGGTTGGTATTGCAATCCAGTGGTTCAATAGTTATAAGCAAATGAGTGAATTTCGGCAAGGGTTTTTCTGGAATTTACGAGATAAAACACACGGTAACTTTTGAACGGCTGAAGTGTGGTATATATATTTGCCGTTCCTTTATTCCGGTTCTTTTTAAATTTCAGCCAAATCGGTCCAGTGGTTCAAAAGTTATTTGTAAAACCGTAAATTTCAGATTAGTTTCACCTTACATTCACGTGTTGAAAACCCGTAAAACATGTTTTAAAAACATTTGTAAGTCAAAAAAATATTTTACAAGGTATTTTTGTCACACAAAAATATTTTTACACTTAAACAAAAAAAAAATACACTCAAAAAAATTTTACACTCAAAAAAAAATTAGTAAGTTATTATTTTTTTTTTTTTCAAAAATTAATAAAAAAAGTTTTTTTACACAAAATAAAATATTTCTAACCAAAAATGTTATTTTTTTCACGTTAGAAAATTTACTATCTCTTAAAAAGGGCATTGTGGAGGGTATTCATAGATTCGGCCAAGCCGAATTTAACTTTTCTACTTGTTTATTCTTCAAATTCAAATGTAATTAGATGACAAGTATTTTTCATATTGTATTTTGCTAACATGTTTTAAATTAATGCTAAAATTGTCTGTGCTTTTTAACACTCGTTTGAAATCTCCATTTTTAACTCTTCAAAATCTTGGAAACCGATTGTAGCCATTAAAATTTTAACGATGGTCGTTTAAAATAAAGTACTTTCACAAATTTGTATACAGCATTTGAAAAATCGAATCTTCAAAGTCAGCTTTGGGCTCTTCTGTAATGTAATTACCCATATAAATTCCAAATGTAATTGGTTTATGAAAACTACATATCTTACTCTACAAAATAATGGTGACCGACTATTTCAATCTCCGTCCAAATTTTAACGAGGGTCGTTTAAAATGAAGTCTTCACATAAATTTTTACTTTAACCGCCAAAAACACCACGATGTCTTAGACTTAGGCTAAAAATTTGTATGAAGGAAATGTTCGCTTTTTTGTTCTGCAAAATAAAACTTATCTAACATTTTTTGGAAAACGCATATTTTAAGAATTATGGCACTTAAAAGCTTTGTAGTGTTTTTAGGTCACTTTTAGGGTCAAAAGTTCAAATCGATAATATATGCACAGATATTATTTTTTATGGCCAATCTATCAGAAACTGCCGGTGGAGCGAACAAAAAAATACTTTTGCAAATTTGGGTGGTCTAATGCAGGGGGCACCTTTTTCGATTTTAGATCTTTTGCCAATTGCGTTTACACGGGTCAATTTTTTTCTTATATGGGGTTCACACTTACGAGAATTTTTTAAAAACGTAGCTCTTAAACTCTCAAAAATAGCAAGGGTGAAATGCACATTATGCGTTCTTAAATTCTTATATAATATGACTGTGCCTCTAAAAAAACAATAAAAAAATTTTTTCTCGATTCTGGTGTTGAGACATAAAATTTTGTAACGTCTGCTTGATTAAAATTTTGGAATTTCCAAAAAAGGACATTAGTATTTTTTTTTACAACGCAAAGAAGAGTGCAGTGACATTCAATGTACATATGAGCAATTGTCATTAACTTTTAATATTTAAGAAAAAAAAAATTTCGATTTTTTTTCGTGGCACATTGATAAGACTTTGTAGGTAAATAACATTATAAATAAGTAATTCAAATCCGTTCGCGTGCATTAATTTGAGCGATCGCACCCAAAACTATGGCGGTTTAAAGTTAAATTTTTTAAAAAAATTGTCAAAATTACGTTTTTTATCCGAAGTTAACCAAACGTACCATTTTGTATTATGCTTACCCAGAGCTAAAATACATATTCAAACATGCATAAAATTTTTGCTAAATATCGAGATATTTGCATCTAACCAATTTTTTTTCTGCACATTTTCCAATATTTTGGAAATAAAAATGTTTCCAGCGGTTTTATTTTTTTTTTAGAAAAATATTACCAAATGCATTAACAAAATCTGAACAAATTCTTAGTTAACACCATTATTCTATCTCTAATAGGTAAGAAACAGCAGCGGTTTAAAGGGAACATTTTTGAAAAAAAAAATTAATAATTTTGAATTTATTTTTTTTAATATTAAATGTCTCATTTTACAGTGTTGTCCTTCACTGAATATTGAAACTATTCAAAGTATGATTAATAATGCTAATATTAAGGTTATTACGAAATATTTTAACGTTATTACTAATTTTATCAAAGTTAAAAAAAATTTAGCGATTTTTCGCGATTTTCGCGACTGCAAAAATCAATGGACTAATTTTGAAATATTATTTGAATAAGACATGTCAAAATCTATCAAAATACATTTCTTTTCTACTTTATTTAAGTAATGTAAGATTTTATATAACCATTAAATTTAAAAGTATCAAAAATTTAAAACAACCAAAAACCACTAAAACGTCAATTGTTTTTGGGTGCGAATGGATTGAAGATAAAGCATTAAAAATACTACCAAACGCGCTTTTCACTGACCAATTTCGATTAGCGGCCTCGATGTGCCTTACAAAAAACGAAAAACAGAAAAACGCCGCGGAATTCGCCAATATTAACTTTTGATCAATGTTGCTTTCCATGATTTATTATATTTGCACATACCATTGTTTCTACATGTTCAACTTTTAGCCATGCACATTTGGCTGTCAAATAATGCAAAACTAAAATATCGAAATTTTGCAAAAAATTTAAAAAGTTCATAAAATTTTTGCAATTGAATATTTTTTGGGTGCGTTTGTAAATCAAGTGGGAAATGGTAAATTATAAAGTTCACAAAGCATTCGGAACCATTCGGAATAAAACTGGGAGTGTGCCTCGCAAAAAACAGACTTTTTAAAAAATTCACGTTTTTTCTTCCTATCTTTGGAGAGCTGCAGCTTCGTAACCATTGCGAGCACATCACTCGAATCAAGCTCAGATTGTGCGCATTTACAAGGGCTTTTATCATGTGTATTTGAATTTAGAATTTACAGTTTGCACCAAAAGCTACAATCAAAAAACCTCGAAAAATCGAAAATTGAAAAAAATTGGTATCAAAGATTTAGGTCCATGTAACTTTTTTCTTATTGATGGCACATCCACTGAACCTACACCAAATAATTGCCTAAGTCTACTGATTAAACGGTAATAAATTTGGAGCAATAGCTTTAACGCACCCAACAATATGGAACTTTGAACGAAAAATTTCATGAGAGTATCAAGCGATTTTTTTACATTTTTCAACTTTGCACGTTCCATACCATGAGATAATGAGACTATTTGCGCTGTGCCTTTGCAGAATTACTCATTATGGTTCCACTAACATATCTACATTCACAGGTACCACCTAGTTTACAAATAAAAATGTTATTGCGAAATTAGTAAAATATCACAAGCGTTAAAAGTTAATGACAAAAGTCCATATATCAAATATTAACAATGTTTGCAAAAGATAAAATGTCATCACAGAAAAGGTCTAAATTTTTTAAGATCTACTTTTATTAGGGGTCATAAAAACCGTGACAAAAAATATTTCTTTTATGTTTTTATGGCTTTTAAAATTCAAGTAGCTAACTCCTTTTTGTTATGTGACATTGCATGCAAACGATTACTGATCGATGTAACATCTTTTGCAATTCGTTAGTCAGGTAAAACCCAATAATGTGATGGAGTTTGACGTCACAATTAAAACAAACGAAAATAAGAATACAAAAAACCGAAACAAAACCGATACGAAAGTAGAAAAAAATTAATTGGTATTGGTTTTTTATTGGTATTGGTTTTGAAGAATAAAAGTATTGGTTTTTAATTGGTATTGGTAGTGGGGAATTGGTATTGGTTTTTTATCGGTATTGGTATCGCACAAATAAAGGTATTGGTTTTTAATTGGTATTGGTTTTCAATTTGAATTGGTATTAACGGGTATTGGTATCGAAAAGGTATTGGTACCCATCATTGGTTAAAAAAAGTCTCAAATTTGTGTTGAGTTGCCTTCGTTAACTATGTATCAAAAAATTTGCATTCTTGTATATTTTTTTATGGGCTATCGATTAAAACTTGCTATTTTTAAATATTTTCAGAACCCGTTCAGAAATTTCACATTTTTTAAAAAACTCAATTTGTCAAAAATCCGGCCACTTTTTTTTTGTTGTTGTATTTTTTTTAAGTTTAGTAGTTTGTCTATCCACACAAAAAAAAACGGAAGTTCGTTTTGCGTTTTTTTTTTTCGAGAAAATCACATTTGAATATAAAATTTCGTAATAATTTTTAATTTTCTTGTATTTGCTTAGTCCGACATGGCGTATGAGTAACCTGACCAACTACTTTTGACTGAAAAGCGGGATCGAAAGGATGAAAAAGCGGGATTTTGATGTAAAAAGCGGGATTTTTTTTAATGAATGAAATTCGACTTGAACGAACCAAGAATACCCTCCACAATTTTGAATAAAAGGCATAAAAAATAATGCATAAAAAATGCATAATTATCTAAAATTTTAAGAATTCTTCTGTAGGAAAAATGTTTAAGAATCTTATAAATTTTCTATAAAAAAAAATCCCTTGGCAACTGTGAATTACCTTAGAATAAATTATTTCAGAGAATGACAAGAATTTCTACAGGAAAAACGTTTTAGAATCTAATAGTTTTTTTATGGAAATATATTTAGAAGCTTAGAATTTATTATATGGAAAAAGAGATTTTTCCTGTAAATAATATTTTAGAATTAGAGAATTTTTCTATAGGAAATGTTTTTTCAAATCTATGATTATTTCCAAAAAGAAAAATATTTTGGAATTTTTCTATAGAAAATTATATCAGAATCGAAGTTTTTTTTGAAAAATCTCCAAGGGTCTGAAAATATTTCTGTTGAGAAATTTTATAAAGGAAATGTGTCTTTGAGTCTGTAAATTTTTCTTTTGAAGTTGCGTCTTAGATTTTTCTTTCTTAAAATGTGTTAGAACCTAATAATTTTTCTATATGAAATTATCTTAGAAAACATTAAAACTTTAAAATTTTCCATTCTTAAATATTTTCTATCGAAAAATGTCCCTTGAAAAAATGGGCATTTTCCGATAGAAAAATCATCTTGGATCTAGTAAATATAATTCTATCTGATCAGGTCTTTTTGATCCGACATTTTTCCACAATTTCAGGATCTGATCAGATGCAATTACGGATCAGATCTACCAGATCTCGAAATTGGAGACAAATTTCGTATATAGTAGATCTTATCAGATACAAATGACATTATTAGATTTTTAAAAATTAGACCAGATCTAATCAATTTTTTCACGGGGCTATAAAATTTAAGAATTTTTTTTTTAGAAAATGGTATCAGATTTTTTTTAGGAAGAAATTTTTAGAAACCGATAATTTTAAAAAATGTTTCAGCATCTGAGGATTTTTGTACGCAAAAAAGTTCTCAGAATCTGAGAACAACCTTAAAATATGAGAATTATTTCAGAATTTTTCTCAAAATATTTCTAAGAGTGAGACATTTTCTATAATAAAATGTTGAATCTGATCATTTTTATCCGATATGAGAATTAAATAACTTTTTTATATGAAAAGGGTTTTAGAATCTGAACATTTTTCAGTAGTTAAAATTCCCTAATATCCGAAAAATTTTGTGAAGGAAACATGTATTTAAGTTTACTCCTTTTTTTATTGAAAGCTTTTTTCGGAATATTCGAAGTATCACAATGAAAAAATTTTATGTAAAATTAATTTTGATTTAAATCAGTCCAGTAGGGTTCCCTTGTGAACATGTTTTTTGAGTAAACAAAATTTTTCTTAACATCTTTATACGGTAAGAAATAGTTAATATGCTCAAAAGTATATTTCTCAAAATATTATTAAAATAGCCTAAAAGTTGTACTTTGCTAATCCAAAAGCCAAAAAGCGGGATAAAGCGGGATGAAGCGGGACTTTTGTTTAAAAAGCGGGATCAGAATTCAAGGCGGGATGAGACATCAAAAAGCGGGATAATCCCGCCAAAAGCGGGATGGTTGGTCAGGTTACGTATGAGTAACCTGACCAACTGCTTTCGAATGAAAAGCGGGATCGAAAGGTTGAAAAAGCGGGATTTTTTTTTAATAAGTGAAAATTCTGGAAATACTTTTAAGGGATTGTATTTTTTTTTATTTAAAAAAAAAATGCATAAAAACTTTGACTAGAAAAATTTTATTTTGATTACGTCAGCAACATAGTCTCTAGTCTAAGGAATTTTTTACCAACCATGGGATAAAATGTTTTAGAATCAAATAAATTGCATATGAAAAACTAAAATTAAATTAGAGTCGTGGACTGAATCTGATAACTTTTCTTAACATTTTCTAAGAGAAGGTAAATTTCATATATTCTTTATAGAAAAATGTTTCAGAACTCGAGACCGATAATTTTAAAAAAACGTTTCAGCATCTGAGGATTTTTGTACACAAAGAAGTTCTCAGAATCTGAAAATTACCTTAAAATATGTGAATTATTTCAGAATTTTTCTGTGCATTCGATTTTGGAAATTTTTTATATAGAAAGAATGTTTCTGAATCTCAAAATATTTCTAAGAATGATACATTTGCTATAATAAAATGTTGAATTTGAGAAATTTTATCCGATTAAAGAACTATTTTATATGAAAAGGGTTTTAGAATCTGAACATTTCTCAGAAAAAGGTTATTATCTCTACATATATGAAAAATATTTTAGAATCTAAGAGTTTTTCTGTAGTTAAAATTCCCTAATATCCGAGAAATTTTGTGAAGGAAACATATATTTAAGTTTAATACTTTTTTTTGAAAGCTTTTTTCGGAATATTCGAAGTATCCCAATGAAAAAATTTGATGTAAAAATTTAATTAATAAAAAAAGGGTTCTCTTGTGAACAGGTTTTTTGAGTAAACAAAATTTTTCTTAACATTTCTTTATACGGTAAGAAATGGTTAATATGCTCAAAAATATATTTCTCAAATTAATAAAATAACCTAAAAATTGTACTTTGCTATTCCAAAAGCCAAAAGCGGGATAAAGCGGGACTTTTGTTTAAAAAGCGGGATCGGAATTCAAGGCGGGATGAGACATAAAAAAGCGGGATAATCCCGCCAAAAGCGGGATGGTTGGTCAGGTTACGTATGAGTAACAAATCAACGAATTTCGCAAATGTTTGTAGCTCATACGCTATGTTGAATAACAAAATACAAGCAAATTACAATATTGTTATGAAATTCTAAATTTAATTTCGATTTTCTCGAAAAAAAACAAAGAACGCGTTTCTGATTTTTTTGTCGACAAACATCATAATTAAAAATAAAAATTAATAAAAATTAACAAAATTTAAAGTTTAAGAACGGACTCTGAAAATGTTCAAAAGCACACCAGAACGTAATATATAAGGAGTTACGAGTAGTGAACAAGTAACGATGTATTAAATTTACTCACGTGATTGTAATTAAGTAGAAAAAATATGCCCGTGATTCAAAAATTCCTTTCGTGATCCCATCTCTGGATTAAAAAAATGCATTTTAGTATAAAATATTTATTTTTTTATGTTATTAGAATGCATTATGTATTCAATTACAAATAATGCATTATTTCAATTTTTTAAATAATACATAATGTAACCAAATATAAGTCACTTATGATTTAATGTTTAGAAATAATAAATTTGAAATACATTTTTTGCATTAATCATGCATTACGTAACAAGTTATTAGTAAAACATTATTTTTCACATTGAAATAATATGTTGTTGAACAAATGTTTGGTAATACATTATAAAATAATGCTACAAATAAGGGATATATATTACCTGGTAATGTGTTACATAATCACCCCCCATTACCAAAGTTTTGCTGGGATGTAATACAACAATACATACATGCAAAACAACCCAGCAAAAACTTGGCAATGGGTACTCCTTCTCGTCTCGCTTACCTGGTAATGGATATGAATACTACTAATTACCATTAGCATTACTTTACGACAAAAAAAGGCAAAATGTGTTAATGTAATTAATAGGGTGCACCAAAAAAACGAAGTTGTTAGATATTGACCGGGCCCCCCCTACACACAGAGAAAAAACATGTTTGGAGCATGATTAAAGCACACCAAATCACACAGAGTGGAGGGGCAACATAGTA
Organism: Pegoplata infirma; assembly: GCA_963921195.1. Taxonomy (NCBI): domain Eukaryota; kingdom Metazoa; phylum Arthropoda; class Insecta; order Diptera; family Anthomyiidae; genus Pegoplata; species Pegoplata infirma. Next base: position 111,969,759 of record OY992536.1, on the reverse strand, counting down.
TGGTTGACCCATTTGAGCATATATATGATTGTGACAATCATACTATGATCATTAACATTTAAAAAAAATACAATTTTTTATCATACTATGATCAGCGAAGATCATAATATGGTCGCTACAATCATGTTATGATAATGTTATCAATCATACTATGTTGCCCCTCCATTATGGTTGTCACAATCATAATCCTTCTCTGCGTGTAGAAATGTGCATTTGGGGGTAAAAACATGTCTCACAAAATTTTAGGAAAATCGGATATGGGTAAGACCTGCCGCATCGGCCCTGAAGTTTGAAAATCGAATTACAAGGGGAATATATGACTTTTTATCCATTTTCTCAATTTTTTCGATATTTTGAGTTAAGTTTGAATACAAATGGTCACAGAATTGTGATTTGGAGTAAAATGTCTATCGAATATGGTATTAAAAACTAAAATCGGTTGAAAATCAGCCAAGTTATTACAACTTCCCCAGGCAACTAACGTGTGTCACACCATTTAATCAAAGGATTCGAGCCCCATTTTTGAAATTTATTGAAATTATTTACTGTAACAACATTTTTTTATTCTTCAAGTCCCAATGTACTTAGAAGATAAGTATTTTTCATATTGCGTTTTGCTAACTTGTTTTAAATAAATGCTAAAGTGGTCTGAATTTTTCAACACTATTTTCAAATCTCCAATTTTAAATTTTTATTTTTTTTGTTATAGAAATTTTAAAAAATCGACTATTGGAGTTTAAGGATTTGTTAAGCACATATAAAGGAATAAAACCCACAAAAATTGTAGGATTTGCTGTTTTCATTTTGCTATTACAGTGATGTAATTTCGGCGGATTTCGGGAAAGTAGTGATTTTTGGCCCTTTTTTAGCTTTTATTTATTTTTTTTTGTTTTTTTTACAAACTTTATATATTTTGGACCGAATTATATCAACACGACATAAAATACATCAATTCGCAAATTTAGGGCAAAATTGAGAAATTAAAAATTGCCCCAACTAAAGGTCAAAGGTCAAATTTTAGAAGATTTTGAATTTTTAAACATTAACAGATTTTCTGAGTGGAAATGTATGAAACTACATGATATCATTTTAAAAGGTCTTAACATATGTCTGTTTATTTAAATTCAGAATTTTAACCCTTTGGTGCTGGTGGGGCCTATTTGACCCTTTGAACAAAATACATTTACATTATTTCCATTAAATGAAAAAAAATTATAGGCCCCAACAGCACTTAAGGGTTAAATTACTAAATTTTAATTACTTACCATAAAGTTTAGACCAATTAAAATAACATCAAGTAGATTCAGCAAAATCCGCCCAGCAAATCTGTTATGTGGTGTTTCTGTTAAACGGACGAAACAATACACGAACGAACGCTACCCGTACGAATTCGTAATGATATCAGTTTCCATAACATTTTCGTTTGATTACGTTATTTTTTTTCGTTAGTTACGTTTGTCTTGACCATTTGTCAAATTACAGTATTGCCACAAAGTTTTTTTTTAGTTTTTGTTTATTTTTTTCATACAAAAATTATCTAAACTAAAGGAAGTGGCACATCAACACATCAGCTAAAGAAAACAGCTGATCAAATTTCATGTTTATAAAAAAAACATACAATTATAATCATATCAGAGTTTTTTATTTATTATAGCTAAAAAGTTAATTCAATTTTAATAAAAAACAAATGAAAACAATAATTTGTATGATGACCCGTGGCTTTTAAATTGTTAATATAAATTGGTAAAATCCGTCTTTTTTCACTGATTTGTTTAAATATAAATTTTTTTCAAAGCATTTAGTTATAAAACATTCACATTTTTTAATTTTATAAATTAATATTACTTATTTTTGTTATAAATTCACATTTTTCACTTATTTTGTTAAATATTACACAAAAAACTCCTTGACGAATGGTATTTTTCATTCGTGTGGTTTTGGTGTTTTTGACATTTCAATTCGTGTTGTAGAAACGGAAAAATATGAAGAAAAATTACAACTTTTACGTTTTCGTTCGACTAAAATGACATCCGCAATACAGAACCTCAAATTGATTTTTGTATGTCATTTGGACGAACGAAAATGAAAATTCGAAATAGAGAAACTGGACATTAATGTTTAAAAATTCAAAATTTTCTAAAATTTGACCTTTGACCCTTAACAAGTGCAATTTTTTATATCTCAATTTCGCCCTAAATTTGCGAATTGATGTATTTTATGTCGTGTTGATATAATTCGGTCCAAAACATATAATGTTTGTAAAAAAAAACAAAAAAAAAATAAATAACAGCTAAAAAAGTGCCAAAAATCACTACTTTCCCGAAATCCGCCGAAATTACATCACTGTAATAGCCAAATGAAAACAGAAAATCCTACAATTTTTGGGGTTTTTATTCTTTTATATGTGCTTAACAAATCCTTAAACTCCAATAGTCGATTTTTTAAAATTTCTTTAACAAAAAAAAATAAAAATTTAAAATTGGAGATTTGCAAATAGTGTTGAAAAATTCAGACCACTTTAGCATTTATTTAAAACAAGTTAGCAAAACGCAATATGAAAAATATTTATCTTCTTACAAGGGAAGTATCTCAACCCTTATGAACCGATTTGCCTGAAACTTAAAATATATATTAAAAAGACGATTTTAAGGTTGGGGTGTCTCGGCTTATCGGCCATATCGGTGTTTAAAAATTTCGTTGTCCCCTTATGAAATCATGTGGCCCTTCGGGAAAATTTTGATAACTTTCGAACTAACAGGAATATCGTCTAGGGCAAAAATACGTATCGACTTAATTTTAATAAAGATTATTTCTTATTAATTTGGATATCGTAGGTCTATGTCTTCACATAGATACCCCCCAAAATTTACGCATTTTCCTGAAAAAAATATTTAAAGAAGCCGAATTTTTACAAGGTTTTGCCGCCATTAGATAGGCATTAAAAAAACCTTTCTTCTCATATGAAAACATCATACAGTTTCTTAAAAAGAAATGGCTGAAAAATCCAAAAAACGATTTTTTCGCCATTTTTTGACCCATGTTTTGAACCCCTAAATCCACGATATGGCCGATAAGCCGAGACACCCCAACCTTAGAATTATCTCTTTTATATATATTTTAAGTTTCAGGCAAATCGGTTCATAAGGGTTAAGATACTTCCCTTGTTAGTACATTGGCACTTGAAGAATAAAAAAATGTTGTTACAGTAGGTAATTTCAATAAATTTCAAAAATGGGGCTCGAATCCCTTGATTAAATGGTCTGGCACACGTTAGTTGCCTGGGGAAGTTGTAATAACTTGGCTGATTTTCAACCGATTTGAGTTTTTAATACCTTATTCGATAGACATTTTACTCCCAATGACAATTCTGTGACAATTTGAATTCAAACTTAACTCAAAATATCGAAAAAATTGAGAAAATGGATAAAAAGTAATTTTTTCCCCTTGTAATTCGATTTTCAAACTTCAGGGCCGATGCGGCAGGTCTTACCCATATCCGATTTGCCTAAAATTTTGTGAGACATGTTTTTACCCCCAAATGCACATTTCTAGGGGGGGGGGGGCCCGGTCAATATCTAACAACTTCGTTTTTTTGGTGCACCCTAGTAATTAACATTGAAATTGGGAGGTAATTAGTTAGTCAGAAATTCATGAGACACATGTTTTGAGCCGGATTCGGATATAAATTTTTTTGCATAAATTTTCCCACAATTAGCTTTTTCTTGGCTATCGTTCAGCGGGTATTAGGACACGCAATTCAGAAGTTTAGTATTACCGGGACGCACTTGTTTACCAAAAAAAAAAAGATCAGAAAGCTATTTGACAGTAAATTTAACCTTAAAATTAATATAAGTGTACAAATACACGTATGTCAATGAAATTTGTTGATTTTTATTAGTGTTTTAGTTTTTAAATATTCTAACGTCTGTTTTAAATTTCCAAAATTCCCACAATTATATTTAACCACATTATAAAACATGTGTGTTGCTTCTAGTGCTACTTACTTCCACTACCACTACCACAATTAAGTATAAATTTATATTTTTACATATTTTAAAGCGTTGAAATTTATTAAACAAAATAAACACACTGTGGTTCAAACAATTTTATGAATTTCTGGAAGTTCAATGGGCACTAGAGATGCCAAACGGGAAATCCCGAAATTTCGGAAATATTCGAAACTGACAAATTGAGGTATGTTTTTCAATCCCGAGAATTTCTGGAATTGACAGATCACGAAAAATCAGGGGGCTTATAGTGCGTTTACATTGGAAATCTAATCCTGTAAATTGCGATTTTAATCTTCTTTGTAATCTGTACCGTTTACATTGTAAACATACTTTGCGGCGTCATCAAAATGGCAGGCTTTCTGTCGGTGTTTTTCAGTGTTGGAAAATGAAAATAATAGAAATTCAGTGTTGTATTGAACTTTGCCGATTTGCGTTTGCCGATTAGAGTCTAATAGTGCGTTTACATTGGATTTCTAATCTAGTAAATTTCGATTTTAATCTACTTTACAATCTGTACCGTTTACATTGGCATTTTTTACATTTGAGAAGATTAAGATTGGCATTTATAACAACAAGTTGGTAATAAATGTGTGTGACTGCGCCAAAGACAGCGACGGTAATTAGTCGTCGTATGAATAACAAGGACAGTGACGGCGTTTACAAATAACAACGACGGCGGCATAAACATACTTGGCGGCGTCATCAAAACGGCAGGCTGTGTGTCGGTGTTTTTCAGTGTTGGAAAATGCAAATAATTGAAATAGAGAGTTGTATCTAACTTTACCAGATTGCGTTTGCCGATTAGAGTCTAAACTACTAGATTAAAAAAAAATAATTTGTATGGGCAATCTAATAGATTGAAACTGGATTGGAGCCACAATATACTTTAAGCTAGCTTCGAGGACCAGTGTAAATGCACTATAAACTATTACGCTCTGGATACACCAACATAAAATTGTAGATAACATAAGAGATAACGTCGGCAGAATTTTTTTGTATTTTCATTTTATGTTAAAGGGTGGGTAATCGTAATTTATGTTAACTCATTTTTTTCAGGAATTTGTTGATGAAGGTCGTTTGGATTTTATTTTTTATTTATTTTTTTAATACATATAACAAATTTTTTTTAAATTAAAAAGCTTTAATTTAACGTTATTTAGTTACTTTCTTTCAAAAACCACATTTATTAATTATAAAGCAAATGTTTTTTGTGTATTTGTATTTTTCCAAAATGTCGCCATCAAAAAACTCATGAATTTGACGTTTCTTATGTTAACATAATTGTTAAGACTTATGTTTGGAGAACTATGTTAACATTTATTTCCAACACAAATATGTATAACATTTGACTATGGCACACGAGAAATAACACGATTTTGATGTATGTCGGAATAAATGGCCACATAATTATAGAAGGTGGAGCCAGTGGGTTAGATTGAAAAACAAAATTAGTGTGGGCAATCTAATAGATTGAAACTAGATTGGAGCCATAATCTATTTTAAGCTAGATTAGAGGACCAGTGTAAATGCACTATTAGGGATTTTTATGTTTAGTGTCACAATTGACTGCACTAAAATTAAACATCTGTTTAATCAGCAAAACATTTGCTAGACTACCTTCATTTTGACTCTACTCAGAAAAAAACAATTTTTTTAATTTTTGTTCTTTTTAATGAAAAAATCGTGTTTTTTTTCGATTTGTGAAAAAGTCATTTTGGTCGGACAAAGTTTTCTGCATCAAAAGTGACCTCAAAACTGTGCTTGCTTTAAAATTTTTATTTTTTTTTTTAATCTTTACAAATAAATATTTTTTTTTATCCTTTTTGATATATTCATAAAAAAGTATTTTTTTCCTTTCTGTGACATCGTTATCCTGTCACTAAATAGGGCCACAACGAAATTTTGATGTTTTTGAACACATTTCAGCGCCACAGATAGAAAAAACTTTTTTGTGAATGTGTAAAAATTATAAAAAAATGAAGAGTAAGTGAGATTTTGTAAGCCAGACTTAAACTTCAATTAACGAACAGAAGATATTGATCGATTTCAAAAAGATTTTGCTGGTATGTTTCTAGAATGGCTGGGCCATCTTTTCCGGGTAGCCATTTCCGGGTAGCCATTTCCGATCGGAGAAAAAAAGTATAAAAAACGGCTTATTCTACTATCTGTAGTGAAAGTCTTAAAAAAATCGGTTCAGCCGTTTTTGCGTGATTGGTACACTCAAAATAATCACTCTGTTAAATTACAGAGATACTCTGCTGAGCCAGCAGAAAATACCATAGATTTCCAACCAGCAAGATTTTTTGTTATTTTACGAAGTAAACTCTGTAAAATGATTTCGATAAAAAAAAACTGTAAATTTATCGAATTATCTGTAAAATATTGATAAAACCGAAAAGAATTTTACCAAAAAAACTCTGTAAATTTACAAAGTTTTAGTTAAATGCCTTTTATGAGTTCAAAATTTTACAAAAAAAAAATCTGTAAATTTACAAAGTTTTAGTTAAATCCATTTTAAACTTCTCTGCATCAAAAACTTTACTTAAAATTAAAAAAATTAAAAGTATTATTTTGTTAAATTTTCCCGCTTAAATGCTTCCAAATTGTAAATTTGCTTTTTTTATTTTTGTCAATATTACGAGTTTTTAAAAAGTAACTCCAAATTTTACGTCGTCCTCGTAAAATTTACCAGTTTTTATTGTAATTTAAGACACTTTTTAAAGAGGGGTTTATCGGTCATATTTGGAAGTCTTTTGAAGTGATTTTTATTTTTACAGAGCAATAAGTAAAATTACAAATGAAATTTAGTATTATGGTTGCGAGAAAAAAACAAAAAATTGTTTCTAAAATACGTATTTTAACAAAAAAAACTGTTTATTATCTGTAAAATAGAGATTACAAAGAAAAAAGTAAAATTACAGATAAAATTTTGTTTTTCGGTCACAAGAAAATACAAAGTATTTTCTTAAAATCTGTATTTCGACAGATATCTTTGTCAAATATCTGTCGAATTGAGATTACAGTCATTTTACAGAGTATTTAACAGAGTAATTATTTTGAGTGTATGCCTTTAGATCTAAAGTAGAGTGTATGCGCACCACCATGTTTGAATCAAATACAAGTTTGAATAATTAAATAACATTTTTATTTAGCATTGTTAAACCATATAAAAAAGTCTGTAGTACCGAATAGCAAAGCCGTAAATCGACTCACCGGGCATTATAACGAGGAATTGGTGTATAAGAAACACACATTTCGCATACATTCTCAAAGACTTAAAACATTTAACATCTGCTTTTGTATGCAAAAATTTCAAGTCATCGATTTTTGTATATGTATGTAAAATTTGTTTACTTTACAACTTTAATAGTAACTGTGCATTAGGGCGGAGCAATTTTAAATTTTTCAATTTTGCTTTGTGTGTCTTGAAAATTATTCTATGAGAACAGTTTTAATTAGTAATGAAAATAGTGATGACGAGCTAGAAAAAAACCTACTCCAAATATTTGTTTGACACATTTTGATTTCCAAGTCAGAAAAAGGAGCTAAAGACATTAACCCATAGTTTAAATTTTTGTGGGACAAATGGGAAAGTGATGCGTAAAAAAACAGTTTATCTTTTTGTTAACATAGCCAATCCTTTTCAAATGACAACCTCAGCCTCTGTCCAGAAAGGACTTGGTGTCCCCTGTTTTAATTACAAACGAGGCCCTGTTGACCAAATTTAAAATTGCTAACGAATCGTCCAAAAAATGTAAACGAAACCGAAAACAACTGATGACGACTTTCGGCTATGATGACGCCCTATGCTCCAGTAGCAGTTAAAGGAAATCATATATATATTAAATTTTTGTGTGGAAATAATGACCTCAAGTGACAGGTAAGAAAAAACGGTGTATATTCCCTTATTTGATTTTGTTTGAAACATTGGTACCAAAATACACCACATATGGCCTTTAAACTGGCCTAACGCTATTAGTTTTCGAGATATATGCATCTTTATGTTCGAAAAACACTGTAATTCCGTTTTAGCAATTTTTTCACATTTATGTGCATATATCTCGAAAACTAATAACGATAGGCCAGTATAAAGGTCATATTTGGACTCAGCAGTCTCCATCCTGAAAGTTTAAACTAAAGTAGTACAGAGGATCCTTAGCAACATGTATTTTTTTTAATACTTTAAAAATATAATTTTTTGAGATAAAGTCTTCCAAAAATTAGGGACAAACCAATGACCTTTGATCTTTACAAAAAAAAAAAAATTATTGTGCATGTCATTTTAAAGAATATCTCATTACATATTATTTTTAACCTGAATGAGGCCTGTACCTTGAGTAGTTTTTAAGATAACGGCATTTATGTCTGAACAGTTTTGTCGAATATGTACGATTTTTCTAATTTTCAAGACCCCATATCTTAAATACTAGAATGACCAGAACCCTTTAGAGTGGAACTTAAAATTTAAATTTTAGATTTTTAATACAGACGGATCGTAATATTGTGAAATTGGGTGCAAAAATTATTGGGTACAATTTTCAAGAAAATCGAAGTAGTTTAACCCGTGCCGCTTTGAGGTCAAAGTTTCGGGTTTTGGGGAAAAAGTACCATGACTTCGAAAAAATTAAAAATAATTTTATGAAATTAATTAAATTATGTTTTTTTTTTATTTAGCATCTACTTAAAATTACTTGAAAAAAATTATGTCAACTTTCTATGACATCATTAACCCGTTCAAAATTTTAAGCAAAAAATTACCATGAATTTATGGGGGTACTTCAAATGAGTATTTTCGATTTCTTAAAAATTTTATTAAACAAAATTTTTAAATTTAACATTTCTATAAGAGTCATTTATAAAAAACATCCTAAAGATGAAATTTTTAAAAAATTGGGGATATCCACCGACTCAATTTTTTTTGGAGCCGTTTGATTGAAATTTTGGTAATATTTGATTTTTGTGAAAATCGATTTTCGAATAAACTGACCAAATTTGTATTGTTTGTTGCTTCATTTGATCAAAGTAATTATGAAATTAACCCATATTGGCAGGGGGCAAATGTGACCCAACCAGCAAATTTAAAATTTTTTTCTAGAACTTTGAGAATTTTGTTGCTTCAAAATCTTTTTGGTGTTTTATTACATACTAATTTATAGTGTCCTACCGAATATTTGTCTTTTAAATTGGCAAAAAATCAGTATTCGGCTTCAGCCACATTTTTGGCAGAATACTAAATAATTATATAAAATTTGTACTGATGTGTTAAAAAATGTTTTTTTAGCAAAAACATTTTATACAGTGTTTTTCTCACGAACATTTGGTCGAAGCCGAATATTCGGCTCTATTTTCATTATTCGGCCGAAGCCGATTATTAAAAAAATATTTATATATTAAAAATAAGTAAAAAAGTTAAATTCGACTTGACCGAATCCATGAATGATTTTAGTAATTTTTGAGTTTTTTTTGAGTTTAAATTTTTTTGAGTTTAAAATTTTTTTTCGAGTCTAAAATTTTTTTTCACTGTAAATTTTTTTGAGTGTAAAGTTTTCTTTTAATCTAAATTTTTTTTTAGTGAACAAAACACTTAGTAAAATATTTTTGGTAGAAAAAAATTTTTCAACACGTTAGTACACATTTTTTTATAATTATTCTATATTCGGCCAAAAATGTGGCCGAAGCCGAATACTGATTTTTTTTCCAATGCCGAATATTCGTTCGGACACTATAAATAAGTATGTAATAAATCACCAAAAAGATTTTGAAGCAATAAAATTCTCAACATTCTAGAAAAAAACTTTAAATTTGCGGCTTGGGTCACATTTGCCCCTCTGCCAATATGGGTTAACGATGTCCAATAAGATTAATAATTCATAACTGAATTAATTTGATCAAATGAACAACAAACAATACAAATTTGGTCAGTTTATTCGAAAATAGATTTTCACAAAAAAAATATTACCAAAATTTTAATTTCCTTGAAATCCGCAAAAATCAAACGGCTCCAAAAAAAATTGAGTCGGTCGATATCCCCAATTTTTTGAAAATTTCATCTTTAGGATGTTTTTTATAAGTGACTTTTATAGAAATGTTAAATTTAAATATTTTGTTTAATAAAATTTTTAAAAAATCAAAAATACTCATTTGAAATACCCCCACAAATTCATGGTAATTTTTTGCTTAAAATTTGATGTCATAGAAAGTTAACATATTTTTTTCAAGTAGTTTGGGGTAAATGTTAAATAAAAAAAATCATAATTTAATTAATTTTATAAAAAATAATTTTTTTAATTTTTTTGAAGTCATGGTCCTTTTTCCCTAAAACCCGAGATTTTGACCTCAAAGCGGCACGGGTTAAACTTCTTCGATTTTCTTGAAAATTTTACCCAATCATTTTTGCACCCAATTTCACAATATTACGACCCATCCGTATTAAAAATCCAAAATTTGATTTTTAAATGCCACTCTAATATGTATATTAGCTCCACCCTACTGTGCATCTGTTTGTTTAAATGTATTTGATTTGTATGTATTGGACTAATACCTGACCTTACTACTTATATACTAAAATACACATCCATAAAAACAAACATATTTATTCAAAATTTATATAAAGTTATATTCACTAACCATAAAATTTAAGTACAAGAGCCCTAAGGATACGACGACCATAACTGATGAAATTTGCATAAGAATTAAACTTTTTTTATACTCGATTTCTTATCGATACAACGTAGAAGATGTGTACCTAGTCAAAAGTTATGTAAATTTATGCAAATAAGATAATTTTGTCCTAAAAATAATTTGAAAATTTTGTTGTCCATGTCAATATACTGACTGGTGTGTACATTTATTTTCTGATAAAGATGACATTTTATTGAATTTATTTAAGACATTAGCATTATTTAATATGTTTGCCTATAAGTTACGAAGGTGGGTTGAAAAGTTCATGATTGCTTTTTTTTCGGCACCGACCGGTCGCAGAATCCTCCTGTTTCAACTGCATCTGGGTGTCTGGTATGTGTTGATAAATAACCAATGTTATCCGTTTCAAAACCCTTTAAATTAAATACCGGTACCAATACCAATACCGAAACTCAGTTTTGGTATCGGATACCGGAATACAAAAACCTTTTGATTCGGTACCTAAAAAACCATGTTTTTTTACAAAACAAAAAAATTTAATAGAAAGTTTGTAATTTTTTTGGTTTTTGTAAATGAAAAATCGTACTCCAAATGCCTTCCCGAAGTCTCATAAAAATCAAAAAAAATTTTGGGCATCCACATCGTGGATTAATTAAAAATTTCGAAAAAAAACATACTTTAACCGCGATGCGGGAGGAGAAGAAAATTATTGATTTTTACGAAATTTTTATGGAGTCATTTTGACTCCCAATAGAAACTTTCTGAACCCCTTCCGTAAAGTATAGTTTTTTGGGGATTTTTATTTAATCCGCGATGTGGGTGTCCAAGGATTTTTTTTGATACACAACCAACCAACCAAGTTTTTGCTCTAAAAAATTTTGATTAATTACGCAAAAGCACTTGGTGAGTTAAATTTTTACCAAAAATGTGGTAAATAAGTGTAAGTGTTTTTTGGGTGTAGGACTTCGGGGAATACTATCAGGAGGTTTTCCACCAAAGTATAATTTTTTGAAGTGGTTTAACTCGTAGAAATCGCCAATGATGTAACGATTTCGTGATTTTTTATTACAGGTAGAGCCCGGTTTAACGAATCTCGATTTAACGAATATTCAATATAACGAACGACAAAAAATTTAACATTGACTACCTTATTTAACGAACGTTTGAACAATTTTACGCTTGATATAACGAACGACCTACATATGGCGAAAGATGTACCAATTCGTAGCACAATTAATGGAATTTTACCAATGAAACTGCACACGTGTGCACGCGTGCACTATCTTGATAAAAAAAATAACTTTTTTCTTGGCCATATGGGTTCGTTTTTTTTTTAATCTTCGTTAAATCGGTCCAATAAGTTGGCATAATATTCGCCGTTTATTGTTTTTCCCTTTTGAAGGTAATCGATGTGGATTATTCCGCGTGCATCCCAAAAAACTGTTGCCATCACTTTTTTGGCCGACAAACTTGTCTTGGCCTTCTTCGGTGCCGGTTCATCCTGAGAAACCCATTGCTAAGACTGCTGCTTGATCTCCGGAGTGGTGTAATTGATCCTTGTTTCATCCACATTTACAAAACGCCGCAAAAAGTTCTAAGAGTCATGGAGTTATTTATCCTCCCTCGTATATTATTGATTCATGATCGATTCTCAGACACTCCGTGTGGCCGTCGTCTATGGAGGACACGAAGCAGTCCAAAATAAAAAGCTAGGCCAGTGCAAATAGGTACTAATATTTCTTATGGTCACAGGATGAAAAGTGAATTTCTTCAATGAAACAGTTTTATGTCAGAATAACTTCAAAGTCCTGCACTTTAATTAAGAGGATAAGAAAATTACGGTTGTCTCGGCCGCCCCTTTTGTAGGTGTGGTCCGGCCCCCTTAAAAACACTCTTAGATGGCATTTTAGCAAAAATGCTAAAAAAATAAATACGTAAATACGTGTTTAGTATTAAAATTGAAAAAAAAAGAAATTTTAAGCTTTTATACGTTTTTTATATTTTTAGAATTTTTTTTCGTTTGACGTTTTCGGTATCGGTAATACCGTAACCGATTCAACTGAAATACCGTAACCGTTACCGATACCGAAATAAATAAAAAATCGATACCGATATCGATACCGTTATTCGTTTCGATTGCCAACCTTGTAAATAACCAATAAACGTCCCAAGTGATGTTGGATATACTACCACATACAAACTCATTTTGTACTCAACTCTCAGTCACCCTCGTAAAAATAACTTAATAAATGTTTATGTAAAGTTTTTATTAAAATTGTTTAACTAAACAACCAAAACTTTTCAAATGAATTTCGCTTTTATTTATAAATAATTTTTTTTTTGCACAACTTACAATTATAATATTTTTAAATGAATTTAGGCGTAAGAGAATAAATCGTAGTCAAATCAAAAAATTTCATACTCATTCAATTTAAAAAATTTCAGTCTCAATTTTAAAATTTTAGTTTTTGAATTAAGTATTCAAGAACTCCTTTTCATTTCATGATACACTGAATGAAATAACAATACTGAAATAAATTATTATATTACGTTAGTGAATGAGTAATATTAACTCTTAAGAAACATTTAAAATAGATATGTGATCGTGGGTGAGTTTTTTTTTTTGAACGATCACGCACTCTCACCAAGGAAACATTTTAATCACGCACTATCTTTTATTTTTTCTACTCACGTGAGCGTACATGAACGTGAGGAAAATGAAAAATCGTGCGTGATTAAAATTTTTTCTTAGTGAGCGCGTGTGATCGTCAAAAAAACTCACCTACGATCACATCTATATTTTAAACGTTTCTTAAGAGTTATTATTACTCATACGCATGAGAAATATATCCTATTATTGTAAAATATTAGCATAGTGTAATGTTCAAATTTATTTTCTCGAAAAAAAGGCAAAAAACATATCTGAAAATTTCAGAACAGAAAATACCTAGAATTGTGGCATGTTTGATAAATAAAGTTTAAGATTAAATTTGAAAAACTCAGAACTTCTTCTTAAAATTTTCCTGTTTTCCGGAAGCCATCCGAGTTATAGTTTTCGAGTTATTTCATGATCAAATTTCTTAAGACCAAGGTTTAGTTTTTAGTTTTTTTAATTTATTTTTTATTTTCAATACAATTTAAATTAATAAATATAAAATTAACCCGAATTTAAATTGACAAAGTTGAGATATATCTAAACTAGAAAATTTAGATTTTACATGAAATCGATCTTCGGAATAAAATTTTCACTTCAAGAACTTATGTAAAAGATTTCTGTGACAATTGTCAAGGCAAATAAAAACCTTTTAATGTATGACACTTGCTTTTTCAAGCAACTTTATCAGAGTTTTTTTTATAAAAAATTTTAAAACTTCAAGCGAAATTTTTGAATTTATCGAAATTCTCATTAAACACTGGTCCACTAGTTTCGCATTCATAGCACTTCAAAAAAGTGGTGAATCTGCCCTCTATACCCTATCTCATTTTCCTGTGTATATATTTATTTAAAATTTTATTAAATTATAACTATAAAGATTGGAATAGCTGCTTTTTTGTTAATACTCGTACTGTGACTCAAATATATAATGAAACAGTATATATTTGGAAGCAGTTCTTTAGAGGAAAAATTATCAATACGAAACCTGATTATTATTATTATTCGACTATTTTTTTAAAAAGTGCAATATAGAAAAATTTTCAATATTTAATTTAAGCTTCCAGATTGAGTAAATATTAAATTAAATACGAGGGTCGCTCTGGAAAATGAAATTATTTATAGACATTTTATAAAAAGAAATTTAAAAATAGTTCTATGTCGAATTTTTCCAAGTTCAAACAATTAAAATTTAAAAAATGGTCTTATAGTTTTTATTCAGTAATCAACTTATTTTGCAAACAAATCAACCAAAAATGGAATTTTTTAAATACAGTAGAAGAAATCCGCATTATTTGACCCCCAATTCTTTAGACCACCAATTTTTTGTAAACAAAGAAAAATTTAAATTATTTTAATATTTCATTACTATACACTTAAATTAATAAACAATAAAATCTTGGCTTTGTTTACAAAAAATTGGTAGTCAAAATAGTCGATTGATAACAATCAGGTTTAATATTGATAACTTTTCCTTAAAAGAACTGCTATCTAATTTAAGCTGTTTCATTATATGTTTGAGTCGCTGTATGTATTTATGTAAGTTATAATAATTAAATATACCTCTATTTTAAATTTGATAATTTTAATAGACGGTTACGTTTTACAAAGTACAGTTTGACACTGACCCCATTATATATGATTAATAAAACAAAAAATTATTGTTTATGTCTTTTTGAATCAATTTAATTAAATTGATAGTGTGGTTTAAATTACGGATTGTATATATTTGACACAATGAAATAAAATTAGTTTGAAGATGGGGAATTGAGTGAATTGTCTTGACAGAAGTTGTTGGGTTATACTTTTCGTTATGGATTATCCGGTCTATGTGATGAGTCTTTGACTCCGCTACCTCTAACATAAATAACCTTGGATTATGTGTGGTACAATAAAAGCAAACTGTTAGAAAGTGTAAGTGTTTTTAGTCCGCCCCTTTTGTGGGCGTGGATATACATATATAAAAGATAATAAAAGTATTGCTTGCATTTTATAAGTTGCAATTTAAATTTTTAATAAGCGAGCACTTCATAATAAATGAATGTTAAAACATTCATTGGGTGGGGGAGGGTGTTCCCCACTGAATCCCATATATGTTAAAATCTGCTAAGTAGCAAGCAGATTAGTAAGTGTCAGAAATCTCAAAAAACATGAAACCGTTTTTTTTTATTTTTTAGTAGGAATATAAAATAATGGTTTTCTAGGAGAGTATTTGAAATAAGGACAAAAACTAACCCTAAAAATTGCAGATAGAGGGTTAATATATTCCAAGATAAGAACCGCCATTAAATTTTACTGAACACATCTATAAACACCATTTTTCTCAGAAGTAAATTTTCTAAATTTGTTTGTTATCCGTGGGTCACATCTTTATCATTCAAAAAAAAAAATGTAAATATATATTAAAATATTAAAGAAGAATGCATCATATGAAAATCTATTTAAACTGACCATTAATTTATAAAATTGTATTGGTAGTAGTTGTTTTTGTATAGTACAAGAACATACGTGTACTTGACAATAAATGCATAAAATATGCAAATTACTTGAAATTATTTTATATTTTTATTTTTCATACTTTTTCCCACAAAACTCATAAAACTTAATGAGATTCTGTTTGTAAGCACATACTTGTCAAACATATTTTTAGTTATTTTAATCAATAGTTTTAATTTTAAATCTCTTTAGAGTAGAAAATTGCATATTAAACAAAAGAACTTTTAAAATGTCAATAAATAAGATATGCATATTTGCTTTGCTGTGTTAAGCTGTTTTAAACGAATGGTTGTTGAGTGAAAGTTAAAATGAAATGTCTTTAACAGTTTGATAAAATTGAAAATCTAATTTATTTTTGCACTTTGCACACAATGATTGACCATCATCAGCAATTATTGTAGTATGTAGATATTTTCAATATGCTTAAAAATAAATAGAAAGTTTTTATTATTATAACCACCAGGGAAACCAAAAATATGCAGTATCATGTTTTTTCCTGCGCGTTGTATTGATAAATGGGTAAGGTATTTATCCGTTTCAGAAGATTTTAGGAAATCTGGCATCGATTTGTTAGAGCATATTTTTGCATATTTTAGCCTTAAGGGCATATTTTAGCATATTTTAGGTTTAAGAGCATATTTTAACATAACAGCATATTTTTAGAGCATTTTTTTCAATTTTTAGAGTATTTATTCACTTTTAAGAGCATTTTTTTTAAGTTTTTAGACATTTGCTAATTTTTGGAGAATTTTTTTCCAATTTTTTTATAACAACACTTATTTTTAAAAATTTTTTAATTTTTGCGGAATGTTTTTTTTTAATTTTGTAAGTGGATTGAAATGTTAGTTTTTTTCCAAAATAACGGGGTTCTGTCGATTGATTACGCTTTGGCCTGTTCTTGCTTCATATTAACCCTCTAAAGGCGCGCTTAGACGGGAGAGAAAACCCCTAGATGTAAAGTAAAACACAACTCTGTGGTAATATACTTTTGACTCTGTGTCAAATCTCATTTCTTTAATACTTGTTTTTGCTTACCATTTTCATAATATTATTATTTGTTTTCGCACATTTAGTCAATAATTTGTTGATTGGAAACCGAATTAAAGTAAATAAAAAATATATAAGTAATAAAGTTTTATTTGACATTCCAATTTTAAAAGTTACCACAGAGTTATTTTTTACTTTAAATCTAGGGGAATTCTCTCTCTTCTAATCACGCATTAACTACCCCACATAACGGTATTTGTTGGGTCTATTCTCTAAAAATTTGTAAAAAAATACCCCGAAAAAGGGGACATAATTTTTTTAAGAGCATATTTTTATTGTTTTTAGAGCATATTTTCCGTTTTTAAGGACATTTTTTGAGCGCATAAAACGTGTTTTTTAGAGCATATTTTTGGTTTCCCTGATTATAACTATTGTGGTTGGAATTTTTAAGAATGATATAATTAAAGGTAATTCAGCAAAAAGTGAACAAATTAAATTGTCGCAATGCCTCTCCAATCCGAATCTGTTAAGCCACTTAAAAAAATTTGTTGAAATTAGCAATTCAAATGTTTCAGAACAATTTTTCTATGGAAAACATGATTTCGATTTTTATACTGTTTATTTGTTAAAAAAAAATAGTAGTTTAGAATTTAAACTTAACCATCAGAAAAATTTTTTTTTCTCAGATTTAATTCCACAGAAGGCGTAATTTTTTAAATAGTGTTTTTCCCATAAACTGCAATTGAGCCAAGAAGTTTATTGCACGTATGGCATCATTAGCAAGCGAATTTTTTAAGGCAGCGGTGCCCAAAAAGAGATTTTTTTTTGTTTTTTACGCTCTCTGTTGTTAGTTTCGTTGTCGTTCATATTGTGTGTGTGTGTCTTCGTTGATCTTTAACAAGTGTTTGGGCACCATTGTTTTAAGGCCACTCCCTACCGAATATTTTATAAGTTTTAAGTCACAAAACAATGATAAAAAAAATTGGGTATGTTTATTATAAACTACACCACTTTGTGGTACAGGGTATAATGAGTTTGTGCTGATGTTTGTAACTACCCGAAATATTGGTCCTAGACCTACCTGCAAGTATACCGATCGACTCAGAATTACTTTTTGAGTCGATTTAGCGATGTCCGTCCGTCTGTCCGTCCGTCTGTCCATCTATCGGTTAAAGCACAATACAGGTTGCAATTTTCAATCAATTGACTTGAGATTTTAAACTTTAGCATCTTTTGGCCTAAGGACGAAGCCTATTGAAATTGAAGAAAATCGGTACATGTTAAGACCTAGCCCCCATACAAACGCCCCCATTGGATTCTGCTTAAATGACTCTTAAAACAGTATTATAATAGATATCGCTTTGAAATTTAGCAGGTAAACAAACTTTGTATGCACAAATCATCGTTCCAAATTTCAAAGGAATCAATCGGATCAGTCCTTCTGGTAGTCCCCATACAAACCACCCTCCCGATATTCACATAATTCCCTTAAAATTCATAAAATTGGAAATATTTGATATAAATTTTATTTTTATGTGTTAAACGTGTACTTTAGTAACCTAATCAAATCGGAAAATAATTGGACCATTTTTGGACTTAGTCACCCATATAAAAATTTCGACCGATATTCAGTTAAATCTGTCTATTGATAAAAAATAAACCAATTCCACTAATTTCCGGAAAACACTTGTGTAGGGTATCATATGGTCGGTCTTGACCGACTATAACTTTCTTATTTGTTTTTTGTTGCTTTTAATTATTTTGGTACGTATTATACAAAAAATCACAGGGCGAATGATTAATATTAAATTTATATAATTTGCATTACTCATACGCACACGTTTTATTGTGAAATGGCTTCAAATGAAGTTTTACAATGCAATAAAAGATATAAAGATTTTAAGTTGTAGCACAAAATAAAATATTAAATAAAATTAAAGCAGTAAAAAAAAATGTTAAAGCATTTAAAAAAGTTTCGAGTACAAACTTTTTTATAATCTAAAAACAATACGGTGGGGCCTACATTAGAAAGCGTTGAAACTATACTTTCTATAGAAAGGCTGTCTCAGAATCTGAGACTTTTTCTTTAGAAAAAGTTTCGCATAATCTGAGATTGTTTCTATATAAAACTGTCTCAGAATCTGAGACTTTTTCTATAGAAAAACTGTCTCAGAATCTGAGACTTTTTCTATAGAAAAACTGTCTCAGAATCTGAGACTTTTTCTATAGAAAAACTGTCTCAGAATCTGAGACTTTTTCTATAGAAAAACTGTCTCAGAATCTGAGACTTTTTCTGTAGAAAAACTGTCTCAGAATCTGAGACTTTTTCTATAGAAAAACTGTCTCAGAATCTGAGACTTTTTCTATAGAAAAACTGTCTCAGAATCTGAGACTTTTTCTATAGAAAAACTGTCTCAGAATCTGAGACTTTTTCTATAGAAAAACTGTCTCAGAATCTGAGACTTTTTCTATAGAAAAACTGTCTCAGAATCTGAGACTTTTTCTATAGAAAAACTGTCTCAGAATCTGAGACTTTTTCTATAGAAAAACTGTCTCAGAATCTGAGACTTTTTCTATAGAAAAACTGTCTCAGAATCTGAGACTTTTTCTATAGAAAAACTGTCTCAGAATCTGAGACTTTTTCTATAGAAAAACTGTCTCAGAATCTGAGACTTTTTCTATAGAAAAACTGTCTCAGAATCTGAGACTTTTTCTATAGAAAAACTGTCTCAGAATCTGAGACTTTTTCTATAGAAAAACTGTCTCAGAATCTGAGACTTTTTCTATAGAAAAACTGTCTCAGAATCTGAGACTTTTTCTATAGAAAAACTGTCTCAGAATCTGAGACTTTTTCTATAGAAAAACTGTCTCAGAATCTGAGACTTTTTCTATAGAAAAACTGTCTCAGAATCTGAGACTTTTTCTATAGAAAAACTGTCTCAGAATCTGAGACTTTTTCTATAGAAAAACTGTCTCAGAATCTGAGACTTTTTCTATAGAAAAACTGTCTCAGAATCTGAGACTTTTTCTATAGAAAAACTGTCTCAGAATCTGAGACTTTTTCTATAGAAAAACTGTCTCAGAATCTGAGACTTTTTCTATAGAAAAACTGTCTCAGAATCTGAGACTTTTTCTATAGAAAAACTGTCTCAGAATCTGAGACTTTTTCTATAGAAAAACTGTCTCAGAATCTGAGACTTTTTCTATAGAAAAACTGTCTCAGAATCTGAGACTTTTTCTATAGAAAAAATGTTTCCGAATCTAAGACTTTTTCTATAGAAAAACTGTCTCAGAATCTGAAACTTTTTCTATAGAAAACTGTCTAAGAATCTGAAACTTTTTCTATAAAAAATTGTCTCAGAATCTGAGACATTTTCTATAGAAAAACTGTTTCAGATGATCTGAGACTTTTTCTATAGAATACGTTTCGGATAATCTGAGACTTTTTCCACATAAAAAATTTCTCAGAATCTGAATGATTCTGAGAAATATAGAAAAACTGTCTTATAATATAAAACTTTTCAATAGAAAATGTTTCGCATAATCTGAGACTTTTTTTAAAGAAAAAATTTTCCAAAATCTAAGACTTTTTCTATAGAAAAAAAATCTCAGATCTGAGCCTTTTTTTAGAAAAAAAAATCAGAAGCTGAGACTTTTTCTATATAACAAATGTTTCAGAATCTGAGACATGTTTGTACAGAAAAAGTCTCATATTCTTAGACATTTTTCGTATAGAAAAGGTCTTAGATTCTCACAAGGGAGGTATCTAAACCCTTATGAACCGATTTGCCTAAAACTTGAAATTTATATAAAAGGCACAATTCTGATGTTGGGGTGTCTCGGCTTATCGGGTCATATGGGGGATTTAGGGGTTCAAAAAATGAGTAAAAAAAAGAAGAAAAAAGTTTTTTGAACTTTTCAGCAATTTCTTTCTAAGAAACTGAATGATATTTTTAAATGAGAAGAAAGGCTTATTTAATGTATATCCAACGATTGCATTATCGTGAAAAAATAGGGCTTTGTTAAATATTATATTTTTTTTTTCATGAAAATGTGTGAATTTTGCGGGGTATTTGTATTTTATTTATTTCGCGTATGGATTACAATACAAAAGAAAGAACGATATTCCTGTTATTTCAGAAGTTATCAAAATTTTCCCGAAGGTCCACATTGTTTCATAAGGGGACAACGAAATTTTTAAACACTGATATGGCCGATAAGCCGAGACACCCCAACCATAAAGTCGTCTCTTTTATATACATATTTTTTAAGTTTCTGGCAAATCGGTTTATAAGGGTTGATATACTTCCCTTGTAAGATATTTTTCATATAAAAAGTTTAAGATTCTAAAACATTATTCCTGTAGAAAAGCTCTTAGATCTTGCGGCATTTTTTTTATTGAAAAGTCTCAGTTATTTTTCTTATATAAAAATCTCAGATTCTGAAACATTTTTCCTTTAAAAATTTCTCAGAATCTGAGACATTTTGTATGGAAAAAATTTTCTTCTGTAGAAAAAATGTCTCGGAATTTAAAAGTCTTTCAGTAGGAAAAATTGCTCAGAATCGGAGACTTTTTCTATGGTAAATTTTTTTTAGAATCTGAGAATTTTTTAAATGAAAAATGTCTTAAAGTTTTCTATAGAAAAAGTGTGTCTGAATCTGAGAAAAATGTTTCAAAAGCTCAGTCTTTTTCTTTAGGAAAATGTATATCAGAATATGAGATTTTAATATAGAAAATTTTTTTTCAGAATCTCAAATATTTTCTTGTTGCAACCGGCATTTTTCGGTTGCCACAACCGTAATTTACCGGTTGCCACAACCTCAATTTTTGGTTGGACCCTTGTACGTTTGTCACAACCGTATTTTTATATGAGTGTATCAACATTTTCGAGGTGTCCTTAGATTTTCATTCATTACTTTTGAACCGAAGAACCGATGAACCGATATCGCTAAAATGCAATACCAAACTTCTCGAAGCAACAACAAGTAAATACGTCAAGTGATAGTCATATTTGTGCAGTATTTTAGTGCTGATCACCATTTCAACAGACAGATGGACATTGTTAGAATGTCGTACTATATGGGATCCCAGACAGACGAATTTGGTAAAAGCACAATTTTTATGTTTAAAAGTCACCACTTATGGTACGTACGCAAAATTTTCTAACTTTTAACCGGATTCGGTCGAAACAAATAGACAGTGAATTTTGATAGAAAACGTAATTTTTTAAAACTTTGGAAATTGGTCGCACCATTAAGATGCTTTTGTATTATTTTTTTGTTTAAAATTTCTCTCAATCAGCTTTTCTTTGCCTATCGTTCGACAGGTATTCCGACACGAATTTATAAAGTTTAATGTTAAAAAAAAACCCTTTAAAAACGACTACCGTTACCGCTACCAGTACTGTATTAATTTTTTTTTTTTAATAAAAAAAGCCAATAACTTAATTTTCATTTTATATCGTTAAAATAATAATATCTCAATCTGGCCCAATTCTGATTTGTTCCACTAAAAACTACTTGTAACGATTTTAATTATTTATATAAGCGATATTTATTTCAAATGATAATGTTCTTAAATAATATTTATTTTAAAGATTTTTTTTGTGCATTATTGAATTCTTCATTTCGATATAATAGCATTTATATAAAAATATTTGTATAACTCATATTACGTGCCTGCATATTTTACTATGGTTTCTTTGGACATAAGTCCAAAAATAAAGTATAGTTTGATTCTTCAAATTTTAAAGAAATCTGAATTAAAATATGTGTTAAAATAGTTGCTTTATAAGTTGTCTGGGACATGTCCAACTCATAAATATTTATAAGTACTCCGCCTCATAAGCCACAACTATAACTATTATATTGCACACAATTTTATTAAATATTTATTTAAAAGCATGTGATATGGTATTTCAAATAAGTACCTTGTATGTATAATAGGGTGGAGAAAATTTGTATGGAGAAGATTTTCGTTTGATTTCTCTTATCATCAGAACTGGATCCTTTTAGACTAAATTAAGAAGGCAATCTTTTATCATAATCTTTGCAGTGCAGGTCGATGAACTTTATATTAAAATGTTTCATTTGTTCAACAAATATACATAAAACAACCAAAAACTGGTGATTTTCTAGGGTTGTTCAAGGGGAAACTTTTTCCCCCTGATCCGATTTTCCTATCTTCGAACTTAACAAACATTTAACAATTTTTTGGACTGTATCGTATTTTCTTTAGACGGACGGATATCGCTAGAATGTCTTCAAACCTCGCTAGATCACTGATCGCTAGATCTTACATTATGGAGTGCTACACCGATATTTCGATGCGCTACACACGGAATAACAATATGAGTTTACCCTATACTGAGGTTGGCGAGTAATAAAATGTGTGAGTGCAATTTTTTTTGAGATTAAAAAAATCCTGGCGCCTTGGATCCTCCCTGTAAATATTCATATGTAAGGAGGTATTTTACTAAAAAATAATTCAAAATATTTCAGGGCAAAAAACGTTCGCCGGGTCAGCTAGTATAGTGTAAAAAAATCTTTAAAACCTTAGAAATTGTTCGTTATAAACGAAAGTCGTAATAAATTTTCTCCACTTTAATAACTAAATAAATACTATGCACATTAGACTGGTATTTTTTTGTATGGTAAAAAAAAAGTTTTTCATCCGATTTTAAACGCCCTGGCAAATTTGTATTCTCCTACGCCTAAGTTATGTGGTACAAATTTGAGGCCAATAGGATTTAATTAACCCGTGGCCCTCAGTGATCAAAGTTTTGGATTTTTGAAAATTTAAAAAAAAAAATTGTATTTAATAATTTTGATTTGTTGAAAACGAATATAAAAAAATTAAATCGGATGAGCTGTTTTCGAGATATCGCTATTTAAAAATTATGTATGTTACTACACCTTTTCCAATTGAAATTCAGAAAAGATCAATTGTAATTCAGAAATCTCAATTGAAATTCAGAAAAGCACAATTGAAATTCAGAAATCGTAATTGAAATTCAGAAAAGCCCAATTGAAATTCAGAAATCACAATTGAAATTCAGAAAAGCCCAATTGAAATTCAGAAATCACAATTGAAATTCAGAAAAGCCCAATTGAAATTCAGAAATCACAATTGAAATTCAGAAAAGCACAATTGAAATTCAGAAAAGATCAATTGAAATTCAGAAAAGCCCAATTGAAATTCAGAAAAGCACAATTGAAATTCAGAAAAGCCCAATTGAAATTCAGAAAAGCACAATTGAAATTCAGAAAACCCCAATTGAAATTCAGAAAAGCACAATTGAAATTCAGAAAAGCACAATTGAAATTCAGAAATCGTAATTGAAATTCAGAAAAGCCCAATTGAAATTCAGAAAAGCACAATTGAAATTCAGAAATGCCCAATTGAAATTCAGAAAAGCATAATTGAAATTCAGAAATCGTAATTGAAATTCAGAAATCGTAATTGAAATTCAGAAAAGCCCAATTGAAATTCAGAAAATCACAATTGAAATTCAGAAAATCACAATTGAAATTCAGAAAAGCCCAATTGAAATTCAGAAAAGCACAATTGAAATTCAGAAAAGCACAATTGAAATTCAGAAAATCACAATTGAAATTCAGAAAATCACAATTGAAATTCAGAAAAGCACAATTGAAATTCAGAAAATCACAATTGAAATTCAGAATAGCCCAATTGAAATTCAGAAAATCACAATTGAAATTCAGAAAAGCCCAATTGAAATTCAGAAAATCACAATTGAAATTCAGAAAAGCCCAATTGAAATTCAGAAATCGTAATTGAAATTCAGAAAAGCCCAATTGAAATTCAGAAAAGCACAATTGAAATTCAGAAAAGCACAATTGAAATTCAGAAAAGCCCAATTGAAATTCAGAAAAGACCAATTGAAATTCAGAAATCGTAATTGAAATTCAGAAAAGCCCAATTGAAATTCAGAAAATCACAATTGAAATTCAGAAAATCACAATTGAAATTCAGAAAAGCCCAATTGAAATTCAGAAAAGCACAATTGAAATTCAGAAAAGCACAATTGAAATTCAGAAAATCACAATTGAAATTCAGAAAATCACAATTGAAATTCAGAAAAGCCCAATTGAAATTCAGAAAAACACAATTGAAATTCAGAAAAGATCAATTGAAATTCAGAATATCACAATTGAAATTCAGAAAAGCCCAATTGAAATTCAGAAATCACAATTGAAATTCAGAAATCACAATTGAAATTCAGAAAATGTAAACAAACCAATTATTAGTCACCACTACAAACATAGACACATTATGCAAATGCAGTACAGAAATGTGTATATGAGAGTATCTAACTTTATTCTCTTGCTACGTATTGTAGAGAGCAGACAGACAATACACTCATAAAATGCTTAAGGTAACATTAAGTGAAACTGACTTTTTATTATTTTTCTTTAAAACTAATTTTTCATTAATGCATTTGTCAAGGTAGAGTAAATATTTTTGTTCACTATATTAATTAATTTACAAAAAATAATAAAAATTCAGTTAAACTACACCTTTTCCAATTGAAATTCAGAAAAGATCAATTGTAATTCAGAAATCTCAATTGAAATTCAGAAAAGCACAATTGAAATTCAGAAATCACAATTGAAATTCAGAAAAGACCAATTGAAATTCAGAAATCACAATTGAAATTCAGAAAAGCCCAATTGAAATTCAGAAATCACAATTGAAATTCAGAAAAGCCCAATTGAAATTCAGAAATCACAATTGAAATTCAGAAAAGCACAATTGAAATTCAGAAAAGATCAATTGAAATTCAGAAAAGCCCAATTGAAATTCAGAAAAGCACAATTGAAATTCAGAAAAGCCCAATTGAAATTCAGAAAAGCACAATTGAAATTCAGAAAACCCCAATTGAAATTCAGAAAAGCACAATTGAAATTCAGAAAAGCACAATTGAAATTCAGAAATCGTAAATGAAATTCAGAAAAGCCCAATTGAAATTCAGAAAAGCACAATTGAAATTCAGAAATGCCCAATTGAAATTCAGAAAAGCATAATTGAAATTCAGAAATCGTAATTGAAATTCAGAAATCGTAATTGAAATTCAGAAAAGCCCAATTGAAATTCAGAAAATCACAATTGAAATTCAGAAAATCACAATTGAAATTCAGAAAAGCCCAATTGAAATTCAGAAAAGCACAATTGAAATTCAGAAAAGCACAATTGAAATTCAGAAAATCACAATTGAAATTCAGAAAATCACAATTGAAATTCAGAAAAGCACAATTGAAATTCAGAAAATCACAATTGAAATTCAGAAAAGCCCAATTGAAATTCAGAAAATCACAATTGAAATTCAGAAAAGCCCAATTGAAATTCAGAAAATCACAATTGAAATTCAGAAAAGCCCAATTGAAATTCAGAAATCGTAATTGAAATTCAGAAAAGCCCAATTGAAATTCAGAAAAGCACAATTGAAATTCAGAAAAGCACAATTGAAATTCAGAAAAGCCCAATTGAAATTCAGAAAAGACCAATTGAAATTCAGAAATCGTAATTGAAATTCAGAAAAGCCCAATTGAAATTCAGAAAATCACAATTGAAATTCAGAAAATCACAATTGAAATTCAGAAAAGCCCAATTGAAATTCAGAAAAGCACAATTGAAATTCAGAAAAGCACAATTGAAATTCAGAAAATCACAATTGAAATTCAGAAAATCACAATTGAAATTCAGAAAAGCCCAATTGAAATTCAGAAAAGCACAATTGAAATTCAGAAAAGCCCAATTGAAATTCAGAAAAGCACAATTGAAATTCAGAAAAGCCCAATTGAAATTCAGAAAAGCACAATTGAAATTCAGAAAAGCCCAATTGAAATTCAGAAAAGCACAATTGAAATTCAGAAAACCCCAATTGAAATTCAGAAAAGCACAATTGAAATTCAGAAAAGCACAATTGATATTCAGAAATCGTAATTGAAATTCAGAAAAGCCCAATTGAAATTCAGAAAAGCCCAATTGAAATTCAGAAAAGATCAATTGAAATTCAGAAAAGCCCAATTGAAATTCAGAAAAGCACAATTGAAATTCAGAAAAGCCCAATTGAAATTCAGAAAAGCACAATTGAAATTCAGAAAAGCACAATTGAAATTCAGAAATCGTAATTGAAATTCAGAAATCGTAATTGAAATTCAGAAAAGCCAAATTGAAATTCAGAAAATCACAATTGAAATTCAGAAAAGTCCAATTGAAATTCAGAATAGCACAATTGAAATTCAGAAATCGTAATTGAAATTCAGAAAAGCCCAATTGAAATTCAGAAATCACAATTGAAATTCAGAAAAGCCCAATTGAAATTCAGAAATCACAATTGAAATTCAGAAAAGACCAATTGAAATTCAGAAATCACAATTGAAATTCAGAAAAGCACAATTGAAATTCAGAAAAGATCAATTGAAATTCAGAAAAGCCCAATTGAAATTCAGAAAAGCACAATTGAAATTCAGAAAAGCCCAATTGAAATTCAGAAAAGCACAATTGAAATTCAGAAAACCCCAATTGAAATTCAGAAAAGCACAATTGAAATTCAGAAAAGCACAATTGATATTCAGAAATCGTAATTGAAATTCAGAAAAGCCCAATTGAAATTCAGAAAAGCACAATTGAAATTCAGAAATGCCCAATTGAAATTCAGAAAAGCATAATTGAAATTCAGAAATCGTAATTGAAATTCAGAAATCGTAATTGAAATTCAGAAAAGCCAAATTGAAATTCAGAAAATCACAATTGAAATTCAGAAAATCACAATTGAAATTCAGAAAAGTCCAATTGAAATTCAGAAAAGCACAATTGAAATTCAGAAAAGCACAATTGAAATTCAGAAAATCACAATTGAAATTCAGAAAATCACAATTGAAATTCAGAAAAGCCCAATTGAAATTCAGAAAAACACAATTGAAATTCAGAAAAGATCAATTGAAATTCAGAATATCACAATTGAAATTCAGAAAAGCCCAATTGAAATTCAGAAATCACAATTGAAATTCAGAAATCACAATTGAAATTCAGAAAATGTAAACAAACCAATTATTAGTCACCACTACAAACATAGACACATTATGCAAATGCAGTACAGAAATGTGTATATGAGAGTATCTAACTTTATTCTCTTGCTACGTATTGTAGAGAGCAGACAGACAATACACTCATAAAATGCTTAAGGTAACATTAAGTGAAACTGACTTTTTATTATTTATCTTTAAAACTAATTTTTCATTAATGCATTTGTCAATTGTTCAATTGGTCTTTTCTGAATTTCAATTATGATTTCTGAATTTCAATTGGGCTTTTCTGAATTTCAATTGTGTCATTTGTCATTTGTTCAATTGGTCTTTTCTGAATTTCAATTATGATTTCTGAATTTCAATTGGGCTTTTCTGAATTTCAATTGTGATTTTCTGAATTTCAATTGGGCTTTTCTGAATTTCAATTGTGATTTTCTGAATTTCAATTGTGATTTTCTGAATTTCAATTGTGCTTTTCTGAATTTCAATTGTGCTTTTCTGAATTTGAATTGGGCTTTTCTGAATTTCAATTGTGATTTTCTGAATTTCAATTGTGATTTTCTGAATTTCAATTGGGCTTTTCTGAATTTCAATTACGATTTCTGAATTTCAATTGGTCTTTTCTGAATTTCAATTGGGCTTTTCTGAATTTCAATTGTGCTTTTCTGAATTTCAATTGTGCTTTTCTGAATTTCAATTGGGCTTTTCTGAATTTCAATTACGATTTCTGAATTTCAATTGGGCTTTTCTGAATTTCAATTGTGATTTTCTGAATTTCAATTGGGCTTTTCTGAATTTCAATTGTGATTTTCTGAATTTCAATTGGGCTATTCTGAATTTCAATTGTGATTTTCTGAATTTCAATTGCGCTTTTCTGAATTTCAATTGTGATTTTCTGAATTTCAATTGTGATTTTCTGAATTTCAATTGTGCTTTTCTGAATTTCAATTGTGCTTTTCTGAATTTCAATTGGGCTTTTCTGAATTTCAATTGTGCTTTTCTGAATTTCAATTGGGCTTTTCTGAATTTCAATTGTGATTTTCTGAATTTCAATTGTGATTTTCTGAATTTCAATTGGGCTTTTCTGAATTTCAATTACTATTTCTGAATTTCAATTACGATTTCTGAATTTCAATTATGCTTTTCTGAATTTCAATTGGACATTTCTGAATTTCAGTTGTGCTTTTCTGAATTTCAATTGGGCTTTTCTGAATTTCAATTACGATTTCTGAATTTCAATTGTGCTTTTCTGAATTTCAATTGTGCTTTTCTGAATTTCAATTGGGGTTTTCTGAATTTCAATTGTGCTTTTCTGAATTTCAATTGGGCTTTTCTGAATTTCAATTGTGCTTTTCTGAATTTCAATTGGGCTTTTCTGAATTTCAATTGATCTTTTCTGAATTTCAATTGTGCTTTTCTGAATTTCAATTGTGATTTCTGAATTTCAATTGGGCTTTTCTGAATTTCAATTGTGATTTCTGAATTTCAATTGGGCTTTTCTGAATTTCAATTATGATTTCTGAATTTCAATTGGGCTATTCTGAATTTCAATTGGGATTTCTGAATTTCAATTGTGATTTCTGAATTACAATTGATCTTTTCTGAATTTCAATTGGAAAAGGTGTACATGTTAATTGTTTGTATATTTTATAGTAGTTAGTTGTTTTCAACTGCAAAGTCAGTTCTTTTTGTATGAAAAATATCAAACAACTATTTTTGTTAGTTATTTTAAGTCGTTTTTTAGAACAACTAACAAAAATGTACTGTAATGTAGTAACCGTTATTTATCTCTAAAAAATTTTCTAAGTTTTAAAAAAAAATCGTTTATTTTTGCTTTTCTGTAAAGACAGTTGAGCTAAGGCTCTAATTATAATTATGTAATTATAATTTTATAATTCATGTTAGGTATGGTTTAAATTGAGAAAGGTGTGAAAAAAATATATTTTTCTAAAAATTTAAGACATCCTGGTTCGTTTTTTACTAGTTTCATATAATCCAGTTATTATAATCTTCAGAAAAACTTTAAATGTCAAATTTATTCAGTTAATGGTCAATTATATTCTATATGTGAAAATTATTTACAGATAGCAGCTGCAAAGGTTTATTTTATTTTTCACAACTTTTTTTAAAATAAAAAAAAAAACTTGTAGAAATTTTGGTCTTTAATTTTTTTTTTTCTGAAAATTTTTTGAAAAAAAAAAATATATATTGATTATTTTATTTTTACTACATGTGTTAGTTGTTCTGACTACAAATGTTAGTAGATTTTTCTACATAAAGGCCGGGTTAGCCTAAAAACGTAACCGTAGCGTAGACTCTATATAATATTCAGTAAGCAAAAATAGTACAGACCCGAGTAAAAAAGAGTTATGTATAGCCGTGACAAATTAGATCCCAAATATGGTGGACACAATTGTTTCAAATATTATCTTCGGTTATCCCACAAGATCTGAACAGATAATCTTACATATAATATGATACGTAAAATGGGTCTATCTGGTTTTATCAGTTTGATCCGGACTGATACAATATAAAATAAATTGAGACTATAAGACATAAATATATATGGTTAGATATTGCTCTACATAAAGAACATATTTTTGTATATAACATTTTATAGAGTGCATATGATTACCCTAGTAAAAAAAGAAAAAATGTTCATGACTAATTATATCCCAAATATGGCGGATACAATTACTTTAATAATTATCTACGGGTATATTTTATGATCTTGAAGGATAACCTTATATATAATGTGATACGTGAATTGGGTCTATATAATTATATCAGTTGGAGAAAACTGATACGATTAAATATAATTTAAAACCATTACAACTGATCATATATTGCTCCTTATAACGTCATAAGTTGGATAACATTATATATAATTATATGCACTTTATGTAATGTTATATATAAAAATATGTTCTTTATGTAGAGCAATATCTAACCAAATATATTTATGTCTTATAGTCTCAATTTATTTTATATTGTATCAGTCCGGATCAAACTGATAAAACCAGATAGACCCATTTTACGTATCATATTATATATAAGACTATCTGTTTAGATCTTGTAGGATAACCGAAGATAATATTTGAAACAATTGTGTCCACCATATTTGGGATCTAATTTGTCACGGCTATATATAACTCTTTTTTACTCGGGTATATATAATGTTATCCAACTTATATGACGTTATAAAGAGCAATATATGATCAGTTATAATGGTTTTAAATTATATTTAATCGTATCAGTTTTCTCCAACTGATATAATTATATAGACCCAATTCACGTATCACATTATATATAAGGTTATCCCGCTAGATCATAAAATATACCCGTAGATAATTATTAAAGTATTTGTATCCGCCATATTTGGGATATAATTAGTCATGAACTTTTTTTCTTTTTTTACTAGGGGAACATTTTTATTTATGTTTTGTTTTTTTTCCAACGCATGGTATTTTATTTCACGCTAAAACGTAGAGAGAACCTGTTGAAAATAGGTTCTCTCTACGTTTTCAACAGGTTCTCTTTACGTTTTAGCGTGACATAAAATACCATGCGTTGGAAAAAAACAAAACATAAATAAAAATGTTCTTTACTTTTTTTGCTTACTGAATATTGTATAGAGTCTACGCTACGGTTACGTTTTCTGGCTGACCCGGCCTTAAGTCAGTTGTTTGTTGTCAGTTAAAAAAACTAACATTGTAAGTTGATTTAACTGAAAAGGTAGTTGACCCCAAAAACACTTACAAAGTATTTATTTTAACTGACATTTTTAGTTGATTTTACTTACATTTTTTTGAGTGTATCAAACAATTTCTTTAAATGGCGGTTTATTTCTACGTTCAAGAAATCTGAATTTTTTTTTCACTGAATTTTTTTTTCACTGACTTTTTTATAGATTTTTAGACAAAATTCCATTTAAACCTAATTTT
Organism: Pegoplata infirma; assembly: GCA_963921195.1. Taxonomy (NCBI): domain Eukaryota; kingdom Metazoa; phylum Arthropoda; class Insecta; order Diptera; family Anthomyiidae; genus Pegoplata; species Pegoplata infirma. Next base: position 111,937,972 of record OY992536.1, on the reverse strand, counting down.
TGACAAATCAGAACATTTCAACCAATTGCGCCCTTCGATTGATTTTGTTGAAAATTTTCACCAAAAATTCTAAAGCTTGAAAATAATTCTTGATTTTTTTCAAAACCATTTAATGCATAATTAAAGATGTCCTACACTAATAAAAATTTGTTAGTATTCCTTACAAAAAAGTCTGTTACCATTACTAATAAAGTTTTCAATTTGTGCCCGATAACTTTTTCAGTTACCATTACAAACTTTGGTTTTCAAAAATTAGTAATCTTAAAAATACTAAAAAAATTTGTATTACTAAATTTTTCTGTACAATTTTTGTAAAATGAATTTTAAAACGCGTTTGTAAATAATATTAACTTTTTTTGTAAAAAAATTGTAAATTGTGTATTTTTAATTTTTGGTATTTGTATACATCATGAAAATGGCGTATTGCGCTTGTTGTCGCCAATAACCGATCTAAAATATGTAAGAGAAAATATTGAACACATTTTTTTAATACAAAATATACATAAGTACTACCATATAAAATTAATTCTTTGAAGATTGATGTTGAATAAATTAGTGTACGGTGAACTAAAATAACAACATAATGTTTTAAATGGATCACATAAATATACAATTGTTACCTGTTGTCATCATTTCCTATTTTGCTTTATTATTCTAAATATAAAAAACGAGTTACATAATTTGAAACAAAAAATACTTTAAAATTTGGTTACCTGCTATGCATTTTGTGTTGTAATATTTTTTTGTACATTTTTTTTATTTATTTTACCCGTCGCACGATGTTCACCGATCGAATGTTATTTTGTGACTAAAATAGGGTTTTTTCGTTCAACTGTTGACGAGTGTGGACGTGTTTTATTTTAACTCCGTGCTATAAATTGAATTACTAAAATTGTTCGTAATAGGTTTGTTCGTAATAGGTATTTTTGTGATATTTTCATTACCACATCAAGGAAAATGAAAATATGGACACAAATGATACCGATTTAGTTCGAGGCTCTGCCTCACCGACTGGTGCTGGTCCTAGCACTGGTCTTAGGGTTGCGACCTTGAAGTCCGGCCTTGATTCTGGTAGGGGTGCTCAGCCTAATATTGGTGGTAAAAAGAAAAAGAAACTTAAGCCATCAAAGGTCAGGCACAACCAGAGAAGGCTTTGTTTGAAAATAATTAACAGACTAAGCCAACTCGATGGAACGAAGCTCTCCGAACGTGAGAGGGCGTCGCTATCATGGGCGAAAGGAGTCATTGAAGAACAGGACAAACTTTCGGCAATGCGCGCATCTGACAAACAGAGCGCTGTTTCGGCCTCGTCATCGAAGTCTGGTAAAAGGTTGCGCTCGCCCGACGAGAAACCTTTACCTAAAAGATCTAAGGTGACCGGCAACGTCTGGACTCAGTCTTTTAGTGAAGTGGTGAAAGGTAACTTCGTTAGGGCTGTGATAAACAGGCAAAATGGGGATTGTAGTATTCCAAGGGACAAGTGGAGTTTAGTTGAAACTAAACTAAATGAAATCTACTATAGGCTTCTTGAGAGTATGCCTGATTTTCTCCCTACTACTGTCAACGCAGGTTGGTATCAGGGGCGAGTAAAACTCGTTGCTTTTGGAAACGAAAGATCCGCAGCCGTGTTTAAGGTTGCCATTAGCCAAGTGGGAGAGTTATGGCCTGGAGCCAGACTGGACGTTGTGGAAAAACATGATATCCCCTCGCAACCCAGAGCTCATGCATGGATCCCAATGGCTACAAGTGACACTGCGGTGATTCTAAAGATGATAAAAGTCTGCAATCCTGACCTTCCAACTCAGAATTGGCAAATTGCCAGATTGGGTGAGATGGAGGGCGCTCGTCGTCAAGCAGTGGTCTTGGTTAATGAGGAATCGCTTCCGCTTTTAGCCAGGACTGACGGCATTATTAGATTTGGCTTTTTTCATATAAGAGTCAATGTCTACAAGGGCGACCAGAAGCCTATTTTGGAAGCAGACAAGCCAGTGGCAGAGTCGGCTGGGGAGGAGAATCTGGAAAAGGTTAATATTCAGCTGACCGATTCTAGGCTGATGGGAGATGCATCTGGCATTTTCGAAACCGAATCTGGTAACGAATGCGACCTCTGTGATGGCATGGAGGATAAAGCTGATGCCACTATGGGTGACATTCAGGACGAGGCCCATGCAGTGAGGAATTCGGAGAGTTCTGTTGCCTCCGATTCAGAACAGATGGGACACATATCTGGCTTATTCGAAACCGAATCTGGGGACGAATGCGACCTCTATGATAACACGGAAGATGAAGCCAATAACACGGTGGTGGAAAGGATGGTGGAAAAAAAGCAAGATGTTGCGGTTCCTACAAATAAACCTCCATCACTGTAAGGCAGCCTCAGCTGCACTATTGCTGCGCCTGACGACAGGAGCAGTTGACTTGGTTTTTATCCAAGAGCCCTGGGTGCGGGGTGGCAGGGTTTGCGGATTGAAGACCCCTGGGTTTAAGTTGATGGTTGCCAAAGGTGAGGGCTCACCAAGAGCCTGCATCTTGGCGAAAAATGGCTTAAATATATTCTTTTTATCAACTTTTAGTGATATGGATGTTACAGCGGCTAGCTTAGAGCTTCATGGGAAATCTATTTGGCTCGCCTCTGCGTATTTTCCTAATCCGGGGCCAATACCCCCGGAGAAGGTTGGCGGTCTGATTCGGGAGTCTGAATCTAGGGGACACCAGTTACTAGTGTGCTGTGATGCTAATGCACATCATTCGATATGGGGTAGTACAGACACAAATGATAGAGGCGAATCACTTTTGGAGTTTTTGTTAAGCACTAACCTGTATATTTGTAACAAGGGTAGTGAACCAACTTTCGTTACAAGTACGCGGCAAGAGGTTCTTGACGTAACACTTGTATCAGATACATTGTCTGACAGAATTGATGACTGGAGAGTTTTGGAAGAGCATTCTTTCTCAGATCATCGCTACATTGAGTTTTTACTCAGGGAGCGTGCCCCGGTTGAGACAGTCTCTAGAAATCTGAGAAGAACAAACTGGGTGAAATATAGGGAGACTTTTTCTTTGCTTTTGGATGAAGTACCCCTATCTGAACCGCATAGTTTAGCGGAAATTGACTGTCTGGTTGACCATATAACAAATGTTTGTAATAGGTGCCTGGATGCGTCTTGCCCTTCTGCAAAGCCTAGAGGGAAAAAAAAGCCACCTTGGTGGTCAAATGAGTTGCAGACGAGCAGAGATTCCTGCAGAAAGCTCTTTAATAAGGCTAAATTTTCAAGAGCGGACGAGGACTGGTCTGCATACAGGCTGCAACTTAAGAGTTATAAAAAGATGATCAGAAATGCAAAATGTGATTCTTGGAAAAACTTCTGTGGAAACATAGAAGACGTTTCTGAGGCATCCAGGCTGCGCAAGGTTCTGGCTTCTTCTCCTTGCACCCTAGGATACCTGAAAGATCCTAATGGGGTGTGGTCTTCCTCCAGTGGAGAGTCGCTGGATCTCCTTTTAAACACGCATTTTCCGGGCAATTCCATGACGCCGTTTCAAGCTTTGGAACGTTCTGACGCCCAAGCATCTGAAATTGCTTCGGAAATAATAAATATGCCAACATTAATCTGGGCGATAAAAAGCTTCAGGCCCTATAAATCCCCGGGACCTGATGGTATAATCCCGGCTGAGTTGCAGCAAGTGTTGGACTATATAGCCCCGTTGCTGTATAATCTATACACAGCATGCATCAACTGGTCGTATATTCCTTTAAAATGGAGGAATACCAGAGTCGTATTTATCTCGAAGGCTGGGAAAAGTTCCCACACAGCTCCGAAGGATTTCAGACCAATTAGTCTGTCTTCTTTTTTGTTAAAGACAATGGAACGAATGATAGACTCATATTTGCGTAGAGTGATTGACCCGAGGTTGCTTTCGACAAAGCAACATGCATACAGCAAGGGACGATCAACGGAAACAGCTCTTCATGAGCTCGTTGGTACCATCGAGAGATCGCTTTCGGTAAAGGAGTACACTATGGTGGCCTTTCTTGATATTGAGGGGGCTTTTAATAATGTCATTCCAGAATCGATAATATTGGCATTGTCTGGTCTGGGAGTAAAGCGTGAAATCGTTTTAATGGTGGAAAACCTACTTGCCAATAGACGTATAACGTCTGAATTGGGAGCGTCCGTCATATCTCGATTTGTCAATAGGGGCACACCACAAGGAGGTGTTCTTTCGCCGCTTCTTTGGAACCTGGCACTGAATTCAATGCTACTATCTCTAGAAGCACGTGGTTGTCATGTTATCGCATATGCTGACGATGTCGCGATAGCTGTAAAGGGGAAGCATCTGCCAACATTGCGGGACATTCTTCAGGGTTCTCTGAAAGATCTGTCTAAATGGGCAAGAGACTGTGGTCTAGGAGTTAATCCCAGTAAAACAGAGCTTGTTTTGTTTACAAGGAAAAATAAGATTCCTGCTTTTGATCCTATTTCTCTGGACGGTACTGAAATCACCTTCTCAGATGGAGCCAAGTATCTTGGAGTATTTCTAGATAGGAAGCTGAATTTCAGGCGTAATATTGAGGAACGGGTGAGAAAAGCAACGATTGCTTTGTATTCCTGTAAAAGGGCTATTGGAAAACGATGGGGTTTTAGCCCTCAAGTCGTTCATTGGATCTATACAGCAGTGGTGCGTCCAATTTTGCTGTATGGAATCATTGTCTGGTGGCCTGCTTTGGAAACAAAAGCGAACTTTGTCTTTATCACGAAGGTACAGAGAATGGCGTCAATGTGCATTACTGGTGCTCTTCGTACTACACCTACGGCTGCATTAGAAATCCTCCTTCACCTGATACCCTTGGACATATTGGGTAGGCAGTATGCGGCTGCGTCGGCAATTCGACTTAATAGCACGCTGCAATGGAGGAGCAGTGATTGTGGCCATAGCGCGATCTTGAAAAAGATAACAATACCACAAAATGTGGACTGTGCTCCCTCTTTGAGCCTCTTTGAGCGCCACTTTACCACTATGATACCATCCAGGGAGTCTTGGATGGGGGATACTCCGGGTAGTGGAGCTACCACAAATTTTTACACAGATGGATCGAGGCTGCACGAACAAGTGGGCTTTGGGGTCTATTCGGAAGAGCTTGGATTGAGCCTGGCTCGTAGATTGCCAGATCATTGCAGTGTTTACCAGGCAGAGATGCTGGCAATAAAGGAAGTGGCTGACTGGTTGAGCTGCAATGTCTTGTCTACAACCGCAGTCAACATCTATACTGACAGTCAAGCCGCGGTCAAGTCCCTGGATTCAATGTTTCTGAAAACAAGATCTGCCCTTAACTGCCGCACGTCTTTAAATGAGATGGCCAAGCAGTTTAACATACGACTCATATGGGTCCCAGGGCACAGAGACATTCCAGGGAATTGCAAAGCCGATGAGCTTGCAAGACTAGGAACTACCTTACAGGTTCCAACAGAATTGGAATGTGTTGGTATGCCTCTAGAAACTTGCAAGCAAAACCTACGGCTTTGTTCTGCGACGGAGACTAATCAAAGATGGGCAAATGGATGGACGTGTGAGACAACACGACTGATTTGGCCTTCTCTTAATCAGGGCGCACAAGTGAGCTGATATCGCTTCCAAGAGGAGAGATTTCGACGGTGGTTTCTATAATTACCGGACACTGTCTTATAGGGAAGCACGCAGAGCGGTTAAATGTGCCGTCGAATGACTTTTGCCGAAGTTGCATGGATGAAGAGGAGTTGGAAACTATCGAACACTTTATTTGCCATTGCCCGGCACTTTCTGGTCAGCGACTTGCTTCACTGGGATCTAGGGAGCTGTACGATCTTTCTGATTTGTCGGATGTCAAAATACAACATCTAAGGAGTTTCATAAGAAGCTCAAACTGGTTTAACGACAGGGACTAGTAGGGAAACCTATTACGATCCCGTGGTATCACAATGGACCTCAGAGTCTACGTGTGTTGACGTAAAACGTCAGCAGCCACTTACAACCTAACCTAACCTAACCTGTGACTAAAATATTCTAAGAAAGGCATAAAGTAAATTACACAAAAATCAACCCTTTATGTGCGTGAGAAAAAAAATATTCGTGGATAGCATAAACAAAAAACTTCCGCAAGTAGAAAAGAAAGAAAAAAAGAACTGAGGTTATTATGAAAATTTTCCATTTGAAAAGGTCGGCATTGTTTTTAAATTTTGCATGTCATCTCTTTACTCTATTTTGTTTTCTTTTTAATATATATATTTTTTTTAAATTGAAAAAAAAAACTTATGAAGCGTAATTGAATATTAAAAATAATAAACATATTCATGCGCAGTTTTATCATTAAAAAAATAACTAATAATATATTTTTTTTTTTATATTTTTTTTTAATTTCCAAATATTTTAATAAATTTTTCTTTTTTTTTAATTTTCTAGAGAGAAAAAAAAACGAAATTTACTAACTAATATTGTAAAATTTACTAAATAATTATCAAAAGTTAGTACGATAATTTTTAAAAAATCAATTGAAAAAATTAATAAAAAATCAGTATAAAATTAATAGTTTGTAAATCCAGTTTACTAAAAAGAATTACTAAAAATTGATTTTTTAGTAGAATTTAGTAAAAAAGTAGTAAAGTTGAGATACAAACAACTTTAAAAATTTTTTTACTATCGTATTTTTTTGAGTGTATGTATTTTATTAAATATGTTATCAATTTGTCAACATTTTTTTACAGTTTGAAGATTTTCTAATTTTTTTTACAGTTTGAAATTTTTCTAGTTTTTTTTACAGTTTTAAATTTTCACAGGTTTTTTTACAGTTTGATAAACTTGTCATGTTCTGGTTTAAATCGTACACATTCTTCATTATTTGATGTATAATGGTTGGTGTAATTTCAACCAAACAAAGAATTACCATAATCCGATAAAATTCAGTAGTGTTTTAACAATTAGGGCACGTGCCTAGGGCCCCTGACCTCAGGCGGCCAGAAATGCCAATAAATTCGTTTATACAAAAAAGGGGCACATTTTTTTATTTTTATAGGTTTTTAAAGAAAATTTCACATTTTCTTGCAGAAAAATTCTCAGAATCCTATATCAAAAGTCATGGAAATTTTTCCTACATAAAAATTTTCAGATTATGAAATATTTTTCAGATTCTGGGACATTTTTCGTTTAGAAAAAATTTCAGATTCTGAGACATTTTTCGTAATAAAATAGTCTCAGATTACGAGACATTTTTTGTATAGGAAAAGTCTCAGATTCTGAGACATTTTTCGTATTGAAAATGTCTCAGATTACGAGATATTTTTCGTATAGGAAAAGTCACAGATTCTGAGATTTTCCGTATAGAAAAAGTCTCAGATTCTGAGAAATTTGATAAAGTTTAAGATTTTGAGACTTTTTTCGTATTGAAAAAGTCTTAGATTCAGAGACGCTTTCGTGTAAAACTATTTCCAGATTCTAAGACATTTTTCATTAAGAAATGGTAGCAGATACTGATTCATTTTTTGTACAAATTTTCAGATTGTGAGACATTTTTCGTATGGAAAAAGGTTTAGATTTTGAGTCATTTTTCGTATAGAAAAAGTTTCAGATTTTGAAACATTTTTCGTTAAGAAAAAGTCTTAAAGCCTATTCACACCTGAGGTGAAATCTCGTTCGAACAAGATTTCGATCATACGGTTATATACAACCATATGATCGAAATCGCGTTCAAGAGAATTTCACCTCAGGTGTGAAATGGGTGTTAGATTCTGAAACATTTTTCGTATAGGGAAGTCTCAGATTCTAAGGTATCATTAAACCCAAATTATTCTTCACGAATATCATGGTTTTATTAGGTAAAAAAATTGACTTCGAGCTAGAATATCCCTACTTGAAATAATTTTTGTAGTTTCTTTTTCTTAAAACAGGTAATAACATAAAATTAATTTGTACCAAAAGAATATTTTTTTTTTGTCACGCAATTTTTTCTTTCCAGGCCCCAAATTTTTGTGTGCTCAGAAGCCCCTCAAATCAGGTATAATTTGATGTCACTGGATAGAGATAAATATCGGACAAAATTGTATCAAACTAGCTTACCATCCCGGTACTTCGTTACCGGCTGTATTGAATACCAAATAATAGAAGCATCAGGATTACTCTATCGATTTCAAAAAATTCCCCTATGAAGTCTTTGTTTTATTTACTTGTGGACGTTTACGTCTTTCATAAAATAATATTTCAATGAATAATTTAAACAATACAATTTTAATAACTTCGCTGGTACGTTATCATGTGAGTTCCGGTGAAAAAAAGATATTGACAATTTTCGAGCCCTTATATCGGGTTTCTGGACTTTAAGTGAATAAATATTTCAGTGAAAAAAGAAATGGGAATAAAAATAAGTTTGAGTGAAAAACATATAGGGAGAAAAAATATGGAATAAAAAAAGTTAAATACGATAAATTTGAGTAAAAAGTATCATTCCATATTGTTCCCTGCTCTATTCCATTTCGATCCCCGTTCTACTCCATTTCATTTTCAATTCCATCTCCTATTGTTCCATGCATGTTTCATTCCTCTCCGTATAATATGCGTTAAAGAAATAAAAATTTATATTGTCGTTATTTTATAGATATGAAAAGAACCATTTTACACCACTTTTACCAGGTACCATTTTTACCCTAAAATTTTAAATTTTAAAATATGGCTGTTGTTTCTGGGGCTTTTAGTTTAATAGCTAGATAGGTAAAAATAACCATTTGCCACCTCTTCCCTTAAAATTAAAATTTCTAAAAACTTTTTTTGTGCTAAGTGATCCTACATTTAAAATATCAAGTTTCTGAACCATTATTTCAAGAAATATAAGAATAACCAAATTTACACTTCTTTATCCCCTTCACGATCGGTCGCGACCCTTAGAAACAGAATTTCCTAAAAGAAAGTTATCCAGCATTCAAAATTTCAGTGCTTAGGATCATAACTTCATGAAATATGAAAAGTATCAAAAACCACTTTTTTATACCTCTAGAAACGGATTTTTTTTTTTTAAATACTTTAGCAGAAAGTTTTTTTCACCGAAGTACCCTACATTCCAAAATTCAAGCTTCTATGGTCATTATTATAGGAACAAAAAACGTACCAAGATTTCACTTTCTTACCCCCATTAGAAACGGAATTTCCAAAAAGTATCTCTTCCAGAATGTTTTTTCTTCATCGAAAAATCCTACATTCCATATTTCAATTTTCTAGGATCATTGTTTCAGCACTTTCGGTACTTTTAATAAAAGATACTTTATATTAAAGGTAACTTTTGTGAAAGGTACTTTTTATAAAAAGTACTTTTTATAAAGCGTACTTTTTATAAAAGGTACTTTTTATAAAAGGTACTTTTGATAAAAGGTACTTTTGATAAAGTGCTTTTTATAAAAAGTTTTTTTTAAAAAAGGAACTTTTTATGAAAGGTACTTTATATAAAAGGTATTTTTTATAAAAGGTACTTTTTATAAAAGGTACTTTTTATAAAAGGTACTTTTTATAAAAGGTACTTTTTATAAAAGGTACTTTTTATAAAAGGTACTTTTTATAAAAGGTACTTTTTATAAAAGGTACTTTTTATAAAAGGTACTTTTTATAAAAGGTACTTTTTATAAAAGGTACTTTTTATAAAAGGTACTTTTTATAAAAGGTACTTTTTATAAAAGGTACTTTTTATAAAAGGTACTTTTTATAAAAGGTACTTTTTATAAAAGGTACTTTTTATAAAAGGTACTTTTTATAAAAGGTATTTTTTTTAAAAAAGGTACTTTTTATAAAAGATACTTTTTATAAATGGTACTTTTTACAAAAGGTACTTTTTAAAAAAGGTACTTTTTATAAAAGGTACTTTTTATAAAAGGTACTTTTTATAAAAGGTACTTTTTATAAAAGGTACTTTTTATAAAAGGTACTTTTTATAAAAGGTACTTTTTATAAAAGGTACTTTTTATAAAAGGTACTTTTTATAAAAGGTACTTTTTATAAAAGGTACTTTTTATAAAAGGTACTTTTTATAAAAGGTACTTTTTATAAAAGATACTTTTTATAAAAGGTACTTTTTATAAAAGGTACTTTTTATAAATGGTACTTTTTACAAAAGGTACTTTTTAAAAAAGGTACTTTTTATAAAAGGTACTTTTTATAAAAGGTACTTTTTATAAAAGGTACTTTTTATAAAAGGTACTTTTTATAAAAGGTACTTTTTATAAAAGGTACTTTTTATAAAAGGTACTTTTTATTAAAGGTACTTTTTATAAAAGGTACTTTTTATAAAAGGTACATTTTATAAAAGGTTCTTTTTATAAAAGGTACTTTTTATAAAAGGTACTTTTTATAAAAGGTACTTTTAATAAAAGGTACTTTTTATAAAAGGTACTTTTTATAAAAGGTACTTTTTATAAAAGGTACTTTTAATAAAAGGTACTTTTTATAAAAGGTACTTTTTATAAAAGGTACTTTTTATAAAAGGTACTTTTAATAAAAGGTACTTTTTATAAAAGGTAATTTTTATAAAAGGTACTTTTTATAAAAGGTGCTTTTTATAAAAGGTACTTTTTATAAAAGGTACTTTTTATAAAAGGTACTTTTTATAAAAGGTACTTTTTATAAAAGGTACTTTTTATAAAAGGTACTTTTTGTAAAGGGTACTTTTTATAAAAGGTACTTTTTATAAAAGGTACTTTTTATAAAAGGTACTTTTTATAAAAGGTACTTTTTATAAAAGGTACTTTTTATAAAAGGTACTTTTTATAAAAGGTACTTTTTATAAAAGGTACTTTTTATAAAAGGTCCTTTTTATAAAAGGTACTTTTTATAAATGGTACTTTTTATAAAAGGTACTTTTTATAAAAGGTACTTTTTTTAGAAGGTACTTTTTATAAATGGTACTTTTTATAAAAGGTACTTTTTATAAAAGGTACTTTTTTTAGAAGGTACTTTTAATAAAAGATACTTTTAATAAAAGGTACTTTTTATGAAAGGTTCTTTTTACAAAAAGGTACTTTTTATAAAAGGTACTTTTTATAAACGGTACAGAATTTTCAGAAAGTACTTGTTCCAGAATTTTTTATTTCACTAAAGGATCCTACATTCCAAATTTCAAGTTTGAATGACCATTATTTTAGTAAATAAAAAAAAGTACCAAAAGTACACTTTCTTACCCATTTTACCCCCGTAGGATCTACATTGGCAAAAACCCAGCCGTTGTGAATCTTTTTTCGGGGAAGTGAACCGAAATTGCAAATTTCAAGTTTCTAGTATGTACCATTATTTCAGGAGATATAAAAAGTACCAAAAGTACAATTTTTTACCCCCTAAGAATCAACACTGGCAAAAATCCAGCCTTAGTGGATCTATATTCCGGGAGGTGAACATACAGTCCAAATTTCAAGTCTCTATGACCATTATTTCAGGAGATATAAAAAGTACCAAAAGTACAGTTTTTTACCCTTTTTACCCCCTTAGAATCAACACTGGCAAAAATCCAGCCATAGAGGATCTATATTCCGGGAGGTGAACATACAGTCCAAATTTCAAGTCTCTATGACCATTATTTCAGGAGATATAAAAAGTACCAAAAGTACAGTTTTTTACCCTTTTTACCCCCTTAGAATCAACATTAGCAAAAATCCAGCCTTAGTGGATCTATATTCCGGGAGGTGAACCTACAGTCCAAATTTCAAGTCTCTAGCTTCAGCGGTTTGGGCTGGGCGATGATGAATCAGTCAGTCAGTCAGTCAGTCAGTCAGTCAGTCAGTCAGTCAGTCAGTCAGTCAGTCAGTCAGTCAGTCACTCACTCACCCAACTCTTTTATATATATAGAAGATTATATGCGAATGAATGAAATTGAGATATTAATAAATCTAATTTAATGCGATTCCATACACAATTTTTAGTATAGGAAGAAAAAATATCACTCTAATGTACATCGAAGTATTTAAAATATGCACAAACTTATACACAAAAATAAACACACACCTACACAATAAACCAAGAAAGTATTTATGTAGAAACACTTGCACGCACATTTTGTAAAGTACTCTCCATGTACACGCAGCCACACACACACAGTTATTTGTGTCTTTCTTTAGTTCCATAAGGATTTGTGTGCGTGTGTGTGTGTGTATATGTTAGTTATTTATGTGGTACGTGTTTGTATGTGTAGATAGATATCCTTGTCGTTCTGTTGTTGTTGTTATTTTTGTCTGTCAACTCCTAGACCGGAAGTCGTCTTAAAACATAAGTAGGGGTGTCTGTCATTGATTTGAAAATAGTTCGTTAGTTAAGAAAATGTAACTACAATTACGATGTTTCATACTCTTCTTTTGTTCTTTACATATTTATTATGATTTTTCTAAAGAAGATATGGGAAGTGTATTTAGGTTAACAAATAAATGATACCAGATAATAAGGCATACAACAAATATGACAAAAACTACTTATGAATCGTATACCAGTACTTACTGTATGGATACAATATGTAATCATCAAAAAATACTGGTTTAAAAAAACTAACTACTTCCTTTCAGAAAAGACAAAAGCAAACAAAAAAAAAAAGAAAAATGAACAACAAAATTATGATAAGACCAAACTAAACAGGTCAATGGATTCCGTTTTAGGAAACACCATACATTTTATGCTACATCATTAATTGTTGGTTGGTTGGAATTTGTGCACCCATTTGTTGTCAGCATTATGCTAGACGTGCAACAATGTTCTTGTCAAACTGAGGGTTTTATGTTAAAATCTAATATATTTATGATAAATGCTTTTGCTGTTTCTTGTGATGTTCGAAAATGTGTCTTCTTTTAATTTCGAAAAATAGAGCAGGGGATAAATTTGAATTAAGCGCATGTGTAGAAAATTGAGAAATTTTCCTCTGTTGATAAACAATGCTACCAGATAATTATCGTCAAAATAATATCGCTCCTTTACTTGTATAGTGTCACAACTCAAAATATTTGATTTTGCAGAAAACACGTTTAAAGTTTACTATTGAAACTGGCTTTTAATTGAAAAAGGCCGGTACATAAAAAATGTAATAATGGCGTGTACTCTTCTCAAACGGTGAGTTTAAAAGATATTAATACGAATTTTTGACACAATATAAAGCATGATATAACGAATAATTCTGCATCATTAACTCAAAAAACGCATTTTTTGAGTTATGACACTATACAAGTAAAGGAGCGATATGTTATTTTAAATATACGACATGAGGGGGCCCCTGTAGGTTAGTTGGTAGCGTGCTAGCCTATGAAACAGAGGGTCGTGGGTTCGATTCCCACAAAAACCCTTGGTCGATTTCGCTACAACGAGACGACGGTCATTGTTACCAGTTCTCGTTTAGGGTTAAATTATTAAAAAAAATGATTTGTAATTAAATTGGAAAATAAATAAAAAACTGATCATTGGATCAAATTATTATTATTATTATTATACGACATGATAATTTGTAAAAAAAACTTTCAGTTTGAATTAGCAAACTTTGAGTAGGTTTTTCTGCTAAAATGGATATTTCAATTAAATTCTCTATCATTTTTTTTTAGAAAATAACAGAAATCAGCGGATTATTTTGCTAATTTTGCAGAAATATTTAGTTATCCTGGGCTAAAGAAAAGGTTTTGGCCAAGATTTAATTGTTGAAAAAAAACTTTTAAAATTTTATTGAAAAACATACTGTTTTAACTAAAACAAAAAGTTAAATTCGACTTGGCCGAATCCATGAATACCCTCCACAATAGGGTGGATCAAATTAAGCTATTTTCACCAATTTGAAAACCGTGCCTTTTAGGGTCGATATTAGTGCCTACCCAAGCAGAAATTGACGACGGTTATAAAAAAAAAGCGTTCTGAAAGCACTGTAACAAAAAAAGAACGTTCTCAAAACGTTATTTTCGAACGCTTTGCGAACGTTTTCGAAAAGCGTTCTGAAAGCACTGTAACAAAAAAAAAGCATTATCAAAACGCTTTATTCGAACGCCTTGAGAGCGTTTTCGAAAAGCGTTTTGAAAGCACTTTATTAACAAAATACATGTTCGTTTCAAAATTAAATGGTTTTAAAGCAGTTTTTGCAAACCTTTTTAAATGTTTTTCGTAGTACATACAAGTATAGTATTATTTTAGATTATACTCAATTTTAAACAAATTGTTATAAAAACATTTTGTTAAATCAAATTAAATAATTTTTCCCAACCACCACATTGAAAACGCAAAATTTTGAAAACATAAAACATTTTTTAATTTGTAAATCTATTTTAAGTTTTATTATTATCATTTATGCAAAAGAGTTATAGCAATAGTTTCGTTATAAAATTTACAAATAATGCATTTAACTTCTACAATATGCACACTAGTGCCTACGGTCAGTACCGTAGTACCGGGAATACCGGTATTCCCGGTTCTCGGTATTACCGGGAAATGGAACCGGTTTCCCGGTTCTTGAATTATTCCCGGTATTCCCGGTTCCGGTTCTGACGGTATTCCCGGGACTACCGGTATGTATATTTTGTAAAATTTTGTATAATTAAAATTTATTCTTCGATTTTACCAAAAAATAATACAAAACATGTGAAAAACACCATTTCCTATTTTTTAATAAATTTAAGGAAAAAAAAAATTACTTGATTTTTAGATAATTTTACAAACACAACTAAATATTTCTCAAATACTGATTAAATGGTGTAATCTTAATATTTTATGGTGTGGTATTTTTTTGTTTTTTTGAGAACCGGTACCAGGATCAGAACCGGGAATACCGGTATTCCCGGGAATATATCTAGAACCGGGAAACCGGTACCAGAACAGGGAATACCGGTATTCCCGGGAATACCGAGAACCGGGGGGCACTAATGCACACTGACTTCAATAACATCTTCACGTAAATTTTTAACGTTATAAAGTCCTATTTCTTTTGATGGAATTGGATAGACAAAATAATCGTTTATTTCATTAAAGATGTTGCCTTTTAAATATATATTATCACATGTGTGTTTAGATCGATTTGTACTAAAAATTTGGTTTACTATCATAATATTTCCATTACTAAGTAGAATTGCGTTATCATGATGGGATGCAGTAATTTTGAAACCATGAATATTAATAAAAGAAAACACAACTTTTGTTTCAGTGGATTCCATTACTTTGCCAAGAGAATACTTTTTGTTTTTAAAGAGAGGATATACCAATGGAGCTTTATTTGGAGAGTTAACGGTATGAAAAACATGCAATTTTCGTTGAATTTCAGCAATAGGATCGTTCCAAGAGTTAACAATCGCTGGAAAATATCTTTAATTTTTGTATTTAAGCTCTTATAAGTGCTTTACTTTTGGTTTTTAAAGCGCTTTCATGACTTTTAACAAAACGTTCTGAAAGCACTTTTTTAAAACGCTTTTAAAACGCTTTAAACCTAGCGTAGATCGATGTTATCATTCGGATCATCTGAAAGCGCTTTCAAGATGGTAAATGGAACGCTTGTAGAACCGTTTACAACGCTTTCACAGCGCTTTTGCGACTGTATTTTTCTGACTGGGTACGGTCAGTACCGTAGTGCCGGGAATACCGGTATTCCCGGTTCTCGGTATTACCGGGAATTGGTACCGGTTTCCCGGTTATTAATTTATTCCCGGTATTCCCGGTTTCGGTTCTGACGGTATTCCCGGGACTACCGGTATGCATATTTTGTAATATTTTGTACAATTATAATTTTTCCTTTGCTTTTACCAAAAAAAAAAATACAAAACTTGTGAAAAATGCCATCCCCATTTTATTTTTTGAATTTAGGAAAAAATAGTTACATGTTTTTTAAATAATTTTACAAACACAACTAAATATTTCGGAAATACTGATTAAATAGTGTAATTTAAATATTTTTTATATAGTAAGTATTTTTTGGTTTTTGAGAACCGGTACCAGTATCAGAACCGGGAATACCGGTATTCCTGGGAATATATCTAGAACCGGGAAACCGGGAATACCGGTATTCCCGGGAATACCGAGAACCGCGAAATGGGAGGCACTAGTCGATATTAACCTACAAAAATATTGGACCTGTAGGACAATGGTTTGGGTTCCTTTTTTTTTTGCTTGAAATATTAGTTAATTTTCGGATATTATTGAAAAAGTTTTTTATAGTAAAAAAAAAATTTTTGTTGGTCTGTAATTTATTTTTTTATTTTTTTGTGTTATGTTTTGGAAAAAATATGTTTAATTAGTTTTTAACTAAAAATATATCGTACTATTAACTCAGTATTTAAAAGATGTATATTTTTAATTATTGTATTATTTTCTTAGCTTTTTTAACGCAATTTGAAATTTATAAAATTTTTTCAAGTTATTTAAAAAAAAAATTTTACAGACCATAAAAACAATTGGTTTGTGATGTCCTAATATAAACTAATATTTTAAGAAAAAAATAAGTTCAAAAACATTTTTTTTTACTTTGTTCGGAACTTTCAGATTTTCAAGTCAAAAAAATAACCCAAAGCCATTGTCCTACAGGTCCAAAATTTTTGTGAGTTAATATCAACCCTAAAAGGCAACTTTCCCGACCCCTACGTTGAAAGTAAATTTTTTAACCTGAAAAAAAATTAACAATTTCGATTAGAAAAATTTTATTTTTAGCTTAAAACTTTTTTTTAGTAATTTTGTATTAATTTGTTTTATTAAATCAGCTCCTACCGCTCCAAGATATATATAGCTCCCATACAAAAATGATATTTTATAAAATAAAGAGCGAAATTTTAATATGTTAATTTTCATTGTTCAAAAACATTTTTTTATTTTTAGGCACAACATCATGAAACTTTGCATTTTGATTGTTTTTACTAAAGGAAATGTGATAGTAAAAAAAATAAATTGGATTTGTTGAAATAAATTAGGAAATCGAAAAAGAGCAGCTGGAATGAGATCTGTAGTAAAATCGAGCACACTACAGATGCGGCCAGACTGATAAAAATTTTAACGAAGAAATCCATCCGCCCACTTTTGCTATTAAGAGCTGATGGAAGATGGACCGAAAGTGCAGAGGAAACTGTTGACGTACTCTTAAGGACGCACTTTCCAGGTTGCAGGGAAACATCGATTTCAGGAAATCAGCATATAGGTCCATTAACTTGTACTTTAAACTTGTTCTCGAGAGAACGTCTGGCATGGACTATAGGTTCCTTCAAACCCTACAAATCGCCTGAACCGGATGGAATATTACCAGCAATGTTACAACATACTGCAAATGAGATTATCCCTCACTCAATGAACATTTTTATTGCTTGTCTTCAACTAACGTACGTTCCGCAGTCATGGAGAAAATCTAAGGTGGTTTTCATACCAAAAAGTGGAAAATTAAATCACGTAATGGCAAAAAAATACAGACCGATTAGTTTGTTATTTTTTATTTTGAAAACTCTAGAAAGGACTCTAGACCTTTTCATAAGAAAAAATCTAGGTTTTCACTTCCTCTCTGATTCGCAACACGCCTATCAACAGGGAGAATCTATAGAAACTGCGCTTCACTCTGTAGTTAACACTATAGAAAAATCTTTGCATGATCAAGAATTTACACTGGCCGCTTTTCTGGACATTGAAGGTGCAATAATTAACGCAATGGAGACGGCATTGATCAACCCATGTATCACAAAGTGGATAGGTATACTGCTATCGTGTCGTGAGGTGACAGCAGAATGGGGACCAGCAAAGGTTACAAGATACGCGTCAAAAGGAACGCCACAGGGTGGTGTTTTGTCACCTCTAATCTGGCTTTTAGTAGTGGACCCCATTTTAAAGAAGTTGAACTCGAAAGGGACATCAGTGGTAGCTTATGCAGACATCGTTGTCATTATATTGTGTGGAAAGTTTTTGGTCACAGTATCCGAACTTTTGGAAGTGTCACTGAAGCAAATGTGGAAATGGGCTAATAATAATTACGTAAACCTTAACCCGGAAAAAACGGAAATGGTACTTTTTTACAAACAGGTACAAAATAAAGACGTTTAAGGTCGAGAGAAACGGAGTTAGAATTCCTTTATAAAACCAAGCGAAATTTTTAGGAATCATTTTAGGCAGTAAACTGTCATGGAAAAAAAACACGGAAGAAAGGGTCAATACAGCATACAACGCCTTCTACGCATGCAAGAAAATGTTTGGCGCAGCTTGGGGACTGGAACCAAGGATCACTTACTGGATTTATACTTCTGTAGTAAGACCAATCTTACTGTATGGTGTTATGGTCTGGTCTAACGCACTGGAGACTAGAGAATTCAACGTCTCATGGGCTTTTGCATCACAATCGCTCTGAGAACAACATCACCTGAATCTATTGACACGCTACTGCACCTGATACCAATTGACATCTTTGCAAAGGGAGAGGCCTATAAGTCTTGCCTTCGTCTCAAAGAGTCAAATTTATTCAGGCAACGCAATTTTGGACACAGTAACGGTGGATATTGCCACCGATTATAGAGTGCCCAAACTTATTTTCGACCGGAAATACGACGTAAAATTTCCGACTCAAGAATTTTGGTCAGCTGGCAAAACCCCCCATGAATGCTATTAACATATTCTCAGACGGCTCCATACAATCCATGGGAGTCGGTGCAGGTTTTTCAACGAGTTTGCGAGATTTCGAGAAGACTTTTATCCCTCCATTGGACTCTATCATTTTCCAGGCCGAAATAGTTGCCACAATCAGGGCAGCTTTACAGTTCGGTGATAAGACAACCAGAGAATTTAACATTTTTGTTGACAGCCATTTTTGTTAAAAGCTTTTATATCAAGTCGAAAGTAGTTTTCGAATGCTTCGAGAACTTACAAGGTTTAGGGAGTATGAAAGTAGTTGTCGAATGCTTCGAGAACTTACAAGGTTTAGGGAGTATGAACAAGGTGAAACTAATATGGGTACCAGGTCACATATTTATTCAAGGGAACGAGAGAGCGGACGAGCTCGCGAAATAAGGTGCTGATGGTATTGGTATTTCTGTACATATTGATCCACCAATCTAGCAGTTCAGATCGCTACGCGACATTCAAAACACTGCAATGGCTAATAGAAAGTGGAGGGACTAACAACAAGTGCGATCAGTGGAAGATTATGGGCATGCTACAATCTAAGGAAAACTAAATACCTACTCTCCCTCACCAGATGGAACTGCCGTGTACTTACTAGAGTGATCACCGGGCATTGCCTTATAGGTTATCATAGAAAGAAATTGGGATTTATTTCTGATGCCAACTGTAGAAGGTGCGATGAATCTAACACTGAGGAAGCGGTCGAACATATTCTTTGCCAATGTCCTCCTTTGGCCAGAACCCGACTGCACATATTAGGCAGACATGACTTCGAGAGCTTGGAAACGGTTTCGAATGTCGACCTAAGGCAAATAGTACAATTCGCGATGAGGACAAACGCGTTCTATCAGCGTCACTGAGGAATTATTGTGGTTTCGCTATGGACCATCCGGTCTATGTGAGGAGTCTTTGACTCCGCCACCTCTAACCTAACCTGAAATAAATCCCCCGATTCCCAATTTATTAAAAATTATAAAATATAAAAATTATAAAAATTTCCAAAAATGTGATGTTTTGCTGTTTGTGCTGCCGTAATTTTTATAGATAAACAGGTCTCAGCCCACTAGTGGACCACATAGGAAAAAACATAAGCTTTCTTTTAAGTCAAAAAAATAAAAAAGTGGTTTTTGTTTTGAAAAAAATCGGTCAAATTTTGGGGTCTTGATATTTTTTTTTGAAAAGATTGAAAAAAAGTTAGTCAAAAACGTTTTGAACAACACTTTCCAAATGCAATATCTGAAAAGTTATATGGATGCGATAAAGGGGCATGTTGACTAAAAAGTCAAAATTCGACCCCCTCTGACTCAGCGAGTTTTTCATCGATCTCGTTCAGATTTGGTGTGGAAACTACTACCCAATAAATTTTATCTTTGTGCAGGTTTGGTTTCAAAAGTGTGTTCACTTGAGATATTTCCCCCATTTTGGTTTCTCAATTTTTCAAAAATTTGTAAAAAATGGTCAAATTTGTGTCCAGTAGCCTTGTTAAAATACTTATTAAATTAAAACCGAATGCACCACAATCTCAAAAATTTACATTCTTGTATAGTTTTGTTTGAGCCATCGACTTTTGGAATATTTTCAGAACCTGTTATAAAATTTTTAATTTTTTGAAAAAGTCAATTTATCAAAAATCCGGACACTTTTTGTTTAATTTTTTTTTTAAGTTTAGATGTTTGTCTATCCACACAAATGCGAGAAAATCGCATTTGAATATTAAATTTCATAACAATTTTCTAATTTGCTAGTATTTTCTTGTTTTAACATTTGCATAAATGTTACTCATACGCTATGTTGAAACAATAAAATACAAGCAAATTACTAAATTGTTATGAAATTCAAATGCGATTTTCTCAAAAAAAAAAAACGATAAACACATGTCTGATTTTTTTTGTGTAGATAGACAGACTTTCAAAAAATTAAAACTTTCAAAAAATTAAAAATAAAAGTGACCGGATTTTTGATAAATTGACTTTTTAAAAATGGAATATTTCAGAACAGGTTCTGAAAATTTTTCAAAAAAAAATAGTGGATAGCCCATACAAAACTATAAAAGAATGTAAATTTTTGAGATTGTGGTGCATTCCGTTTTATTTTGATAAATATTTATGCAAGGCAACTCGACACAAATTTGATCATTTTTCCAATATTTGACGACGCCTCCTAAACCCAGTTTTTGAAAAATTCAAAAACCAAAAACGGAATTTTCTTAGTTCCATATAGCGCTATCCATACAACCTATTCAGAAATTTACGATACATATCACAAAATTTTTTTAAATTTCAACTCAGTGAAACTAAAATAAATGTTTGAAAAAAGCCTCAGTTTTTGGAATTTAGAAAAACTGTAAATGCAGTTGTGTAAACAAGACCTTGAACCATCGCTGAGCAATGTTTAAGGATTATCCTACTTTATCCGTAAAAGTTATAGAGGGCTAAAGTGGAAAAATCGATAAAAATGGCTTGAAATAATCTATAGATTTTACCTTCTTTCGCTTTTTTTTTAAGTTCTCCTTATATTTCAATCTTTTCCGGCATAACACAAAGTCAGTACATATAAGAGATTATCTTAATATTGGTTTGATAGATGCTTCATCGCTTGGTAACAAGTTATAAGACGGTTAAGTTTTGAAACCAAAAATTAAGAGTTTTGAAATTTTCGAGGTTTTTTGATCAGGGATTTCGGCCCCCTCTATAAAATGAAAAAAATTGAACAAGAGTTGGTAGCTGTTGTAATTCTAAACATTTTGGAATTAATCCCGTTAATGGGCCACGAATAGTTAAGGATTTTCAGCAGATCAAATTTCGAAAGAAAAAACTTAATTTTTTTAAAATACCATTTTTTTGCGAGGCACATTCGCGGTTTCATTCGAAATTTGGTGGACTCTTGAGTAAACGGAGATTTTTATAAAAAATAAATTGCAAAAATTTTATGGCATTTTTGAAAATTGTGCGAAATTTGCAAATCTGTTTCCTCTTTTTTTAATAGCAATTAATGCACCATGTTTATTTTAATACACCAAAAGACGTGCCTTAACGAGTAGAACTGATTTGATTTTTGACTTTTTACTTTAAGCCATTCTGAGCGGAAAGCGCGATGATTTTATCTAAACCTGTTTTGATCTGGCACATCCAAGGTTTTACACGAAATCGGATGAAATTGTTTTTAAATGAAAGCCCACTTGATGTGTCGTCATAAAATCTGAGGCGGGTTAAAAAATTTTGATAATTATAGATTTTTTGGACCATATTAAATTTTCTTGTTATAAAAAAGCATCACCGATTTTTTTTAAACTAGTGGTACAATGATACGATTTTCCGTGATTTTTTTCAGTAATACCAGCGCGCATTGCCTAAATATGTTATACAAAATTTTGAAACTTTTCTTTTACCGCGAATTAATTGCGATTTTAGGTAATTAGATATTTTTTTTTTTTTAAATCGATTGGTCATTAAAGGGTTAAATTTATAACTTATAGTTTAGAAGAAATGATATATCCTGGCATGTTTTAATAACGCATGCAACAAATGTGTAGAAAAAAAATCTGTAAAATATTTTTAAGATTTTTAAAACCGCTAAATCTTATTTTTAAAACCGCACGATTTAATTGACGCGAACGAATTTCTTGTTCTTAATTAGCTTTTAATATTTATGCCAACTTTCATCGATGTGCCATCAAAACAAAAATCACATCGTTTTTTACCTCAAAATTTAAGTCTTACAAGGGAAGTATCTCAACCCTTATGAACCGATTTGCATGAAACGTAATATATATATAAAAGGGACAATTCTAAGGTTGGGGTGTCTCGGCTTATCGGCCATATCGGGGATTTAGGGGTTCAAAACATGGGTCAAAAAATGGCGAAAAAATCGTTTTTTCGATTTTTCAGCCATTTCTTTCTAAGAAACTATATGATGTTTACATATGGGAAGAAAGGTTTTTTTAATGCCTATCCTATGGTGGCATAACCTTGTAAAATTTTGGCTTTGTTGAATACTTTTTTCATGAAAATGTGAAAATTTTGGGGGGTATTTATATGAAGACATAGTGCTACTATGTCCATATGAATACGAAATAATCTTTATTAAATTTAAATCGACACGTATTTTTGCTCTAGAGGATATTCCTGTTAGTTCGTGAGATATCGAAATTTTCCCGGAGGTCCATATGGTTTCATAAGGGGACAACGAAATTTTAAAACACTGATATGGCCGAAAAGCCGAGACACCCCAACCTTAAAATCGTCTCATTTATATATATTTTAAGTTTCAGGCAAATCGGTTCATAAGGGTTGAGATACTTCCCTTGTTAGACGGAACTCCTCATATGTCTTTTTTCGCTGCCTCATATGTGGTCCTAGACCGATATTTCGATGAGTTGCATACGAAATGACAAAGTGAGTATTCCCACATATTGTAGTTGGAAGCGTATAAAAACAGCTAAAACACCCAATTGTATTAATATGGCAACACTAAAATATTATTTCTCTTTAATATAAAGCCTTAAAAAAATGTCTCTCTCTAATTTTTGCACAACTTCCGCTCAAAGTTAGTTGTTAACCAGATGAACATTTGCAAATAATTGTACAAGAACCCAGTTAAAAATGGTCCATTGTCGCGACAGCATCCCGGGCAAATTGGAAATTACGTAAACATTAATTTTTTGGACCTAAACTCTTTAAACAACAATATCCTTAATTTTTTTGTGTTAAAATATTTTTCTTTTTTTTTGGAGTGTTTGTTGGTTGGTGGTGTGTGTGTTAAAGTTATAAAAGAAAAAAAAAAAAAGAAATACAAGAAAAGTATAACGAAGTGATGTTAAAAAATTGTTTAAAACTTAAAAAATATATACAAATTTAATTTATATAAAAGCAACACCTTAAATTTTTTATGATTTTTTTTTTGGTTTTTTTTACGCGATTCAGCAAGAGCAGATAAGAAATTTTTAAGCAATTAAATCGTTTTAAGTTTTGGGTTTTTACATGAATAAAAAAAAAATAATAAATTCAACATAGTTACATAAGCAGTAGTCGTAGCTCCAGCAGCAGCATCAGCAGCAACATAAAAAGCAGCAGCAGCATCATCATCATCATATGAAAACGACAACATAAAAAATTCTCATATTAAAAAAATTTTATAAAGTAAGAAAAAATAAAAAAAAAGTACCAAGTAAGCATAACTAAAAAGAAAATATATGAAAAGTGAAAATGTTCTCTATTTTAGTTTTAAATAACAATGGACTAGGTTTCTATTTTTACTGTTTTTTCTTAATGGAAAACTAAAAAACCGAATAAATTCATCATAAAGAAGAAAAATCTTAATAATAGAGCATGAAATCAACAAGAACAATAACAATATCTTTTCATTGTAATACCCCAGTACTAGGTACTTACAATACAAAAACAATAGCAAATACTATTTAAATGATGAATGGAATGAAAATATTTTTTCATTTGTTTTAACACTTCTTTTCTTAAAATAATTACACTACTTTAAAAAAGTCAACTTTTTTACACAGACTTTTAGAATCCATTAAATAAAGTGCTTTGTCTTCAAACCACCTTCTTGAGATTTAGTCCGTTTTATTTTTTGTGGTCCCAGCCGTTTGAACAAACATATAAATGAATATTGAAAAAGTGCATGTTAAAGTCGATATAGGTAAATAAAAACACTGTGCTACAGTGAAAAAATAATTCTGATGTGACATGGTATAGGTTGTTGGTCTTGTCGAGTAGATCACAAAAATGCATATTAAACTTGCCAGACACCATCAAATTTTAGAGTTATTGTCAAAAACTTTTTTGGGACTTTTCTTACTAAACCTTGTGTAATTCAGAAAATTTTCAACCGATTTTAAATTTTTAAACTGTTTTGGATAGGGTAAGGGCTTTCCATATGTGTGAATTGATCTACTCATATAGGAAAGATACCCAGTTGGCAACGTCCTCGAGCCATCCTCAGTGACGGAGCGGTGACATGTCAGAGTCACTGCTGACATCCACAAGACATCTCTATGTACTGGGTTGAGGACAGTTTCATACAAATTTTCAAAATGTCCGCACTCAAAGTCAGCAGTAGTCAGGGCTGACCTTCTGGGGACATGTCACCTAAGATTTCTTTGGGGAAATGTCTGACGTAGGTCATGCGAAAATACAAAAAAGTTTTCGTATTTCCTTTAGTTTTTACTTTTATCCATTTTCCTTTATAAATTATCTTTCTCATATTTAGAAAAAACTTTTCGCCTTTTTTAGTCCCAACTGGATTTGAACCTGGAACCTCCAGTTTATTAGTCCCACACCTAACTACTTGTTCCAAACTTTATTTTGAAAATTGTTTGTCTATTTATTACTTTTATTGTACTTGTTAGATTTTGATTTTATTTTAAATAAATCGATAATATTGTCATCTTTTTCTTGGAAATTGAAGAGTTGCCCAGATTTAA
This sequence comes from Pegoplata infirma, assembly GCA_963921195.1. Taxonomy (NCBI): domain Eukaryota; kingdom Metazoa; phylum Arthropoda; class Insecta; order Diptera; family Anthomyiidae; genus Pegoplata; species Pegoplata infirma. The sequence continues at coordinate 111,912,948 of OY992536.1, read as the reverse complement.
AATTCCAATTTAATATACTGCTATTCTGAAGACATTTCCTTTTAGCCGTCTTAGAGGATTTGTCCACACTCTTAAAGCAAACATTCAGTGCTGACAATGTTAGGACATGTCATCAGGGATTACCTATGATTTGTCAGAACCTGAAGACATTTCCTCAAGGAATCACTGTGGAAATTTCCTCAGTGACACATTTTCCAACTGGGTATCTATTGATTTTTTCTATAAAATAAATTTTTTTTTTTTTTTTTTTTTTGAAAATTTTTCGAGTTCATCGATTTTTTTTGCTATAGTTCGTTAAACAACCTTTATATTTATAAACGCATTTTTAAAGAAAATTTAATTCTGAATACGATAAGCTATATCCTAAAAAAATTGGATAACAATTGACAGAGTTCTGATAACACAGCTCAACAAGAAAATGCGTATTGGATTTTGGTTAGTGATTCGGATAGTGTCTGTTGCGCTGATTCCAAATCTGGAGCCCAAATTTGTCTATCACGTCAGGATTTTGAGTAATTCGCGGTTTAAGTGCCGAAAAAGGGCATTTTTACCCTTTTTAAAAGCTTATAAAATAAGATCCTGACATGCAAATGACTTGGTATCAAGCTCATTCGAAAGCCTGTAATTTTCTCTTAAAGATAAGATAAAATGTTTTAAAAATTTAATTTTCTAAAATGGTAAAAAAATCATTAGCAAAAAACCTTCCATTTTTTCAATATTTAGTTTATTTACACAGTGTTTTTTAACAAATTTCCATACAAATTCATACGTAAATTTTAGATTTAAAGCACTTGTAGCAAATGATTTTTTTAGCATTTTAGAAAATTAAATTCCAAGAAGATTTGATCTTGTCTAAAGAGAAAATCACACACTTTCGAATGAGCTTGATACCAAGTCATTTGCATGTCAGGATCTTATTTTATAGACGTTCAAAAATGGTCAAAATGGGCCTTTTTTGACACTTTAACTGCGATTTTCTCAAAATTGCGACGTGATAGAAAAATTTGAGTGACCGTTTTGGAGTCGGGGCACCAAGCCCTATCAACTTTTTTTGGTTTCATCCAAAACGCAGCGACAAACCTCAGATTTGTAGAGCGGTGTAATTGTTCTAAAAAAGAAAATTCAGATTTTGCAGGAAATCGCCGTTCAGATTTTGCAGGAAATCGCCGTTCAGATAACTCAGGCAAAAATAATAAATTTATCATAAGAGGTCATGTACAATATTCTTAAAGGGTTTAAATATGAATCTGGCCTTTAAATTGCTCTATCTCGTCAGGTTTTTGAGATATTTGACATAAATTGATATATCAAAAACTTAATAAGATAGCGCAATTTCAAGGTCAAATTCGAATTCAGGAGGCCAAAACCCTTTAAAATAATGATACGGTACCACTCAGTATGTTCGTTTATTTTTTTATATTTTTTGCCTGGGTTATCCGATCGGCAATTTCATGCAAAATCTTAATTTTCCTTTTTAGAAAAATTATCACACCTCTGTCAATTACACCGCCCAAAATTTGACCGACGGTCTTTAGATTTTCCTAATATTTTGCAGAGAAATACTCTATGGGCCCATATTAAGATTTCACTTTTGAGTTCGCCAAAATTCTAAAAACTCGCGATTTTATTCGATTTTTTAATTTTCAAAAAACCAAAAAATCTGTCAAAAGTGTCTCACTTTAAAAATCCATATCTTTAGTAATTCTCAATGGATCTGAATTCTGAAAAACGTGTTGGGATAAGACTATCATTCACTTTAACAGAAAATTTACAAAAACATATTTTTCGCAAAACAAGCTGCATTTTTCCGCAGTTGCATTTTTTAAATGCATTTTTCGCTGATTTGAGTATCATCCGATTTATTTTTTGTTAGCATTTTTGGAAAATTTAGAATTTTTACTTTAAATTGGCATCCTCAAATCTCTGGGACGCGCACTTTTATTATGTTAATTTTATTTTTTAAGAAACTTCTTCCAAATTTTTTCTTTATTAAAGGGAAAAAATTTCAAATATTAAGTTTTAAACTTTTTTTTTATTAGGTGGCAATCGTATATATAACTTTAATGAGACATATGTTCTGTTGTACCTATTGTATCTGAATGATTTAAAAAGCATTTTAATGTTATAATTATTTTATTTCATAAAAAGAAGTAAAATAATTTTTCAATTGAATAAAAATGCATTTTGTTATTCATTGCAATCTACTTTGAGAACTGCATTTCATTTTTCCGCAGTTGCATTTTTTAAATGCATTTTTCGCCGATTTGAGTACCATCCGATTTTTTTTAGCATTTTTAGAAAATAAGAATTTTATCTTTAACCCATTTCTTACCAGCGCGCTGCAGCGCACAGTGGATCCTGTAGAAGAAACACCCGGTATTTTTTTTTTTCGCTGTAGTTTTTTTATAAAAAAGCTCTTTTTATATGTTTTAGGGGGCTCTGACTCCGAATTTAACAAAAACAAAAAAAAATAAAAAAATTCAAAAATGGTGATTTTTTATTTTTGCAATTTTGCAACATTCGCGTTCATTAAAGGCATACCATTATAATTTTCTTTAAGTACTGCTTCAAATCCAAAAGTTAAACTAAAAAAAATAAAATTGACGGTGAAAATTTTAGAGTTTTATTTTTCAGTGTATTATTTGCTGAATTTGGAAATAGTGTTAAGTTTTTAGACCAATGGGAACCATAATCTACCTGGCAATCGACGAAATTCGACGACAGTCATATTTCGAGCCACCCATATTAGCATACAATGTTTGCTGGGTTAATTGATGTTTAAGTTCTTTTTATGAAATAAAATAATCATAACAATAAAATACTTTTTAAATCATTCAGATATAATCACTATAACAGAATTTATGTCTCATTAAAGTTATTTATTCGATTGTTACATAATAAAAAAAAGTTTAAAACTTAATGTTTGAAATTTTTTCCCTTTAATAAAGAAAAATTTTGGAAGAAGTTTCTTAAAAAATAAAATCAACATAATAAAAGTGCGCGTCCCAGAGATTTGAGGATGCCAATTTAAAGTAAAAATTCTAAATTTTCCAAAAATGCTAACAAAAAATAAATCGGATGATACTCAAATCAGCGAAAAATGCATTTGAAAAATGCAGCTGCGGAAAAATGCAGCTTATTTTGCGAAAAATATGTTTTTGTAATTTTTTTCTTAAAGTGAACGATAGTCTTATCCCAACACGTTTTTCAGCATTCAGATCCATTAAGAATTACTAAAGATGTGGATTTTTAAAGTGAGACACTTTTGACAGATTTTTTGGTTTTTCGAAAATTAAAAAATCGAATAAAATCGCGAGTTTTTTGAATTTTGGCGAACTCAAAACTGAAATCTTTATATGGACCCATAGAGTATTTCTCTGCAAAATATTAGGAAAATCTAAAGACCGTCGGTCAAAAAGTCGACATTTTTGGGCGGTCTCTCATGGAATGGCCGAAATATTTCTTTTGAAAAAGTGTCTTATAATAATTTTTCTATATGAAAAATATTTCAAAATCTAAAAAATTTACAACAGTAGATGGCATTAAATCCGTAAAATTTTTCTTTCGAAAAATGCTACAAAAATTTAGGATTTAAGTTTTAGAAAAGTGTATCAAAATTTCTTCATAAAATGTTTTAGAACTGGTGATTTTTGGGTATCTGATAATTTTCTTTTACGAAATATGGTCTAAGAATATTTTAAAACGAAAAAGTTCGTAAAATCTGAGAATTAGGCCTCTGTTCTGTCTTTCATAACTTTTCAATTCACATGAAAATTTCCGAATCACATGAAATCAAGTTAAGTGTTTTGTTGATCACGTTTTCATTCAAAGTTGAAATCGAATAATTAAAATTGAAAAAATTATAAGGAAAAAAGTGCATTCGTTTTACTTTCACCAAATTTTATTTATGTGAAACAAAACGAAAAAGAAATTCGGATGTGAAATCTAGAACACCAAAAACATTCGGAAATTTTCATTTTCACATTTTTTATGTGAATTACTTTTTTTGGAACAGCGGCTTTACTTTAAAATATGAGCGTTATTTAAGTGATTTTTTATAAGAAAATTACATTAGAAATTTTTTATATAAATAATGTCTCCGAATCTCAGATTATAGAAAAAAATTTAAAAATCTGAGACATTTTCTATAAGAAAATTTTGAATCGGAGTGTTTTTCTACAGAAAATACGATCTGAGAATTTAAGAACTTTTTTATATCAAAGTTTTAGAATCTGAACATTTTTTTAAAAGCAAATATTTTAGAAAAGGGTTATTTTTCCATATGAAAACTTTTTTAGAATCTAAAAGTTTTTCTGTAGTAAAAATGTCTCAACATCTGAGAAATTTTGTAAAAGAATCATTTAAAAAAAGTAATAACCTGTTAATTTTTTTGTTTTCTAAATATTTCAGTTTTTTATATAGAAGTTTATGGCTATGACTTAGTATGGATCCGTTTATTTGACTATAAACGGTCTTGCTTAGGAAGAAAATTGGTCCGTCAGGATGCCCTCGTGAAAAATATTGAGTAATAAAAGTTTCCCCAAATTCAAAATGTTGAATTCGCGCCTGATTTAAAACTATAGCTTTAAGTTGATTTTTTTTTTCATTTCTTATTCAATATTAAAACAATTTACGAAAATTCATACAACATCCCCCCCCCCCCGCTACCATCCAAACTTTTTTGCCTTCCGATTGCATAAAATTTTTTTGGTAAAAAAATCTCCCCCCCCCCCAAATGAAATTCCTGGATCCGCGCCTGATACCAAGTCATTTGCATGTCAGAATCTTATTTTATAAGCTTTTAAAATGGATCAAAAATGCCCTTTTTCGGCACTTTAACCGCGAATTACTCAAAATCCTGAAGTGATAGACAAATTTTGGCTCCGGATTTGGAATCAGCGCAACAGACATTGTCCAAATCACTAACCAGAATCCAATACGCATTTTCTTGTTGAGCTGTGTTATTATCCGATTTTTTCGGCATAAAGCTCATCGAATTCACAACTAAATTTTCTTTAAGAACGCACTTATAAATATTAGTGTTGTTGAACGAACTATAGCAGAAAAAAATGATAAACTCAAAAAATTAAAAAAAAAAAAAAAATATAAAAAAAATAGATATTGTTGAAAAAATCAATACATATCTTTAAGTCATAACTTTTTTTGGACGAAAAAAGTCTATCCCACCACGCTATGGGCAATGTAGTACAGATTACAAAAATCTATTTTCATTTCGGTGAAAAAAGTTCACGCACCGAATGCAATTTCTAAAACTCTCTCAAGAATGATTTTTTTTTTAATTTTATATTACGACGTCATATCTTAATTATTTGAAAATTATCACAAACTAATGTTTACATATCAGAAGGAACCAACATTTAACTTATTTATAACACCCGCGAAAAAGCACCAAAATTCCGCGATTATAATCTTTAGTTATAATCGAGGCCTCATAGCACCTATCAATTGACTAAAACTCCGCGAAATAGCGTCAAAATATCGCGATTTTTTCGCGCCCACCATTCAACTGATGAGATTTTGTTTTTTTTTATAAATGAAATTACAAGAAAATCCTAAATATTTTGCAGGTAAATATAATTTGTTTATACTTAAAAGAAAAACTAATATTCAAAACATCATCGCGTTTGGTGCGTGAACTTTTTTAACCATCATTAAATCATATTATTCAAAAAACGTTTGTCAATTTTTAACCAGAAAGGTAAGTACACCAAGAAAATTGTGAAAAGTTTTATTGAAAAAAGGATTTAAAATGCTTTCTTTAGAAAAATACCTTTATGTAAGATTCTGATAATATTTCTTTATCAATAGAGATTTTTTCTAAAATAAAAATTACTCAGATTTTCAAAAATTTTCTGTATACATAAACACAGTTTCCGATTCTTAGAATTAAAAAAAAATGTTTCTAATGCTAAGAATTTTTCTATGCAATAGGCATTTTAGATTCATCTATATAAAAAATTATTCTGATTATGAGAATTTTTCTATAGAAAAAATATCTTTGATTCTGAGAATTTTTCTATGGAAAAAATATTTTAGATTCGGAGAATTTTTCTATAGAAAAAAATTTATCAGATTCTTAAAATTTTTCTAAAAAAAAAATGTATCAGATTCTTACAATTTTTCTATAGAAAAAATGTTTCAGATTCTGAGAATTTTTCTATAGAAAAATGTTTCGGATTCTGAGAGTTTTTCTGTAGAAAAAATGTCTTAGGTTCTGAGAATTTTTCTAAAGAATTAAAAATTTATTAGAGTGTAGTTATTTTGCAAATTATTGTAAAATTAACCAATGTACCTTTGTGGAAGGTTTAATCAGTCTAAATAATTTTTACCTATACAAAAAATTTCATATTTTGCACTTGTTTGCGTATTTTTTAGAGATGGCATTTATTACTATAGAGTGGTTGCATTTTAAATAGCATAGGCAATCAGTCGATGCTGGTTTAATTTATACAAAAATTAACATATCCATTCTTTTGATTTTTATTTAATTCGATTTTTTTTTATATAGTCGAAATTGTGAATGGTTCGCGTTTTCTCGCTGTTCAAAGTTGGTATTTTGCCACAATTTTATGACAAATACAAAATGTTTAAATGATCGTATCTTTGGAACGCATTATCCGAGTGTCACGAAATAAAGTGCAAAATAATGTCCTGTTATTAAAACATAATTTTGAAAAAGGATATGATGCTTTGCAAAAAGGATATTAAAATTAAAAAAATGTCCTTAATTTGCCAGTATTTCAAAATGCGTATCTTTAATTTTCCTATATTTTTTTGCACGTAATGCCCAAAATGTACACACAGAAAATAGTTTCAGTTGCTGCAACTAAATTGTTTGCCAACTGAATTTTTGCGGTTGCACCAACTTTCACAATATTCAGTTGCCTCTACTGCCAATCCCAGTAAAAACTTGGTAATAAGTCCCCATTACCGCCTGCATTCTATGTAATGAGGACTCGTTACCTGCTCGATTACTTCTTGTTAACAAATAATGAGTTACCGATAACCTCATACAGGACCGGTTACTTCTTGTTAACAAATAATGAGTTACCGATTGCCTCATACAGAACCGGTTACTGGTAAATACGATTTAAAATATTTGATAAGTTGTCCAAATAATTTTTTTTTATTAAAATTAAAAATGCTAAAGAAAATTTAGAAAGAACTTGCACATTTAGCTTAAAAAAGATTAAATATCTCTACTTTTTCTAATAAAACTCCGTTAACAGAAATTTAAATTGAGGAATTCTGATTAAAATTGGGAACAGGCAAATTAATGTTTAGAAAATCAAATTGATATTTAAAAACCAGGATCTAGCTGACACTTGATAGTGATTTATGAGCCTTAATTAGTCTTTACATAACTTCTATTGAAGTTTTCTGAATTTTAATTGGCTTTTTCTAAATTGTAATTGTTTTTCTAGAAATTTTGGGCCGTTTTCCAAATTTTAATTTAACTCATTTGTTTACCTTGTTGTTTAAAGTATGTTAAAACCGGTTAAAAGGTAAAAAACCATCATAGACAGTATTTCTCTTAAAAACTTACTCTTATATAGACTAAAACCTAAGATGGTTTTTAATGCGGTTTCCATGGGCTGAGCAGCAGTCGCTTCTGTAAATTTTTTATTGGTCCTGCCCTAAGCAGCCAAATGTCCCTTTCTACGATGTTCCAAGATATATTTTCGGTCCTTTTATTATTTGAATTTTACAATCAAACATTTGGAGGGATGGATTTCAACGTAAACATTGGTTCCGTTGGCTTTTCTTACATTTAGATTGTAGAAATTTTCTCGCTTGGTTGCTTTTGAAATAACCGCGTTTAACATGAACTTTATCATCCTGACGAATAGGCATGAAGCGAACATTTTACTTTTGACGCAATTCCTTGCTGAGGGAAGACGGCCAATTTTTAGGACTAATGTATGCTGCTATTTGGTGGCTGTAGGCAAAATCGCCCAAAGAAAAATGGCCCAAAAAAGAAAGCGAAAATTCGCCCAAAAATTTTTCATACAAATTTGGGTCATATTTCATATGAAAAGTTACCCAACATTTTTGGGCAAATTTTCATAGTTTTTGTGCAAAATTTCGAAATTAAAAATTGGGTGATTTTTCATTACGAAAAATAACCCAAAAATTATATATGAAAAATTGCACAATTTTATTTTGGTTTTATTTTTTGTCAAAATCTTAAAATGTCAAAACTGAAAAAATATGTTTGCCACAATAAATCAGTATATTATTATTTTTAGAAACAGAAAACGGATATCGTGTTCATTTTTTTGTAAATTATATATTTGACTTACCAAGAATAAGCTGAAGCAAAACCGTTTCGTTGTTGCTAACATGCAAAAGCTCTGGTGGGAATCGAACCCAAAGCCCCTGCTCTTACATGCAGATTACCACGCTATATATTAATCTATCGCAGCGCATTAGAAAATCAAAAGTATTGAATTTAAAAACAGCATGCAACTCCGATGAAAGCTCCGCAGGCGAAAAATTTTACCAACAAATTTTAACAAAAAATCGCGCGATTTTTTGTTAAAATTTGTTGGTAAAATTTTTCGTCTGCGGCGCTTTGATTAGAGTTAATTTGATACTTATGTATGCATTTTACGGGCTGTATTCTCAAAACAACGATCTATAAAAATAAATAATAAACAAGCAACCTTTGGTCTTATCTTTAAAGTTTTTGTCTTTGTCTTAAAGTGCTTCTGCGTACGCGGCCTTCGGCCGGGCTTAGGGAATACAAACTCCATGCCTTAGACCCACCCTCTCCGCAAAAGAAAGCTTTTCTGTGTAGTTTGTGCTTTGGAAAAAATGTGTTAGAAAAAATATTTTTTTTATTTTGGGCCATTTTTCATTTCGTTTTTGGGCTTTTTTTCGTTAATTTTGGGCGAAGTTTCGTATTTTTCTTTTTGGGCCATTTTTCATATTTTTTGGGCGATTTTGCATTTGGGCGATTTTTCATAAAATTTTTTGGGCGATTTTTCTTTGGGCGATTTTGCCTACAGCCCTATTTGGTAACATTTTTGTAAGGAGTGGGCAACGAGTTATTTTTGGGCTACTGGTAGCTACTTATTTTTAGGACTAATGTATGCTGTTATTTGGTAGCATTTTTGTGAGGAGTGGGTAACGAGTTATTTTTGGGCTACTTGTAGCTCATTATTTGTGGTACTAATGTATGTAGTTTTTCAGTAGCATTCTCGTAAGCGAGTGGGTATGCGGTCATTACTCCAATGACATCGCCATGTTAAAATAATGAGTGTTTCACCAACCTAAGTAGTAACTAGATACCACCATCTATTTTAAGGCGAAAACCCCATTACTTGGTAAATATAAGTTTTTACTGGGATTCAGTTGTGTCTACCGGTAAATATCTATCATAAGAACCGAATATTTTTATGTTAAAATTGACATTGGTTATATTGATCGAATTTAAAAAAAACGTTATATAGTTGTACCAATCAATATTTTTTTAAACTGTAAACTCTTTTGAAATAAAAATTTTTAATATTTTTTTCTAGCAATTTTACTAATTTATTTGATTGTAAAAATTTTATAATTTAAAAAGTGAAATAAATACATACAATAGAAAAAATAAATTAAAACTGATAATTCTGATAGGAAAAATTTAACATCTAAGAATTTTTCTAAAAAAAATTTTCTCAGAATCTGCGAGACTTTCTAGAGCAAAAATAACCCGAAGTCAAAATATATCTCTTAAGAAAACATGTCAATGAAAATATTAAAAAAATATCTCAGACTTCTAAAATTTTTTTATGGAAACATATCTCAGAATTCTAGGGTTTTTTAATAGAAAAAAAGAAAAAGTCTTAAATTCTGAAATTTTTCCTATATAAAAAATCTCAGATTCTTAAAAAAGTCTCAGGTTCTGAAAAATTGTTCCTACAGAAAAAGTCTCAGATTTTGAGTCATTTTTCCAATTGAAAATGTCTCCGATTCTGAGAATAGTTTTGCATGAACCTTTTTTAACGTCAATATTCTGGCATTTACAAACCTTAAATTTGTTACCACTCTCTGGACACTTTGGACTCTAAGGATTTATTAAAAACTGTTCCAAAGTTTTTGATAGTTGGCTCAAAAAACAATTTTACTGTCGACTTCTGGGTAAAATATCATCTTTAGCATCTGCATTAAAGTTGCGTGTGCAAGTACCTAAAATAAGATTTATTTAAATTGATTGCATTTCGGTAGTAGTATCAACTTACCGTCAAAATTTGTAAAATTTTTTACGAAATTTTACATGAATTTTATTTATAAATTTAAAAAACGTCTGAACACAATAACATTTTTGTTTTAAATGATTACTGTTTTCATTTTTTTTTTACGTAAAACGTTTTCTAGTTGAAATGAAATCCTAACGACCAATTATTAGTTAAGAATACCAATACAAATTTATAATTTAGTAAAGTTTTTCAAAAATAAAAAAATATTGAAAATTTGGTTAAGTTAACCAACATTTTCAGTTGTGGATACTACTACCTAATGTTTTTGGAATTTATTAATTTTAACAAATGAGTATTGGTCGAGAGTGAAAATAAAGACTAAAAGAAACGGTTGTACTTAATAAATATTTTTAAAAAACTTTATTAGTTTTTAGTTTGGGTATATTAACCAAATTATTAGTTGTTGATACATCCATTCGGTCACGATTGAAAATTAATTATTACTACTGTTATTTATTTAGGATGGTGTTAAAAAATTTACAATAACAACTAAAAATGTATAAGATTTATCAAAATTCCGTTTTCATAATGGAATTCCAACTAAACATTTCTCTGTGTGTACTTAACAACATATGCAAATCCTAAGTTGGGGTGATAAGCGGTTTAATTATAAGCGTGGTTTCCTGAAACGACTTATTGATTTTTATTAAAAACTCTTGTTTTCAAATGAAAAACAATTTCTGCGCAATAACCGCGAATATTTTTTTATATGTATTTTAGATCGCTTAACTCAAAAATTTGATAAAATAATTTTTCGCGTCTTTCTTGCGTCTTTGGAGGCATTTTGACTATTTTTCTTATATCTTAAGTTCTTTATCTGATTTTCTTTTTTTTAATTTTTCCATCAGTTCATAGCTTTACACGCAAATAAATTTTTTAGCGTTATTTGGAGGTATTTTGACTATTTTTCTCATATCTTGAGTTCCGTTCATCTGAGCTTTTCGCAATAAGAACCAAATTAAAGACAATCAAATTTAAAACAAATCCTTCATTCACTATCAGTACATAACTGATAAAAACTCGAGATAAGAAAATTTCAATGGTCTCAAAATTAAGTGTTCAGGAGGATTAATTATAGTAAAAATATTATAAAAGTAGTTTTTTTTTTGTATTAATTTTTAAATAGAAATGTAAAAAATATATGCATATGTATTACACAAATTGAGTGAAAACTAGGAAGCATAAATAAAAATGATTCAGGTGTGAAATTTTATGCGAGTCATAAAAATGTATAATAACAATAAGAACCGCCATTTAATATCATTTTAATGGCGCATACACGTCTGCCATCATGTTGGAAATTTAAATAAAAAATAAAATCATAGACTAATGTATTTTACAGAAAACCATTTCTTGTACGAGCAGACATAATAAAATGTGAATTTATTAAGAAGATTTCATGTTGGAAATTGTTAAAACAGTATTTTCTATCAATAACTATTTGTTATTCAAAAAAAATATGTACAGACATTCATATAAAAAGCAATAATAAATGTGATTTGAATCGAAAATAGAGTGATTTTACACTATAAGAGTTTTAAAGACTTTTACACTGTTAGTGAAGAGAAATATCAAATTTACAAGTCGTGTAATGACACAGAAAAAATATTTTGGTGAAAAATAATTTTACTTGATAGCCTGGATAAATTTTTTTATACATTCCCGAGTAAAAAAGTTTATATTTAATTATATATTTTTTTGATAAAATTATATAAGATTATATATAAAGGCTTCCGTTTTAAGAAAATTGGATATAATTATATCCAGAATATATTTATTAGAGTTAATTTTGAAAATTTGATCTGCGGATATCATAATTTTTTTGAAGGATTTAGGGGAACTAAAAAGAATGGCGGTATTTTTTGGAAAAAAATTCGCTCCTTGGGGTGGTTCAACGCATCTTAAAACGCGAATTTTGAGCTGATTTTTCAGCAGAGCTAAAACGGCTGAATATATCGCAAATCTGATTTCATCAGACGATTCTACAGCAAAAAATAATACAATGGTCATTTTTCAAACTCTTAAAAAAAGTTCCAAAAACCCACCACAGAGGGCGGAAATATAAGGTTTTTCCATTTTCTTTTTAAATAAATTTTTTGAATATGCTCAATTAAAGGGCATTTTCAGCTTGACAAAATGGTACTAAATTTTCCGTTCTATCACAACCCGTTAAAAAGTTATCAATTCTCAAAAATGGACAAAAACACGTGTTTTGAGAACTTTGACCTCAATTTCCTCGAAAACATGACGTGATAGAAAAATTTGAAATCTAGATTCAAAATCAGCATCGAAATGTTAATCGAAAACAAGTTTTATGTTCCCAGAATATCATCCAAAAACATCACAAAAAAATGCTCTCAATAATGCACAAAAAATGCGTTACGGAACGTTACGGAACATTTTGGAAACCAGATTTGGAAAAAAAACTTTGAAGCCTTATAACTTTTTAATGGGTTGTGATAGAAAGGTGCTTTTCGTACCAAATTTCTTAGCAAAAACTGCCTCTTCATCGTGCATGATTAAAAAAATAATTTAAATTTTTTAAAAAAAAAATCGATTTTTCCGCCCCCTGCCGTGGGTTATTGGAACTTTTTTAAGAGTTCAAAAACTGCTATTATTTTAATTTTTGGTGTAGAATCGACTGGTGCAATCAGATTTGCAATATATTCAGCCGTTTTTTCTCTGCAGAAAAATCATCTCAAAATCCGCGTTTTCAGATGCTTTGAACCACCCCACAGTGCCACATTTGGCCAATCTAGCACGACAAAAATCAAAAAAAAAAAGTTCCCCGATTTTCATGATATGTTTGTATGTATTTTAGAACATTCCTAATAGCACGGAAATAATCATATAAGATCGATAATTCTGTTCGTTACTAACAGGTGGGTGCATAAAGTTGCATCTTGTAAAATCCTGTAACTAGTGTACATTATTTCGCATAAATTAAGTCGAGTTTAAACTGTTGTAACTTTTGAACAAAAAGAGATATTTATCCACTCTTTTTTGATAATTTTAAAGAATATTTAAAAGTTTTAATTCATATCTTTTCTTTTTATTTTAAACAATTTTTTCTATTTTTTATTAAATTTTTAACAAAACACAAACTTTTAAAAAGAAAATTATATATTTATTTTTTTTGATGGAATAGAACTTTTGTGTTTGGTCCGTATTGGTCGCCGGACTTTTTCAGATATATTGACCAATATCAATAGTACTTATTTCAACGGCTAACTTTTGCGACCGTCTGCGACGCCGACTACAGTGGGGCGATATGTAAACCTTGTTTTTACATATTTTTCAAACATATTTTAAAAAAGTGGGCGTGGCAGTTATCTGACCGCCCCCTTTTTTTGTGATATTATTTCTACAGTCATTGAGAGTATATATACCAAATTTAAAGAAATTATAACCAAAATTACATATTTTAAAAAAAGTGGGCGTGGCCCTTAACCGGCCTCCCACATTTTTCATAATGTTTTTTTCGAAGTCAAAACGAATATTTATACCGAAGTTCAAGTCAATATAATTAAAATTGGATTTTTGTCGTCCTAGATTGGCCAAATGTGGCACTGTGCACCCCAAGGAGTGAAAATTTTTCCAAAAAAATACCGGCATTCTTTTTAGCTCCCCTAAATCCTTTAAAAAAATTATGATATCCGATAAACAGATGAAGTGACATAGTAATCAAACGAACTCTAATATTTATATATAATTTTATCTAATTTTATGAAAGCTGAAAACTTAAATAATTTTATCAAATTATATATAATTATTAGGACTACGATTTACATGCACTAATAAATCGAAAATATGCGCTTAAGTTATGCACTAAAAATCTAAAATATGCACAAAAAAATCAGAAATATGCAATAAAAACATAAAATGTGTTCAACAAAAATTATGGGTTCATACAAAAACAATTTGCAAAAGCAAATCATAACGCCGGGATTTAATATAAAGAATTTTAACATTGTATAAGCATTTCAAAACAATACTTTTTTAATATGAAGACAATTTATGAAAGCAAAATTAAAAATAAAATAGTAGTAATAATTTAAACTTTACTTTGAAAAGAATTAATTTCAATTTGTGTTTTCCTAATTTATACCAAAATATGCAAAATTATTCACTTAAAATTTGCAAATATTGACAAAATATGCATTTAAAACAAAAATATGCAAAAATAGCATTGTCACCAAAATATGCAAAAACAGATCGATACCATTTTAAACACAAATTGAGTGATTCGGAAAGATATTTGGTTGATAATATTTTTAGACTATCAACAAAAAATATGCATTTGCATGGAAATTGCAGCCCTACTAATTATATAAAAACCTTTTTTACTTGGGTTTTCATTAGGGTGTTCCATTAATCGGGTTTTTTATTGTTCTATTAAAAGATTAATCGACATTTTGCATTTTTAACTTATTCGATTAAACGAATAAAATTAATCGATTAATTTCAGATCGATTAATCGAATAATTTCAAATTCAGAAATTTTCTAAATTACAAGATTTTTTTTCGACAATTTTTCAAAAAAATTGGTACTTGATATTTTCAGTAGATTTATTCTACCTTGAGGCTAGATAATTTTCAAGACAATTATGTTTCTGTTTTAAATTTATTTATGTTGGCAATTTTTTTCAAGACTTAATTCACACGTGTTTCGAAATTTGTCAGATTCCATTGTCAAGATTATTTAGCAAATATAAACACCCTATTGTGCAAGTAGCAAAGGGATTTTAATGACAAATCGTTAATGATCACTATAAAACTATAATATTAGTATATATTCGACTCTACTCCCATTGGAAATAAGAAGACGAGCAAATAACAGGCGCGAATCCAGGGGGGAGAATGGGATTTCCCCCCCCCCCCCCAAACGATTTCAAAAAAAAAATTAAAGGAAAAAAAGAAAAAAAAAACACGAAAGAAAGAAAGAAAGAGAGAGAGAGAGAGAAAGGGAAAGGAAAAAAAGATAGTAAGAAAATAACCAGTATGTTTAAAAAGCCTAAGGAGAGTTCTATGTGTGCTGATGATTTACGTCAGCACACATAGCCTTTATCTTAAGAATTTGTTTCATCCTTAGAATAAAATGTTTCAGAATTTATGAAATTTCATATGAGAAACTTAAATGTCAATAGAGTCGTGGACATTTCCTAATCGAATAACTATCCTGATCATTTTCTAAGAAAAATATATTATCTCAAATATATATTTTTTATAGAAATATGTCCCAAAATTCAAGACTTTACCTTCAGAAAATATATTGATTTTCATTGAAAATTTTAGGAAAAATGTCTAATAGCTTTTCTATATAAAAAATTCTCAGCAAACAAGAATTTTTCCTTAAAAAAATGTTTCAGAATCTGACAACAATTTTTCTACAAATAACTTTTTTAGAATCGGATAGCATTTCTACGGAAAAGCGTCTTAAAATCTTAGTTTTCTATGCGGAAATATATTTCTGAATCATTATGGAAATTTTTTTAAGAATTTTTTTATTTGAAAAATTTTTAAGAATCTGCGAAATTTTCTATAGAAAATGTTTATTAAAATCTATGATTTTCTTACACTCATAAAAATTTGTTAGTATTCCTTACAAAAAATCTGTTACCATTACTAATAAAGTTTTCAATTTGTGCCCGATAACTTTTTCAGTTACCATTACAAACTTTGGTTTTCAAAAATTAGTTATTTTTAAAAAAAACTAAAAAAAATAGTATTACTAAATTTTTTTGTAAAAAAATTGTAAATTGTGTATTTAAAATTTTTGGTCTTTTTTTACTATATGTAAACTGCGTATTGCGCTTGTTGTCGCCATTACTATTTCAATGCAAGTCAGATTTTGTTTGAATTTTTTATCTGAAATATGTATGAGAAAATATTGAATACATTTTTTTTAATACAAAATATAAATTACATACCACATATAATTAATGCTTTGAAAATTGTGTTGAATAAATTGACATGTTGAATAAATTGGTGTTCTAGAATAAAAAATACATTATATTGATATTATTTTAATGGAACACATGAATATACAGTTGTTACCTGCTTTCATCATTTTCTATTAGAGATGGGCGCGCGAGTGGATTTTGACTCACACTCACTCACGCTCACGCAAAAAATAATCGAATCACTCACTAATCACTCACGCAATTTTTTTTTTTACTCACGCTCACTCACATTCACGTGAGTAATAAAAAACTTACTCACGCTCACGCGTGACTCACGCCAGATTCGATCACGCTCACGCGTGAGTCACGCAAAATCTACTCACGCAATAAAATTTTCTTACCAAAAAGAAAAAAAAATTTTTTTACAAAAAATTAAAAAAAAAAAATGGGCAAATCCAAAAATCTAATCACGCAAACTCACGCAAAAAATAAATGACTCACTCACTAATCACTCACTCAGATTTTTTTTCAACTCATTCACAATCACGTGATTAAAATGAAAATCACTCACACTCACGCGTGATTCACGTGAATCACGCAAACCACGTGACCAGCGCCCATCTCTATTTTGTTTTATTTATTGTCCTAAAAATGAGTTAATTTTAAACAAAAAATACTTTAAAAATACCTGTATTTTTTGTTGTAATATTTTGTTGTTTGTACATTTTTTTATTTCTCCGCTCCGCGACGTTGTGAATTCAAATGCTATTTTTCAACTGAATAATAGAAAGAAAGGCATGAAGAAAAGTACACAAAATTACCAATACTATTCTCAGTATTAAGAAATCAACCCTTTGTGTACACTACACACAAGAAAAAAAAATCGCAGATAGCGTAAAACAAAAAAGGACCGCAAGTGGAGAAGAAAGAAAAAAGAATTGAAAAAGGTCGGTGTTTTTTTGAATTTTGCATATTTTCTCTTTACTGCATTTTGTTCCCTTTTTTATATATTTTTTTTATTTGAAAGAAAACAAAGTAGTTACAATGAAGCAGACAAATAAGTGTAATTCAATATTGAAAATAATAAACATATTCATACTCATCAAAGCGCAGTTTTACCATTAAAAAAAAAAAATAACTAACTGTATATTTTTTTTAAATGCTCTTTTTAAATTCCAAATATTTTAATAACATTTTCTTTTTGTATTTCATTAGTGCATTACTTTTCTAGAAAAGAAAACCGAAAAGTTAAAACGAAATTTTTAAAAAATCAACTGAAAAAATTATTAAAAAATCAGTAAAAAATTAATAGTTTGTAACGCGAGTTTACTAAAACGAATTACAAAAAAATATTTTTTAGTACAATTTAGTAAAAAAGTTGTAAAGTTGGGATACAAACAATTTTACAAACTTTTTTACTAACGTATTTTTTTGAGTGTATAGGAAAAATGTTTTAGAACTTTTCTATAGATAACTATTTTGTATGAAAAATCTCTCAGAATCTGAAAATTTTTCTGTTGGAAGATTCTGAGAACTTTTCTATAGGAAATGTGTCTCTGAATTTGGAAATTTGTCTTTTGAAATTGTGTCCAACAATAATAATTTGTCTATTTGAAAAATGTTTGAGAATCCAAGAAATTGCCTTGGAAAACATTAGATGACAGCAAAACCGTACAATTTTTCTGTAGAAAAATACTATAAAATTTTAGACTTTATTTTTGAAAAAGTGTACAAAAATTTCTTCATAAAATGTTTTAGAAACTGATGCTTTTCAAGTATCGGATAATTTTCTTTTACGAAATATGTTTCAGGATCTGAGAATTTTTGTATAAAAAATATACGAATTATTTACAATTTTTTTATAAGAAAAGTATATCAGAATTTATTTGTCTTAAAACATTTATTTGTCTTAAACATTTATTTGTTTTAAAGTTTTGAATGAGCTGAATCCGAATATGACCTTAAAACTTAGAACATTTCGAAATCGTATCAATATTCATTCACGTTACACCCTCTATCATATTTTAACATCAAAAGTACCTGCATTTTGTCATATTTGTTTCGAGTTTCAAGTATTTTTGCGTCTTTGGTATGTATTTGAAAAAATGTTATGATTATATAATTTTATATTATCGCAATACCATATTCAGTAGATATATTGATATTCATATTTAGAGAAGAATCAAGACAGAAATAATAAATGACATACTTATTACCGTACCATTATGACAAATACAAGTGAAATGAATTCGAGTAGACCGATTTTTTTTTTTTAATTTTGTATAATAAAACTCACAATTCTTTAGAACATAATACTGGAGAATAAATAAATCTGA
The DNA here is from genome assembly GCA_963921195.1 of Pegoplata infirma. NCBI lineage: Eukaryota > Metazoa > Arthropoda > Insecta > Diptera > Anthomyiidae > Pegoplata > Pegoplata infirma. The sequence goes on along the minus strand of OY992536.1, from coordinate 111,894,441 downwards.
AAAACCGCTAAAACACCCCAATTGGAGGTTTATTAGTTTCGATAAGTACTTCCAGAAACTCCACACGAGACGGAGTTTGACTTGAAAAATGTTGCTCTAAGTTTAGAAGTGATAGAACTTTAACATGATGATTAAAATTGTATAATGTGTTCATACAATTAGTTTTTGAATTTTTCAGCCCACTCTAATATGCACATACTACATCTACATATTAAGGTTTATAAGAATGTAGGCGTAATAATGTTACATTATACACTACAACAATACAAAACAATAGATTGTATTTTCGTATTTAAGTACTAACCATAAGTACATGCACGTACAACATATGAAAATTATAATATCCCAGCAAAACACATACCTCCATATTTTGTTACTTACAAGAAAGAGGTTTCAGATCCCCTGATTCCAATTTCACATTAAATAGATAAATATATTTATTTGTAGATAGATAGATAAATATGTTCCATCACATATTTAGGTTTCGCAAAAATCGGCACACTATGATTCGTTAACATTCAACGAAGTGACAAGAATATTGCATAAATCCATGAATACCCTCCACAATGGGGTGGGGCAAATTTTCAAAATCGTAAGGGTTGAAAAAGGTTCCTTTAGGGTCAATATTAAAATATTGAATAAAAATCAGTTTGAGTGCAAAAACATGTTCGTTAGTAACGACATTTTTTTTATATAAACAAGTAGAAAAGTTAAATTCGGCTTGGCCGAATCAATGAATACCCCACAAAAATCCGGCAATTTTTTTTTTAATTTCAGAAGTTCGTTTTTCATATATTTCGAGAAAATCACATTTAAACATTTCAAAACAATTCTGTAATTTTCTAGTTTCAACATGGCGTATGAGTTACAAATATTTACGAAACCAACGAATTGAGATTATTTCAATTACACCGTAACTACGTGAAATTGACACACCAAAACGCCTACAGTGGTATTCTCCGTTTGAACAGATCAGGTCAATGTTAAGAGATATTTAATGTTTAAGTTTAGGATTTTCAATCCATTTCTTATTGTTTTTTAAGTAAATTGAAAAATTTAAGAAAATTAAATTATTTTACTAGCCTAAACTCATCATTGTTAAACTAAAGTTTTGACAAATAACTACTAAATAAAGTAATTTAAAAAAGTTTTTAAAGGATTTTCCTAGAAAAATAATATAAAACCTCGCTTGAAAATCACAAAACTTTATAACGAAAAACCTCTTGATTTTGACCTGACCAAAACGGAGACTGCCACTGGATTCTACGACCCAAAATTAAGTTCACTTGTCTCAGCGTTTTGATGTGTTATTTCAAAAGTTAAAATTATACCCTCGGTGTTATTACAGCATTTTTGGTACAATATAGAGATGCGCATGTTAGCGATTTGACTCTCGCAAAGAAATATTAAAGCCACTTACGACTCGCAAAAATGTTTAGTTTCTTCGCGCTCACTAATCACATGAATAAATTTTCTATTACTCACGCTCACTCAATTTTAGATTACGCTCATGGGTTTTCACACAGATTTCACGCACGCTGAATTGGTTTTACAAAATAAGAAAACAATTTTTTTTTTAAAGAAAAGCGCTCGCTTAATTCTTACAAAGAAAACGGAAACTCTAACTAAACCGTAAAGAATAAATAAAACTATTTTAGATCACGAAAAGTTACTAAAGAAAAAGATAAAAACAAGCGAACGCTTTTCTATTCACAGAAAATGTTGTCGTTTTTGTTATTTTGTAAGATCTTTTCAGCCTGAATGAAATCTGCGTGAAAACCCATGAGCCTAAGAGCAAATTGGATGACCGTATGTAATAGCAAATTAATTTACGTGATTAGTGAGCAAGACTAAACTAAACATTTTAGCGATTCGTTAGTGACTCTGATATTCCTTGCGTGGGTCAAATCGGTTACACGCCCATTTCTACATTGTACCACAAATGCTAAAATAATTGAAATAATCTATATTAATGAGTTTCATTAATATTTGTTACTCATTTCAGATTTTGTTTTGTTTGGAAAGACAAACATCTAAACTTAAAAAAAAAAGTGGATCGGATTTTTGATAAATTGACTTTTTTTAAAAAATGGAAAATTTCAGAACGGAATCTAAAATTTTCTAAAATTTTTTGAGTGTAATTTTCTTACTTGTTTTTTTACATTAACTTTATTTTGTTTTCTATTCAAAAAAAAAATTGAGTACTTGATTAAAATTCAAACAAAAAAAAATAGACACAAACCAGCGTTTATGATTTTTAGTCTGCTCCTTTTTATAACTTTAGTATACACTAAAATTATTTTGTAGGCAAAAACAAATGAAAAGCATATTTAAAATTTTGTATTTGTTTTACCAAAAATAAATATTTATTTTTTACTGTTAATAAAATTTTCTAAAATAAATAACATTGAGCATTAAAAAATAACGTCACTTTAATTTTTTTTTTTACCAACAAATTCAAAAAAAATAACCTACGAAAACATTAAAAATTAATGATTGTTGTGTTATTTTTACCAACAGATTCAAAAGAAAATTACGTACGAAAACATTAAAAATTAATGATTTCGTAGGTTATTTTTACAATTTTCTATTGAATTTTATCTTTAAAAACCTTTAATAAAATTTTTGGGTAATCGATCGCGCAATCAACTACATTCTGGCCAGACACTCTACCCATCGTGCCAAAGTCACTTGATACAAACATGTTTTTATATTTCTATAAATAACACTGTGCTACAAAAAACACAAAATCGAGTATACTTTACTCGAAAAGATCACAAAAATGCCCATCAAACTTGCCAGACACCCTCAAATTTTAAAGTTATTGTCAAAAAAAACGTTTTTTTTTTATTTTTCTCACTAAACCACGTGTAACTTAAACATTTTTCAACCGATTTTAATTTTTTCAACTGTTTTGGATAGAAGAATGATAGGGCTTTTCATGTGTGTGAATTGGTCTATACATATAAGAAAGATATGTGTTGATTTTTTCAACATTATGTAATTTTTTGTTATTTTTTGAAAAATTTTTGAGTTTATCGATTTTTTTCTGTTATAGTTTGTTCAACAACATTTATATTAATAAACGCAATCCTAAAGAAAATTTAATTGTGAATACGATGAGCTTTATGCCAAAAAAAATCGGATAACAATTGACAGAGTTATGATAATTTTTTTAAAAAAGAAAATTAAGATTTTGTATGAAATTGCCGTGCGGATAACCCAGGCAAAAAAAAATAATAAAATAAACGAATATACTGAGAGGTCGCGTATCATTATTTTAAAGGTTTTTGACCTCCTGAATTCGAATTTGACCTTGCAATTGCGCTATCATATTAAGTTTTTTATATATCAATTTATGTTAAATATCTCAAAAACCTGACGAGATAGAGCAATTTAAAGATTCGGATTCAGCGCGCCAAAAACCTTTAAAAACATAGTACATGACCATTTATGATAAATTTATTTTTTTGCCTGGGTTATCTGAACGGCGCACAGTGCCACATTTGGCCAATCTAGCACGACAAAAATCCAATTTTAATTATATTGACTTGAAATTCGGTATAAATGTTCGTTTTGACTTCGAAAATAACATTATGAAAAATATGGGAGGCCGGTTAAGGGCCACGCCCACTATTTTAAAAATTGGTAATTTTGGTTATAATTTCTTTAAATTTGGTATATATACTCTCAATTACTGTAGAAATAATATCACAAAAAAAGGGGGCGGTCAGACAACTGCCACGCCCACTTTTTTAAAATATGTTTAAAAAATATGTAAAAACAAGGTTTACATATCGCCCCACTGTAGTCGGCGTCGCAGACGGTCGCAATAGTTAGCCGTTGAAATAAGTACTGTGGATATTGGTCAATATATCTGAAAAAATGCGACGACCAATAGGAACCAAAAACAAAAGTTCTATTCCATCAAAAAAAATAAATATGGGCTGTTTCACATCAACGGGAGACCCCCCCGCCCCCAAAATTCTATTGGTCGTAGAGAGTAGTATTATGGCTTAAAATTTAGCCAATGATCTCTACTTTTGAAAGCTGAGTGGCGGAAGTTGAACCCAATGGTAAGTGAGCCAATATGGCGGCGCGAATCGGGATACCCCGATCGGGATATGCTGGAAACTAATGAAGGAGTTATCGGATTTTTCTGAAATTTGTTATCAGGGGGTATATTGAGACGCTAATTTCGAATTTTCATTCAGATTTCAAAAATTCAAAATGGCGGATCCAATATGGCGGATGATTTTTTCGAGGTTTTCGCATTCAAATAAAACTCGATTCCCGGGTGTATTATGGGTCACTTAACACGATTCTGAATTTAGATTTCCAAAATTCAAAATGGCGGATCCAATATGGCGTTTATTATTTTTTTTATTGTTTCGATTTCCTTGAAACTTGTTATCTGGGGGCTATTTGAGACGCTGATTTCGAATTTTTATTCAGATTTCAAAAATTCAAAATGGCGGACTCAATATGGCGGATGGTTTTTTTTTTTAAGTTGTCGCATTCAAATAAAACTCGGTTCTCGGATGTATTATGGGTCACTAAGCACGATTCTGAATTTAGATTTCCAAAATTCAAAATGGCGGATCCAATATGACATTTATTTTTTAATTTCGATTTCCTTGAAACTTGTTATTCCGGGGTTATTTGGGACGCTGATTCCGAATTTTTATTCAGATTTCAAAAATTCAAAATGGCGGATCCAATATGGCAGATGATTTCTTTTTGAAATTGTCGCATTTAAGTTAAACTCGACACCCGGGAGTTTTATGAGTCACTTAGTACTAATCTGACATCAGATTTTCAAAATTCAAAATGGCGGATCCAACATGGCTCTTATATTTTTTAATAACGATTTTTAAATCTGATGTCAGATTCGTACTAAGTGACTCATAAAACTCCCGGGTATCGAGTTTAACTTAAATGCAACAATTAAAAAAAAAATCATCTGCCATGTTGGATCCGCCATTTTGAATTTTTGAAATCTGAATAAAAATTCGGAATCAGCGTCCCAAATAACCCCGGAGTAACAAATTTCAAGGAAATCGAAATTAAAAAAAATAAAAATAATGTCATATTGGATCCGCCATTTTGAATTTTGGAAATCTAAATTCAGAATCGTGCTTAGTGACCCATAATACATCCGAGAACCGAGTTTTATTTGAATGCGACAACTTAAAAAAAAACCATCCGCCATATTGAGTCCGCCATTTTGAATTTTTGAAATCTGAATAAAAATTCGAAATCAGCGTCTCAAATAGCCCCCAGATAACAAGTTTCAAGGAAACCGAAACAATAAAACAAAAAAATAAACGCCATATTGGATCCGCCATTTTGAATTTTGGAAATCTAAATTCAGAATCGTGTTTAGTGACCCATAATACACCCGGGAATCGAGTTTTGTTTGAATGCGAAAACCTCGAAAAAATCATCCGCCATATTGAATCCGCCATTTTGAATTTTTGAAATCTGAATGAAAATTCGAAATTAGCGCCCCAATATACCCCCTGATAACAAATTTCAGAAAAATCCGATAACTCCTTCATTAGTTTCCAGCATATCCCGATCGGGGTATCCCGATTCGCGCCGCCATATTGGCTCACTTACCATTGGGTTCAACTTCCGCCACTCAGCTTTCAAAAGTAGAGATCATTGGCTAAATTTTAAGCCATAATACAACTCTCTACGACCAATATAATTTTGGGGGCGGGGGGGTCTCCCGTTGACGTGAAACAGCCCATATATAATTTTCTTTTCAAAAATTTGTATTTTGTTAAAAATTTAATAAAAAATAGAAAAATTTGTTTAAAAAATAAAGAAAAGATATGACTTAAAGCATTTAAATATCCTTTAAAATTACCAAAAAAGAGTGGATAAATATCTCTTTTTGTTCAAAAGTTACAACCGTTTAAACTCGACTTAATTTATGTGAAATAATGTACACTAGTTATAGGATTTTACAAGATGCAACTTTATGCACCCACCTGTTAGTAACGAACAGAATTATCGTTCTTATATGATTATTTCCGTGCTATTAGGAATGTTCTATAATACACACAAACGTATCATGAAAATCGGGGAACTTTTTTTTTTTTGATTTTTGTCGTGCTATATTGGCCAAATGTGGCACTGTGCGGCGATTTCCTGCAAAATCATAATTTTCTTTTTTAGAAAAATTATCACAACTCTGTCAATTATTATCCGATTTTTTCAGGATAAAGCTTGTCATATTTAGAATAAAATTATATTTAAAAAAACGCTCAAAAATATAAAGGTTGTTAAACGAACTATAGCAGAAAAAATCAATAAACTCGAAAAATTTTCAAAAAATAACAAAAAAAATTGATTTTATAGAAAAAATCAATAGATATCTTTCTTTTACGTATTGACCAATTCACACACATGGAAAGCCCTATCCTTTTTCTATCTAAAACAGTTTAAAAATTTAAAATCGGTTGAAAATTTTCTGAATTACACAAGGTTTAGTGAGAAAAGTCCCAAAAAAAAACGTTTTTTGACAATAACTCTAAAATTTGAGGGTGTCTGGCAAGTTTAATGGGCATTTTTGTGATCTACTCGACAACCTATACTATGTCACATCAGAAGTATTTTTTCACTGTAGCACAATGTAATTGTTTGAATTTTTGGTCTACAAAAAAATAACCAACACAAGTGGGTAAAAGCTAATGACTAGTCTTTAAAAAATACCAACAATTAAAAAAAAAAAAACGACGTACACAAATCATTAAAATTAAAGAAGAATCTTTTATTTTTACTTACAAAACAAAAATAAATGACTTTAAAAATTTAATGCTGTGTTGTTATTTTTGAAACAAAGAACAGAAAAATTAATTTAAAAAAACTGAACATTGAACAAATGTTTTTTCCTTTAAAAACGACAAAACGTAATACTTTTTAAATAAACTACAAACAGTTAAAGACATAATTTTTTGAATGTATTTGTTCTGAAGTCGTATGAATTATCAAACTATTCGGCAATATTCGGTTCACACCGAAACATTCAGTAAAATGCTGAACATACTTTTCGCGACATCCCTAGTATACGGACATTGTAGTATTTGCATTGGTTCATAATTTACTACCTGTGTAATGCGTTTTCTCTGCAATGCGTGAACTGACTTTGTTTCTGCAAATTTCCCATAAAAGGTGACTTCAGTTCCAAGGTTTTTATTTACATACGGTGCATTGGTTCATGACTTATATGCATTTCAGTGCACTAAATATGAAAATAACTTGCATTGTGTTTTGTAATGCGAGTTCTCTGTAATGCGTGAACCGATTTTGTTTTTGCACATTTCCCATGAAATGTGACGGCAATTCCAAGGTTTCTATATGTATACCGTCTGTATGGTTCATGAGTTTAATGATTTTGGTGCACGTACACAGTAAATTAAATCGCCAAATTTAAATCAACAAACATCAATTGTTAATTTACCAAACATGATATCAACCAAACATTTAGTAAAAACGGACGCCTGTTAGTCCTTAATACAAAAATTCGATTTTGTTTTCAACAAACTTAGTCAACATTATTTCAAAATTATTTTATCATGTCAACAAAATAGTTTATGTGTTTGTTGAATTTCTTAGTTGAAAAAAATAAGATTTTTTACGTTTGTCAGATCAACAAATTGTGTTTGTGTTTGTTGAATTTCTTTGTTGAAAAAAAAATTAAGATCTTGTACGTTTGTCAATACAAATAATAATTTTAGAGAACTATTACAAACTCGTTTATCAATTTTTTTTTTACATTTTTTTTCAACAATCAATATTTACAAACGTTAGTTGATATCACAAATTTCCGTATAGGAGCACTTTCAGTGAAAAAGTTAATTGTGTTCACAAATATGGGGGTCAATATAACAATTCGTTTTTTTCTGCGTACCTTAATTTTTACGTATTTGACATATATGGAACATAATCGGGAAAAGGCATAGTTAACATTCAAGAAATTCGTCTTTTTATAATTTTTCAAAAATGTGCACAATATAGTTTTCAATGGTGGTGAAAGGGTTAATCTTTCAACTGTTCTAACAAACTGTTCTAACTAAGTTAATAGGAAACCCCTAAAGTTTTTTAACCATCTTCCTTTTTCCGCCTCCTGTGTGCTTTTTTTTTGTTCTCTTATTTAGATTAACCTCCCTTTTCACCCGACACATTCAATTAATAAAGTTAAAAACAACTTTTAAAAACTATTGCTGGCTTAAACATTGTAATGGAAGAGGTGTCAAAGTATTGTTAAACGAGATCTCTACAATAAATATATTTCTTCTTCTTTTTTTTAAACAACTAATGTTGCTGTTGCTGCTATTACTGTAAGTTTATGTATATTGTATGGGATTTACTGTTTACAATTTACCAAAAGCAACAATATTGTATGTACTCGTATGTACGCAGCAATAGCAACATGAAATAAAGAAAAAACAAACAATGTGAATGAACAGCATGAACAAGACCAACAACCGACAACAATGTTGGCATCTAATGAAATTCTAATTGTATAAACATTAAAAGACTTTAACATAAAAATCAAGGCAAGCACTTAACCCTCCTACACCGACGCCACAATCAACCTTTTTTTTGTACCATTTCTTTATTTCTTTCTCTATGGTGTTTTTGTTGTTTTTATTCTCCCTGGGTAATGAAATTTAAAAGCCTTCTTGTTTACGTTTTTTTTATTATTATTATTTCATTGTAAATGCATTCCTTTGTTAAAAGGAGGAAGACGGAATAAGACGACAAAAATGGTGGAAAAAAACAAAAAGTAAGAAAACATGAAAATATAATAAATTTATTTTGGCTTACAATACAAAATTTGAAAAAAAAAATGTAACAACTGACAATTTGTAACAGAGAAACCAAATTAGGGCACGAATGGGTTTGTCTGTGCATGTCTTTATATCAATTGTGGAGGGGAGTTAACCAAACGAAATGTATACAAACACAGTTATAAAAAAACGGGTAATTTGTGTACCTATACGTAATGTACAAGAAATTTAAAAAAATGTTCCCAAGAAACCATTCGTCTATTACACAGTGATACAAAATCGAACTTTCCGAATTATAATGGATGGAATGAACCCAAAAGCAAATGAAAGTTGACATTATCCATAACAAAACACTCGAGACTTTTTTTTTGCATTTGAAATTGGTGATTTTAAAGAATTTAAAGTTTTTGCATACTAAACTGAATATACTTTAATTTAGGGGCCCCTGGTGTTGCTCTTATTGGACACACTGAAAAAAAGCTTCGTGAAAATAATGAAAAATGACATAATCTTAATGAAAAATGACTCACGTTTTCAACCGAAGACAAGTTTCATTTGATCAATGAAACTGGTGTCATTAAAGTTAATTTAATGAAAACTTACATGGAAGTAATGAAAATATTCGTAGCACTTGTTTATAAAGTTTAATGAATTTTTTCATTAAATGTATGAAAGTATGCATTGATTAAATGTGGAATAGTAGTAGGTAATACCATTTAAACTAGTTTAATTTTTCGTTTTCCCCATGCAATTCATTTGTCAAAAATAAACGCCGTCTAAATTTGACATTTAAATTGTATGGGGAAAACGAAAAATTAAACTAGTTTAAACACAGAAAAAATAAAAAAAATATTTGAGTAAATTTTTAATACTATTGAGTAAAAAATTACTCAATTTTGCACCAGTAAACGATTTAATAGTATTGAGTAAATTTTTAATAAAAATTTATTAAATGTTTTAAAAAAAAATTGAGTAAATTTTTAATTGACACAATTAAAAATTTACTCAAAATTTATCTATTTATTTTTTTTTTTAAATTTATAAAAGTTTAAAATTTTTTTACAAAAAAAAAAAAAAAACTTTTTTTTTTCAAACTTTACCAAACATATTTATGTCTCAAAAACATAGGAAAATTTTTAAGTAAATTTTTAATTGCGTCAATTAAAAAATTACTCAAATTTTGTTTTTAAATTTAAACAAGTGATTACTCAAATTTGCTTCCTCCATATTTTTTTCTGTGAATGAATGCGAATATGGTATTAGTAAGAAAAATTACAACACAAAATTGAAATTAATGAAAATTTATAATTTATAACAATTTTTGATGAGTCACGTGTAACCGTCACTGAAACTATTTAATTTACGTGATTACAAGGTAGACAAACACTTTTCCATTAAGTCAAGTTTACGTCCACCCCTCCATTTGCAACTTTAAAGTAGCACCCATTTCCTTGTGGGCGTTTGCCCTCGACTAAAGTGGTACCACTGGACTCAGGATGATGTTCTTAGTCGATGCACAAAGTTTCTTCCGATTTAAAGGGGTGGAGAAAAACTTGTCTTAAGCCACAAAAAAACACAAAATAAACAACCCGAGTAAAAATGTTTAGATATATTTTTATATATCACGTCTTATCCGAGATTTAAAAGATCTTACTCGGATCAGTACTGATCCGAAATTTGAAAGATCATTACTGATCCGAAAAATGGATCGCTAAGATTAGATCAGTTTTAATCGGACGGATACAATGTTATCCGAAAAATGGGTTTATATAATTAGATAAACACATTTTTCGGATGAAATTGTATCCGTCCGATTAAAAGTGATCTAATCTTGCACTCAAAAAATTATGTCATTAACTGTTTGTAGTTTATTTAAAAAGTTATCCGTTTAGTCGCTTTTAAAAGAAAAAACATTTGTTTGATGTTCAATTTTTATTAATGACTACTTCAGTCCTTTGTTTCAAAAATAACACACTAAAAAATAAAGACTTTCATTAACATTTAATTTTTAAAATCATTTATTTTTGTTCTGTAAGTAAAAACTACTGATTATTCTTTTGATTTTTAATGATTTGTGTCAGTAATTTTTTTTTTAAATTGTTGGTATTTTTTAATGAAATATCATTAGTTTTTACTTACACAAGTCAGTTATTTTTTTGTAGAAAAAAAAATCAAAAAATTATTTATAAAAATATAAAAACATGTTTGTATCAAGTGACTTTGGCGCGATGGGTAGAGTGTCTGGCCAGAATGTAGTTGGTTGCGGGATCGATTCCCCAAAAATTTTATTAAAAATTTTTAAAAAAATATTTCAGTAAAAAATTGTAAAAAATTACCTACGAAATCATTAATTTTTATTGTTTTCGTAGGTTATTTTTTTGAAATTTGTTGGTAAAAATAACAGAACTATCATTAATTTTTATTGTTTTCGTTGGTTATTTTTTTCGAATTTGTTGGTAAAAAAGAGTGAAAAAAACGTAATTTTTTAACGTTTAATGTTATTTATTTTAGAAAATTTTGTCAACAGTAAAAAATAAATGTTGATATTTGTTAAAACAAATGAATAATTACTGGGATGGTATTCAATTGTTTATTCACTGGTTTTAAGTGTGTTTTTCATTTGTTTTTGCCTACAAAATATTTTGAGTGTAGCGATCCATTTTTCGGATCAGTACTGATCCTTCACATTTTTACTTGGGAACACACTATAATTTTTTTTTATATTTCACTCAGCTTTCTCACACTATATTCTTAAATTTTATTACATAAGTAAAGCCCCGAAATAATATAAAACAGTTCGATTTTTAGTAAATATATAATTATTCAACAACATTTTATTTTAAGTTTCGTAAAAAAAAGTCTTAAAAAAATTTTCTTCGTGCTGTTCTGATCAGCTGTTTTTTATTTATATCATTTTTCGCGCCAAAAACAGACATAGTGTATCTTCACAATACAGCAGCAAGCAGCAGACCGCAAAATTTTCCCGAGTATTTTGCTGTTTGCTGTATGAAAAATTTAGCTGTCTGCTGCTTTCTGCTGTATTGTAAAGAGACAATAAACAGACTTGACAGGCGTCAAAAAACAACAAGTTTTATAAACAAAATTTAATGACATTTTTTAATGAAATTATGAAATCTAACACGGTGAGCCTCAGCGATGTTCAGGTTGAACTTTAGTGTCGACGAAAAGTGTAAATGCAGTTCGATTTCTACATGATTAGTTGTCACAAAACTGTTTTCAGCGAAATCGTAGCTGATCGCATTCGCGAGATATCGCGAAATTAGTGATTTTATATTTTAAAAAATTTTGATATTGAAGTTTTTTAAATATTTTCAAAAACTGAGTATACAGTTTTCATTGTACTTATTTTAAGGTCACAAAACAGTAAACATCGAAATCCTATCTTCTTTAGTTCGCGAGAAATCGCGAAATAACTTTTTTGTCAATTTTTGTTTTTCAACTTTTTCTAGGTTTTTTTCAAATGTTGTGGAAAGCTGATATGCACTTTAATGTGTACGTGATCGAAGGTCATAAGGGTGTTGACATCAAAGTTGTAGGTGTACACTATCGCAAGATATCGCGGAATTATTTATATATTTTTTATTTTTTTTTTTTATTTTTCAATTTTGCATGTTCTTTTGAAATGGTGTAAAAACGTGGTATGCATTTTTATTTGTACATGATAAAAAGACATTAAACTGCTAACACATTTAATACCAAAAATTTTTTTTTTGTAATTCAAAATAATATGACAGTTAATAAATGGTTATGAATTATTTGAAGAAAAAGAGAGTGCATAATAATATTAAAATACAAAATAAATGAAAAAAAATTTAAAAATTTTTCGCGATTTTTCGCGAAAATTAGCGTCAATATATAGATTTCAGCAGTTTTGCCACCTTCAGTTACGGGCAATTTAAACTGCATACCATATACTTGACGTTACTTAATTTTTTTTTTGATACCAAAGAAAAAAAAAGTAATTTATAATAAAAGCTCGTACAGTAATTTTGCGATTTCTCGGGAAATTGATCGTCTATAATTTTTATGCTTGCAGTTTTGTCACCTCTAATAACCTCGAATTCAAACTGCATACCACATTTTTGTCGTTAATTGAAGTATATGTTTTTACAGACCACAAATAACACAAATTAATGAATAAATAGTAGATAAGCGAGTTTTTTTGCGATATCTCGAAGACTTAAGCAGCTAGAATTTAAATGTTAACAGCCTTATGACCTTTGATCAATAGCAAGTCAAACTGCATTTCGTGTTTTTCAACAATGTTAAAGAAACTTCTTTTATTAATCAAAACAAGAAATACCCCCAAAAAGCTGTTTTTCGCTATTTCTCGCGAAAGTGAGCAGCTATAATTTTTTTGGGGGCAGTTTTAATTTCTTCCAGCATGTTCAAATCAAACTGCTTACCACTTTTTTTATCATTTCTAAAGAACCGGGTTTAAAATATAATAAAAAAAAAAATATATATATATATAATTACGCGATATCTCGCGAAATTTAGCACCTACAATTTTGATGTCAACAGCTGTGTGACCTTTCATCAACCACAAGTAAAACTGCATACCATGTTTTTATGAAATTTTAAAAAATCATATATGAATTTAAAAACAAAAATAAAAACAGCAAAAAAGTAATTGAGAAGATATGATTTCGCTGTTAACTGTGTTGTGACATTTAAATAAATACAATTAAAACTGCATACCCAGTTTTTGAAGATATTTAAAAAACTTCATTGTCAAAATTTTAGAAAATACAAAAACACTAATTTCGCGATATCTCGCGAATGCGATCAGCTACGATTTCGCTGTTAACAGTTTTGTGACATTTATTCATGTAGAAATCGAACTGCACTTACACTTTTCGTCGACACTAAAGTTCAACCTGAACATCGCTGAGGCTCACCGTGCTAATGAATCAAATTTTATGAAATTTGTTTCCAATATTCATGATATTTAATTATGCTTATGAATTCCTTCATTGGTTATATGAAAACTAAATAATGAATCCATTTCATTTATATCACGAATGTTTTTTTAACATGATAATGTTTTTAGGCTGGTGTCTAGGGTTTCTAAATTCCCGGACTTTTCCAATTCCCGGGAAATCGTTTTAAAAAAATCGGGAATTCCCGGGAATTTTTAAATTGAAAAACAATTTTCAACTTTATCATATCAAAATTATTATATTACAAATTATGGTCGTATTTTCCAATTTAAAACCATTTTAGATGTCTTCTTTTGTAAAATAGTTTTATTAACCTCTAAAATATACGTAGAAAGGTCATAAAATCAATTTTTAGTAGAAATATTAGACCTTTTTATAGTTTTTGTATTTGCGTTGATGTATTTCCACTCCATACAAATTTTTCACAATTCGCAAAATATTTATAACTATCCGATTTTGGATCAAATGCGGTTTAAATCACTTTTTTGAAAATTTTTCTAACTTTGACTACGCCAACCTTAAGAAAATTATATTTTAAAGTTTAAAAAAATATTTATTTTTCACGACCGGTAGATATTAGGCTTTTATTTCATATATGAAATTTTAAGCTGAAAACCAGGTTTGTTATATATTCTTTAAAATATTGATATTTTTTGTTTAAGCACTATAATGATTGTTGTTCTGAATATGAAATACTAAATTTCGAAAAGAAATCATTGGAATTTTAGATAAAGAAACCTTTTGCCAATTTGCAACTAACATTTGAAGTGCAATTTAGTTTTTTTCCGTATTTTGTCACGCAATCGATTAAAAAAAAATAATTATTAGGCCTAAATAATATGCAAGCTGAAGCATATCCTTATTAGATTTTCTTTAAAAATTTTAATTCTTTCAAGGTTTTAATGTCTTTTTTAAAAAATCAGGAGGACTGATTGCTAAGAAAGAAGAAGAAGAAGAAAAAATCATTTAAGAATGTGTTAAAAATGTGTAAATTAAATATATTTTTATTAAAAAAATTAGCAACGAATTCCCGAAATTTCCCGAAGAAAAAATCCCGGGATTTTAGGAAAAATATTTCCCGGGAATTCCCGGGAAATTTTTCCCGAATAGAAACCCTACTGGTGTCTAATTTTAAAAAAACTGCAGGACACCACCTGAGTTTGACTATATAAGCTAACAATTAACGAAAAAGAAAACAAGAATTACTATTTTCATTTTCTTAAAACCAAAAATTTTAATAACTTGGGTTTGTAACTTGGATAAAAATTCACCTCGTGGTGAATAAAACCGTTTTTCACCAGCTGGTTAATAAAAAAGGAACATAATTATATTTCACCAAAAAAAATTTTTTTTTTTTCATCAATTTTTTTTCCATGAAATGTTTTTTGTTCATAAATTTTTTTTTTCATCATTTTTTTTTTTTCATAAAACTTTTTTTTTTCATCAAACTTTTTTTTTTCATAATTTCTTTTTTTTCATCAATTTTTTTTTCATAAAATTTTTTTTTCATCAAATTTTTTTTTCATAAAATTTTTTTTTTTCGCAATTTTTTTTTTCATTAATTTTCTTTTTCATCATTTTTTTTTTTTTTCATCAAAAAGTTTTTTTTCATCAAATTTTTTTTTTTTTTTCATCAAAAAGTTGTTTTTTATCAAATTTTTTTTTTCATCAATTTTTTTTTTTCATCAAATTTTTTTCTTCATCAAAATTTTTTTCATCAAAATTTTTTTTTCATAATTTTTTTTTATCATATTTTTTCATCAATTTTTTTTTTTCATCAAATTTTTTATTATCAATTTTTTTTCACTAAAAATTTTTTTTTATATTTTTTTTCATTAATTTTTTTACGTCTTAAAATTTTTCTTTTCATTAAAAAAATTCATTAAAATCTTTTTTTCATCAAAATTTTTGTTCACCAAAAATTTTGGGTTCATTAAATTTATTTTAACAAAATTTTGTTTTTCGTGAAAAAAAAATCATTTTTTTTACCCAAACTACTTTTTCACCAAATCTAAGCTATTCGCATGAAAATTTTCCATTTGTTTATCAAATGTACATAAAACAAGTGATAGTGGTATATTCTTTGGCGCCGAATCTTTTATACTCTCCAAAATGTAAAAACACTTTTTTGCACTCAATTACGAAATGTACAGCTCTTTTGGTTTTTTAATGGGGTACTCGACTGATATTTCAATTCGTTTTGCATTGAATAGCAAAGTAATATAACATTATTTTTTCTAAAAAAACTTTGCTTTGGCAAGTGACACCCAAATCTTCCGCAAAACATTATCATGATTTTATGTTTTGGGCAAGAGTACAAAATTCGCAGGCATTTTTTTAGTGCATGTGGGGTCCAGCGTCCAAGCTTAAGTTAGAGATTATATTAGCTATACGGTATGAACTTCGCTGCAATCGGTCCAGTACTTACTGAATGGCCGAATTATTAAACATAAACCATTGTATACCGTTGCGTATGATTGTTATTTAATAAGAATACAGTCTTATACAGTTTTAAAGAAATTATACACCCAAACTCGGTTATAAGTCACTAATTCTGAGGTTCCGACGTTTTGTTATCAGTTTTCACACAAAAAACTTCTTTTATAACGAATCCTCGGCTTAAACAAACTGCTTTTTATGGTCCCACGAATACAATTTCATTTGTATGTACCTTTTTATAACAATTTTCCACAAATATTTTTTAATGTGCGGCAATCGTGTTTATCAAACTCACAAAAGGTTGGACATTTTTGGTTTATATTCGAGCCTTCGGTCTCGGTATTACCGGGAATTAGTACCGGTTCTTGAATAATTCCCGGGAATACTGGTGTTCCCTGTTGGGGTTCTGACAGTATTCCCGGTATTACCGGTATGTGCATTATGTAAATTTTTGTACAATTGATTTTTTCTTTAAGAAAAAATACTTGATTTTTAATGATTTTACAAACACAACTAAATATTCCTGGAATACTGATTAAAATGGTGTAATTACTTATTATAGAATTTTTAATTTTTTAAGAACCATCGCTAATAACTTTGAATGGGATTTAGTGTACACAATGGGATTTAGTGTACACAAACTAGCTTTACCAGAGGGGTGTCGTAAATTCAAATCAAACTAAAAATATTTGTACTGAACCAATTTTTTCACGAAAACAAAGATTTATCGCGAACAAAAAATGTTTTTCGTGAAAAATTCACGGTTTTATGGTTTTTTATGTTAATTTAACAGACTTGAATGGTTTTAAATTTAAGAATTATCGCAAAAGTTTAAAAATATCGCTTTTATTGTACTTGATAATCAAAATTTTAAATCGCGAACACGAGCGCTAACTTCGAAAAACGGCTAGCACCATTGAATTCAGTGTACTCGAATTAACTTTACCAGTAGGGTGCGCCGCTTGTTTTAAAAACAAGTGTCAAATTCGAGCACTGTGTTATTATCGTTTTCTAAAACAATTTTTCTACAAAAAGTGTGTTTTCTGCACAGAAAATTTTTTTAGATTGAAAAACTCTTAGATATTCAAACACTTCGTTATAGAAAGATGGTCAGATTTTGAAACTTTTCAAAAGCTTCAGTCAGTGGCTACAAACACTTTATACATTGAACACAAATTTGGCTAATAATTTAAAATATAAATTTACCCAACAGGATGGCAGTAGTAGTTTTGGTATTTAGGATGTGATGAAGGCTTCGAAAGATATGAAAAAATTGCGTGCATAACGTCATCGTTTTAAATTGTTGTTATTGTGTTGAAGTGTTTGTATAATGGGCGACACCATCCCCATCATCATCGTCATCATCATAGTCAACAACAACACTTATTTCTTTTGGGGTTTTTATTATGAACGAACGAAAAACTTTACCAGACTAAATGGCACTTTGTCATACATTTCTTTCATATTTTTTTTTTTACAATTGTACATGTACAACACATAAAGTATTCCCATGTGTACTTTAATATTTAAATGAAGCACACACATACACATACACACACACACACACACACACACACACACACACACACACACATACACACACACGCATACACACACAAACACAATGAAATTCATACACAAATTGCACATTATGATGAGGCAACATTTTGACGCTAATTTCAACAACATCGTGTAAATTGTTGTCAGTTTTATATGAAAAACAAAAATAAAATAAAAAAAATAAAAAAATCAAAAGAACAAAAACTATAAAAAATACATAGTAAATTATTGTCTGTTACTGAATTTGTAGTTTCAACTACAAAAACAAAAAAATAGTAAAAGATTAAATTCAACTCAGCCGAATCCAAAAATACCCTCCACAATTCCTAAAACACTTTTTTATGGTTTTTTATTATTTAGGCTGGATTATTCAATGCTCCTTTATAAAATAACTCTCCGTTAAATTTAACTTTTTCATACAAATTTTGACATAAGGCTCCGTTAAATCGGCAGTTAGCAGCTCACTTTTCATTGAGTAATCGGCCCTTAAACGTAAAAAACGACGCCCTATGTTCACTTTGAACTTTTATTTAAGTATTAATTAAAAATCGATATGTATTTCTATTTCTATTAATATTTAATTAAATAAAGGACATATATATAAACGTAAAAAAAATAATAAAATTGTTAAAAAATTCTGATTACAAAATTTTTATTTTAAGTAAAAAAAAATTTCAGTAATTTTTGTCCAAACATGTTTTTGAGTGTACAATTTTCTTCGAGTTTAACATTTTTTTTAAGTATCAAAAACACTTTGTTAAATATTTTTGTGGCATACCAATGTCATTCAATGTGTGTTTTTCAATACGAGAATTTTCGAAAAATTAAACGATAATATCACGGTTTTGTTCAAAACTTTTGAGCCCCTTGACCGATTTCGCTGAAATTTTATTTCAACCTAAATGGGAGAACGAAAAATATATACGCCAAGTTACAGTAACCTTCCGAAAGTTTTAGTATTTTTGGTGGCATATGGACGGACATAGCTAGATAAACTTAAAACACCGTCCGACAAAAATTAAAAAAGTCATTGAACACGAACTGGATAAAGTACGTTTGAAACTAGAGACTAAATATAGTAAAACTGCATTTACAGTTTTTCATTTCGTGATCCTGTTTCTTTTTAAAAGGACTTTAAAGTTTTAGAGGATTAAATTTTATAAAATATTTGTCCTAGGATGCCACTATTGATAGCAAATGAAAGAGGAGAATCTCCCTAAATTTTCCTATTTTATTATTTTAACATATCAGGAAAAAGGAGGTAAGTTACGTCCAATTAAAAATGTATCCTTCAATATCATTCCAAATTTTCAACAAAACATTTTGACAAAGTTTTCAAATGGCAAAATATAAAAATGGAAAAATTAGGGGAGATACTCCTGTTTCATCTGCGTTCTCCAGTGTCATCCTAGGACAATTACAAATATTTCAAAAATATTTTACAGAATGTATTCTTTAAAACTTTGAAGTACTTTCAAAAGAAGACAGGATCACGAAATGAAAAACTGTAAATACAGTTTCACCCCATTTGATATCTGCTTTCAGACGTATATCCGGTTCATGGGTAATATTGGATGTCGGACGGTGAAATCGATCGAGGATCATCAGTATATAATATTTGCAAAAAATGCAAAAAGTACTAACCCTAGTGTATATATATGGAGTCTTACATCGATATTTTGAGGTGTTACAAACGACATGACATACTTAAATATACCCTAACTAACTACACAGAGTGGAGGGTATAACCAGGCGCGGATCTACGGGGGTTAAAAGGAAGACTTTTTCTATAGAAAAAATGTCCCTAGGCTAGTTGGTAGCATGCTAGCCTTTGAACGTGGGGGTCGTTTTTCGCTACAACGAGACGGCGGTCATTGTTACCAGTTCTCGGTTAGGTTAAAATTATTAAAATTGAGTTGTAAATAAATAGAAAGAATAAAAAAAAATAATTGATCATGTGATCAAAACTAATAGGTATATGTCTCAAAATATGAGACACTGTCTACAGGAAAAATATTTCAGAATCTGAGACTTTTTCTATACGAAAAATGTCTCATAATCTGAGACTTTTTTTTTAGGAAAAATTTCCCAAAATCTGAGATTTTTCTGATTGTAAAAAATTCTTAGACATTTTTTCTATAGAAAAATTTTCAGATTTTGAGACATTTTTTTCCAAAAACTTTCTTAGATTCTGAGACATATTTTTCTCTTTCTTAGATATTTTTTCTATAGAAAAATGCCTGCGAATTTTGTACTCTTGCCCAAAACATTAAATCATAATAATGTTTTGCGGAAGATGTGGGTGTACTTGCCAAAGCAAAGATTTTTTAGAAAAAATAATGTTATATTACTTTCTTATTCCATGCAATACGAATTGAAATATCAGTCGAGGACCCCATTAAAAAACCAAAAGAGCTGTACATTTCGTAAGTGAGTGCAAAAATAAGTGCAAAAAAGTGTTTTTACATTTTGGAGAGTATAAAAGATTCGGCACCAAAGAATATAACACTCTCACTTGTTTTATGTACATTTGATAAACAAATGGAAAATTTTTGTGCGAAAAGCATAGACTTGGTGAAAAAGTAGTTTTGATAAAAAAAAAGATTTTTTTTTTCACGAAAAACAAAATAATATTAAAAAAAATTAAATGAACCCAAAATTTTTGGTGAAAAAAAAATTTTGATGAAAAAAAGTTTTTGATGAATTTTGTTGATGAAAAGAAAAATTTTTTGATGTAAAAAAAAAATAGATGAAAAAAACATATGAAAAAAATATGAAAATAAAAAAAAAATTTTGGTGAGAAAAAAATTGATAATAAAAAGTTTGATAAAAAAAATTTGATGAAAAAAAATTTATAAAAAAAATATGATAAAAAAAAATTTATGAAAAAAAAATTTTGGTGCAAAAAAAAATTAATGAAAAAAAAAAAAAAAATTGATGAAAAAAAAAATTGATGAAAAAAAAAAATTTGATGAAAAAAAAATTTATGAAAAAAAAAAATTTGATTAAAAAACAAGTGAGAATGTTACATTCGGCTGTGCCGAATCTTTTATACCCTCCAAAGTGTAAAAAAAAACAAAATAAAAAAAATCCAGAGGCGTATTTTTTTGGAGGGGGGGGGGGGTTGTTGGTAGACGTTAGGGAGCACCTTCCCCTTGCGATTTTGAACTTCATTTGTGATAAGAATGTTGCATTTGCTTAGCAAAAGTACAAAAAACCCTGAAAAAATTCGGTTTTCTTAGGTTGGTTTAGTTCTCCGAGGGAGAACTTTTTTTCCCCTTGGTCCGATTTTGCCCATTTCCGAACTTAACCTGCCTAGGAATATAAGATATATTCCTGCCAAACTTCGGAAGTCTAGCTCTTTTATTTTGGACTGTATCGTGTCCTCTACAGACGGATGGACTGACGGGCGGACGGACATAGCTAGAATGTCTTAGAATCGATCACTGATCAATAAAATATATACTTTATGGGGTCCTAGACCGATATTTCGATGCGTTACACACGGAATGACAAAGTGAGTATACCCCCATAATGTGGTTGGAGGGTATAAAAATGATGAAAAAAATTTTATGAAAAAAAAAATTAGATGAAAAAAAAGTTTGGTGAAAAAAAAAAAAATGATGAAAAAAAAAATTTGATGAAAAAAAAAATTGATAAAAAAAAAATTTGATGAAAATTTTTTTTTTTTTCATGAAAAATAATTATGTTACTTTTTATTCACCAGCTGGTGAAAAACGGTTTTATTCACCACGATTTTTTTGGTTAGAAAAAAATTGATAATAAAAAGTTTGATAAAAAAAATTTGATGAAAAAAAATTTATGAAAAAAATATGATAAAAAAAAAATTATGAAAAAAAAAAATTTTGATAAAAAAAAATTAATAAAAAAAAATAAAAAATTTTTGATGCAAAAAAATTAATGAAAAAAAAATTTGTTGAAAAAAAAAATTGTTGAAAAATAAAAATTGATAAAAAAAAATTTGATAAAAAAAAAATGACGAAAAAAATTTTACGAAAAAAAAAAAATAGATGAAACAAAAAGTTTGATAAAAAAAAAATTGATGAAAAAAAAAATTTGATGAAAAAAAAATTAATAAAAAAAAGATTTTGATGAAAAAAAAAATTTTTTTGTTGAAAAATAATTATTGTACTTTTTATTCACCAGCTGGTGAAAAACGGTTTTATTCACCACGAGGTGAATTATTATCCAAGTAACAAACCCAAGTTATTAAAATTTTTCGTTTTAAGAAAATAAAAATAGTAATTCTTGTTTTCTTTTTCGTTAATTGTTAGCTTATATAGTCAAACTCAGGTGGCGTCCTGCAACCTTTTTAAAATTAGACACCAGCCTAAAAACATTATCATGTTAAAAAGTTTTCAAATTCAGATAAATTTTTTTTGTAGAAAAATTCTCATATTCTGACACATGTTTTTATAGAAAATTTCTCAGTTTCTTAAACATTATTTCTATAGAAAAGTTCTCATATTCTGAGACATTTTTTCTATAGAAAAGTTCTCAGATTCTGAAATATTTTTTTTTATAGACGTTTTTTCTAAAGAAAAATTCTCAGATTCTGAGTCGTTTTTTCTATAGAAAAATTCTCAGATATTTTTCCTTTAGAAAAATTCTCAGATTAGGGGACTTTTTCTGTATTAAAAATGTCTCCGAATCTGAGACTTTTTCTATAGGAAAAATGTTTTAGAATTTGACACCCTTTCTAAAAGAAAAATGTCTCAGGATCTAAGACTTTTTCTATAGAAAAAATATTTCACAATCTGAGACTTTTTCTGATTGTAAAAAATTCTCAGATTCTTAGACAGTTTTTCTATTGAAAAATTAACACAGATTCTGAGACTGTTTTTATATGAAAATTGGTACTTTTTCTATATGAAAAATGTCTCAGAATCTGAGTTTTTAATTAAAAATATCAAAGAATCTAAAACAATTTTTAGGAAATTGCTCCTTAAAAATGTTAAACAGCATTAAGGTCAAACTTTTTTCTAATCTCTAGAATTTGAAAATTTTTCTATGTGAAAAAAGTTTCTTACACACAGAAAACAAATTTGCTAATTTCCAACTGAAATTCAGTTGTTGCAACACAAAATCGGTGGATGCATTTGAATTAAGGTTGAAACAGCTAAATATCAGTAGTTACAACAAAATGTTGTTATTACAACTGCCTTTTAATTAAAACAACTATAAAATTCGTTACCCACATCAAAATGTAGTAGCAGCAACCGAATTTTGAGTTGAAACAACTGAAAAATTCAGTTGGAAATTTATTTTTCTCCGTGTAGAATCTGAAATCTTTTTTATCTGAAATTTTTTAGAGCCTAAATAATCTAAGTTAACGTTGCAAATTCGTCCTGAGTTCCCCTTTAAGAATACGTTTTTGAGTACAAGAATGCTTTTCCCCAAAACCCTAGAGCTGGATCCGCGCCTGGTATAACAAATGGTAAAAATGGAAAATTAATGGTGTCAACATGATGGTGTGAGTGTCAGTGATTGATGATTTCTGTTCTACAAAAAATGAACAACATTGGAGAGAAAACAATAGTTAGAGAATGAAAGATATAAATTTAATGATAAAGTGATTATGTTTGTGGTTAAAAATACAAAACAATTTTTAAAATAAAGGAAAACAAAACCACACACAAATACACATTTAAACATACCAATACATATAAAAATAGGGTCATCATATACAAAATAAACAAATGAAATACAATAAAAAGTAGGAAAAAACACGCAAACAAAAAGCAAAACAAAAATCTAACGGAAACGGAAAAGAGAATCATCATAAAAACGACATTTTTATTAACAACACCTAAAAGTATGCAACAAATGTAATATAAAACTCATTTAACAGCAACAGCAAATCAAACAACGATTAACTGCCCATAATTACAGCAATAAAAAGTCAAAACAAGAACAAAAAGTAACAACAACTTTATAAAATGAAATAAAAAAGTTAAAGAAACAACAATTTAAAAAATAAATCAAGACAAAATTAAGAATAAAAATTTTATAAATTATTTATTAACACATAAATAATTTATTCCCACAAAACTAACAAGACGCCGGCAGCCATGAATTATTAATAAAATTTAAATTGATCCAAATCTCGTAAAATAACAATAATTTTTAAAATTTGCAACCATAAAACAAACGCAAACATCATTATTTTTCTTTTTTAAAAAAAAAAATAATAAAATAACTGTGTAAAAAAATTGTCATTGATTTATTTCCCATTTTTGCTTTCAATATAACTTTGTACTCTACGCACAAAGTTCAACAATATTTCCGTCTTATAATTTTCCATTTCCCCCTTTATATTTTTCTTTTTTGTAAATCAGTCAAAGTGTTTTAGGTTTTTTTTCTACTTTTGCAAAAAACATCTTTAACGCCATAAAAATAAGAGAAAAAAATCCAACCTAAATACAAATCTGAAATACATACACTAGTGTATTGATAAATTGCGTTGTACAATGTCTTTAATACAAAATATCAAAAAAAAATAGTAAAAAATATTGAAAAAAAATTAAAAAACACCACAAATTGAACATGGTTGAAAATATTTTCTAACCTGAAGCAGTTGTTTTTTTACTTTCTATATAATTCAATAATATCATTGCCAAGTATCGATATATATAATATCAGCCGAAAAACACTGCAGCCATCACAATCATCAACGTCGCCATCAACAACTACATTGAAACAAAGGTTGGTATTAAATATGTTGTTTGTTTTTAGGTCAGTAACAATATTTGTTACCGTAAACAATTTTCTTCCAAACTGTGAATATTTTTTTGCCACGATGATAATGTCGTAAATAACAAAAATTCAAACTGTTTCATTTTCAGCAGAAATTTAATGGTTTAATCGGTTAATCGAGCAAGTAATTAATCGGGGTTGAGATTTAATCGGTTAATAATCGAATAAATTTGAATTATTCGGTTAACCGAATGATATAAATTTAAAATTTAAATTGAATATAAAACCAAGAATTTTATGTACTTTAAAGAAATCTATTTCCGCTATGGCGAAGCTTTAAATACCCTCTATAATGTTACCCCAATTAAAGAATTTTTGTATGGCAACCTGAAAAATTACCCCAATCTAAATTGGCTCTAATTCAATGAGAAAAAATTAAAAAAAAAAAATAAAGTAATTTTTGTAAAAAGCAAAAATTTACCGAAATTGCTGCCGGGCTTAGATGCACCTCTAATAGAATTTGAATTTGGTACTAAAAATATCAAAAAAAAAATTGATTGGTTTCCAAATTTGTTTTCTTTTATGTTTAAGGGCCAAAATTTCAGTAATTTTATCGGTCGATATCTCCGTAATGAAAAAAATTATCTTAAGGATTGCAAAAGTATTTTTACGAATAAGAGAAGTATTTTTAGATGTGCTGAACTAATTATACATCATAAAATAATTCGCGGTTTTATAAGGTCCCGGACATTGCGAATATCTGAGTTTATGCAGTACTGTCAATCGAAAATCTAAATATCTCAAAATGAGATAAATCACTTCTAAGGCCAGATTCGTATTAATCGCATAAAAAACAATTAGAAAAATATATACTGTTGGCAATATATAAAAAATTGGCTAGGGTTACTAATTGTAATTTGTTTTTTTTTGTAACCGACGTTTTAAGGCGACGTTTTTACACATTGCTAAAAGAGAGTTTGATAAGTTTTTTAGACCTAAACTTCTTTCAGCAGAACCGTTATTCAAATTAAAAATGAAACATCAAAACGCTAAATAAAGCAAAAACATAAGTTGAATTACTAAAAAAAGAGATTTCGGTTAATCGGTTAATCGACACAAATTAATCGGTTTATTTGTTATTTGAAAATTGACAATTTTAAATTATTCGAACAGTTAATCGACCAAAACTAATCGGTTAACCGATTAACGGATAATCGATTAAATACCCTAGTAAACAATACAGAATTATTTGTTATATCCTGCTTTATATTGTGTCAAAAATTCGTATTAATATCTTTTAAACTCACCGTTTGAGAAGAGAATTCGTCATTATAACATTTTCTACTCAAGGGCCTTTTGCAACGTAAACCAAGTATCAATTGTAAACTTTAAACAGGTTTTATGTAAAATCAAACATTTTGAGTTATGACACTATAGAAGTAAATGAGCGATATATCTTTCGACACATCATATTTGTTAATTTCGATGCGCTGAGCACGAATATCCAGATTGTTGTAAGTTATCTAAAACGGCAATCAATACAACGTTGTACATAAAAAAATATGCGATTACCTTAACCCATGTAAGAGATATTACACAGATACGTGGTGTGGATGACATTTTTTAAATCCACCCATATTTATATATTTAAAAAAGGGTACCGTAAAAAACACTTTTCATTTTTTCAAATACGATTAAACCTTAAAAGTACATTAATGTTTTTTTTTTAATTATTTTTTTTTTTTTTTCATTCGTTTTTTATAGACATTTTAATCTGTCAAAAAAATCAAATTTTGTTTGATTAAAGTAGTTTCCATACCGTTTTTGTTAAGGCAACAAAAAAAAAAACTCAAAATGACTATAAAACATTTTGATAGGATTTCACAGATTTAAATGTAAAAATCGTTTTTAGCAAAAAAAAAAACATTTGTTTGTTATCATCTCGTGCAGAATATCAAACAATGGAAAAAGGCTACTTAGGCTAATCTAGATTTTATTTATATACATCATCAAGCAGTAAAACGACTCATCATTTAAATCAATAAAATATAAAATGGATTTCAGGAAAATTTACCCAATACGTTGTACATTTATTTTTTGGTACTCTATTGACCTTTTTTTCATAATACTAACACACTGAATGTAGTAAATATATTAGGCTTGTGATTTTTATACCCTCCACTCTAGTGATAGAGGGTATATATAAGTTTGTCATTCCGTTTGTAACACCTCGAAATATTGGTCTAGGACCCCATAAAGTATATATATTCATGATCCTCGATCGATTTTAAGACGATCTAGCGATGTCCGTCCGTCCGTCCGTCCGTCTGTCCGTCTGTCTGTCTGTCTGTCTGTCTGTCTGTCTGTCTGTTGAAAACACGCTAACTTTTGAAAGACTTTACGGAGGCTCCTGAAGTTTGGCATATATGTTGGGCATTTACCTGGTCAGGTTGGTATTGCAATCCAGCGAAATCGGTCCAGTGGTTCAAAAGTTATGAGCAAAAGACTGAATTTCGGCAAGGGTTTTTCGTGAATTTATGAGATAAAAAGCACTATAACTTTCGATAATCAATTCTGAGGATGCTGAAGCTTCGCATATATATTTTTCGTTCCTCCAGCCTAGTTCGTGTTGAATTTCACCCAAATCGGTCCAGTGGTTCAAAAGTTATTAGCAAAACCGTGAATATCAGATTAGCTTCACCTTAAATTCACGTGGTGAAAACCCGTTAAACCTGTTTTAAAACCATTGGTAAGTCACAAAAATATTTTAAAACGTATTTTTGTTACTCAAAAATATTTTTATACCAAAACAAAAAAAAAAAAACACTCGAAAAAAATTTTACACTCAAAAAAATTTTACACTCAAAAAAAAAATTAGTAATTTTTTTTTTTTTAATTTAAATTCGAAAAAAATTTACACTCAAAAAAAAAATTTGTAAATTTTTTTTTAATGTAAAATTTGAAAAAATTTTACTTGAGTGTAAAAAAAAAATTTACACTCAAAAAAAAATTAATATTTTTTTTTTTCAAAAATTACTAAAAAAAAATTTTTTTACACAAAATAAAATATTTCTAATCATAACTGTTATTTTTTCACGTTAGTTACTATCACTTAAAATGAGCATTGTGGAGGGTATTCATAGATTCGGCCAAGTCGAATTTAACTTTTCTACTTGTTTTTTTTAATTTTGTAGAGAGTGGGCAT
This sequence comes from Pegoplata infirma, assembly GCA_963921195.1. Taxonomy (NCBI): domain Eukaryota; kingdom Metazoa; phylum Arthropoda; class Insecta; order Diptera; family Anthomyiidae; genus Pegoplata; species Pegoplata infirma. The sequence continues at coordinate 111,866,752 of OY992536.1, read as the reverse complement.
AAATAATGTGACATATTTAAGGAAGGTTTCTCTTTGTATAAACTTCGATTGCTCGTAAGATTCAATCCGTTTTCTAAGGGGCCATTTCTGTATGAAAATTTTGTCTGCTCGAAATACCATTAGCATTGGCATTTGGTGGCATAAGTATTTATTAAGAAAAAAATGTTTGTATATTTAACCCCATAATTAGTGACTGTTCTTTTTCAACTCACTATTTCAATTTCTATACAGTTGCTACCACTGTATTAAATTGATGTTCATTTTGTTTTTTTGTCTGTCAATTTGTTTGTGTATGAAAAAACTAAGCTATTAATTCTCTGTTTTGTTCCTAGTTAGTCCTTTTTTTCTATTTAAAAAAAAAAGTTAAAAGGGTCTGTCATTAAATTTTCTAATTGTTTTCCATGGGAATTTTAACAAACTTTGTTTTCAAATGATTGACATATTTTTTTTTGTAAAGTAAGGAAAATTATTATTTAAAAACACCTTCCAAAAAGCATTGTGTGTAGTACCCATTGTGTACCTAAATAACTGTTAAAATATTAAATATTAAAGCCAAACATTAGATAGTCGCTTTATATTTTAATAATTACCACTACTAATTTTTGTAAAAAAAAAAAATTTTTTTTTCTTTTTTTTTGAACCACCCTGAGTACCCACAGACTTGAATCTGGTGGGATAATACGATATCCATCCCACCCCCCCCCCCCCCCCCCCCTTTAACGTTAAAACAGGAAAGCAAAAAATAAAACGAACGGAAAATTATGTAAACAAATGTCCTTAGGAATTTATTTGATTTTTTCTGTAAGTACAGATCGAGCACGGGCTCTAATTATATTTGTTATAAGGGTTCAAGTTGAAAAAATGCAGAAGAAAAATTGAATTTCTAAAAATTATAGACATTTCTGGTATTTCCTATACCGGTTTCAAACACCCCAGTTAGTGTCATCTTCAGTAGGATTTTAAATGTCGGTTTGTCTTGTTAATGAAAACTGTTTTTTATATATGTGAATATTTATAGTTTCTACAGAATAAATTTTGACAGTTTTCAACACTACAATTCTATTTCTAGCAATCTCAACCTAACTTCATACTTTCTTTCAACTTTTTTGTCTCTTACATTGTTTTGCAAGGGTTACCAACATGATCTGGAATTGCAGACACAAATGAAGGAATTTGCTTTTTCTGTTTCGGAGACGTGCCTAATGGCGACATATTTTGTCAGTAATTTTATTTGATTTTTTCTGTAAGTACAGATCGAGCACGGGCTCTAATTATATTTGTTATAAGGGTTCAAGTTGAAAAAATGCAGAAGAAAAATTGAATTTCTAAAAATTATAGACATTTCTGGTATTTCCTATACCGGTTTCAAACACCCCAGTTAGTGTCATCTTCAGTAGGATTTTAAATGTCGGTTTGTCTTGTTAATGAAAACTGTTTTTTATATATGGAATTTTTTTTTTCAGAATCAAAGAAAGGTGGAAGAATTGCCTTTTCGAATCTCAATTTTTATGATTTGTATAGAGAAAGTTTCTCAGAATCATATAATCTTTCAACAAAACAAACTTTTTAGAAAATGTATCACAAACCTTCGAATTTTTCTACGGAAAAATTTTTGAGAATCTGAGAAATTTTTGATAGAAAAATGTACCAGAATCAGAAAAACGTTTAACTTGTGTTAATTATCTCTCAAATCTGAAAATTTTTTTAGAATTATTTTTGTATAATTATAATTTTTAATATAATTTTTAATTTAATTTTTCATAAAAAACAGCATCGGAATCTGATAAGTTCTTAGATAAAATTTTAAACTTGTTAGAACATATTAACTTTCCCAAAGAAAATATGACTCTGATACATATTAAAAACATTTTTTTTTAGAATCTTATTTTTCTCTAACAATAAGAATATTGTAGTAGGATTTGTTTTTTTTTTTTTGGTTTTTGTTGAGTTTGTTTGCCTAAGAATCAGAAATTTTTTAAGTTCTTAAAACTATTTATTAATAAAGGTATTTTTAAATAGCAAAAATGTTAAAGGCTGAAAGATTTTCTAATCAAAAAAGTCTCATAATCCCAAAATTTTTTTAAGCAAAAGATCTTAATTTTAATGTACCAGCAAAAACAAATCTAGATTTTGGCGACACAGCATCTTTTTATATCATACCGAAGCGCATCCAAAAAGCGCTCTTGAGGATGCAGTAAAAGTAAGGAGAAAAATTTTTAAATTTCTGTTAAGATTTTTTATTTAAAACTTATAAATAAAATTATTTTCTGATAAAATTTCACACTTGCTTTCGTTTTAATTATTTTTAACACTTTTTGAATGAAAATGCATAAGTTGTGGACAAAGACACCTGATTTGGCTGCATCATTATTGCGCATTAATCGGCGCTGCAAAGAGTGCTTCAATCATTACATCTTTAACACATTGTGAATGATGATAAATAGACCAACCAAAAAACAGCAAATGCTTATTTGTTATTTCAAAGAATTAATAAATTTCCATTTATATATCAGAAATTTTTATTTATGTACAAAAGAAATTTTAATTTATATTACAGAGATTTCTATTTATGTTTAAGAAATTTCCAATTGTATTCAAGAAATTTAAATTTGTAATTCCAAAATTTTCTGAATGCTTTTAAGAAAATTCCATTTGTATTTAAAAAATTTCCATTTAGGTTTTAGAAAAATTTCCATTTTTATTTCAAAATTTTCTAAATTCTTTCCAGAAAATTCATTTGTATTTCCATCATTTATAAAATTTTGAAGTAGAAATGTAAATTTCTTAAATACAGTTGGAAATTTTTGAAACTTAAATAGATGTTTCTGAAATATAGATGGAAATTTCTGATATAAAAATAGAAATTTCTGAAATATAATTTGTACTTTCTAAAATAAAAGTGAAAATGGTGTTGACAGAACTTTGAAAATTTTTTGACTTAAAAATGTTGATTTTTTTTAAAAATTCTACAAAATAAAGTAAAAATCGTTGTAAGAGGTTGGTTAACATCATTTTCAATTGTATTTAAGAAATATTCAACTGAGTTTTATAAATAGTTAATTGTATTTAAGATTTTCCAATTTGTAGGACTCCTCTATTTATGAAGTCCCATCTCTGTAAAACTATATAATACTTTGTTTTAGAATATTTAAATTTTGAAATAACAACTTTTCTTTGGTTTTAATTTTGTTTGTAATTTGAAATATTGAAAATCCCAGCAAAACTTAGATTACCAAATAAGGTATAAAATAAGGTATATGATCTCTTATTTTATACATTGCAGCATTGATGATTTTAACAGGCGATGAGACTCAAAGTAATGCATCCACATTATCACATAGAATACCAGTAAGGTATAAAATAAGTCATAATTTTATAACGAAGAATACGAGTAAGGTGTAAAATATATGATATTTTATAGGTTACGAGTAAGGTATATAATATAGCATACCAGAACGTAATATATAAGGTGTTACGAGTAGTGAAAAAGTAATTTTGTATTAAATTTACTCACGTGATTGTAAGTGAGTGTAAGTAGATATAATATGCTAGTGAGTGTGTGTCGTTAGAAATTTCTTGTCGTGAGCCCATCTCTAGTTTAAACTTATGCATTTTTTTATAAAATAATTATTTTTTATGTTGTTGTAATGCATTTAATTCTAAATAATGCATTATTTCAAACTTTTAAATAATACATAATGTAACCAAATATAAATCATCCATGATATAATGTTAAGAAATAATAAATATGAAATACATTTTTCCAATAATCATGCATTACGTAGCAAATTATTAGTAATGCATTATTTTTCACTTTAAAATAATACGTTGTGGAACAAGTGTTTGGTAAGACATCCTAAAATAATGCTACAAATAAGGTATATACATTACCTGGTAATGTGTTATATAATCACTACCCATTACCAAAGTTTTGCTGGGATAAAATAAAGAAAGAATACATTTGAATTCGAAAAGACACACATCATCTTATTGGCGCCCAACAGAAAATTAAAATAAAAAATATTTTTCGTGTTTCCGGCCGCAGTCGAGGATATTAAAAAAGATTTCCTGCTGTTACAAATTCTTGGATTACCGGAAAAATTGTACATCATGGTTACCCACTGTCGTTTAAATTCATGGATTACCGGAAAATTTTACACCCTCATCTGCACCTCGTGTGCCAGAAGATTTTCATTGAATTGAAATTTATATATTCTTGCCGCCTTATTGGCGCCCAACTAAAAATTTTAAAATAAAAATGTTTTTCGACTTTTCCTGTTGTATCCTGGATATCCAGCGTTATATTTATTAGTAATTGGACTCGTTAAAAATTTCTGGATTACGTATCGTATCCTGGTTGCCGAAAAAACAAATATATTTTGACAAAATCATGCCGTATCCTGGTTGCCGAAAATACTGATATATTTTTACACATTTCGTGGACCTGAAAATTTCAAAATTTTTTTCATCCAGTCTCATCCTGGCCGTATTTAAACATATTTTTTTAATTTTCAGAAGATTTTAGTATCATTGAATTCAACCGTATCCTGTTTCGATATTTTCCTGGCGTGCCGGAACATTGGTGCCATCCCACTTTTTTTGTCTCAAATTTGAAATTTTACTAATTGGAATGAAAAGCTTGGTTAACCAGCTAAAGTATACTTTATTATCCGGTTGTATCCTGGCTTAAAACAATTGATTTATAATTTATATCCAGTGTGGCTTTCCACTATCCTGGTTTCTAATTTTTTTTATCCAGTGTGGTTCTCCAGTATCCTGGTTTGCGAACTTAATACCTACTATTATGTCAATATATCCACTGGTTCAATCCTGGTTTGACATTTTACTTGGTTTGGACATCACTGTTCTGCGTTTGTTGTTTCCGGTTTAGATACCCAGTATCCGGGTTCAACATGTTGTATCCAGTGTTTTATCCTGGTTTTGTTTATATATCCAGCGTGGTTATCCGTTATCCTGTGATTTCGTTTGCTGTATCCGGTTTGGTTACCCAGTTTTCGGATTTATTGCTTTTTAATCTTAGGTTTAACCGATTTTTATTATAATGCCACGCGTAGATAAGAAGGTGTTAGTAATCCAATTAGTAAAAAGAACTTCCCCCCCCCCCCCCCCCCACCAAACTCAAGAACCACTTCACCACCGCAATGTATATGTCCATGAAATGCAATTCAAATCACCACAGTTTCAATCAAAAACTAAAATTTTGCATTTTTTTGTTTTCGGCTTTCACGACTTTGAATCTTGAATAGGAATAAGTAGATCAAATCCCGGAACGGTTTTAAGACTTAGATCGAGTTCTTTATTTATGGTCCACTAAAGTTTTAAATATATTTTAAAGAATTTTTCTATATAAAAAATGTTTTAAAATTTAAGATTTATATCAAATTATAACACTATACAGATAAATGAGAGATATATCTTCTTTAGAATCGATTCATACATTATAGTAATTTAATTTTAATTTCCTCTTACCATTTGTATTGACGGTTCCGTTGGGCGTATGAAAAATATAAAATATTTCTGCAATAGTAATCATACGACCCGTTGTTAATTTTTAAAAAAACGTACATATGATTTTACTAGATACCTACAAAATTATATAAAAATGTCTGTGGAATTTATTACTAACAATCAGTTATTTTACAAAAAGTAAATGTATTCATTTAGCATGAATGTAAAAGTACGTAAATAATTTAATTAATCTTATCTTTATCAAGATTTTACAAAAGAATTCCATTAAAATCTTCATTCTTTCACAATCAGACCAAATAAAATTAACTAAACAATTGTATTCCAATAAAACTGTCATAATAAGAAGAAAAAAAGCGTGGAAAAGATAATAAATTTGATTTCAAATGCAAAAAAAAAAACAAAAATGTTTATTCATACCATAAAAAAATGTTGTAACAGATTTACGAGGCAAATACCAAAATATATGTACATTGAAATGTCCCGAAAAATGCCTCTTTTTGGAATTTAACTTGGTAATAGTAAAAAAACGAGGTATACATTACATTGATGATTATACAATGATTACAAATGATTAAAGTTCGCAATCATAGTGTAGTTTGTCTTGGCCGCAGTTACAGTTAAAATTTGCGGAATGAATAGAACATCAAAGTTTCCGTTTTTTGCGCTTAACTTTAAAGCTTACCTCGAAAAAGTTCTACAGTTCTATAATATCAGATTTTTTGGTGGCGTTTTGGTATCCATAAAATCATTAATTGTTTTTGGCGAATGCAAAAACTTTTTAAATATTTTTCTCTTAATGTACTTCAAGCTCTGCAAATTTTGACACCAATTGCAGCGATATCAAAAAAAAATGTTTTTGCAGACAGACTCCAGACGTATTGATTATTTTTCCCATTATCACACTCAAAATAATACATTAGTACAGCGGTTACCAACCTTTTTGGCTCGCGTACCACTAATTTAAAATTTTATCAGCCGCGTACCCTTTAACGAGTTTTTTGTTTTTTCACTAAACACGAGACCTCGTGATTCCAAATCTGGCATCCAAATTTTTCAAACGCGTACTCTTTTTGAAATATTGGCGTTTGAAAAACGCAAAATAAACTGCTACGCACTTATATTCTTTATAAATTATTCTAAAATTTTCAAACGAGAATATCTCGAAAACGGAACATGCTAGAAAAATTTGGATTGCCGTTTCGGAATCAGAAGGTCCATTTTATATAAAATCAAGACCTATTTTGTTGCAGCAACTTCAGAATACGTAAAATTCAAAAAAATATGTTAAACAATATTTTTTTCCAAAAACCTCGACCTAAAACCGCTTTTAGAGGACTAAAAGTGCCCTCCCAAAATGTTTTTATTATTTTTCCCGTTATTAGCCTTAAAACGCGCACCGAGGTTTTGTTCCTTTAAGTTTAAAAAACGCACTTTTTTCAAAAAAATGTCACTTTCATTTTTCTCAAAGTTCATGGTGAGACAATAAAAAATATTGCTATAAAATTAAATTTCCTTAAAATCCGCGAAACTCAATTATTATTTGCACTTAAGTAATACAATTTTATCATAATTTAAATAAGTTTTTAATAACCACGCCCACAAAAGGGGGCGAAACAAAACGTTTTCTTTTTGTATCCCCACCATGACCTTGAACTTTTTTTCGATATCAAATTGTTTTATTTGCTTACCAAAAAAAATCCTGTAAAAATGGAGTTTTTCAGAGGTTGGTTAAGTTCTTCAAGAAGAAACTTTTTCCCCCTGGTCTGATTTTGCGATTAACTTAAACTGCCTATGACCTTGAGACATATTCGTGCCAAACGTCAGGAGTCTAGACATTCTATAAATATCTTAGAATAGATCACAGATTAATTATATATACTTTCTTTCGGTCATATTTCAACGCGTTACACACGGAATATCAAAGTGAGTATAATCCCATGCTGTGGTTGGTGGGTAATAAAGTACTGAAAGAAGTGGTCGAGAAAAACTATTAGTATTTCCGTACTCTATGGACTTTAACCAGCTCGAATTTTTAGGCGCCATGAAATAAATCCCAATGAAATAAGTCCCAAGAAAAATAATGCAATAAGTCCCAAAAATTTCCATACGATTTGGGAGTTATTTCATAATGATATAACTCCCAAATCTGCGGGGATTATTTCATTTTTTTTGGAAGTTATTTCATTTTTAAGTTTGGGAGTTATTTCATTATGCAATAACTCCCAAACTATTTTAATGAAATAACTCCCAACAGTTTGAGAGTAAATTATGAAAATAAAAATTTAACTTATTGAATTTTCATGTTTCTTTAATTTTTATTAAAAATAATAAAAATTAGATATTTTCTTTAGTTATTTTCAGGAAAAGTTAATTTGTTACGGGGAAAGAAAATGACCTCGAACTAGAATAAACTCTTTTTCAATGCTTTTTGATTTATCTTTTAAATAAATTCAGAAAACCATTCACTCAGAAGTACATCAATGTCAATCAAAATAAAAAAAAAATAATAATACGTTTGCTTTAAGGCGAAATGCATGCTGCGAGTATTTGTGAAAAATTTCGAGTTCTTCTAAGAATGGTTTTAATTTATGAAAATTAAGATATATTGTATGACAAACTGAAAATCCGCAACCGGTGTAATAAGAAGTTTTAGGATCCTGTTAGTTTGGCGGGCACATTAGATTATTTAAAGTGTAGGCGAAATGGACTTTCGGTCTTTTACAACCCACTCACGCTTTTATTTATTTTGAATTATATGTTGTTGGAATACGATTGCATGTTTGAAAAGATTTGAATGCGTATGGATGTGAAGAAAGCGCCGCAGGGGAAAAATTTTTACAAGAGATTTTAACAAAAAATAAAAAAAAAAATCACGCGATTTTTTTTTTAATTTTTTGTTAAAATCTCTTGTAAAAATTTTTCGCCTGCGGCGCTTTCTTCACATCCTTACGCATTCAAATCTTTTCAAACAAATAATCGTTTTCTTACCACATTTATTATACATAATCCTGTAAGCTCTAAAAGGCTTCCAGGAATCTGCTTTCAAGTTTTATGCGTGGCTTGTTAACTGTTTTAACCAAGATGATTTATATATTTTTTTAATTTAAGTTCATATTTTTGTGGAGTTTATTTTCTGTTCTTCTCGCAGCCGCCAGAGGGACCTGCGATAAGTTAGCTATTGCATGAAATATTATACTGATATGATTCAAACATTAAAAGAAATTTAATCAATGTGTCAGTAAGCTGCATTCCAAAAAGTTGAGAAGGGATTGTTGGCACTTCAGAGATTTATTTTTTAAAGAGACACAATTAAAGTGTTTTTGGGATTTAAACAGAAAAATTTAATATTAAAAAAAAAAAAATTGGGATTTATTTCATTTCTATTGGGAGTTATTTCGTTGGGACTTCTTTCATTTTTTGTTAGGGACTTATTTCATTTTTCTTGGGACTTATTTCATTTTTTTGGTTTGGGAGATAATTCATTTTATTTGGGATTTATTTCATTGGGAGTTATTTCATTGGGACTTATTTCATTGGGAGCTATTTCATGGCGCCGAATTTTTATATGAGAACTTTAGAATTTTTTGTTTGGTGTAGCACATTGATGTTATTTAATGTTATTACTAAACAAAAAAAATGAGAAAAAAATAACTAAAATTTCGCGTACCCCCGTGGGCAGTTTCGCGTACCCCCTAGTGGTACGCGTACCATAGGTTGGTAACCGCTGCATTAGTAGATTTACAAATTTTTTTTGCTAATTCTAGTAAGCTAACCTTTAGCAAATTTTTAGTTGAGATAAGCATGTTAGCAAAAATATCTTGTAAACTTCATTTAGCGCATTATCAATTTTAAACAAAATTTTAGATAATTTTTATACCCTCCAACCACAGTATGGGGGTATACTCACTTTGTCATTCCGTGTGTAACGCATCGAAATATCGGTCGGGGACCCCATAATGCATATATATTAATGATCAGTGATCGATTCTAAGACATTCTAGCGATATCCGTCTTTCCGTCTGTCCGTCAGTCCGTCCGTCTGTCCGTCTGTCCGTCTGTCCGTCCGTCCGTCTGTCCGTCTGTGGAGGACACGATACAGTCCAAAATAAAAGAGCTAGACTCCTGAAATTTGGCACGAATATGTCTAATGGTCATAGGCTGGTTAAGTTCGGAGATGGGCAAAATCGGACCACGGCAGAAAAAGTTCCCCCTTTAAGAACTAAACCAACTTCTGAAAAAACGCCATTTTTTATAGATTTTTTGTACTTTTGCTTAGCAAACGAAACATTTTTTGTGTCAGAAGAAGTTCAAACTCCTGTAGTTGGATCCAGGAAGGTTGTCTCCCACCACCAAAACCCCCCCCCCCCCCCACCAAACCAAAAAAAAAAGACGAGCCTGTTTTTTTTTAAGGTGTTGAAGGATATAAAAGATTCGGCACAGCCGAATTTAACACTCTCACTTGTTTTTTGCTAAATTTAAAATTGAGTTAACCAAATTTTTACAAGCTTTTTTGCTAATATTAGCAAAAATAAATTGTAAACTTTTTTTTTTTTTAGAAAACTTAAAATGGCGCTATCTCGGAAACTAAACCAGATAGAGCAAAACCGAGGCCATTTTTGGTTCTCGAGCTCTCCATAGTATCGCCAGTCCTCTTCACATGTGTGGACCCTGATGGGTCCTAACTTTGGATCCAAAAAAGTTAGCATTCCCGAATATTTAAAAATGCTCATATCTCGGTAAATATTGCCGACACGATAAAAAGTTCAAAATCATTTTTGTAGCTCTCATCAAGTAGAACAAGACCACAAAATAACCAAAAGCTCTCCGAGTAATATTTTTGAAGTAATATTATTATTTTTAATTCTCAAAAACCCCAGTCCCCTAAAATCACGTATCTCAAAAACTAAGCAAGATAGAGCGAAACGGACAAAAATTTTGGATGAAAAACTATGACGATTTTTAAGGAACCCAACTAGGTCTAGGCCCATCGGGCTCTGGACCTATCGGGTCCGAACCCAACGGGGTCCTCAAATGTGTATAAACTAAGTCGAAATAAAAAAATTGCAGTTAACTAATTTTTGGCAAAACATTTTTGCTAACTTTACCAAAAAAATTGTAGGTTCAAAATCAGCAAATTTTCTTGTAGGTTTACAAGCTTTTTTTGCTAACATTAAAGTTTTTTTTTTGAGTGCAGCTATAAACCTAAAATTTTATTTTTTCGGGACAGGCTAATGTATATTTAGTACTTACATACTTGTACCTTTTTTGCACCATACTCAAAAAATACAACAACAGATAAATTTACTTTTCTTTTTCCCTTTACTAAAATTGTAATTTACAATTTTAGCTGAAATAAAAAGAAACCCCTTGAAAAACTCTTCATAATACAAACATTTATTTCAGTCGTGTTTTTTTCTGATTTTATTTTTAAGTTGAAGAAAAAGTAGTAAACAATTTGTCGTTTATCAAGTGAATAGAAGTGTGTAGAAGAAAAAAAATTTTGAACAACGAAAAAAAAAAAATAAGTGAAATGAAATCAACTAACAACAGTAACCGTCAGATAAACAAAACAATTTATGTAATAAAGAAGTGTTAACCCTTTTGCGTTTTTTTAGATACCAACATTAAAGGGTTATTCATTGGGACTGTTGATGGTGCAGTAGCTATTGTTTAGACTGTGGAACCTTAAGGTTAACTTAAAAGAGTTTGTATTTTTACAATGGAATAATTTTCTTAAAATAGAATAGTTCCTTAAAGCAGAATTTCCAAAAATTTAGATTTTTAGGAATGTTTGTTTCCCTTGTAAGTTTGTTTTCATTGTGAGTCTTGTCAGATCTAAAGTTTCTACAGTTAGGTTTGAATTTGGTGAATTTACTTCGCGTCCATAAAGCCCATTGTGATTTCCTTAATTGTTATATCCCTATATCCCCTCTAATACAAAAATTGTTACTTCTTAAACCACCCTGATTATCTAAAATATTCTGTCAAATCTCGTGATTCAAGTATCATTATTTTAAAGATAATGTAAATGTTTTAAATAATTTTCAATTTATTTGTCCGATATTTCGAAATTCATCGAATTTCATCCTCAGGGACACTTGTAAAAGTACACAAACAAAATAAACTTTCGTATGGTGCAATACCATATTCGAAATGTAGGAGAAATAAATTGAGAATTAAATCGAGCTCAATTATTTCATTTACATTACAAATTTAAAGGTCGAATAAATCAACATTAAATTTACATTCAAAATATATAAAAAATATATCAAACACTTTTTTAACCCACTTTGAGATAACTGTTATTATGACTAGAGATGGGCACATGAGCAGACTAGAACGTGATTCACGCGTGATCACGCGTGAGTGTGACTGAAGTCAATTTTACTCATTTGATTGCAGTGAGTGTGAGTGGAGAAAAAAATTGCGTGAGTGTGTGCGCATGAGTAAGATTTTTGTGTGAGTGAGTGTGCGTGAGTCGATTTTTTTTTGCATGAGTCTGCGTGATTTATATACTCTACATATTTCCTTGTGTACCAAAAAAAGCAACAAAAAATTTTAAAATTTGGCTTAACTTAAGATTTTGTCCTGAAAAAAGCAAAAAAAAAAATGTAAAATTTCGCTGAACTTTAAATTTTGCTGAAAATGTTGAAAGATTTTTGAAATTTTAGTTTTTGGAATTTTTTTTGTATGAATAAGAGCTTCGTGCGTGTGAGTCAACGTGAGTGTGAGTAAAGCTTGCGTGAGTGCACGTGAGTGTGAGTTGTATTAAATTTACTCACGTGATTGTGAGTGAGTGTGAGTAGAACAAATTTTCTCGTGAGTGAGTGTGCGTGATTCAAAAACTCCTGTCGTGGGCGTGAGTGAGTGTGAGACAAAAATCACTCACGCACCCATCTATAATTATGACCATATTTCAGATTATCAAAAAAGGACCAAAGTACAATTTCTCCACATTTGCCCCTCTAAAAAACTTCCAAAATGTTCTTTTTTCATTATAGGATCCTGCAGTACAAATACGTACTTTTCATTACTACGGGAGACCGAAAAAGTACCATTATAAGGGTTGAAGTTGAAAAATGTAGAAGACAGTTTAGTTTTTTTTAAATATAACCATTTCTTATACACCAATACCCCGGTTTGCGTCGTTAATTGGGACTGGAGAAAGGCGACGCAAACCGAAACGACGCAAACCGAAGCACGATTTTCCATACATTTGTATTAGCCCAGGAAAATAAGGAGAAAAAAGGGCAATCTGCGGAAAATCGGATAGGTTCTCTGAAAATTTGCACAGACCTTAGTTTTGACGATCTAAATAAGAAAAAAAAAGTCCCAAGAAATCACCCGTGTCCTTGCTGAGATATTGAGGTCAAAGGTCTCAAAAACCGGGTTTTTTACAGATTTTTGCTAATATCTCGCTTGATGTGCGTCATACGCTTTAAGAGTCTATTTCAAAACTTGTAGAATATAAAATTATCTACAATATTTTTCTTAATTTTTTTTTCGTATCTCTCAACGTTTCTGAGATATTAAGGCCAAAACCAGATTTTTTACAGTTTTTTGCTAATATCTCGCTTGTTATGAGTGATACGCTTTAAAAGTCTATTAAAGAACTTATAGAATATAAAATTATGTACAAATTTCTCTTTATAATTTTTTTCGTATCCCTCACCGTTTTTGAGATATGGGCGAATTTATCTTTAATTTATGAATATAATAGGGACACGAAATAATGACACCAAACATGAAAACTGAAAAGGGCATATCTTTAAAACGAAATCGTGTATTACTAAAAAATAAAAAGTGCTACGTAGATAATTAATCTAGCTTTTATTTGAGTCTGATCAAGAGCAGATTGTGCAATTAATGAAAATGGTACAAAGGTCGAATTGTAAAATTTATTTATTTTAAAACATTTTTAGATACAGGTCTCTCAGCATACAAATCGGCTGATTTCAGCTGATTTACTGATTTCAACTGAAAATTTCCTGATTTTAGCAGAAAAATCAGCTCATTTTAGCAGAAAAAATCTGCTGATTTCACCTAACCAATCTAATAATCTAAAATGTATTTCATTTATGTAAAAAGGCTTAAAAAAGAATTTGAGCAACATTTTGTTTTTCTAAAACACATAAAAAAGAAATCATGATTTATTTCAAGAAAAGCTGTGAAGCTTTTTTTTCTAAGTGTCAAATTTTAGTTTATGCAGTTTTTAATAAATTTTTTAATTAAATCTTAATATTTCTGTAAAATTATAAAAAAATTGCTGATTTCTGTTATTTTCTATACTAAATCACTGAAAACTTAGTAAAAATATAAATATATCCATTTCAGCAGAAAAATCTGCTTAAAGTTTAGATTTTTTTTACTACTAGATTTTTTGACAGAGTTTTTTCTTGAGTGTATTCATAAATTACACAATCTGCTCTAGATCAGACTCAAATAAAATCTAGATTAATTATCTACGTAGCACTTTTTATTTTTTAGTAATACACGATTTCGTTTTAAAGATATGCTCTTTTCAGTTTTTATGTTCGGTATCATTATTTCGTGTCTCTATTGTACTCATAAATTAAAGATAAATTCGCCCACATCTCAAAAACGGTGAGGGCTACTAAAAAAATTATAAGGAAACATTTGTACATAATTTTATATTCTATAAGTTCTTTAATAGACTTTTAAAGCGTATCCCTCATATCAAGCGCGATATTAGCAACAAACTGCAAAAAATCAGTTTTTTGTGAATTTTGGCCTTAATATCTCAAAAACGGTGAGAAATACGAAAAAAGTGTTAATAAACATATAATAGATAATTTTATATTCTACAAGTTTTGTAATAGACTCTTAAAGCGTGCGACGCATATTGAGCGAGATATTATCAAAAAACTGTAAAAAACCGGGTTTTGTGACCTTTGACCTCAATATCTTAGCAAGGACACGGGTGATTTCTTGGGACTTTTTTTTTCTTATTTAGATCGTCAAATCTAAGGTCTGTGCAAATTTTCAGAGAACCTATCCGATTTTCCGCAGATGACTCCTTATTTTCCTGGGCTAATTGATTTTCATTTAATTGGTTCCGAGATTCATAATTTTAGCAGAAAAATTAAATTTTTCAAAAAAAAAATTCAATTTTTTTGTATTTTTTTTTTTTGAAAAAAGTTAAAACGTAAAAAAACACAACAAAAACATAAAAATATTAAGATAAAAATAAAAATAAACAAGTAAGAAAGTTATAGTCGGTCAAGACCGACCATATGATACCCTACACCAGTGTTTTCCGGAAAATGGGTCCCAAGTCCAAACATGGACCGATTGTATCTGTCTTTTGTTAGATCTTTATTTAGTGTAGAAAACACACACAGATCAATTTTAAGTGGAATTGGTTAATTTTTTTGTCAATAGAACAATTTAACTGAATATCGGTCGAAATTTTTATAAGGGGGACTAAGTCCAAAAATGGTCCAATTATATTCCGATTTGATAAGGTTGCTAAAGTACACGTTTAGCACCTAAAAATAAATTTTTTATCAAATATTTCCATTTTTATGAATTTTGAGGGAATTATGTGAATATCGTGAAGGTGGTTTGTATGGGGACTATCAAAAGGACTGACCCGATTCCTTTGAAATTTAGAATGGTGATTTGTGCATACAAAATTTGATTACTTGCTGAATTTCAAAGCGATATCTATTATAATACGGTTATTAGAGCCATTAAAGCCGAATCCAAAGGGGGCGTTTGTATGGGGGCTAGGTCTTAACATGGACCGATTTTCTCCAATTTCAATAGACTTCGTCCTTGGGCCAAAAGATGCTTAAGTTTTAAATTTCAGGTCAATTGATTGAAAATTGCGACCTGTATCGTGCTTAAACCGATAGATGGACAGACGGACGGACGGACGGACGGACATCGCTAAATCGACTCAAAAAGTTATTCTGAGTCGATCGGTATACTTGAAGGTAGGTCTAGGACCAATATTTCGGGTAGTTACAAACATCAGCACAAACTCAATATACCCCGTACCACAGAGTGGTGTAGGGTATAAAAATTCATAGTATAAAAGCAAGTTTAAAAGCAAGCATTGTATAAACATTTTTATATTAACGACGCAAGTCGAAGCACTAGCGACGCAACTTCGAAGTCATACTACGCAAACTGAAATATAAACGGGAAATCCCCTTTTTTGTTAAGCTTTGTACACACATTTTTATATCAACGACGCAAATCGAAGCACTGGCGACGCAACTTCGAAGACATGCGACGCAAACTGAAACCAAAACGACGCAACTTCGAAATCACAGAAATTTGAAAACGACGCAACTTCGAAACGACACAAACCGAAGCGACTCAAACCGGGGTATTGGTGTACTCCAATACCGGTTTCAACCACCGTTATCATCAGTTGGATTTTTAATGTAGGTTTGTTTTGTTAATAAATGTTGTTTATATAAATACTTTCTACAGAATTGAATATGAATTCTATTTTTATTAATCTTAACTTTGCTTCATTCTCTCTTTGAATTTTTTTGTCTCATATCTCATCAATATTATATTACAAAAAAATAATTTTTAAAAATTTATGGCGGGGGGGAATATGTCCCCGAAAAAACGAAAAATAAGGCGCAGCCGAATTTAACGCTCTCTTTTGATAAAATTATTCTTGAAAATATTTAATTTGTACTTTCAATTAATCAATTTAATCAATTTTTTTTTACAGGGAAGGGTTAAGCATTAAAAAATACTAAAAAAGTATTTTGTAGGGTCTTATTTGTAAGAGACAGTGAAAGTAAGAACAAAAAAAAAATACAACTTTTAAACATTTAGCACAGTCGTTTTTCTTTTCACAAATTTTCTGTTGCTGTCAGGGGCGTATCCAGGATTTTATTTCGGTGGGGGCCCAACATTATTTTAAAATTTTTTTTTACAAAAAATTTACATAACAGGACATGTTTTAGAATTTTTCCCGATCTTTTCCTTGAATTGAATGTAAAACAATGAGATTCTTCAATTTTGTGTAAGTTTACCACCGTTTGGGGGAAATTACGATTTTTTTATATTTTAGAATTTTTTGAGAGACTTAAGCATTTTTTTAAATTTCGAATTTTATTAGATGCTGAAACATTTTTACAAAGAAGATTATCTGAAATTTGTCAAAGAAAAGTCTAACCCCCAGTTTCTGTAACACAAACGGCATTCGTTCGTGACGAATTTGCGTGTATTTTGTTATTGTAACAAAAACAAAATACATGCAAATTTGTCACGAACGAATGCCGTTCGTGTTACAGAAACTGGGGGTAAGATTCTATCACAATTTGCAGTTAAGACAGTTTTTGTAATAGAAAAAGTCAAAGACTCTAAATCATATTTCCAATGGAAAACGTTTCTCGGAAAAATTCAGTTTATATACATATATAAACATATTCATAAAATACTTTTCCAAAAGAAAAGACTGCGATTGTAAGACATTTTCCCATAATCTGAGATGTTTCTAGTTTAGCACATTTTCTCAGATTCTACAACATTCAACACAAAAAATTTTTGATTCTGAGAAAATCTTCGCTTTTTCTATAAATAAAATGATTCAGATTTTGAGAACTTTTTAAAAAGAAAACAGTATAAAAAGTCTTAGATTCTAAAACATTTTTCCTATAGAAAAGGTATAAGATTCTTATAGAAAAAGTCTCAGATTCTTCGACATGTTTCTTACCGAAAAAGTCTCAGATTATTCGACATTTTTCCTATAGAAAATGTCTCAGGTTCTCAGACATTTTTTCTACAGAAAATTTCTTAGATTCTGACACATTTTTCCTATTGAAAAAGTCTAAGATGCTTAATCACTTTTCCTATAGAACAAGTCTCAGATTCTGAGATATTTTGACTATAGGAAATTGCCAGATTCTGAAACATTTTTCATATAGAAAAAGCCTCAGATTCTGAGAAAATTTTCCTAAAGAAAAAGTCTCAGAGTTGAAATATATTTCCCATAGCAAAATACTCAAATTCTGAGATATTATTCTTATAGAAAAATATATTTTTACAACAGAAAAAGTTTCACCTTGTGTCTCTGAGACGTTTTTCCTTTATTTGATTTTGAGATAATTTTCCTTAAGAAAAATTCGTTGATTCTGAAACATTTTTCTTAAAAAAAGTCTAAAATTCTGAGACATTTTCCTGATTGTAAGAAAAATTCTCAGATTCAGAGACATTATTCCTATAAAAAGTTCTCAGCTTTTAAAACATTTTTCATATAGAAAAGCCTCAGATTCTTAGATTTTTTTATAGAAAAAATCTCAGATTTTGAGACATTTTTCAGATTCAGAGACATTTTTCCTATATAATGTTCTCAGATTCTAAAACATTTCTCATATAGAAAAGCCTCAGATTCTGAGAATTTTTTATAGAAAAAGTACCAGATTCTGAGACATTTTTCCTATAGAAAAGGTTTTATATTCTGCGAAAAAGGCAAATATTTTAAGGCATTATTCCTATAGAAAAAATCTTAGTTAGATTCTCAGACATTTTTTTATAGAAAGTTTTAGATTCTGTGAAAAAAAAAATTTAAGAAATAGTCTCGTTTTGAAACATTTTTCTAAATGACAAATACGCATTTTAAGATTTGACTACATTTTACTTACAATTCGGTCCATTTTTTGTTTACATAAAACTTCGGGTTCTAAGTTATTTTTTCATTAGAATCCTAAGTTGAAAAGTTTCAAATTCTAAAAAAAAAATTTCTGATTTTGAGATTTTTTTAACAGAAAAATTTTCAGTTTCAAAACATTTCTCTTCAAAAAATTTTAGATTCTTAAATGTTTTTAGATTTTTTTACGAAGTTTTTTAACGTTGTACTTTTTATTCGATAACAAATCCTGAAATTTGTGAAATCATTTCGGGGGGGGGGGGGCCCGGGGGCCCTGTATACGCCACTGGTTGCTGTAGTGGGAAAGTATTGGTTGGTTTTTCACATTAAAAGGATAAAACAAATATGATGGTTGGTTGCCAAACAGTTACAAAGCATGACTTATTCTTAAAGTAAGTTTTCTTTCCATTTAAAATATAATATGTCTTCAATTTTTCTAGTTGTTGTTTTCTCTTTACTTATACATAAATAAAGTATTATTTATTTTTACATCTTGGCAATAATTTTAGAACAAGTGTATTTGAAATGTAATAAATCGTCAGAGAAAAATCAACTTAACGAAAAGCAAAGCACGGGAAACACATACAGAAGCAAATGTACAATATTAAATTAAAATCTCGTTTGGAAACGGAAAATGAAATATCAACAACATATAACAACATAAAGTTAAGACTACAGAGATGAAAAATACAGTATTTTAATAATAAAATATTTATAATACTTTTCTTGTATTTTTGTTTTGAAATAAATCGAAAAAAAAAAACAGAGAATAAAAAATAAGTCAAACGAAAGCATTTAAAAATCAAGATAGATATGAATAGGGTTGCGATTTGTATGTACTAAAAAAACGAAAATTTTAAAATATTTTTTTAAGAATTCGACGAATTGAAGAAAAAGTAAATAAAAAAATTTATATGAAAAAAATAATAAAATTTTTAAGTTTAAACAAAATTGCGTGTTTTTTGCTTGTAAATTTATTTTCAAAATACACTTAAAATATTATGTCATTAACTCTTGGTACACTAAAAAAAACCTTGTAAAATTACAAGAAAAACTTGTAACTTTTTTTTTGCTACCTCCTATTTGACAAAAATTCATTCAAAATACAAGGTGTTTACCAATAAAATTGTAAATTTACAAATTTTTTGACACGATAAATTTTACAAGAAGGTTTCGTAACTTTACTAGATTTTTTGCTACCTCCTATTTTATGAGAATTCCTAGTAATTTTACAAACTTTTTACCAATAATTTTGTAATTTTACAAGCTTTTTACCAATAAAATTATAAATTTACATTTTTTGCGCAAAAATTGTGAAATTATCTTGGAAATTTTTAAAATTACAAAAAAAATTGTAAAATTTAAAAAAATATGTTAATTTCGATCCAAATTTGTTTGTTAAAAAACAAGGAAAACTGTCCAGTATTGGTAAAACGGAATTACGAGACTTTTCCTAGTAATTTGACAAAGTTTTTTTTTTGTAGTTTATTTAAAAAGATTTTCGTTTTGTTGTTAAAAAAAAAAAATCAGTTCAGTTTTTTTAAATTACTATTTTTGTTTCAAAAATATCAATATAAACAATAAAGCATTCAATTTTTAAAGTCATTTATTTTTGTTCTGTATGTCAAAATAAGTGATTCTTCTTTAATTTTTAATGATTTGTGTACGTTAATTTTTTTTAATTGTTGGTATTTTTTACTTATTGTTAGTGTTTCTTCACAATACAGCAGCAAGCAGCAGACAGCAAAATTTTTACATGTATTTTGTTGTTGCCGCAACAACAAAATACATGTAAAAATTTTGCTGTCTGCTGCTTGCTGCTGTATTGTGAAGAAACACTTACTTGTGTGGGTTATTTTTTTTTTTGTAGAAAAAAATCAAAAATTTATTTATAGAAATATTAAAACATGTTTGTAACAAGTGGCACGGTGCGCAGAGTGTCTGGTCAGAATATAGATGATTGCGGGGTCGATTCCCTAAAATTGTATTTAAAAAAATTTTAAAATATAATTCAATAAAAAAAGTGTAAAAACAAGTAAAAAAGTTAAATTCGGCCTTACCGAATGTAGTGATACCCTCCACAATTTCAAAAAGATTATTGCAAAAAACTTTATTTAAAAAAATGTTGGTAAAAAAAATCCGCGATTTTTTTCTTCTTTTGTCAAAAAATATGTTCGTACTTGTTTAAATACCATTTGGTGTTCAATTATGTTTACATATGCCAACCAGAAGACGAATTAAAGCATTTTGTATTTTTAGGTTATGTTGAATGTACTGAAATTTTTGAGGTGTGCTTACATTTTCGTTCATAACTTTTGAACCGCTGAACCGATATTGGTCAAATGCAATACCAAACTTCTCGGGAGAACTTCCTATAAATACCCAGTCTGCACAGTTTCGAGGCGACAATTTTCTCGAAGTTTTATCGACGGTTTTCCGCAAAAATGATTCGAAGTCGATATTATATACAGTCGATATTTTAACGTTTCTCGAACTCATATTTTTATTGAAAAATTAATCGACTTCGAAATGATTTCCGATCTACATTTTAGGAATTCTCGTATTTGTTGTTCCATCGAAAAAAATACTTTTTTTCAATACAACATCGAGTTTTAGTTTTATTTAGTTTAACAAAAATTCCACAAATTTAAATTGTTATTATAAAAAAATTATGTCTAACATCAGAACAATAAAAATAAAATAAAAAAAAAAAATCCGCGACCGGGGTTTGAACCACGGCCATAAAACTACAAATCATAAGCTGAAGAACCTGCTAACCAACTAGGCCATACACAATTTGAAATTTGTTTGTACTAATATATATTTTGAAATAAAAATATTTTCAAATTATGAGAAGTATGTCAAAACAAAATAAAATTAATATAAAAACAGGATAATTCAATAATAATAAAAAATTTAAATTTTAGTAAAAGTAATTTTAAAAAAGTACTTTTATGATCAAACTTTGGCTGAGGGAGTAAAGCGTTCAACCAGTAAACTGGGAGTTCTGAGTTCAAATCTCAAGTGAGGCAGATAAAAATAGAATTAGTAAAAATTAAATTTAAAGAATAAATAAATTAAATTGGTAAAAAATTAGTTAATTGTAAGTAAGTACTAGTAAGAAATCAAATATTTTTTTTTGTAATTCTTACCGTTTTTAAAACAATTAACTAAATTATTAAAAAACAAATGTATCGAAATTCATGAAATTTTCGATTAAAAATCGAATCGAATCCTGTACCAAAACTCGATTCTATATCACCTTGCATGCCACATAGGAAAACACGCTTTATATCGACATTATATCGAACTCGATATCGATGAAATTCTTAGAGAAAACGATTCTTTTTCGAATCGATATCGACTCATTTTGCATACTGGGTATGTTAAGTTTCGGTCATCTCTGTGCAATATTTTGTCCGCCACAGCATTTTCCACAGACAGACAGACAGACGGACAGACGGACATCGCTAGAATGTCTTAAAATCGATCAGGCATCATGAATATATATACTTTATGGGGTCCCAGATCGATATTTCGATGAGTTACAAACGGAATGATAAACTTATATATACCCTCTATCACTAATTGTAAGTGGAGGGTATAATAACCTAGGAAATCATTAATTTTTAGTATTTTTTTCGTAGGTATTTTATACCCTCCACTCTAGTGATAGAGGGTATATATAAGTTTGTCATTCCGTTTGTAACACATCGAAATATAAAAAACACGATAACTTTCCAACGACAATAATGTGACTTCTGACACCTAGCATGTATCTTTGCCGTTCCCCAGGTCTATTTGGTATTGAATTTCAGCTCAATCGGTCCAGTGGTTCAAAAGTTATAAGCAAAATTCTGAATTTCAGATTTTGTTCATCTTAAATGCCACGTGGTGAACAAGTTTTAAAAGCACTGGTGGTATCTTAACAATGCTTTTCAAACTTGTTTAGTTTTGAAGCAATGCTTTTTAAACTTGTTTAGTTTTTAAAGCATTGGTAATTTAAAAATTACACTCAAAAAAAAATTTTACACTCAAAAAAAATTTTACACTCAAAAAAAAAATTTAGTTTTTTTTACAAAAATTGCAATATTTTGTGTACATACATACGTGCATTCACTCAGAAATATTTTAACAGTAAAAAAATATTACACTCGAAAAAAAATTACACTCAAAAAAAAAATTAGTATTTTTTTTTTTAAATGACAAAAAAAGAGTTTCTTACTCAAAATAAAATATTTTAAAAAGGCATTGTGGAGCGTATTCATAGATTCGGCAAAGTCGAATTTAACTTTCCTACTTGTTTTTTTTAATTTGTTGGTAAAAATAGCACACTAATCATTAATTTTTAATGTTTTCGTAGGTTATTTTTTTCGAATTTGTTGGTAAAAAAAAATTAAAGGGACTTTATTTTTTAATGTTCAATGTTATTTTTTTTAGAAAATCTTTTTAACAGTAAAAAATAAATGTTGATGTTTGTTAAAACAAATGAATTATTGCTGGAATGGTTTTCAATTGTTTTATCACTTGTTTTAAATGTGTTTTTCATTTGTTTTTGCCTACAACATATTTTGAGTGTATGCATTAATTAGTTACAAATATGTATTTTTATACAAAATTGTGCATTTACATCAAAATATGCAAAGATAAATCAATGAAATTTTTATGCAAATTTATCAAATCGTTAATATATTTTTGCATGATTGACAAAAAACATGCATGAACATGGAAATTGCAGCCCTAAACTTAAACGTGATACAAAAAGTTATCTTAAGGCTTAAAATTCATTGACAGGATCAGTTGCAAACGTCAACACTAAAGATTGCATCGGGTCTTTTGGATTATATTGTAGTCATTTTCCTTATATCTTTAAATACCCATGATTCTATATTTTTCAACTATAAAGCACGGACGTTGAAAAAGACCATGGCACTGAGCAACGAATTTGGGGTCGCTGAGTTCAACTTGCGACTAAAAAAATTTAAAGTATTAGTAGACCAAAACCCACAGTGGGTTTTGAAAACTTAGCACGGGTAATTCTTTTATGACCCACTGAAATTTTTAAATTTTTTTTTCCAAAGGAGTTTTACTTAAGTAAAACAAATGCGCACACAAAAAAATATGGGGGAAAAATTTTAAGTAATCACTTGTTTAACTTTCAAAAAAAAAAATATGTATTTTTTTAACTTACGCAATTAAAAATTTGCTCAAAACTTTTAAAAAAAATTTAAGTAAATAATTTAATAATAATTTAATTTTTTTTTATTTTCTTAGTTTTTAGAATTCCCGTTTAGTTTATAGTTTTTTGTATATGTATATTAGGGTGGCACGAATAATGACTTTTTTCGAATTTCGTCGATCGTTGGGCAAATCATGCTTCGTTTTGCTATAAAAACTCTATGTTTAAATTTTAAGCCAAATCGGGCAAAACTAATCCGTGCCTTTGGGGGTTTAAAGTTTTGCCCCAAAAAAAAAAATGTTCCCATACAAACCAACATTTTTTTTTTTTTTTAATTTTTTTTTTTGTTTAATAACACTGTGCTCGCATTTGACACTTTTTTTAACAAGCTGGGTACCCTACTGGTAAAGTTAATTCGAGTATGCTTAGTTCATTTTTGCTAGCCGTTTTTCGAAGGTAGCGCTCGTATTCGCGATATTCGCCATTTAAAATGTTGATGCCAAATTTTGACCAAAAATCACTACCTTCATGTACTGATAAAATAAGCACTGAAGATTCCACTAGCTTTTTAGTAGAAAAAAATCTAATATTTTTGGACTTAATCGAACCAATTCAAATAATAAGACCTTGTGTGTTGTTCGTTGCTAATTCAATAATAATTCTTTTTATTTTTCAATCCTCACAATAAGCTAAAACTAGTTTTTTTTTACATACAGTATAACTGTTTATTTTAATATATAAAAGAGAGAAATTCATAGTTGCAGTAAATTCATAAACAATAATTTAAAGGGTTCGAATATAATAACTTTTTAAATAAATTCAGTATAAAAGTTATTTATACAATAGTTATTAATTTATGAAAAATAACATGTAATTCACATTAATTTATTTTTTAAAAAATATAATAATTTAGTGATGGAGCGTACACCGGCCCCGTTGAACGGTCAAGGATTTTCAACTCACTGGTAATAGAGCTAACTTTGCAATGGGTCTTCTAAAAACGCCTGTTTTGGTCTTGATGTCTGCTACTCGTACGTGGCCATCTTGGCCTGATATCACTTCTACGACTCTGCCTAGAATCCATTGTTGCGGAGGGCAATTGTCTTCGTGGATAAGAACCAGACGCCCGACTGCAAGATCTGGCTGAACGTTCACCCATTTGTTGCGCTGCTGGAGTTCGTGCAGGTAATCCTTGGACCAAGCTTTCCAAAACGTTCGCTTGAGCGTGCATAGCTGACGCCAACCCTTTGAGCACGGTATTTTGCTGCTTGATTCGCCTAGCTCGAATTCTGGTGGTAGCGAAGTAAGTGGCGCACCGATTAGCAAATGTCCTGGCGTTATTGCCTCCCCGTCGTTGGGGTCGGAGGTCATTGGCACTAAAGGCCTGGAGTTCAAAATTGCTTCGACCTCGGCTAACATTGTGTTCATTTCTTCTATTGTTAAAAGAGTGTTGCCAATTGAACGAATCATGAGATGCTTGGCGCTCTTGACTGCTGCTTCCCAGATCCCTCCGAAATGAGGCGCTCTGGGAGGTATAAAAACGAACTCTATTCCCTCTTGTGCAACGAACAATTGAATTTTTTCTAGATGCTTCGAATACGCTTCTTGCAGATCTTGCAGCTGCCGACTCGCGCCTATGAAATTTGTTGCATTGTCGCTGTAAATGCGCTTCGGACGACCTCGACGAGCGATGAACCTTTTAAAACAAGAAATAAACGAATTAGTAGAAAGATCGCTAACTAGCTCAAGATGTACCGCTTTTGACGTAAAGCAAACAAAAACGGATATGTACATCTTTACTGGGGGACGGCCGCGAAGCTTTAAAGTTATGAAGACTGGTCCACAGAAATCGACGCCACAAATTAGAAAAGGCTGCATTGAACGCAATCTATCCGCAGGGAGATTACCCATTATTTGCGTTAACAATTTTGGCTTATAATGAAAACAGTGCACACACTGTCGTACAATTTTTGAGCAAGCCTCTCTGGCTCCTAAAATCCAGGTTTGTTGGCGTGATAATGATAGCAAGGCTTTAGGGCCTGCATGGCAATTGGTAAAGTGCAAGTGTCTCAGATATAAAATAACGAAATGTGAATGCTTCGGTAACATTAAAGGGAATTTAGCTTCGTACGGTATGGGGGCGTTAAGCAAACGTCCACCCACTCGAAGAAGTTTTAACTTATGATTATCGTAGGTAACCTCATTTATAAAGGGATTTAGTTTTTGAAAATTAAATGGAAGTTTCATATTATTTTCCAGCTTGCTTATTTCATTCTCAAATTCTGAATGTTGAACTATTTCGACAATTTTAAGAAATGCAAACTTTAATTCCATAGCAGTGGGAATAACTGAGGAGGAACTGGCTAATTTCTTTCGAAGCTTGTTGATAAAGCGATATATATAAACAAATATTCGAAGGAGTTTCCAGTAGTTTGAGTGTTTCTCAATAAACTCAAGAATTTCCACTCTTCTATTTAAACAAACTACTACAACTTTTCTGCTTTCCAGAGATTTCAAATCAGGTGTTAATTGAAAATGTGGATTTTGTGGCCACTCAGCAGGGTCTAGGACTAAAAAAGGTGGTCCATTAAACCAAATGGAACTCCTAAGTTCCGTAACATTGCACCCTCTAGACACGATATCTGCTGGATTAAGTTTTGAAGGAACATGCCGCCACAATACATCAACGGTGTTTGATTGAATATCGGCAACCCTATTGCTAACAAAGGTATCCAGTCTAGACGGATGAGTCTTAACCCAGTATAAAGTTATCTCAGAGTCGGACCAAAATGTTATTGATTCAACATCACAATCTAGCATGTTCCTAACGCGAGACCACAATTTCGATAATATGTGAACCGCACATAATTCTAGTCTTGGCAGCGATAGTTTTTTCAAAGGGGCCACCTTCGACTTAGCAGTGAGCAATTCCGTAGACACTACACCATCATCAATACTCTTTACATATAAACAACATCCGTATGCTCTTTGGGATGCATCTGCAAACCCGTGTATTTGAACTTTGGACCTTGGTCTTGTTTTTACATATCTTGGGATTGACAATATTTTTAATTGAGATAAACTCTCCTTAAAATCAGACCAGCTACTGTTAAGTGACTGTGGAATAGATTCGTCCCAGTCTATTTTATTTAGCCAAAGCTCTTGAAGTAGTATTTTTGCTTTAGTGACAATGGGACAAAGTAGTCCAAGGGGGTCAAATAAACGAGCCGAAACTGAAAGAATATTTCTCTTTGTTGCAGGAAGGTTATCAAAATTGTCTGCAAGACTAAATTTAAACATGTCATCATTTGGCGTCCAGTGAATACCAAGTGTCTTTGTGGTACCACCTTCATTAAACTGAATCGATTTTTCTACTAATTCATTTTCATTGTAAGAAGGGTGATTGGAAAACCATTTCGCTAATTGGAATCCTGCGGACTGTAGTATCCGATGAACTTGGTGACGAATGTTCTCCAGACATTCAAAATCGTCAGCACCCGTGAGTAGGTCGTCAACGTAAAAGTCTGTACGGATCACTTTACTACCTACTGGGTATTTTTCCTTAAAAATATCACTTAATTGAAAAAGACACCTAACCGCTAAGAAAGGCGCTGGACCTGTCCCATATGTGACCGTATTAAGTTGGTATATCTGAATAGGCTCTTCCAGACTTTCTCTCCACAAAATAAGTTGGAATTTTCTATCTGCCTCGTCAACTTCTATTTGACGGTACATCTTAGTAATATCTGCAGTTATAGCGTATTTATTTAATCGAAATCGTAGCAGGATTGAATAAAGGTCTTCCTGAATGGTGGGTCCAACCATTAAAATATCGTTGAGCGAAACGCCAGTTGACGTTTTACTGGATGCGTCGAACACAACGCGAAGCTTCGTAGACGTACTCTGTGGCCTCAACACACATTGGTGTGGTATAAAATAATGTGATGTTTTGGGTATCGTATTATTTATTTTAGACATAAGCCCTAAACTCAAATATTCCTTCATGAAATCCATGTACAGGACTCGTAAGCCTTCATTGCGTAACAGTCTACGTTCTAACGAAAGGAATCTTTTCTTAGCCGTGTCAAAAGACTGACCAAGACTAGTAGTAGCTGAACTAAAAGGGAGTGAAACAGAAAATCTCCCATTGGGAAGAATTTTTGTGCTATCAACGAACTTACTTTCGCACAGCTGCTGTTCCAATGTATATTGAGGCATGGTTGATTCTTTAGGAATCTGTTCAAGTTCCCAGAATTTCTGAACCACCTCATTTAATGAGCTTTCACCGATAGTCGAAATATTACACACTTTGGCAACTGGTAGATTTGAGGACTTATATTTACCAGCTACAATCCATCCTAATAATGTTTTTTGTAAAGTAGGTGATGAGGGGTCAACTTTTATTTGTCCCACACATAAAAGGTCGTAGAAAATTTCAACTCCAATAAGCATATCTACCTTTTGGGATTTAAAGAAAAACGGGTCCGCAAGCTTAATGTTTGCCGGTATATTGAAATTTTTATAAGAAAACAGAGTATCGGGATGATTGGAAGATATTGTCTTTAAAATTCTGTATTCCATGGTAAATTCAAATGAATTAATTCTCGACCTCACACAAGCAGTCACCTTTTGCTTTGATGTGGTATTCTTTCCCCCCACACCCACAAGCTTAAGATTATCAGTGTTACGTTTTAATTTTAGCTTTTGCGCCATATCCTCAGTTATAAGATTTACTTGAGAGCAGGAATCGAGTAAGGCCCTAGCTAACAAAAACTCTCCTGAACTGGACTTAATCTGAACCAACGCTGTAGCTAAGATGGTTTGATCTTCTTTTGACGAATTATAATTAACACAAGCTCTCGATGTCGATGGTTGAGTTGAGATATCGTTCTCAACTTGTAATTGATTGGATATCAATGGCTGTAACGAAGGTTGAGTGGATTCAGTTGCATATCTATGCAATAGAGTATGGTGTGGACGGTTACAAACACTACAACGTTTGGCCTGGCATTTTGAGACGCTATGACCCTTACGTAAGCAATTAATGCACAATGAATCGCTCTTAGCAAATTCAAACCTCTTTGTAATCGGTATTGATGAAAAGGTTGGACATAGGCCAATTAAATGCTCAGTTGATTTGCAATAAAAACATTTTACTGAGTTTTGTGGAGTTGATTTGGATATCGAATAATTAGACTTATGATTCTTTTTAAAATTACCTTCATTCTTTGTTTTAACAGTTTTTTGTCTATTAGACGAAGTTTCATCGGCAGACATGTGTTGAAAACGCTTATTAAGTGCGGTCTCACATTCTGACCAAGTAGGTAATTTATTATAATCCAACTGTTCCTCCCACTTAGATCTAGTAGTGGGGTCTACTTTGGTCATAACCAAGTGAATGAGAATCCCATTTATAATAGATTTCTCATCTCCGATGGATAATAACGAATCAAACAAAGCCGATACCGAATCTATTAATGATCGTAGACCAGCAGCAGTAGGATTAGACATTGACTTTAATTCGAATAGCTTTGAAATATTATCAAAGAAAATCAGGCATGTATTATCATACACTCTTTTTAGACTCGCCAATGCTTTTGGATAATTTGATTCGGTTACTTGAAACGCTTTAACAGTTCCTAAGGCCTCATCGGTTAAACACGAAATTAGATGGTTGAACTTCTCTATGTCAGTGAGAGAAGGGTCATTATGAACAAGGCTTTCAAAAAGGCTAAAAAAGTTTTTAAACTCAGCGTAAACGCCACTAAATTTAGGTAAACGCATATTCGGTAGACGCGAGTGGTGGCCAGGAAAATACATTGAGGTTTCAGCTAAACTGGACCTTTTCTTTTTGTTAATAATCGACAACAAGATACCTTTGGTACTAACACAATCGTTTTCCAACTCAGTTCTTGATTTATCGGTAGCATCTAATGATTCTATTTCACTTTGAAGTGACATAGCCTTTTCAATATATGAATCTAAAATCCCAAGACGACATTCAAGTTCATACGGATTGAACGAAATAGTGAGGTCATTTAAAGAGTCTTTAATACGAATAATATTTCCTATGACAGAAACTTTTTGCTGTCTTAAATGCTCGATACCTGTTTCCTTTAAAGGAGAACTTTGTCTCTTTTTTCCAGTCATACTAAAATATGTAATTTAATCAACAAATGAGTATTAGCTGGAAAGTAGCTTAAACGTTTATGATTGATACAACTAGTTTTGTCATACAAGTTGGATTCAAACAGCCGATCGTAACTCTATAAGCGATGTTTGAAATACAACAACGAACGAAATGGGTGTGCTTATTTTTTGTTACAACTTGTTTGAATCGATTCATGCATTTACAACGAACAGTGGGGTTCGACTCAAACCAATTTAAATTGACGGAGAAACCACGAAGTGATTTGGCTTTTTCTTTTCCAAAATGGTTTCTACGACCACGTGAATATAAAAATTTTAATACCTTTGGGTAATTTTGTTACACTATGCACTATGCCACTAACACTGAATTTGTACATGTGGAATTATTTTAATATACACAAATTTCATCAATATATTTTTCTTGTATTTCTCACATGCACAATTTTTTATAATAAAGATTGATCGTACAGTACCTGTTGCTCTGAGGTATCTCTTTTGCAAAGAATGCAGTTGCAAGTCATCACGAGTTCCAGTTGACAATTGGGCTTACTTCACGAATTTGTCCTTACCGGCACAATCACCAAATAATAATTGCAAAGTTGACAATTCTTCTTACTAACAATATGTTGGCACACAAAAATCGTGGTCACCGGCAAAGTGTTGCTGCAAATGTAATTTTACCAGTTGATGACTTCGAGGTTACGTCTGGAAGTTCAGTAATTCACACTCGTCTTCTTCAAATTGCCTTTTTTGATGACACGCTGTATACCAGATTTAATATCTTTGATGTTTACTTTAATTATTTTTTATTTTATAAAAAGTCTTTCTTGACTTTATAATAATTTTAAGAAAACTTTACAACGTGAACAATCAGCTTGCCAAATAAAAAATATAACGTGTTTAACGAACACACAGAATACCAACGAGAAACAAGGTTGAATTGAAAATAATTAAACGCAGTAGTATAAATAAAAACTTTTGTAATTAATTAATTTATTACACACGTTTAATAAATTTAATTTGAATTGAAATAATTAAGTCCCTGCTCGGGCGCCATGAAGATTCCACTAGCTTTTTAGTAGAAAAAAATCTAATATTTTTGGACTTAATCGAACCAATTCAAATAATAAGACCTTGTGTGTTGTTCGTTGCTAATTCAATAATAATTCTTTTTATTTTTCAATCCTCACAATAAGCTAAAACTAGTTTTTTTTTTACATACAGTATAACTGTTTATTTTAATATATAAAAGAGAGAAATTCATAGTTGCAGTAAATTCATAAACAATAATTTAAAGGGTTCGAATATAATAACTTTTTAAATAAATTCAGTATAAAAGTTATTTATACAATAGTTATTAATTTATGAAAAATAACATGTAATTCACATTAATTTATTTTTTAAAAAATATAATAATTTAGTGATGGAGCGTACAAGCACAAATGGTCAGCCTACCCATGGTGTATATTTATTTAGTTTATTTTTCCTTTTTGCTCTGTGTAATTTATACACAATTCTAAATAAAAGTCACAAGCGTAAAAATAAATTTTGAAAGTATCAACGCGACATTGCAAAAAAAAACTTAATTCATTATAAATCAACTTTTCACTGTTAGTGTACGAGTATGTTGCAGGACTTGATGGCAGGATGATATCAAAGTTGTGGTTGGTGGTTTATCATCATTCATCATCAGTTTATGTATTTCTGTCTGTTTGTTTGTCTGTCTGTCGGTACATTTGTATTTTTTTATTTTTTAGATAAATTTGATAAATTACAATTTTATTGGTATCATCTTCCTAAAGTAAGCATGTACAAATATTGATATAAATTTAAAAAGAAACAAAAAAAACTTAACAAACAAAAGAGGACACTTAGCGACAAAGAAAAGGATGTATGCCTCCTAAATATTTATTTATTTTATTGCTTTGAATTTCTTAACTAAATTCAGCCATAACAAATTGTTATTGATGCTGGTGTCTTTTATTGACTTTATTGTTTTCATTATACATACACTCAAAAAAACACCTTGTAAAGTTACCAAAAAATCTCGTGATTTTATGAGGCTATTCTCGTAAAATAGGGGGTAGGTAAAATTCTCGTAATTAAATGCGCCAAAAATTGGTAAAATAACCAATTTTATTGCTTAAAATATTGTTTTAAAGCCGGAAAAATAAAAAAAAAAGTTGTAAACTTACAAGAAAAAATGGTAAATTTACAAACCAAAATGGTAAATTTACAAAAAAAAATGGAACATTAAAAAAAATTTAAATTAAAACAAAAATTGTTAATTTACCAAAAAATATTGTTTAAATTTTACCAATTTTTGGTAGTAATAATTTTTAAGCCACAAGAATTATAAAAAAATTGGTAAATTTACAAGAAAAGTGGTAATTAAAAAATGGTAAATTTACAAACAAAAATTGTAAATTTACAAAAAAATTGTTTAAAATTTATTAATTTGCGGTAGTGATAGTTTTTAATCCACAAAAACTACTGAACAAAATGGTAAACTTACAAAAATAAGTGTTAAACCAAAAAAGTTATTATTGTTAATTTGCATTTATTTTGTAAAATGTCGAAAAAAAAATTTTTGGTTTAATTTTTGTGTACCCCGAAAACAGGACTTTCACCCAAATAACAAAGATATAACCAAAATACATCAAAATTAACAAAAAAAAACTAATTTAATCCAAATTGGACAAAGGATTTTTTTGTGACGGATTTTTACGGAACTTGAAAAAATTTCTCGGAGGCATTGTTAATGAACTTTTGAATTCCAAAATTGTTTTTTCCTCTAAAACCATTTTTAACGAAATTTTTTTGTCTGGGACTAAGAAAATTTTCCAAAAAAAATTGTAGGACTTCGAAAATTTTATGAAATTTTTTTTTAAAATCTTTTTTAACAAATCTTTACTCCAAAACGCAACAAAAAATGTGTTAGTGACTCAGAAAATTTCCAAAAAAAAAAAATTGTTAAATAACATAAATCCTCGTTATAAAATCATTTTTGTAAAATAACTGCTTTTTTTTGTAAATTAACCAGAATCCTCGTTATAAATTTTTCAAAATTTTGTCAACTTTTTTTTTAAAAATATTTTTTAATAAAAAAAAATGTCCGGGACTTGGAAAATTTTTTTGAAAAAATAGAAAATTTACAAAAAAAAAAAAATTTGTTTTTTTTTTATTAAACAACATAAATCCTCGTATAACATAATATTTGTAAAATAACATTTTTTTGTAAATCAACTAGAATCCTCGTAATAAAAACTTTGTTGTAAAATTATACTTTTTTTTTTTGTAAAATAACCTTTCCAAATGATACAATTACGAAAATAAATTTGTAAAATTACCAATAAAGCTGTAATTCTCCTTTGAGCAAAGTACAAGATTTTTTGTTAAAAAACAAGGAAAATTGTTTAATATTGGTAGAACGGGATTACAAGGCATTTTACCAGGCGTTTTACCAGTTTTTTTTTCTTTTTAGTGTACACTCAAAATAAGATATTGTAAAACTACACTCAAAAAAAAAATTTGTAAAATGACATAAAATCCCCGTGAATTTACGAAGCAGGTTTTGTAAAATATGTACTAGCAAGAATCCCCGTAATGTTACGAGGATAATTTGTAAATTGATTAAACAAAAGAAAATGTAAATTTACAATTTTTTTTTTGTAAAATATTAACTTCGAGGTGAACATTTTTTTTTGAAAATTTACAAAAAATTTGGTAAATTTACAAAACAAAATTGTAAACTTACAGAAAAAGGTTGTTATTTTACAAAGAAAAAATAGAAAATGAAAAAAAAAAATTGTAGATTAACAAATTATTTGGTTAAACTACTGTTTTTACCGCAAAAAAAAAATTAAAAAACACGTATATTTACAATAAAAATTGTAAATTTGCAAAAAAAAAAAATAAATTTACAAAACAAATTGTAAACTTACAAAAAAAATGCTGTAAATTTACAAAATAAATTAGAAAATCAAACTACAAAAAACTTGTATATTTACAATAAAAAGTGGTAAATTTACAATTTTTATTGTAAATATACCATTTTTTCTTATTTTTTGCCGTAAAAACAGTAGTTTAACTAAATAATTTGTAAATTTACAATATTGTTTTCGTATTTTCTACTTAATTTATGTAAAATTACAACTTTTTTCTGTAAGTATACAATTTTGTTTTTTTTTTTTTTAATTTTCATATTTGTTTTGTAAATTTACAAAAAATTTTGTTTATTTACTTATTTGTTTTGTAAATTTAAAGTTTTTTTTCCATTGGTGCGTCTTATTTTTCCTTCTTCGGCAGCTGGAGTAGCACTTCAACAACCTGAAATGATTTTTTTTTTCACTTGAACACTTTTAACGAACTTCACTGTTTTATTTTTTTTTTCGACATTTCGTTTTTTTTTAAGTAAAACATATGAGAATTGCGAAGAAGGCTACACAAGAAATTTCTCATATTTTCAGGAAAAATTAGTCAAAAAATATAATTTTTTTAAATAATTTTTAAATTTAAAAAAATTGGATATTGAAGATTGGATAATTAAGTACCTATTAAAATAAGAAAAACTTAATTTTTCATAATTGAAAGCTTTTTATTGACATTTTAAGTGCCAAATTTAACAAAAAAAAATTACCAAAAAAATATTGTAAAATTACCAAAAAAAAATGTTAAAAAAACAAAAAAAAAACTAGAACAATTATATAGTAGAAACTCAAAAAAATTGTGGTATTTTACTTAACTTCTAATTTTTTTCTAAAGTTTACAATTAGTTGAAAAATTTTTGTGCCCGGAACTTAAAAAATTTCCAAAAAATTTTTTCATGAAATTTTTTATTTATAAAAAATGATTTTTAACTAAATTTTTTACTCCAAAACGCAAAAAAATTCTGAACTTAGAAAATTTTTGCGTGTCCTGTTGAATAATTAAATTTTTTTGTAAAACAACATTAATTCTAGTAATAAAATAAGTGTAAAATTACATTGGAATTTTGTACTTTTTCAAACTGAAATCCTTGTAAACGATCTTAAAAAAAAAATCTTGTAATAAAACATTTTTTTGGTAGAAAGACTAAGGGCCAGTTTACAGAAGACGATCGATACACACGAACGAAAATTTTGCATGTGTTTTGTTATTGTAGCAACAACAAAATACATGTAAAATTTTCGTTCGTGTGTATCGTTCGCCTTCTGTAAACTGGCAATAAATAGTTTAGGTTAGGGGTGGTGGAGCCTAAAGTTCAGACTTCTCGCATAGACCGGCTGGTCCATAGCGATACCACAATTTCCTTCAGCGACGAGGATAAAACGCGTTAGTCCATGTTGCGAACAGTTTTAGTTGCGTAAGGTCCGTAGCGGCGATATCATCCAGATTCTCGATTTCTGCTTTACCTAGTATTCGCTCGCGGTGTCTGGCCAATGCAGGGCATTTGCACAAAATATGTTCAACTGTTTCATCTGTATTAGGTTCATCACATTTTCTACAGTTGGCATCCGAGATAAGTCCTATAGTTTTCGCGTGAAAAGCAATTAGGCAGTGTCCTGTGACCACTCCCGTGAGTAAACGACAATCCTCTCTGTTAAGAGAGAGAAGGTAGCGAGTTTTCCCGAGGTCGTAATGCGGCCAGATTCTTCTGGTGATACTGCTCGTGCTTAGCTCTCTTCATTTCCTGTTTGCAATAGAAATGCAACGACAGTCACTTCTCGTCCTTGGCAATAAATAACATCAAGTAAAACTTTGTTGTACAATTACAGTTTTCTTGTGTAAAAAAACTAAACACCTTGTAATATTTTTTTAATTTGTAAAATAATTTATTTTTTGTAAATTGACCTAAAAAATTTGTAAAATAAATTTACCAACATATAATAGTAAAATTACAAAGCAAACTGTAGTTTTCGTTTTATTAAATATACAACAATTTTTGTAAAAAGACAAAAATATTAGTAAAATAGAATTACAAGACCTTTTACTTGTAATTTTACAAACTTTTTTTTTGAGTGTAGAAAAAAATGGTTAAAATTATCAAAAACAAAGCTGTTTTGAACGTTGCAAAAATGTCAGTAACATTAGCAAAATTAATTTGATAATCAAAAAATTAGGAAAAAAATATAAATTACAACAATACCATTTTATTTTAGTAAAAAATCAACCTTGTAAAATTAGCAAAAAAAAATGGTAAAATTACAAAAAAAAAACTATTTTTGATCATCAAAATCTTTAAAGGGAGTAATAGAAGCATCAGCCATTAATACAGTTGTTGGATGGCTACGTTGCTTCGGTGTTGGCAGCATCTCCTTTTGCGTTCTTCTCGGCAGCTGGATTTTCTACAGCAGCAGAATCAATGATCAGCAGAGCAGCAGAGCAATGATTATTTTTTCACACTAGAACACTTTAAACACATTTTTTTCTTAAAACTATGAAAAAAAAAACTCGGTTATAACGAACTGGCTATAACGTATTCTCGGTTATAATGAACTAATTCCAAAGTCCCGACGTTTTGACAACAATTTTCACTCAATACTTATTATGGTCCCACGAACACAATTTCATGTCTATTTACCTTTTTATACCGAACTCCCATAAGTATTTTGAAATATGCGGCAATTATGTTAACCAAACCCACAAAAAGTTAACAATTGAACAGTTCATGCGAATAAGGACGAAGAGACCATTTGCATAATTTTACAAATGAAAGTTTAAAACTTATATTTTTGCGAACTTTTTTGCATTAATGGATTAGTGCATTATGCAAAAATGTTGGAAAAAATATTAGTTTTCAGCCGTTTCCTGCGTTTTTGTCGTCATTTCTAATCGTCCTTATTCGCATGAACTGTTCAATTTTTGGTAAATATTATAATTTTGATAAAATTTATTTATGTTTTTAATGTTTTCTTCTCAATAAGTAGTTTACTTATAAAAAACGTCAACTAAAATAAAATTGGAACTTTTTTTTTGGAAATAAACTAGGTTGGTACACTCAAAAAAAACCTTGTAACAAGAAAAACTTGTAACTTTTTTTTTGTGTGCTACCTCTTATTTGACAAAAATTCCTAGTTATTTTACAAGATTTTTACCAATGATTTTGTAATTTTGCAAGGTTTTCGTTATTTTACTAGATTATTTTACATATTTTACGAGAATTCCTAGTAATTTTACAAACTTTTTACAAATAATTTTGTAATTTTAAAAGTTACCAATAAAATTGTAAATTAACAGTTTTTTTGACGCAATTAAAATTACAAGGAATTCTCATGAATTTACTAGATTTTTTTTTGTTAAATTATCTTGAAAATATTCAAAATTACCAAAAAATTTTAAAATTACAAAAAAAAAATAAATTTCGATTTGTTAAAAAACAAGAAAAATTGTCAAATATTGGTAAAAAGGAATTACGAGACTTTTCCTAGTAATTTGAAAAAGTTTTTTTTTTTGTGTGTATAAAATATACCCCGCTTATAGCGAACTTCGCTTATAATGAAATATTTTTACTGTTCCCTTGGAGTTCGTTATAACCGGGGTGGACTGTAATAAGTAGTACAATTTCTTTAACGAAAACACTAAAATTTTTGCTAAAATTACTGTAAAATAAAAAAAAAAACTAGAAAATTAATATTGTACAAATACCAAAAAATGTTGTATTTTACCATTAGTAAATTACCAAAAAGTTCTGTAAAAATTCAATTTTTTTGCCAAAGTTTAGTTGATGTAAATTAAAACACCATTTGCTAATATTTTGACTAAGCTATTTTTTGAGTGTATATAAATATTCCTCGATTTAGTGTTTTGGCTTAATTTTGTAAAACGCAACGCGCCGCGTTGTCGAAATTTCAATACAATTTGTTGTTGTAACAAAAACAAATTACACAGAAATTTTGACAACGCGGCGCGTTTCGTTTTACAAAATTAGGGGGTTTATACCCTCCAGTCTAGTGATAGATGGTATATATAAGTTTGTCATTCCGTTTGTAACTCATCTAAATACCGGTGTGGGACCCCATAAAGTATATATATTCATGATCCCCGATCGATTTTAAGACATTCTAGCGATGTCCTTCTGTAAGTCTGTCTGTCTGTGGAAATGGAGATCACGGCTAAAATATTACACGGAGATGACTGAAACTTAATATATTTTTTGAAAGTTCTCCTGAGAAGTTTGGTATTGAGCGATATCGGTTCAGCGGTTCAAAAGTTATGAACGAAAATGTGAGGACACCTCAAAAATTTTAGTACATTCAACATAACCTAAAAATACAAAATGCTTTAATTCGGCTGCTGGTTGACTTATGTGAACATGATTTTACACTAGGGTGGCTCGTTTTTGGACTTTTCTCTCTGATCAAATTCTAATACCCGCCAAAAGTGTCGGTCCCCTAAGGATAACTCACGTGCAAAATATCACTCCGATCGGAGTTTATCTTCTGTCTCCACTTTGAGCCTCAAAATTGGGGTTTTTGGAAAAAAGGACTTTAAAAAAAAAAAAAAATAAGTTTTTTTTATTAAAATAATAAAAAAAAAAATTTTTGCATAAAATTTGATCATAAATACTTAAATATAAAATTTAAAGATTTTACGGTATTATTAACCCGTTCA
The DNA here is from genome assembly GCA_963921195.1 of Pegoplata infirma. Classification (NCBI taxonomy): domain Eukaryota; kingdom Metazoa; phylum Arthropoda; class Insecta; order Diptera; family Anthomyiidae; genus Pegoplata; species Pegoplata infirma. Next base: position 111,828,701 of record OY992536.1, on the reverse strand, counting down.
AACTTGATACCAAAAAAATGGCATGCTTTTGGGGGCGTTCTCAAAATACCTTTTTTCAAAATTTGAGAATTTTATTAAAAAAAAATTTTAAATATACAATTTTTTCTTTCTGAATTCATTAAGAACACCTTGGAGAAGAAAAATGTGAAATATGGCGAGCCACTGTTTGGGAATAGCGGGGGGAAGTTAGCGGATTTCAAGGAAATGTTGGTTTTATCAATAATTTGGATTAATAAAATCTTATAAATTTCATTTTTGGGCAAATGAACTGTTTTTTGGTGTCGTGGCATTCTATTAGATAACCTTAAGTCTGTCATGAAATCTTACCGATCTAGGACGTCTTTAACCAACATTGGCTGGGGGTCAAAAATGACCCCCGCAAGAAATTTGAAGTTTAGAGTTAAAATTTTGTGCTATAAACAAGTATAAAACGGCTTTTGTGTGTTTTACCTCAACTATTATTTCGTATTGATATATTATCTTTAAAAAAATCGTTAACCCTTCTTGGTAGGGGGTCAAAAATTACCCATTCAATAAAAAATATAAATTTTGTTGATATCAAAAATTTCAAGCACTATGCCGAAAAGTTTTTGCCGGGGTCATTTTTGACCCCTGGCTAATGTGGGTTAAAGATATCTTAAACAGGTGACATTTTAGGGCTGATTTAAAGTTATCTAATAGACTGCCACAAATTAATTTTCTATAAAAAATATATCCTTTTTATTGAATGGGTCATTTTTGACCCCCTACCAAGAAGGGTTAACGATTTTTTTAAAGATAATATATTAATACGAAATAATAGTTAGGGTAGAAAACATAAAAGCCGTTTTATACTTGTTAATAGCACAAAATTTAAGCTCTAAACTTCAAATTTCCTGCGGGGGTCATTTTTGACCCCCAGCCAATGTGGGTTAAAGACGTCCTAGATCGGTAAGATTTCATGACAGACTTAAAGTTATCTAATAGAATGCCACGACACCAAAAAACAGTTAATTTGCCCAAAAATTAAATTTATAAGATTTTATTAATCCAAATTATTGATAAAACCAACATTTCCTTGAAATCCGCTAACTTCCCCCCGCGATTCCCAAAAAGTGCCTCGACGGATATCCGCCATATTTCACATTTTTCTTCTCCAAGGTGTTCTTAATGAATTCAGAAAGAAAAAATGGTATATTTAAAATTTTTTTTAACGCCCCCAAAATCATGCCATTTTTTTGGTATCAAGTTTGAACGGGTTAATGATACCGTATAATCTTTAAATTTCATATTTAAGTATTTATGATCAAATGCTATACAAAAAAATTTTTTTCATTATTTTAATAAAAAAAAACTAAAATTTTTTTTTTTTTTTTTTTTAAAGTCATTTTTTCCAAAAACCCCAATTTTGAGGCTCAAAGTGGAGACAGAAGATAAACTCCGATCGGAGTGATATTTTGCATGTGAGTTACCCTTAGGGAACCGACACTTTTGGCGGGTATTAGAATTTGATCAGAGAGAAAAGCCCAAAAACGAGCCACCCTATTGAACACCAAATGGTATTTAAACAAGTACACACATATTTTTTGACAAAAAAGAAAAAAATCGCGGATTTTTTGTTTTTTACCAAATGATGATTTTACCAAAAGAATGATGTATTGTACAATATTTAATATATTTGTTTTCCATTTTTCTAAATATGTATGATGTTGTAAGGCAATAAATAATAAACTAAATTTAAATTATTGAAATAAAGTTTAAGATTTTTTATATCTTAACTAAAGTTTTTCAATTTTCTTCTTCTCTTTATTTACAGCAATATATTCTGCCTCCAACTTTGAACTTACTTATCATCATCTATGAATTTCAAAAACTAGTCCACCCCAACACCATCATTTAATATATTTTTTTGTTTTCTCTACATATTGAACGTCATTGGATTTTTAAATACAATCAAAAAAAAATCTCCTGGAAAGAAATAAGCAATATATTTTTTAATTAAAAAAAAAAAAACAAAATAAAGAAAAACTTTTTAATTTTGCTAACAATAATTTAAAAAGAAAAATAAGAAAAAGAGAACCATCATAAACATTTGTTGTATTCACTTAGAATTTATTTTGGAAATCAATTAATACACCAAAGCAAACAAATAAGAAGAAATAAATAATAATAATAGCAAACTGGCGTTCTTTCAAAATATAATGTGGAGCACTATTTCACCGACCAATTCGAAAAAACTTTTGATTGGCAGTACACGCAGCGTTGACTATGTCGGTGATAATTCTACAACAAAATCTACAAAGATCTCAATCGCAATGGAAATTCATATACAAAATAAGTGCATTTCAGCATAGCGCATCACTCTGGAGGGTGGTGCAGAGCCCCCATGGCTACAGGGCCCCCTTAAAGCGGCATTTTTGGGGGCCTCTGGCGTCGGTAAAACAAGTGTATTACAGGTGAGTACGACTTTTAATTAAAATGTTAAAGAATTTTTTAATATAGAAAAATATTAAATTCAATGTTTATTAAATGTAAAGTTGGCCTAAATATGCAAGGGGTTTTTAGTTTAAAAGCTTAGAAATATATTTCAATATAATTTTTTAATTAAAAAGTTTTTACTTACTTACACGGTGAGCCTCAGCGATGTTTAGGTTCAACTTTAGTGTCGACGAAAAGAGTAAACGCAGTTAGATTTCTACTTGATTAAATGTCACAAAACTGTTAACAGCAAAATCGTAGCTGCTCGCATTCGCGAGATATCGCGAAATTAATGTTTTGTATTTTCTAAAATTTTGACAATGAAGTTTTTTAAATATCTTCAAAAACTGTGTATGCAGTTTTAATTTTATTTATTTACAGGTCACAAAACAGTTAGGTTAGGTTAGGTTGTAAGTGGCTGCTGACGTTTTACGTCAACACACGTAGACTCTGAGGTCCATTGTGATACCACGGGATCGTAATAGGTTTCCCTACTAGTCCCTGTCGTTAAACCAGTTTGAGCTTCTTATGAAACTCCTTAGATGTTGAATTTTGACATCCGACAAATCTGAAAGATCGTACAGCTCCCTAGATCCCAGCGAAGCAAGTCGCTGACCAGAAAGTGCCGGGCAATGGCAAATAAAGTGTTCGATAGTTTCCAACTCCTCTTCATCCATGCAACTTCGGCAAAAGTCATTCGACGGCACATTTAACCGCTCTGCGTGCTTCCCTATAAGACAGTGTCCGGTAATTATAGAAACCACCGTTGAAATCTCTCCTCTTGGAAGCGATATCAGCTCACTTGTGCGCCCCTGATTAAGAGATGGCCAAATCAGTCGTGTTGTCTCACACGTCCATCCATTTGCCCATCTTTGATTAGTCTCCGTCGCAGAACAAAGCCGTAGGTTTTGCTTGCAAGTTTCTAGAGGCATACCAACACATTCCAATTCTGTTGGAACCTGTAAGGTAGTTCCTAGTCTTGCAAGCTCATCGGCTTTGCAATTCCCTGGAATGTCTCTGTGCCCTGGGACCCATATGAGTCGTATGTTAAACTGCTTGGCCATCTCATTTAAAGACGTGCGGCAGTTAAGGGCAGATCTTGTTTTCAGAAACATTGAATCCAGGGACTTGACCGCGGCTTGACTGTCAGTATAGATGTTGACTGCGGTTGTAGACAAGACATTGCAGCTCAACCAGTCAGCCACTTCCTTTATTGCCAGCATCTCTGCCTGGTAGACACTGCAATGATCTGGCAATCTACGAGCCAGGCTCAATCCAAGCTCTTCCGAATAGACCCCAAAGCCCACTTGTTCGTGCAGCCTCGATCCATCTGTGTAAAAATTTATGGTAGCTCCACTTCCCGGAGTATCCCACATCCAAGACTCCCTGGATGGTATCATAGTGGTAAAGTGGCGCTCAAAGAGGCTCAAAGAGGGAGCACAATCCACATTTTGTGGTATTGTTATCTTTTTCAAGATCGCGCTATGGCCACAATCGCTGCTCCTCCATTGCAGCGTGCTATTAAGTCGAATTGCCGACGCAGCTGCATACTGCCTACCCAATATGTCCAAGGGTATCAGGTGAAGGAGGATTTCTAATGCAGCCGTAGGTGTAGTACGAAGAGCACCAGTGATGCACATTGACGCCATTCTCTGTACCTTCGTGATAAAGACACAGTTCGATTTTGTTTCTAAAGCAGGCCACCAGACAATGATTCCATACAGCAAAATTGGACGCACCACTGCTGTATAGATCCAATGAACGACTTGAGGGCTAAAACCCCATCGTTTTCCAATGGCCCTTTTACAGGAATACAAAGCAATCGTTGCTTTTCTCACCCGTTCCTCAATATTACGCCTGAAATTCAGCTTCCTATCTAGAAATACTCCAAGATACTTGGCTCCATCTGAGAAGGTGATTTCAGTACCGTCCAGAGAAATAGGATCAAAAGCAGGAATCTTATTTTTCCTTGTAAATAAAACAAGCTCTGTTTTACTAGGATTAACTCCTAGACCACAGTCTCTTGCCCATTTAGACAGATCTTTCAGAGAACCCTGAAGAATGTCCCGCAATGTTGGCAGATGCTTCCCCTTTACCGCTATCGCGACATCGTCAGCATATGCGACAACATGACAACCACGTGCTTCTAGAGATAGTAGCATTGAATTCAGTGCCAGGTTCCAAAGAAGCGGCGAAAGAACACCTCCTTGTGGTGTGCCCCTATTGACAAATCGAGATATGACGGACGCTCCCAATTCAGACGTTATACGTCTACTGGCAAGTAGGTTTTTCACCATTAAAACGATTTCACGCTTTACTCCCAGACCAGACAATGCCAATATTATCGATTCTGGGATGACATTATTAAAAGCCCCCTCAATATCAAGAAAGGCCACCATAGTGTACTCCTTTACCGAAAGCGATCTCTCGATGGTACCAACGAGCTCATGAAGAGCTGTTTCCGTTGATCGTCCCTTGCTGTATGCATGTTGCTTTGTCGAAAGCAACCTCGGATCAATCACTCTACGCAAATATGAGTCTATCATTCGTTCCATTGTCTTTAACAAAAAAGAAGACAGACTAATTGGTCTGAAATCCTTCGGAGCTGTGTGGGAACTTTTCCCAGCCTTCGGGATAAATACGACTCTGGTATCCCTCCATTTTAAAGGAATGTAAAGGAATGTACGACCAGTTGATGCATGCTGTGTATAGATTATACAGCAACGGGGCTATATAGTCCGACACTTGCTGCAACTCAGCCGGGATTATACCATCAGGTCCCGGGGATTTATAGGGCCTGAAGCTTTTTATCGCCCAGATTAATGTTGGCATATTTATTATTTCCGAAGCAATTTCAGATGCTTGGGCGTCAGAACGTTCCAAAGCTTGAAACGGCGTCATGGAATTGCCCGGAAAATGCGTGTTTAAAAGGAGATCCAGCGACTCTCCATTGGAGGAAGACCACACCCCATTAGGATCTTTCAGGTATCCCAGGGTGCAAGGAGAAGAAGCCAGAACCTTGCGTAGCCTGGATGCCTCAGAAACGTCTTCTATGTTTCCACAGAAGTTTTTCCAAGAATCACATTTTGCATTTCTGATCATCTTTTTATAACTCTTAAGTTGCAGCCTGTATGCAGACCAGTCCTCGTCCGCTCTTGAAAATTTAGCCTTATTAAAGAGCTTTCTGCAGGAATCTCTGCTCGTCTGCAACTCATTTGACCACCAAGGTGGCTTTTTTTTCCCTCTAGGCTTTGCAGAAGGGCAAGACGCATCCAGGCACCTATTACAAACATTTGTTATATGGTCAACCAGACAGTCAATTTGCGCCAAACTATGTGGTTTAGATAAGGGTACTTCATCCAAAAGCAAAGAAAAAGTCTCCCTATATTTCACCCAGTTTGTTCTCCTCAGATTTCTAGAGACTGTCTCAACCGGGGCACGCTCCCTGAGTAAAAACTCAATGTAGCGATGATCTGAGAAAGAATGCTCTTCCAAAACTCTCCAGTCATCAATTCTATCAGACAATGTATCTGATACAAGTGTTACGTCAAGAACCTCTTGCCGCGTACTTGTAACGAAAGTTGGTTCACTACCCTTGTTACAAATATACAGGTTAGTGCTTAACAAAACTCCAAAAGTGATTCGCCTCTATCATTTGTGTCTGTACTTCCCCATATCGAATGATGTGCATTAGCATCACAACACACTACTAACTGGTGTCCCCTAGATTCAGACTCCCAAATTAGACCGACAACCTTCTCCGGGGGTATTGACCCCGGATTAGGAAAATACGCAGAGGCGAGCCAAATAGACTTCCCATGAAGCTCTAAGCTAGCCGCTGTAACATCCATATCACTAAAAGTTGATAAAAAGAATATATTTAAGCCATTTTTTGCCAAGATGCAGGCTCTTGGTGAGCCCTCACCTTTGGCAACCACCAACTTAAACCCAGGGGTCTTCAATCCGCAAACCCTGCCACCCCGCACCCAGGGCTCTTGGATAAAAACCAAGTCAACTGCTCCTGTCGTCAGGCGCAGCAAGAGTGCAGCTGAGGCTGCCTTACAGTGATGGAGGTTTATTTGTAGGAACCGCAACATCTTGCTTTTTTTCCACCATCCTTTCCACCACCGTGTTATTGGCTTCATCCTCCGTGTTATCATAGAGGTCGCATTCGTCCCCAGATTCGGTTTCGAATAAGCCAGATATATATCCCATCTGTTCTGAATCGGAGGCAACAGAACTCTCCGAATTCCTCACTGCATGGGCCTCGTCCTGAATGTCACTCATCGTGGCATCGGCTTTATCCTCCATGCCATCACAGAGGTCGCATTCGTTACCAGATTCGGTTTCAAAAATGCCAGATGCATCTCCCATCAGCCTAGAATCGGCCAGCTGAATATCAACCTTTTCCAGATTCTCCTCCCCAGCCGACTCTGCCACTGGCTTGTCTGCGTCCAAAATAGTCTTCTGGTCGCCCTTGTAGACATTGACTCTTATATGGAAAAATCCAAATCTAATAATGCCGTCAGTCCTGGCTAAAAGCGGAAGCGATTCCTCATTAACCAAGACCACTGCTTGACGACGAGCGCCCTCCATCTCACCCAATCTGGCAATTTGCCAATTCTGAGTTGGAAGGTCAGGATTGCAGACTTTTATCATCTTAAGAATCACCGCAGTGTCATTTGTAGCCATTGGGATCCATGCATGAGCTCTGGGTTGCGAGGGGATATCATGTTTTTCCACAACGTCCAGTCTGGCTCCAGGCCATAACTCTCCCACTTGGCTAATGGCAACCTTAAACACGGCTGCGGATCTTTCGTTCCCAAAAGCAACGAGTTTTACTCGCCCCTGATACCAACCTGCGTTGACAGTAGTAGGTAGAAAATCAGGCATACTCTCAAGGAGCCTATAGTAAGTAGATTTCATTTAGTTTAGTTTCAACTAAACTCCACTTGTCCCTTGGAATACTACAATCCCCATTTTGCCTGTTTATCACAGCCCTAACGAAGTTACCTTTAACCACTTCACTAAAAGACTGAGTCCAGACGTTGCCGGTCACCTTAGATCTCTTAGGTAAAGGTTTCTCGTCGGGCGAGCGCAACCTTTTACCAGACTTCGATGACGAGGCCGAAACAGCGCTCTGTTTGTCAGATGCGCGCATTGCCGAAAGTTTGTCCTGTTCTTCAATGACTCCTTTCGCCCATGATAGCGACGCCCTCTCACGTTCGGAGAGCTTCGTTCCATCAAGTTGGCTTAGTCTGTTAATTATTTTCAAACAAAGCCGTCTCTGGTTGTGCCTGACCTTTGATGGTTTAAGTTTCTTTTTCTTTTTACCACCAATATTAGGCTGAGCACCCCTACCAGAATCAAGGTCGGACTTCAAGGTCGCAACCCTAAGACCAGTGCTAGGACCAGCACCAGTCGGTGAGGCAGAGCCTCGAATTAAATCGGTATCATTTGTGTCCATATTTTCATTTTCCTGGATGTGGTCATGAAAATATTACAAAAATACCTATTACGAACAATTTCAAAAATTCAATTAATAGCACGGAGATAAATTAAAACACGTCCACACTTGTCAACAGTTGAACGAATCGAAAAAAAAAACACAAAACAGTTAATATCGAAATCATATCTTCTGAATTTTCGAAAAAATAAAAAAATATTGGAATTTTTTTTTTTTTCGCGTAAATTAGCAGTCAATATATTGATTTAAGCAGTTTTACCACCTTTAACCACATAAAATTTAAACTGCATACAATATATTTGTAGTTTCTTGATTTTTTTACTTTATTTTAAACACTAAAGGAAAAATAAATTAATAAATATAAAAGCATGATCAGTAATTTTGCAATTTCTCGCGAAATTGATCATCTATAATTTTTATGCTTTCAGTTTTGTCAACTTTAATAACCTCGAACTGAAACTACATACCACATTTTTGTCGTTAATTGAAGTAAATGTTTTTACAGACCAAAAATAACACAAATTAATGCATAAATAGTAGTTTAGCGAGTTTTTTAGCGATATCTCGAAGAATTGAGCAGCTGGAATTTAAATGTTAACAGCCGTATCACCTTTAATTAATAATAGCAAATCAAACTGCATTTCGTGATTTTCAACAATGTTAAAGAAACTTCTTTTATTAATCAAAACAAGAAATACCCCCAAAAAGCTGTTTTTCACTATTTCTCGCGAAAGTGAGCAGCTATAATTTTTTTGCGTGCAGTTTTAATTTCTTCCAACATGTTCAAATCAAACTGCATACCACTTTTTTTTGTTATTTCTAAAGAACCGGTTTAAAAATATAAATATATAATAAAAAAAATGTATAATTACGCGACCTACAATTTCGATGTCAACAGCTGTGTGACCTTTGATCAAGGGCAAGTAAAAGTGCGTACCATGTTTTTACAAAATTTTAAAGAAACCTATCTAAAGATAAAAAACGAAAACAAAAATAGCAAAAAATTAATTTCTCGATTTCTGGCGAACTAAGGTTAGGTTAGGTTGTAAGTGGCTGCTGATGTTTTACGTCAACACACGTAGACTCTGAGGTCCATTGTGATACCACGGGATCGTAATAGGTTTCCCTACTAGTCCCTGTCGCTAAACCAGTTTGAGCTTCTTATGAAACTCCTTAGATGTTGAATTTTGACATCCGACAAATCTGAAAGATCGTACAGCTCCCTAGATCCCAGTGAAGCAAGTCGCTGACCAGAAAGTGCCGGGCAATGGCAAATAAAGTGTTCGATAGTTTCCAACTCCTCTTCATCCATGCAACTTCGGCAAAAGTCATTCGACGGCACATTTAACCGCTCTGCGTGCTTCCCTATAAGACAGTGTCCGGTAATTATAGAAACCACCGTTGAAATCTCTCCTCTTGGAAGCGATATCAGCTCACTTGTGCGCCCCTGATTAAGAGAAGGCCAAATCAGTCGTGTTGTCTCACACGTCCATCCATTTGCCCATCTTTGATTAGTCTCCGTCGCAGAACAAAGCCGTAGGTTTTGCTTGCAAGTTTCTAGAGGCATACCAACACATTCCAATTCTGTTGGAACCTGTAAGGTAGTTCCTAGTCTTGCAAGCTCATCGGCTTTGCAATTCCCTGGAATGTCTCTGTGCCCTGGGACCCATATGAGTCGTATGTTAAACTGCTTGGCCATCTCATTTAAAGACGTGCGGCAGTTAAGGGCAGATCTTGTTTTCAGAAACATTGAATCCAGGGACTTGACCGCGGCTTGACTGTCAGTATAGATGTTGACTGCGGTTGTAGACAAGACATTGCAGCTCAACCAGTCAGCCACTTCCTTTATTGCCAGCATCTCTGCCTGGTAGACACTGCAATGATCTGGCAATCTACGAGCCAGGCTCAATCCAAGCTCTTCCGAATAGACCCCAAAGCCCACTTGTTCGTGCAGCCTCGATCCATCTGTGTAAAAATTTATGGTAGCTCCACTTCCCGGAGTATCCCCCATCCAAGACTCCCTGGATGGTATCATAGTGGTAAAGTGGCGCTCAAAGAGGCTCAAGCACAATCCACATTTTGTGGTATTGTTATCTTTTTCAAGATCGCGCTATGGCCACAATCGCTGCTCCTCCATTGCAGCGTGCTATTAAGTCGAATTGCCGACGCAGCTGCATACTGCCTACCCAATATGTCCAAGGGTATCAGGTGAAGGAGGATTTCTAATGCAGCCGTAGGTGTAGTACGAAGAGCACCAGTGATGCACATTGACGCCATTCTCTGTACCTTCGTGATAAAGACACAGTTCGATTTTGTTTCTAAAGCAGGCCACCAGACAATGATTCCATACAGCAAAATTGGACGCACCACTGCTGTATAGATCCAATGAACGACTTGAGGGCTAAAACCCCATCGTTTTCCAATGGCCCTTTTACAGGAATACAAAGCAATCGTTGCTTTTCTCACCCGTTCCTCAATATTACGCCTGAAATTCAGCTTCCTATCTAGAAATACTCCAAGATACTTGGCTCCATCTGAGAAGGTGATTTCAGTACCGTCCAGAGAAATAGGATCAAAAGCAGGAATCTTATTTTTCCTTGTAAATAAAACAAGCTCTGTTTTACTAGGATTAACTCCTAGACCACAGTCTCTTGCCCATTTAGACAGATCTTTCAGAGAACCCTGAAGAATGTCCCGCAATGTTGGCAGATGCTTCCCCTTTACCGCTATCGCGACATCGTCAGCATATGCGACAACATGACAACCATGTGCTTCTAGAGATAGTAGCATTGAATTCAGTGCCAGGTTCCAAAGAAGCGGCGAAAGAACACCTCCTTGTGGTGTGCCCCTATTGACAAATCGAGATATGACGGACGCTCCCAATTCAGACGTTATACGTCTACTGGCAAGTAGGCTTTCCACCATTAAAACGATTTCACGCTTTACTCCCACACCAGACAATGCCAATATTATCGATTCTGGGATGACATTATTAAAAGCCCCCTCAATATCAAGAAAGGCCACCATAGTGTACTCCTTTACCGAAAGCGATCTCTCGATGGTACCAACGAGCTCATGAAGAGCTGTTTCCGTTGATCGTCCCTTGCTGTATGCATGTTGCTTTGTCGAAAGCAACCTCGGGTCAATCACTCTACGCAAATATGAGTCTATCATTCGTTCCATTGTCTTTAACAAAAAAGAAGACAGACTAATTGGTCTGAAATCCTTCGGAGCTGTGTGGGAACTTTTCCCAGCCTTCGGGATAAATACGACTCTGGTATCCCTCCATTTTAAAGGAATGTACGACCAGTTGATGCATGCTGTGTATAGATTATACAGCAACGGGGCTATATAGTCCGACACTTGCTGCAACTCAGCCGGGATTATACCATCAGGTCCCGGGGATTTATAGGGCCTGAAGCTTTTTATCGCCCAGATTAATGTTGGCATATTTATTATTTCCGAAGCAATTTCAGATGCTTGGGCGTCAGAACGTTCCAAAGCTTGAAACGGCGTCATGGAATTGCCCGGAAAATGCGTGTTTAAAAGGAGATCCAGCGACTCTCCATTGGAGGAAGACCACACCCCATTAGGATCTTTCAGGTATCCCAGGGTGCAAGGAGAAGAAGCCAGAACCTTGCGTAGCCTGGATGCCTCAGAAACGTCTTCTATGTTTCCACAGAAGTTTTTCCAAGAATCACATTTTGCATTTCTGATCATCTTTTTATAACTCTTAAGTTGCAGCCTGTATGCAGACCAGTCCTCGTCCGCTCTTGAAAATTTAGCCTTATTAAAGAGCTTTCTGCAGGAATCTCTGCTCGTCTGCAACTCATTTGACCACCAAGGTGGCTTTTTTTTCCCTCTAGGCTTTGCAGAAGGGCAAGACGCATCCAGGCACCTATTACAAACATTTGTTATATGGTCAACCAGACAGTCAATTTGCGCCAAACTATGTGGTTTAGATAAGGGTACTTCATCCAAAAGCAAAGAAAAAGTCTCCCTATATTTCACCCAGTTTGTTCTCCTCAGATTTCTAGAGACTGTCTCAACCGGGGCACGCTCCCTGAGTAAAAACTCAATGTAGCGATGATCTGAGAAAGAATGCTCTTCCAAAACTCTCCAGTCATCAATTCTATCAGACAATGTATCTGATACAAGTGTTACGTCAAGAACCTCTTGCCGCGTACTTGTAACGAAAGTTGGTTCACTACCCTTGTTACAAATATACAGGTTAGTGCTTAACAAAACTCCAAAAGTGATTCGCCTCTATCATTTGTGTCTGTACTTCCCCATATCGAATGATGTGCATTAGCATCACAACACACTACTAACTGGTGTCCCCTAGATTCAGACTCCCAAATTAGACCGACAACCTTCTCCGGGGGTATTGACCCCGGATTAGGAAAATACGCAGAGGCGAGCCAAATAGACTTCCCATGAAGCTCTAAGCTAGCCGCTGTAACATCCATATCACTAAAAGTTGATAAAAAGAATATATTTAAGCCATTTTTTGCCAAGATGCAGGCTCTTGGTGAGCCCTCACCTTTGGCAACCACCAACTTAAACCCAGGGGTCTTCAATCCGCAAACCCTGCCACCCCGCACCCAGGGCTCTTGGATAAAAACCAAGTCAACTGCTCCTGTCGTCAGGCGCAGCAAGAGTGCAGCTGAGGCTGCCTTACAGTGATGGAGGTTTATTTGTAGGAACCGCAACATCTTGCTTTTTTTCCACCATCCTTTCCACCACCGTGTTATTGGCTTCATCCTCCGTGTTATCATAGAGGTCGCATTCGTCCCCAGATTCGGTTTCGAATAAGCCAGATATATATCCCATCTGTTCTGAATCGGAGGCAACAGAACTCTCCGAATTCCTCACTGCATGGGCCTCGTCCTGAATGTCACTCATCGTGGCATCGGCTTTATCCTCCATGCCATCACAGAGGTCGCATTCGTTACCAGATTCGGTTTCAAAAATGCCAGATGCATCTCCCATCAGCCTAGAATCGGCCAGCTGAATATCAACCTTTTCCAGATTCTCCTCCCCAGCCGACTCTGCCACTGGCTTGTCTGCGTCCAAAATAGTCTTCTGGTCGCCCTTGTAGACATTGACTCTTATATGGAAAAATCCAAATCTAATAATGCCGTCAGTCCTGGCTAAAAGCGGAAGCGATTCCTCATTAACCAAGACCACTGCTTGACGACGAGCGCCCTCCATCTCACCCAATCTGGCAATTTGCCAATTCTGAGTTGGAAGGTCAGGATTGCAGACTTTTATCATCTTAAGAATCACCGCAGTGTCATTTGTAGCCATTGGGATCCATGCATGAGCTCTGGGTTGCGAGGGGATATCATGTTTTTCCACAACGTCCAGTCTGGCTCCAGGCCATAACTCTCCCACTTGGCTAATGGCAACCTTAAACACGGCTGCGGATCTTTCGTTCCCAAAAGCAACGAGTTTTACTCGCCCCTGATACCAACCTGCGTTGACAGTAGTAGGTAGAAAATCAGGCATACTCTCAAGGAGCCTATAGTAGATTTCATTTAGTTTAGTTTCAACTAAACTCCACTTGTCCCTTGGAATACTACAATCCCCATTTTGCCTGTTTATCACAGCCCTAACGAAGTTACCTTTAACCACTTCACTAAAAGACTGAGTCCAGACGTTGCCGGTCACCTTAGATCTCTTAGGTAAAGGTTTCTCGTCGGGCGAGCGCAACCTTTTACCAGACTTCGATGACGAGGCCGAAACAGCGCTCTGTTTGTCAGATGCGCGCATTGCCGAAAGTTTGTCCTGTTCTTCAATGACTCCTTTCGCCCATGATAGCGACGCCCTCTCACGTTCGGAGAGCTTCGTTCCATCAAGTTGGCTTAGTCTGTTAATTATTTTCAAACAAAGCCGTCTCTGGTTGTGCCTGACCTTTGATGGTTTAAGTTTCTTTTTCTTTTTACCACCAATATTAGGCTGAGCACCCCTACCAGAATCAAGGTCGGACTTCAAGGTCGCAACCCTAAGACCAGTGCTAGGACCAGCACCAGTCGGTGAGGCAGAGCCTCGAATTAAATCGGTATCATTTGTGTCCATATTTTCATTTTCCTGGATGTGGTCATGAAAATATTACAAAAATACCTATTACGAACAATTTCAAAAATTCAATTAATAGCACGGAGATAAATTAAAACACGTCCACACTTGTCAACAGTTGAACGAAGAATCCTATGAATGGCGAACTAAAGAAGATAGGATTTTGATGTTTACCGTTTTGTGACCTTTAAATAAGTATAATTAAAACCGTGTGCTCAGTTTTTGAAAATATTTAAAAAACTAGAATGTCAAAATTTTAAAAAATACAAAAACACTAATTTCGCGTTATCTCGCGAATGCGAGCAGCTACGATTTCGCTGGTAACAGTTATGTGACATTTAACCTTGTAGAAATTGAACTGCGCTTACACTTTTCGTCGACACTTAAGTTCAACCTGAACATCGCTGAGGCTCACCGTGCCTATTATCATTATTTTAGAAACTTACCCAGCAAACATATTTTTATAAGCGTTCATAAGTTGCACTTAGAAAAGTACTATATTCACTTCATTCGTGTCAGTTGTTCGTAAATAAAACAGTATTATACTGTGTTCGGACTTAAGTGGTTTTGCATTAAACAAAATCACAATAATCTGCTGCATTTCTGTAGTGATTTGCTAAATTTCTGTAGTGATAACCTGTGTTGAATCAGCACATAAATCTGTCAAAACGGCAGGAAAAAACTGCTGACTTCAGCAAAAAAAGCTGATGATTTTGGCAGAAAAAACTGCTGATTTCAGCAGAAAAATCTGCTAATTTCGGCTGAGAAAATTGTTTATTTAAGCAGAAAAAATTTAAATTACACTTAGTTTGAGATAAATGATACTTATGTTTTCTGCAAAAATATATTTTTACAAAAATAACAGTTTCGTATAAAATTAGAAAAATATATATGGGGCATTCCATGTCAAATCGGACACTTTGAAATTTCTTTTTAGATTTTCCCAATTTGTTTACATTTTTTAGTACCCTTCCAAAACTCCTTCGTGGTAAATTTTCAGATTTTTTTGATGACCCGTTCAAAAGATATTAAATTTTTAAAAACTGGTAGTTTCCCAGCAAAACTTTGGTAATGGGTGGTGATTATATAACACATTACCAGGTAATGTATATATCTTATTTGTAGCATTATTTTATGATGTCTTACCAAACATTTGTTCCACAACGTATTATTTTAAAGTGAAAAATAATACATTACTAATAATTAGCTACGTAATGCATGATTATTGGAAAAAATGTATTTCATATTTATTATTTCTAAACATTAAATCATGGATGACTTATATTTGGTTACATTATGTATTATTTCAAAGTTTGAAATAATGCATTATTTATAATTGAATACATAATGCATTACAATAACATAAAAAATAAATATTTTATAAAAAAATGCATAAGTTTAAACTAGAGATGGATTCACGACAGAAATTTGTTAATGACACACACTCACCCAGGAGTATATTTTATCTCGCTTACAATCACGTGAGTAAATTTAATACAAAATTACTTTTTCACTACTCGTAACACCTTATATATTACGTTCTGGTATGCTATATTATATACCTTACTCGTAACCTATAAAATATCATATATTTTACACCTTACTCGTATTCTTTGTTATAAATTTATGACTTATTTTATACCTTACTGGTATTCTTTGTGATAATGTATATGCATTACTTTTAGTCTCATCGCCTGTTAAAATCATCAATGCTGCAATGTATAAAATAAGAGATCTTATACCTTATTTTATACCTTATATGGTAAGGTAAGTTTTGCTGGGTTTTTCCTTTACTCAAACTTCTTTTACTCATAACTTCTTCAATAATGGTCCAAATTGCACATTTTTATACCCTCCACTTAGTGATAGAGGGTATATATAAGTTTGTCATTCCGTTTGTAACTCATCGAAATATCGGTCTGGGACCCCATAAAGTATATATATTCATGATCCCCGATCGATTTTAAGACATTCTAGCGATGTCCGTCTGTCCGTCTGTCCGTCTGTCCGTCTGTCTATCTGTCTGTCTGTGGAAAATGCTGTCACGGACAAAATATTGCACAAAGATGACTGAAACTTAACATATATATTGGAAGTTCTCCCGAGAAGTTTGGTATTGCATTTGAGCGATATCGGTTCAGCGGTTCAAAAGTTATGAACGAAAATGTAAGCACACCTCAAAAATTTCAGTACATTCAACATAACCTAAAAATACAAAATTCTTTAATTCGGTTTCTGGTTGACATATGTAAACATAATTGAACACCAAATGGTATTTAAACAAGTACGAACATATTTTTTGACAAAAAAAGAAAAAAATCGCGGATTTTTTTTTACCCAAATTTTTTTTCGCGGAATTTTTTTTTTAATTTTTTATTTTTTCAAAAGTAATTTCCTTTTAAATAAAGTTTTTTGCTATAATCTTTTTGAAATTGTGGAGGGTATCACTACATTCGGCAAGGCCGAATTTAACTTTTTTACTTGTGCGCCGTTCATCTGAACGGCGCACAGTGGGGAAAAATTGACTTTTTTTGTCCGATTTTGCCTACAGGTCGCAATTCTTAACCGATTTTAGTTTTTCTTCATTTGAATTTTAGCTAATAAAATTCCTCATCGGTCTGTCATGGTGGATTTCTAAAAATCGTTTTTGTTTTATTTGAATAATTTTTTAAAGTTCAGAAAATATTAATTTTTTTAGAATTTTTGCTCTAAAAAAATTAATAGCTAGGGGACGAATAAGCTGTATGGACAAAATTAAAGGTATTTGAACCCCTTATAAACGACATTAATAGAATTTGTTAATTTATTATTATTTTGGTTTTTATAAACATATGAAAACTTAAAAATGTTCACTTTTAAGTACCAATATTATTTTAAATAATGTACCAATTTCAATGAAATTTTTTTTAGATTAAAGCTTATCATTTTCTTAATCATTATTGGTAAACAAATTATTTTTGCAAAATTGTTTAGCTCCTTTTTTCGAATTTACAATGTAACAACTTTTTTTTTTTTAAAACAGACTAAAAAATAATTTTAAAATTCCAAAAATCATAAGGTAAAATTTAAGCAAAAAATAAAATATTTTTTTAAAAAAATTTTGTGTACCAATTATGACTAAGCAAAACATAAGATTTAATCTTAAAAAGATTTCATTGAAATTGGTACATTACTTTTAAAGATATAGACTTTTAAAAGTGAAAATTCTTGAATTTTTGTCTGGTTATAAAAACCAAAATAATAATATATTTTCAAATACTAATCACGTCGTTGATAAAGGCTTACAATACCTTTAATTTAGTCTATAAAGCATATTCGTCCCATGCCTAATACATTTTTTATTGCAAAAATACTGAAAAAATTAAAATTTTTTGAACTTTAGGAAAATATAAAAAGTAATCCAAAATTTTTTTCAAAAATCCACCATGACAGATCGATTCGGAATTTTATAAGCTAAAATACAAAAAAAGAAAGACCAAAATCGGTTAAGAATTGCGACCTGTAGGCAAAATTGGACAAAAAAATTCCATTTTTCCCCACTGTGCGGCGATTTCCTGCAAAATCTTAATTTTCTTGTTTAGAAAAATTATCACAACTCTGTCAATTATTTTCCGATTTTTTCAGGATAAAGCTTATCGAATTCAGAATTAAATTTTCTTAAAAAATACGTTTATAAATATAAATGATGTTGAACGAACTATAGCAGAAAAAAATCGATAAACTCAAAAAATTTTCAAAAAATAACAAAAAAATTCGATTTAAAAAAAAAAATTAATAGATATCTTTTTTATATGTATAGGCCAATTCACACACATGGAAAGCCCTATCCTTCTTCTATTCAAAACAGTTTGAAAATGTAAAATCGGTTGAAAATTTTCTGAATAACACAAGGTTTAGTGAGAAAAGTCCCAAAAAACGTTTTTTGACAATAACTCTAAAATTTGGGGGTGTCTGGCAAGTTTAATGGACATTTTTTTGATGTACTCGACAAGACCAACGACCTATACTATGTCACATCAGAAGTATTTTTTCAATGTAGCACAGTGTAATTAGTGGTTTTACTACATACAAAGTAGCGATAGGTGCCGAACTTAATATTCCGTAGGAAGTACATTTAAAATCACTTCCAAAAGTGCTACTAAATAACAATAAAAACATCTTTCACCAGTTCTTTACTTAATGATTTTGAAGTACCTCTTTCAAATGTTCTTAGGAATTAAACCAAATCACCACAACATATAAACTACTTTTTCAACTGAAACACTTTGAAAGGGGGTGATACACGAAGTATGCAATTTTTTCTACGTCCAGCTACAAATAGATTTAGGTTTTACAAAAATGGTGACAAAATTTGGTAATGGCATTTCATTTCCCTTTATTTAGAGCTTTAAAATCGAAAAGACGAAAATCGATTATTGATAAATTTTTCAAGTTTCATACAAGCAATTTCGATATCTTTTATCGAAAAAAGTTGGTCCTAAATTAAATAAAATAAAGCGGATGTAGCTGCATCACGTTATTAAAGATTGTTTAAACTTTTTAGAAAATTGAGGTTTAGGCTTGTGGTCAGAACAAACTATTGAATCAATTTATTTTTATAGTTTTGTGATCTTTTTTTAATTCGAAGTTTATACGTTTATCGTTTGTTTGATTACACAGTGATACAAAATCGAACTTTCGGAATCGGAATGGGATGAAACCAAAAGCAAATGAAAGCTGACGTTTTCCATAACAAAGCCCTCAAGGCCGATTTTTTAGGTCAGAGCTAGATTTTATTGTACACGCATTTAAAGTTGGTGATTTTAAAGCATTTAAAGTTTTTGTGTACTAAGCATGGCCTACTTTAAAGGCCCCTGATGGTGCCCTTATTGGACATGTAGGGTCCAGTTTCCAAACTTAAGCTCAAAATTACTTCAGCTATGACTGGCATGAATTTTGCTGCAATCGGTCTAGTACCTATTTACTGAATAGCCAAATTATTAAAATAAACCACTGTACACCGTTGCGTATGATTGTTATTTAAAGGCAATTATTAATATAAACCACTGGACACCGTTGCGTATGATTGTTATTTAAAGGCAATTACAATATTAATCATTCGCCACTAATACAGTTTTCAAGCATTTATTATTATAATTATAATAAAAGTGCACTAACTTCAAATGCGTGTAAAAAAAATCTAGCTCTGAACTAGAAAAAAAAAACCTTGAGGGGTTTGTAATGGAATATGTCAACTTTCATTTGCTTTTGGTTTCATCCCATTCCGATTTTGGGTGTTGCACTGTGTTATCAATGAAATTAATTTTTCTATCACGTAAGGTTTTTAAGATATTCGCGTTTGAATATTGAAATATTTGGGTCTCCTCTGTAACGTATTCTTAAGTTGCTCAAACACAATAGTACTCGATTTAGTAAAAATAAGAAATCTTTAGTACAAATGTGGCATCCAAATTTTTCTATCGCGTCCTGTTTTTGAAATATTGGCGTTTGAAAAACTCAAACTCCACTGTTACGTACATAAATTCTTTATAAATAAAATTTTCAAACGCGAATATCACAAAAACAGAACGTGCTTGAAAAATTTTGATTCCAGTTTTGGAATCAGGAGGTCCATTTTATATGAAATCAAGTCCTATTTGGTGGAAGCAACGCAAGAATACGTAACAGTGGACCCCTAAAAGTGCTAAAATATAATTTTTTGATTTTTAACAGCGAATATCTTAAAAACGGTACGTGCTAGACAAATTTGGACGGTAGATTTGGAAGCAGGATACCAAAATCTATAAGGACAAGTTAGAAATTTCACTGGGAGGCTTTTGCTGTCGAACAGTGTTTTTAGTGTAAATATTACAAAAAAATACTCTTTCAATCAATCTTACAAAAGAAGTGAAAAAATCACCCCAGCAAAACTTAGATTACCAAATAAGGTATAAAATAAGGTATAGGATCTCTTATTTTATACATTGCAGCATTGATGATTTTAACAGGCGATGAGACTCAAAGTAATGCATCCACATTATCACAAAGAATACCAGTAAGGTATAAAATAAGTCATAAATTTATAACGAAGAATACGAGTAAGGTGTAAAATATATGATATTTTATAGGTTACGAGAAATGAAATAATAAAGCATACCAGAAGATAATATATAAGGTGTTACGAGTAGTGAAAAAGTAATTTTGTTTTAAAATTTACTCACGTGATTGTAAGTGAGTGTAAGTAGATAAAATATGCTCGTGAGTGTGTGTCGTTAGAAATTTCCTGTCGTGAGCCGATCTTTAGTTTAAACATGCATTTTTTATAAAAAAATTATTTTTTATGTTATTGTAATGCATTATGCATCCAATTATAAATAATGCATTATTTCAAACTTTCAAATAATACATAATGTAACCAAATATAAGTCATCCATGATTTAATGTTTAGAAATAATAAATATGATATACATTTTTTTCAATAATTATGCATTACGTTGCAAATTATTAGTAATGCATTATTTTTCACTTGAAAATAATACGTTGTGGAACAAATGTTTGGTAAGACATCCTAAAATAACGCTACAAATAAGGTATATACATTACCTGGTAATGTGTTATATAATCACTACCCATTACCAAAGTTTTGCTGGGCCGTTCTGAAATTTTTCATTTTTTAAAAAGTCAATTTATCAAAAATCCGGCCACCTTTTTTTAAAGTTTAGATGTTTGTTCATCAACACTCAAAAATTCAGACACGCGTTCGTTTTTTCGAGAAAATCGCATTTGAATTTTAAATTTCATAACAATTTTGTAATTTGCTTGTATTTTCTTGTTTTAACGTTGCGTAATGAGTAATATTAATTGCATAAATATTACTCAGAGCGTATAAGTAATATTTATTAAACAAGAAAATACAAGCAAATTACAAAATTGTTATGAAATTTAAAATTCAAATGCGATTTTCTCGAAAAAAACGACGAACGCGTGTCTGAATTTTTTGTGTAGATGGACAAACATCTAAACTCTAAAAAAAAAAATTAAAAAAATTGGCCGGATTTTTGATAAATTGACTTTTTAAAAAATAGGAAATTTTAGAACGGGTTCTGAAAATTTTCCAAAAAAAACATTTTTTTTTTTTTTTAAATTTTCTATTTTTTTTTTTTTTAATTTTGCAAGTCCCGGACAAAATTTTTTTAATTTTTATTGAAAAATATTTTATAAAAAAGTTGACAAAATTATGAAAAATTTATTACGAGGATTCTAGTTAATTTCCAAAAAAACAGTTATTCTAGAAAAATGATTTTATTACGAGGATTTATGTTGATTAACAAAATTTTTTTTTTTTTGTAAATTTACCATTTTGGTTTGTAAATTTACCATTTTGGTTTGTAAATTTACCATTTTGGTTTGTAAATTTACCATTTTTAAAACATATTTACCATTTTTTCTTGTAATTTTACCAATTTTTGGCGCATTCAAAATTACGAGGAAATCCTCGTAATTTTACGAGAATTTTACCTACCTCCTATTTTACAAGAATAGCCTCGTAAAATCAAGAGAATAAAAAAGGGCTCAGTATTATTTTTTTCTTTTTGTCTCTAATCTAACGAATATTTAAAAATTTTTAAAAATATTGAAAAAATACAAAAAAAAAAAAAAAATTTTTTTAAAAAATGTTGTGGAATTAAATTCCTAAATTTTCACGGTGGCAAACAAGACACCTTTGAAAGGTAATTGTGATTGATAAAGTAAGCTATGCACCATGAATATTAATCCATTAGCCTTTCTATCGACTTTATTTAAAGCCGCCGCAACATTTGACAAGATTTGTGATTAGCGGAAAAATTTTGATATTTAAAAATATATTTTATATCCAAAATATAATTTTAAATGGTATAGTTTTGGTGAAATCGCAGATTTTTATTACAGAATTTGTCAAAGGGTTTGAGATTTTTTTTGCCAAATAATGTTTCAGAACATATGCATTGGAAATTGTGTCATCCATCTATGACAATTTTAATATACTTTTGCAATTTCAAGTTAAACCAAATTTGGCAATTTTTATATTGAAAAATCTTCTCTGAATCTGAAACTTTTGTGCAGAAAAAATTAGTTAAAGTTTTAGTTTTTTTCTTTCAAAATATCGATATAAAACTGGAACATTTTTTATCTATAATATATATTGTGAATTCAAAAACTTTTCTTTGATTTTTTCTGTAAGTACAGATCGAGCACGGGCTCTAATTATATTTGTTATAAGGGTTCAAGTTGAAAAAATGCAGAAGAAAAATTGAATTTCTAAAAATTATAGACATTTCTGGTATTTCCTATACCGGTTTCAAACACCCCAGTTAGTGTCATCATCAGTAGGATTTTAAATGTCGGTTTGTCTTGTCAGTGAAAACTGTTTTTTATATATGTGAATATTTATAGTTTCTACAGAATAAATTTTGACAGTTTCCAACACTACAATTCTATTTCTAGCCATCTCAACCTCACTTCATACTTTCTTTCTGTCGTCATTAGGCACGTCTCCGAAACAGAAAATGCAAATTCCTTCAATTGTGTCTGCAATTCCAGATCATGTTGGTAACCCTTGCGAAATAATGTAAGAGACAAAAAAGTTGAAAGAAAGTATGAAGTGAGGTTGAGATGGCTAGAAATAGAATTGTAGTGTTGGAAACTGTCAAAAAAACTTTTCTTTACAAAAGAAAATATTTTAAATAAATTATCAGAATCTGATAATTTATTTAAATAAAAAACGTCTCATTAAAATCGACTTTTTTAAACTCTAAAAATTCTACTCTAAATTACGCAGCTTTTAACCCAGAATTCGAGATGTTATTACAATTCGTTCTATTTTTTTTTTTTTTTAATTTTGAAAATTACACTTTTTTTGACTCTGGTTTATTTTATATGATTTGTCGATAAAAATATGTCTCACAAAAATTTAGGTTGATCGGACATGGGTACCCTGATTATTCTTGTCATATTGATTATTTTCAAATTATTATCCTACGGTTTAAAGTTAAGCAATTCACCATTTTAGAAGGAGTCATTAAAAAATATATTTTCTGTGATTTCTATGAATAATTAAGATCCCTAAATAGAGATAGTCTATAACTAATTTTCGTTTTGCGTTTAAATGTTCACTGGGTAAATAATCTAAAATAAATATAATATATTAAACCGGTTACCTTAAATATAATTTAGGTTTTAATTTTGTTATAAATTTATATATTTTGTTATTTTTGTTTATTTTACAGCAATTTTTCTACCATGATTTTCCCAAAATACATCAAACAACAACCAGACGAAAAGTATACAAAAGCTGCCTGGTTTGTGATACATGTATACGAGAGCTGATGGTAATCGATGTTCCACCCCAGGTAAATATGCTATGACTAAATATTATTACTATTTTATATTAGAGCGTCCCGTTAAATCTGAACTTTTGGGAAAATTTATGAACATTTTTTAGTGGTATCTTTAGTCGGCAACCAGCGTCAAAGTGTGAAAAAATACGTTTTTCGACAGAATTTTTTAAACAAATTCGGCTAAAAAGAATTAAAAAAATTCTAAATAAAGATTTTGGTTCGCTGATGCTGATTTTAAAACATAAAAATATTTTTTATCTAAATTGGTCCCAAAAGTTGGAAAATTTTAAGCTCTCATCTAAAAATATAAAACATATATATTTTGAGTAGGTTTATTGTAGCTCGAAGTCATTAATGCCTTTACTAATTAAAATGGTAAAATTTTCATCTTCTAATTTCCAATGGGAGTAGAGTCGAATATGTATTAATATTTAAGTTTGATCATTAACGATTTGTCATTTAAATACTTTTGCTACTTGTAGTATGGATATTTATATTTGCTAAATAATCTTGACAGTGGAATCTGACACAGCATAAATAAATTTTAAACAGAAAAATAATTTTCTTGAATATAATTCTATGAGAATATCATAGTTTTGATTAGTAAAGGAAATAGTGGCCTCGAGCGAGAATAAACATAATCAAAATATAATATTTTAAAGGTCGAAAAAAAAACAATTTTTATTTTATAATAAAAATTAATCAGAATTAAAAAATATAACAACACGATTTTGATCCAAAAAAGCAGATGCTGGTCATTGTTTCGAGTTTTTTTAAATACACAGCGTGACAAAACTGACCACTATTTTAGAAAAAAAGAGGTGTGACCAACGTTTCTATATATTTGAGACATGCTGATTCGAATGGCGTACTCCGTTTTTCGATGGTACAGTTTTCTTGCAAAATGTCGTTTAAGATTTGCTGATTTCGAGAAAATTTTTCAACAAAAAAATTTGCAAAGTTAATGATTTTTAAATTGTATGGCATAGAAAACAAAGATATGACTTGTACCAACATTTCTTATGCAAATTTGGAATAAAGCTTTTCATCTTAAGCCCTTAAACTTGCGAATTTCTTCATTTTTTGAGGTTTTCACGAAATTAACAGCTAAGTTGCTTTTAGTGAATCAAAAAGGTATCCCTAACAATACAAATAGTGGACAAAAAACAGCTATGTTATATGGACCATCATGATGAAAATCGCGAAAAACCGTATTTTGGAATATGGCAGCATCACTTTACGAGATGATTTAAGGTTCCATCTTTTAGTATATAATGTGGGAACCTTAAACAATTAACTGACCAAATATTTGGCCAAAAAAGTTTTCATTTGCAAAAGTTATCTTAACAAAAACTATAATTATTGTAGGGTTAACACTGAAGTAATAGTTTTTGTTAAGAGAACTTTTGCAAATGAATTTTTTTTTGGCCAAATTTTTGGTCAGTTAATTGTTTAAGGTTCTCACATTATATACTAAAAGATGAGTCTTAAATCATCTCGTAAAGAGATGATGGCATATACAAAAAAACGGTTTTTTGCGATTTCATCATGATGGTCCATATAACATAACTGTTTTTTGTCCACTATTCGTATTGTTAGGGATGCCTTTTTGATTCACTAAAAGCAAGTTTTTTATCAAAGACCAACTTGGCGGTTAATTTCGCGAAAACCTCAAAAACTGAAGAAATTCGCGAATTTAAGGACTTAAGATGAAAAGTTTTAAACCAAATTTGTATAAGAAATAAAAAAAAACGGAGTACGCCATTCGAATCAGCATGTCCGAAATATATAGAAATGATGGTCGTAACTATTGTTTATTTTTTGTGTTCCGCAGTGATATTTTTTCACATAACATACTTAACATTTTTAAACTTTTGGTTAAAAAATTCGGACATGAATTTGACCGCTGGTAGCCGATTGAAGATTTTTTTTTTTTTTTTTTACACTTTATTTTGGCTATTATTGAATCGCCTTTCTTAGGCCTAACAATAAGTATTTAAATCTTAAAACTCTAACTTAAAATAATAGACACTCCAAAGGAGCCATTTTGGTATATGGGCCTCATAGTTACAAGGGCGGCAAGTCTGCACGACGCAGTCTTGAGTGTCCCTGGGTTCGTGTCAAGACTCTAGCCAAGGGGTTTGGGTGATTTTCCAGTTTATCAGCATATCTAGTCCTTATTGTGATAAACTCATCCTTAACAAATGGTATGTTAAGATCCCTGTGTATATTCTCGTTGCGAATAAACCATGGCGCGCCGGTCATTGTTCTAAGAATTTTTGATTGTGCCCTCTGTATAAGTTCTATATTGGATGCGCTTGCAGTACCATAAAGTTGGATACCGTAGGTCCAAATTGGTTTTAATATACAGTTATACAGGGTGACTTTTGAGTCAAGGCTAAGTTTAGAATATTTGTTAATTAACCAGTGTAAATTGCTGGATTTCAGCTTCATTTGAAGCCTCTTGGCTTCTATGTGCTTTCGCCATGTTAATCGCCTGTCCAAATGAATGCCAAGGTATGTTACATTCTCAGATTGTGGGATATGTTCTCCATTTAGGGAGACAGGAGGACAAGTTCCTGTTCTTAGTGTAAAAGTAACGTGCTTGCTTTTCAAAGCATTGACTTTTATTCGCCAATTTTTAAACCACGTCTCCACAATTCTAAGATGGTTATTAAGTTCAATTGATGCAACGGATGGATTCGTGTGTGTACTAATAATTGCTGTATCGTCTGCAAAAGTTGACGTTAGCAGACGGTCGTTAGTTGGCAAATCTGATGTAAAAATCAAATATAAAATAGGACCAAGTACACTTCCCTGCGGAACTCCAGCTTTCATTTCAAAATCTCCAGATGTAGTATCCTTATATTTTACCCTGAATTTTCGGTTAAGAAGATAGGATTCAAGTAGCTTATGAGTACAGGTGGGTAAAAGACCTTTTACCTTAATTAATAGACCCTCGTGCCAGACTTTGTCGAAAGCCTGTGCGACGTCAAGAAAAATCGCTGAACAATATTTCTTTTCCTCGTAGGCCTTTCTTATCTCGCTTGTAATGCGGTTTACTTGTTCTATTGTTCCATGCTTTTCGCGGAAACCAAACTGGTGAGCAGGAATAATGTTACAGTTTTCCAGGGAAGGCATAATTTTTTTAAGAAAAACTTTCTCAAATAATTTCGACAGACACGGAAGCAAGCTAATAGGTCTATATGATGAAGGTAAAGTTAAATCTTTTCCTGGCTTGGATATCATTTTAATTTCAGAAATTTTCCACATATCTGGAAAATATCCTTGAAGCAAGATCGCGTTAAACAGTTTTGTGAGGGTTATAACTGCTATGAATGGTAGGTTTCTTATCATTCTCGGAGTGACGAGGTCACATCCAGGAGCTTTTTTAGGATTTAAATTATCCTTAATTATAGTCTCAACCTCGTAAGGGTTGATTATAAAATTAGTCATATCAGCTCTGTTAGGCGGTTCAGGGAGCGTAAAGTCATGATCCGGTGGATTTGGTTCAAAGACTGATTGAAGATGCTGTTGCAAAATTTTTTCATAAATTTTCCCACAATCAGCAATTCCGCGGTCATCGTTTGGCAGGTATTACGATACGAAATTCGAAAGTTTAGATTTAACGGGACGCCCTAGTGTATATGTATGTAGTCTTTCTAACTTCTAAAAACTCATACTTCTGCAAACTATGTACTTATTGTTAGATATTAAACTACCCAGCAAAATAATATACTATACTAATTTTTAAAGCACGATTATAATGCGGCCAAAAGAACATAGGCGCTTACATAATAAATATTCCGCTATATGATGAAAATCTATCTTTTTTGAAGTTTCAATTTTTATTACTTTGATTTATTTTTAATTAAAAACAGAAAATGTTCTATGAACTAGAGATGGGATCGTGAGTGACTTTTCAATCACGATCACGCACGCTCACGAAAAAAAAAAATCATCACGCACGATCACGCATGAACATTTTTTTTGTGCTCACGCTCACGCACACTCACGTGAGTAGAAAAAAAATTTAATCACGCTCACGACGTAATCACGATCACGAAATACTCACGAATAAAAATATGTAAAAAAAAATTGTCATATTTTTTTATGTATTACCCAGTTGGAAAAGTCCTTGAGCAATCCTTGGTGACGGATCGCTGTCGTGTCAGAGTCCCCGAAGACATCTCTATATACCGAGTTGAGGACAGTTTCATAAAAAATTTCAAAATTTCCTCAATCATAATCAGCAGTTGTCAGGGGGTGCTGACATTTCCCCTAAGTCGCCTTTGTGAAAATTTCTAATATCTGTCCTACAAAAATGCAAAAAATCTTCGTATTTCCTTTAGGTTTTACTTCCATCTATTTTCCTTTATAAATTATCTTTATCATATTAAGAAATAACGTTCCGCCTTTTTTATTTTTAACTGGATTTGAGCCTGAAGCCTCCAGTTTATATCCAAACTTTAGTTTCAAAAGTGTATGTTTATTTACTAATTTTATACTAATTGTAAGAGTTTGATTTTATTTTACATAAATCGATTATATTGCCATGTTTTTCTCTGAAATTGAAAATTTCCCCAGATTTAAAAGTTTAGTTTAATATACTGCTATTGTGAAGATTTTTCCTTATAAATGACAAACAAATATTCATTAATGACAATGTTAGGACATGAACATGTTAGGACCTGAAGACATTTCCTCAAAGAATCTCTGTGCAAATTTCTTCATTGACATATTTTTAAAAAAAAAACTTATTAAATTCAATTTTTTTTCGAAATACTACCATGAAAAATCAAGAAAACGTAACCGAACAAAAAAAATTAAAATCACGAAAAATTCACGCAACTATTTTACTCACGCACGATCACGCACGAACTTTTTTTTGTTACTCACGCACGCTCACGCACGCTCGCTTGAGTAGAAAAAAATTTACTCACGAATCACGTGATTCACGTGTGATTCACGATAATCACGTGATTGGTGCGCATCTCTACTATGAACTCATATATTTTACTCATATGAGACTTAAGAAAAATCAATTCAGTTTTTCTTATATATTCACTTTTTCAAATTCGACTTTCAGTGAAATCTGTTGAATGAAATTGAAATCGATCAATTTCCAGCACATACCGAAATATTACTTAAGATGTCATTAGAAAAATAATTTTAATTGGGTGGTTCTGTGAAATTTATTGTTTTAATCTACTTTTTTATTTTTGTAACTTTAGCAGTGGCCTACTAATGCTATTGTTTTCACATAGAAAAAACAGTTTTTTAAAAAAAGAACTAATTTTTGCTGGGTACACAAATATTTATGAAACTAAATAATGGAAACACAAAAAATGAGAAAAGTAAAACAATAATCCAAGTATATTAGAGTGTGTTGATTGAAGCATTTTCGAAAGTTTTTTATGGATTGACACACACACACACAAATATTTTATAAATTATTAATGAACGACCATATACAGTGACTTAAACATATAAAGTTAATATTATAAACAGACTATTTAAAAAAAAAAAATACTATATTGGAAATTTTCCATGCTTTAATTTAAGCTTGACAGCGTTCAGATTGAGCAAATATTAAATGAGATACGAGGGTCGCACTGTAAAATTAAATTATTAATAGACATTTCTTAGAAAATTTTCTAAAAAGTCCATCTTTTCCAAATTTAAACATTAAAAATTTAAAAATTATCCAAAAGTTTTTATTCAGTGATAAACTTATTTTTCCAACAACCCAAACAATTTTTTTTTTAAATACAGTTAAACAAATCCATATTTTTTTAACTCCAATTCTTTTTAAACAAAAAAAAGTTTTTATTGTTTAATTATTTAAGTACACCTGAGTGTATAGTAATAATGATAAGAATACTAATAAAATTTAAAATTTTCTTTGTTTACAAAAAATTGGTGGTCAAAGAATTGGAGGTCAAAAATTACGATTTCTTCTGCTGTTTAAAAAAAAAATTGTCTGGCTTGGTGGAAATATAAGTAGATCACCGAATAAAAGCTAAAGGGCTATTTTTTTAAATTTTTAATGTTTGAAATATTAAAAAAAAAAAATTCTAAAAAATGTGCATAAATAATTTTATTTTCCAGCGCGATCCTCGTATCTCATTTTATATTTGCTCAATTTGGACGCTGTCAAGCTTAAATTAAAACTTGGAAAATTTCCTATATAGCATTTTTTCAAAAATAGACGATTGATAAAAATCATGTTAAGTATTGATACCCAAATAAGGTATAAAATAAGGTATAGGATCTCTTATTTTATACATTGCAGCATTGATGATTTTAACAGGCGATGAGACTCAAAGTAATGCATCCACATTATCACAAAGAACACCAGTAAGGTATAAAATAAGTCATAAATTTATAACGAAGAATACGAGTAAGGTGTAAAATATATGATATTTTACAGGTTACGAGAAATGAAATAATATAGCATACCAGAAGATAATATATAAGGTGTTACGAGTAGTGAAAAAGTAATTTTGTATTAAATTTACTCACGTGATTGTAAGTGAGGTTAAGTAGATAAAATATGCTCGTGAGTGTGTGTCGTTTAAACTTATGCATTTTTTTATAAAATAATTATTTTTTATGTTATTGTAATGCATTATGCATCCAATTATAAATAATGCATTATTTCAAACTTTCAAATAATACATAATGTAACCAAATATAAGTCATCCATGATTTAATGTTTAGAAATAATAAATATGAAATACATTTTTTCCAATAATCATGCATTACGTAGCAAATTATTAGTAATGCATTATTTTTCACTTGAAAATAATACGTTGTGGAACAAATGTTTGGTAAGACATCATAAAATAATGCTACAAATAAGTAATATACATTACCTGGTAATGTGTTATATAATCACTACCCGTTACCAAAGTTTTGCTGGGTAACGTTTCCTTTAAAGAAATGCTATCAAATAAAGACTGTTTCATTATATGTTTGAGTCACTCTACTGGAAAGTGGGTTTGTAAACTTTCTATAGGATTCGTCTCTGGGTTAAGATAAGCTTAAGTTTCAAAAGAGAAGAATTCACAATCTAAGATTTTATTAAAATTAAATTATAAGTTTTACATCTATTGATTTAACCACGGTTAACCGCTTGGATTTTAACCGTGACCGCTGTTAAGCAAATCTGCGATTATTTGCATACCTTACTCAAACCCGATTTCATAATTGACAATTTTAATTTTTTCAGCTAACTCTATTAAATAAAATTATAAAACAAACAAAAAATAATAATTAGAATAAATAACGTAGTTATGTGCTTACAAAATTAAAATGTTTAGCCAATTAAAACTTTTCTAATTTTCTTCAAATTAAAAGCATAACAAAAAAAAAAAAACTAAAAATAAGTAAATCTAAATTACAGAAACGATTTCCAGCGGATAATTTTGCTGAATGGAACAATGGTCATCCACTGGGGTTGAGAACAGTTCATGCTTATGTTTTAGTATTTGATATGGGAAATTTAGAAACATTTCGGGTAAGTTTTTTTTTTTTTAATAGAAAATAAATAAATATTAATAGAATGACCTTAAATTAGTTGGTGATTATGTCATGTCCTTAAAGTAGTTTCGGCTGTTGATTATTATCTTTTGATGTCACAAACTTTTTTACTTTAACAAAACTTTTATATACCGCTACTTTTTTGTTCTACTTATTAACAATGTTATATTTAAAAAAAAAAAAAGTTTTTAATTTTTTCAACTTTGTTTTATTAATTTGTTTCAATTTGTTTTTTTTTTACTTGCAGTATTGCAGATCTATGAGAGATCAAATTTTGGATAGTTTTAGTCATCGTGATTTTAGTATAATTGTAGTTGGCAATAAATTTGATACAATAAATGAAACACAAGCAAATTCACAGGTAAGTTTTAAAACATGAAAACTTAATCTAATACTTTTTTATATTACACGGACCAACGAAATTTAAGATAATCGAGTGTATTTTGAAAAAAAAAAATAACTTCCAGTAGACCACAACTCTCAAAATGTTTTAAGAAATAAGCTCAATTTTTTATGGCCCACTGTAGATTTAATTTTTTTCAAAGGCGTTTGAAAAAATGCCAAAAAAAAAACTTCTGAGCTACAAAATTTCTGAAGTACAATTTTATACCGGTTATGTTGAGATGTTTGTTAAGAATTTTTACCACTTCTATAACACTTTTGGCCAAAAAGGTTTAAATTTTAAAATCTCCAAAGTTACTTATCCAATTCCCCATACCCATCCGATTTCAAAAATCTGTTCACCAAGTTTTACTGTGGTCCTTCAGGGTAGAGATAGGCTACACTCAAAAAAAAAGTTTGTAAAATTACAAGTAAAAGGTCTTGTAATTCTATTTTACTAATATTTTTGTCTTTTTACAAAAATTGTTGTATATTTAATAAAACGAAAACTACAGTTTGCTTTGTAATTTTACTATTATGTGTTGGTAAATTTATTTTACAAAATTTTTAGGTAAATTTACAAAAAAGTGAATTATTTTACAAATTAAAAAAGTACTACAAGGTGTTAAGTTTTTTTACACATGAAAACTGTTATTGTACAACAAAATTTTACTTGATGTTATTTAGTCTTTCTACCAAAAAAATGTGTTATTACAAAATTTTTTTTTTTAAGATCGCTTACAAGGTTTTCAGTTTGAATTGTATGTATTGAAAAGTACAAAATTACAATGTAATTTTACAAAACTTAGTTTATTACTAGAATTAATGTTGTTTTACAAAAAAAAAAATAATTATTCAACAACAGGACACGCAAAAATTTTCTAAGTTCAGATTTTTTTTTGCGTTTTGAAGTGAAAAATTTAGGTAAAAATAATTGTTTATAAATAATTTTTACACCGTTTTTTTGGTAATTTGCGTTAAGTAAAATACCACAATTTTTATGTGTTTCTACTATATAATTGTTCTAGTTTTTTTTGTATTTTTACCATTTTTTTTTTTTTTTGGTGATTTTACCATATTTTTTTGGTATTTTTTTTTTTTAAATTTGGTACCTAAAATGTCAAGAGAAAGCTGCCAATTATAAAAAATCAAATTTTTCTTATTTTAACTGGTACTTAAACATCCAATCTACAATATCCAAAATTTTTTTTCCGATTTTTTACAAATACTTGTGAAAATAATTAAAAATTCAAAAAAAAAAAAATTATTTTTTGACTAATTTTTCCTGAAAATATAAGAAATTTCTTGTGTAGCCTCCTTCGCAATTCTCATATGTTCTACTTAAGAAAAACGAAATGTCGAAAATAAATAAAAAAGTGCAGTGTTATACATTAAAAAGTTTGTTAAAAGTGCTCAAGTGAAAAAAAATCTTTTCAGGTTGTTGAAGTGCTACTCCAGCTGCCGAAGAAGGAAAAATAAGATGCACCAATGGAAAAAACCTTTAAATTTACAAAACCAATATGTAAATAAACCAATTTTTTTGTAAATTTGCAAAACAAATATGAAAATTTAAAAAACAAAATTGTATACTTTCGAAAAAAGTTGTAATTTTACAAAAATGAAATAGAAAATACAAAAACAATATTGTAAACTTACAAATTTTATGGTTAAACTACTGTTTTTACGGCAAAAAAAATAAGGAAAAATGGTACATATACAATAAAAATTGTAAATTTACCACTTTTTATTGTAAATATATAAGTTTTTTGCATAAAAAACAGTAGTTTAACCAAATAATTTGTTAATCTACAATTTA
This sequence comes from Pegoplata infirma, assembly GCA_963921195.1. NCBI lineage: Eukaryota > Metazoa > Arthropoda > Insecta > Diptera > Anthomyiidae > Pegoplata > Pegoplata infirma. Next base: position 111,795,598 of record OY992536.1, on the reverse strand, counting down.
TTTTTTTTTTTCATTTTCTATTTTTCCTTGTAAAATAACAACCTTTTTCTGTAAGTTTACAATTTTGTTTTGTAAATTTACCAAATTTTTTGCAAATTTACAAAAAAAATGTTCACCTCGAAGATGATATTTTACAAAAAAAAATTGTAAATTTACATTTTCTTTTCTTAAATCAATTTACAAATTATCCCCGTAACTTTACGGGGATTCTTGCTAGTACATATTTTACAAAACCTGCCCCGTAAAATCACGGGGATTTTATGTCATTTTACAAACTTTTTTTTTTGAGTGTATTTGACAAAAATTCCTAGTAATTTTAAAAGATTTTTACCAATAAGTTTGTAATTTTACAAGGTTTTTACCAATAAATTGTAAATTCACAAATTTTTTGACACGATAAAATTTACAAAGAGGTTTCGAAATTTTGCTAGATTTTTTGCTACCTTCTATTTTACGAGAATTCCTAGTAATTTTACAAGCTTTTTACCAATAATTTTGTAATTTTACAAGCTTTTTACCAATAAAATTGTAAATTTACTGTTTTTGGCGCAATTAAAACTACAAGGAATTCTCGTGAATTTACTAGATTTTTTTTGTAAAATTATCTTGAAAATTTGTAAAATTACAAAAAGATTTGTAAAATTACAAAAAGATTTGTTAAATTACAAAAAGATTTGTAAAATTACAAAAAAAAATATAATTTTCAATTTGTTAAAAAACAAGGAAAACTGTCAAATATTGGTAAAATGGGATTACGAGACTTTTCCTAGTAATTTGACAAAGTTTTTTTTGTGTAGAAACATGAAATTTAGGATCCTCCAGCACAAAAAAAAACCTTTCAAATTTTATTACAGTAAAAGGTTAACATTCTAACTTAAGTAGGTACTTTTTGTATAATTGTAATGGTAACAACAGTGTAAGTTAAAAGTTTTTCAATCTTCTGAAAAGTTGATTTTTGAAATGCTGTATGCCAAACATTCTAAAAAAATAATTTTAGGAATTTCTGATTCTAAAAGAATATAATGTGGTGTTAACCCCATTGGGTGCCTTTTTAGTACTTTTAAAAGGAAATAGAAAGGAAACATTTTTACTACACACAAAAAAAAAACGTTGTCAAATTACTAGGAAAAGTCTCTTAATCCCATTTTACCAATATTTGACAGTTTTCCTTGTTTTTTTAACAAATCGAAATTAACTTTTTTTGTAATACTACAATTTTTTTTTGTAATTTTAAGAAATTTCAAGATAATTTTACAAAAAAAATCTAGTAAATTCACAAGAATTCCTTGTAATTAATTGCGCCAAAAAACTGTAAATTTACCATTTTATTGGTAAAAAGCTTGTAAAATTACAAAATTATTGGTAAAAAGCTTGTAAAATTACTAGGAATTGTCGTTAAATAGGAGGTAGAAAAAAATCTAGTAAAATTACGAAACCTCTTTGAAGATTTGATCGTGTCAAAAAATTTATAAATTTACAATTTTATAGGTAAAAACCTTGTAAAATTACAAAATTATTGGTAAAAATCTTGTAAAATAATAGGAATTTTTGTCAAATAGGAGTTAGCAAACAAAAAAAAAAAGTTACAAGTTTTTCTTGTAATTTTTTTTGAGTGTGTTTATAACCATTAAACTTGAACCCCTCAATCTCAAAATTTGACATACACTAAAAAAAAACCTTGTAAAGTTACCAAAAAATCTCGTGTTTTTACGAAGCTACACTCAAAATATTTTGTAGGCAAAAACAAAAGAAAAACACACTTAAAACCAGTGAATAAACAATTGAAAACCATCCCAGTAATTATTCATTTGTTTTAAAAACATCAACATTTATTTTTTACTGTTGGCAAACTTTTCTAAAATAAATAACACTAAACATTAAAAAATTACGGTTTTTTCATTCTTTTTTACCAACAAATTCGAAAAAAATAACCTACGAAAACATTAAAAATTAATGATAGTTCTGTTATTTTTACCAACAAATTCCAAAAAAATAACCTACCAAAACATTAAAAATTAATGATTTCGTAGGTTATTTTATACAATTTTCTATTGAAATATTTTTTTTTAAATTTTTTAATAAAATTTTGGGGAATCGATCCCGCAATCAACTACATTCTGGCCAGACACTCTACCCATCGTGCCAAAGCCACTTGATACAAATATGTTTTTATATTTCTATAAATAATTTTTTGAATTTTTTTTCTACAAACAAATAACTGACTTGTGTAGGTAAAAACTAATGATATATCATTAAAAAATACCAACAATTTAAAAAAAAATTACTTACACAAATCATTAAAAATTTAAAGAATAATCAGTAGTTTTTACTTACAGAACAAAAATAAATGACTTTATAAATTAAATGTTAGTGAAAGTCGTTATTTTTTAGTGTGTTATTTTTGAAACAAAGGACTGATGTAGTCATTAATAAAAACTGAACATCAAACAAATGTTTTTTCTTTTAAAAACGACTAAACGGAAAACTTTTTAAATAAACTACAAACAGTTAATGACATAATTTTTTGAGTGTATTCTCGTAAAATAGGAGGTAGGTAAAATTCTCGTAAAATTACGAAGATTTACTCGTATTTTTGAATGTGCCAAAAATTGGTAAAATAACCAATTTTATTAGTAAAAATATTGTTTTAAAACCGGAAAAAGTAAAAAAAAAAATGGTAAACTTACAAGAAAAAATTATCAATATGTCTAAAAAAAATGGTAAATTTAAAAACCAAAATGGTAAATTTACAAAAAAATATTTTTTTTGTTAAACATAAACCCTCGTAATAAAATCATTTTTTTTAAATAACTGTGTTTTTTTTGTAAATCAACTAGAATCCTCGTAAAAAATTTTGGCAACTTTTTTTAAAATCTTTTTCAATACAAAAAAAAAAAATTCCGGGACTTGGAAAATTTAAAAAAAAAAAATAAAAAATTTTCAAAAAAAAATTTTTTTTTGTTAAACAACATAATAACATAATTTTGTAAAATAACAGTTTTTTTTTGTAAATCAACTAGAATCCTCGTAATAAAAACTTTGTTGTAAAATTCCAGTTTTTTGTAAATGATCTTTCAAAATGGTAGAATACAGTTACGAAAATTAATTTGTAAAATTACCAAGAAAACTGTAGTTCTCGTTTGAGCAAAGTACAAGAATTTTTGTTAAAAAACAAGGAAAATTGTTAAATATTGGTAGAACGGGATTACAAGGCATTTTACCAGGCGTTTTACAAGTTTTTTTTTTCTGAGTGTAGGATCCATCAGCAGAACTAACATCGGTGAGAAGGACTTACAATTTTAAGGGTAAACAATTGGTAAAAGTGTTAAAAAATTGTTCTTATGCGAGTATCTATGGGTATTAGGGAGACACAAATTAGGACTTTTTTCGAATTTTTGTCGATCGAAACTTTAATCCCCAAAGGCACGGATTAATTTTGTCCGATTTGGCTAAAAACTTAAACAAAGAGACCAAACTTAAACAAGACCAAAAAATTCGAAAAAAAATCATAACTCGTGCCACCCTAATGGGTATACGAAAAATTGAACTGGGAGGGTAATGGAATAGAAAGGGGAACGAAAGGGAATAGAACAGGGAAATGGAATACATTTTTGTTTTAAATTTCATTATTTTGATTTTTTCACTCAAATATGTATTCCCTTTGTCGATGTATTTATTTTAAAATATAAAATCGAACTTAAATTTACACTGCGGAACCGCTAAAAAATAGCAAAAGTTACGACCATCATTTATATGGGGGTTTTCGTGTCAACTGACACAACTTTTGAAACCGATATCTTCCGATCGGGATGAAATTTGCACCAAGGTTAGTCCTACTGGATAGTAGTTCAGACACAATTTTTCAACGAGATCGGTCAAGAACTCTCTGAGTTAGAGGGGGTTGAAATTTGACATTTTGGCCAAAGAGGTGTTGATTCTCATCCATGTAACTTCTTACCTATTGTTTTTAGCAAAATGTGTCCCAAAGAGTTTAGATAGCTATTTCTTCAGTCTTTCGAAAAAAAAATAAAAAAAAAATAAAAAAAATTTTTTTGATTTTTTTTCTTAAAAATCCAAAACTTTTTTAACTTTTTCCTCAAATTGGGCCCTTTTTTTTTTTTTTTTTTTTGATTCAAAAGAAAGCTTAGGTGATTTCCTTTAAGAGCTGTGGGGTCGCTTAGTGGGATGCGAGTGGGATATCTATGAAAAAATTTTTTTTTTAACTTGGGAACACAAAAAACGGTTCTTCAATTTGCACTATTAGGCGTGGGATAGCTAACCAGTTTTCGGTTTCGATCCGCGATACCCTCTAATTTTTTTAGGTTCGAAAAAGAAAGCACGAGCCAAAAAATGGGGGCGGTGGGGAGGGGCCATATGGCCCCTCATTGGGGTCAAAGTTGGGCGTAAAGAGGTAAAAATCCTCAAAAAGCCCCCAAAACTCCCCTAGAAACGCCCCTGGAGGGGTGCAATGTGAGACCGACCTCCAATATTTTTCTGCTCCCAACATTTTTCTTGAACATGCCTTACCCCTATTTCCACTTCCTAAGGGGGCTCCCATACAAAACATTTTTAAAAAATTTGATCCTACCATTCTAACTTACCCTAAAGTGCCCCTAGTGGGGCCAAATGTATGACCGACCTCCATTATTTTATTAATTCCAACATTTTTTGCAAACATACCTACAATGTATCTTTAACCCTTAAGGTGGTCCCCATACATTTCTTTTATTTTTTATAAATTTGTTTTAATAAACCAGCTTCTACCGCCCCTACCGTGCCTCCTAGAGAGGCAAAAATTACGACCAACCCCCATTATTTTTTAGTTACCAACATTTTTTCCGAACATCATAACACCCTATCTCCACTCCCTAAGGGGCTCCCATACATTATAAAAACATGTATTTTTAAAAACTAATAAAAAAAAATAAAAAAAATGTATGGGGACCCCCTCAAGAGTTGAAAATAAAGGGTAGGTATATTCTAAGAAAATGCTGGAGTTGAAAAAATATTGGGGGTCGGTCATACATTTTACATCTCTAGGGGCACCCTATGAACAGTTAGAGCGGTAGGAGCAAATTTTATAAAAATATCATTTTGTATGGGAGCCCCCTTAGGAAGTGGAAATAGGGGTAAGGTATGTTCAAGAAAAATATCGGGGGCAGAAAATTATTGGAGGTCGGTCTCACATTGCACCCCTCCAGGGGCGTTTCTAGGGGAGTTTTGGGGCTTTTTGAGGATTTTTACCTCTTTACGCCCAACTTTGACCCCAATGAGGGGCCATATGGCCCCTTCCCACCGCCCCCATTTTTTCGCTCGTGCTTTCTTTTTCGAACCTAAAAAAATTAGTGGGTATCGCGGATCGAAACCGAAAACTGGTTAGCTATCCCACGCCTAATAGTGCAAATTGAAGAACCGTTTTTTGTGTTCCAAAGTTAAAAAAAAAAATTTTTCATAGATATCCCACTCGCATCCCACTAAGCGACCCCACAGCTCTTAAAGGAAATCACCTAAGCTTTGTTTTGAATCAAAAAAAAAAAAAAAAAAAAAGGCCCAATTTGAGGAAAAAGTCAAAAAAGTTTTGGATTTTTAAGAAAAAAAATCAAAATTTTTTTTTTATTTTTTTTATATTTTTTTTCGAAAGACTGAAGAAATAGCTATCTAAACTCTTTGGGACACATTTTTCTAAAAACAATAGGTAAGAAGTTACATGGATGAGAATCAACACCTCTTTGGCCAAAATGTCAAATTTCGACCCCCTCTAACTCAGAGAGTTCTTGACCGATCTCGTTGAAAAATTGTGTCTGAACTACTATCCAATAGGACTAACCTTGGTGCAAATTTCATCCCGATCGGAAGACATCGGTTTCAAAAGTTGTGTCAGTTGACACGAAAACCCCCATATGTATATTAGAGTGTCCCTTATTTTGGAAATGTTAGAAATCTTGAGACGGTACCCGCTAATTTTTTCCTTTTGACTTAAAAATAACTCAGGAAAAATTTTACGCCCCTAGGACCACGCCTTCCCTACGCGACGGGGCCTTAAAAAGCGGGGCCTAAAAAATCATTTTTCCATACAAACCAAAAAATTTTTTTTTTATTTTTAATTTTTTTGTTGTTAATTATTATATTACTTGCTTAGCTTATTTACGACAAAAAATTTGATTTTGGTGGGATAAGTCTTTCAGCGCTAAAAAAATTTTCGCAAAAAAAAATTTTGAGCCGCCGGGGTCCTACAGTAAAAAATTTTAAAAAATATTTTTTTTTAGTTTTGACCAGCAACGGTTTTAGCTGCTATGTTGCTTTAAATGATATATATTCATAAAAAAATATTTTTTGTATCTGTGACATCTTTATCGTGTTCTAAAAAAGGGTACAAAATGCATTGTTGATTTTTTTCGATACACGATAAAGATGTCACAAATATGAATAATATTTTTTTTGGAATATATATCATTAAAAACAACATAACACCTAAAACCGTTGCTTTTCAAAACTAAAAAAAAATATTTTTTAAAAATTTTTTACCGTAGGATCCCTACGGCTAAAAATTTTTTTTTCGAAAAAGATAAAGATGTCACAGGTATGAATAATTTTTTTTTTGGAATATATATCATTAAAAGCAACATAACAACTAAAACCGTTGCTGGTCAAAACTAAAAAAAAATATTTTTTAAAAATTTTTTACTGCAGGACCCCGGCGGTTCAAAATTTTTTTTGGCGAAAATTTTTTTAGCGCTGAAAGACTTATCCCACCAAAATCAAATTTTTTGTCGTGAATAAGCAAACCAAGTAATATAATAAATAATAACAAAAAAATTAAAAATCAAAAAAAAAATTTTTTGGTTTGTATGGAAAAATGATTTTTAAGGCCCCGCTCTTTAAGGCCCCGTCGCGTAGGGAAGGCGTGGTCCTAGGGGCGTAAAATTTTTCCTGAGTTATTTTTAAGTCAAAAGGAAAAAAATGAGCGGGTACCGTCTCAAGATTTCTAACATTTCCAAAATAAGGGACACTCTAATGTATATATTTCGGACATGATGATTCTAAATTGTTTACTCCGTTTTTAAATGTATGGTACACACAAAAAAAAAACTTTGTTAAATTTCTAGGAAAAGTCTCGTCCCATTTTACCAATATTTGACAGTTTTCCATGTTTTTTAACAAATCGAAATTAACATTTTTTTTTTGTAATTTTACTTTTTTTTTGTAATTTTAAAAATTTTCAAGATGTCCTTTAATTCCCTTTAAAAAGTACTAAAAAGGTACCCAATGGGGTAAACACCCCATTTTTTTTATAGAATCAGAAATTACTAAAATTATTTTTTTAGAATGTTTTGCATACAGCATTTCAAAAATCAACTTTTCAGAAGATGGAAAAACTTTTAAATTACACTGTTGTTACCATTACAATTATACAAAAAGTACCTACTTAAGTTAGAATGTTAACCTTTTACTGTAATAAAATTTGAAAGGTTTTTTTTTGAGCTGGAGGATCCTAAATTTCATGTTTCTACACACAAAAAAAAAAATTTTGTCAAATTACTAGGAAAAGTCTCGTAATCCCATTTTACCAATATTTGGCAGTTTTCCTTGTTTTTTAACAAATCCAAATTTACACATTTTTTTGTAGTTTTACAAATCTTTTTGTAATTTTACAAATTTTCAAGATAATTTTACAAAAAAAATCTAGTGAATTCATGAGAATTCCTTGTACACACAAAATATTTTGTAGGCAAAAACAAATGAAAAACACATTTAAAACTAGTGAATAAACAATTGAAAACCATCCCAGTAATTATTCATTTGTTTTAACAAACATCAACATTTATTTTTTACTGTTGAAAAGATTTTCTAAAATAAATAACATTAAACATTAAACAATTACAGTTTTTTATTCTTTTTTACCAACAAATTCGAAAAAAAATTACTTACGAAAACATTAAAAATTAATGATAGTTCTGTTATTTTTAGCAACAAATTACAAAAAAATAACCTACGAAAACATTAAAAATTAATGATTTCGTAGGTTATTTTATACAATTTTCTATTGAAATATTTTTTTAAAAATTTTTAATAAAATTTTGGGGAATCGATCCCGCAATCAACTACATTCTGGCCAGACACTCTACCCATCGTGCCAAAGCCACTTGATACAAATATGTTTTCATATTTCTATAAATAATTTTTTGATTTTTTTTTCTACAAACAAATAACCTACTTGTGTAGGTAAAAACTAATGATATATCATTAAAAAATACCAACAATTTAAAAAAAAATTACTTACACAAATCATTAAAAATTTAAAGAATAATCAGTAGTTTTTACTTACAGAACAAAAATAAATGACTTTAAAAATTAAATATTAATGAAAGTCTTAATTTTTAAGTGTGTTATTTTTGAAATAAAGGACAGAAGTAGTCATTAATAAAAACTGAACATCAAACAAATGTTTTTTCTTTTAAAAATGACTAAGCGTAAAACTTTTTAAATAAACTACAAACAGTTAATGACATAATTTTTTGAGTGTAATTTCAATTGCGCCAAAAAACTGTAAATTTACAATTTTATTGATAAAAGCTTGTAAAATTACAAAATTATTGGTAAAAAGCTTGTAAAATTACTAGGAATTCTAGTAAAATAAAAGGTAGCAAAAACTCTAGTAAAATTACGAAACCCCTTTGTAAATTTTATCGTATCAAAAAATTTGTAAATTTACAATTTTATTGGTAAAAACCTTGTAAAATTACAAAATTATTGATAAAAATCTTGTAAAATTATTAGGAACTTTTGTCAAATAGGAGGTAGCAAACAAAAAAAAGTTACAAGTTTTTCTTGTTATTTTACAAGGGTTTTTTTTTGAGTGTACATGCAAACTGTCATTTAAGATTGGCTGATTTTCAGATGGGTTTTTTTAAAGAAAAATTTCTAAAGTTAATGATTTTTAAATTTTACGGCATGAAAAACATAGATATGACTTGCAGCAATATTTGTAGTGCAAATTTAATTTTAAAGCTTTTCATTTAAGGCCCTTAAATTCGCGGATTTCTTACTGTTTTCGCGAAATTAACCGCTAATTTGGGCGTGATAAAAAAAAACTTACCTTTAGAGGATCATAAAGGCAATTGTAACACTACCAATAGTGGACAAAAATAATCTATCTGGTATGTGATGAAAATCGAACGATTTCAATTTCGATCGATTTCATAAAAAATCGAAATTTGAAGAGTGAACAAAAAAGCCAAAATAACTTAAAATTGTATTTAAAGGTTTGAGTATTACCAATTAAACTAATTCATACAATTTTATCTGATTTAACTTATAAATATTTCAAAATCATCGAGACTGAAAATTCAAAAACGATTGATTTAAAATCGAAAGATTTTCTTCACACGGGGATTTATTATATGGACCATCATGTCAAAAATCGCGAAAACCCGTTTTTCACTTTACGAAATGATTTAAGGGTCCCTCTTTTAGCATATAATGTGAGAACCTTGAACTATGACTAATTTTATTATTTTCAAACTTCATATTCCCTGTGTTTGTTGTAAACACAATCATAAAAAGTCTCAAAATTTAAAATTATTTATCAATTTTGGGACAATGTGGGTAGCAGGTCTTTATTTTTTGAAATTTTCAAACAAAATTTAATTTTTTTATGATTGTTTACAACAACCACATGGAAAAAATTGAGTTATGATTGAGTTATGGCTTTTTTTGTGAAAAGGCCCCTTAATTTACTAAAAATTATAGACATTTCTGGTATTCACATGCCGGTTTAAAACACTCCAGCTACTGTTATCATCAGTAGGATTTAAAATGTCGGTTTATCTTGGAAAATTGTTTTTCATAATACGAGATAAATAGTTTTTTGATCTCCTGAACACTTGCCCTAAAACACATGACTCCATTTTTAGGCGCAGCGACGATATATGTGTTTTCAAATGAAAAAAAATATATTTGCTCGGCACTCGAAAAAATTTGTTTTTTATATGCCAACATAATTAACATATCTACAATTATTTATAAATATACAACTAATTAAATTTTTTTATTTCTCTTTTTTTAGGAATTAAAAGATATTTCCACATTAGTACGAAAACATTGGCGTTGTGGCTATGTAGAATGTTCCGCACAGTAAGTATAAAAACATAAATTTAATTTAAAATTAACCTCCACCACACCAGCCACAATACTTTGAAAATATTTCTATAATTTCATACAATTAGATACAATTATAAAATTGGTGATGTTTTTCGTGAATTAATGGGTTGTACCAGTACTGGCGGTGTTATTGGCACTGAGTTTTCACAATCAAATAGAAATAAAGGACGTTGTACAATACTTTAGCAATTTCTGCATAAGTTTTTTAGTACATCAATATTTTAACAAATTTTAATATTAAAAAAAAAATAAAACAAAAAGAAATCAGAAAAACACTATAAAAATGAAAACCATAAATTGCAAATCAACTTTAGATGTTAGATAAGTATTTTGAAAAGAAATAATAAATAAAACAAAGTTTTTTTAGACTACATACACAGTTTCAAAATTGTGAAATTTGAAAATAAACCCAGAAAATTGTCAACAAAAATATAAACTTAATATTAAGATATTGAAAAGCAAACAAAAAAAAAATATTAACAAGATATTCAAACAGATAATTTACATAAACAATAATTACTTTAGATATACATATGAAAATAATTAACAAATTTAATAAAAAAAATAAATTAATAGATAAACTAACAAACATATTTTGTAAATATGTTATTGTTCAAAATAATATGTTTATAATATTTTTTTAAACCATTATAAGTTAGAAATGCCAGATTTTTAAAAAGATTTGAACCACAATTTTAATAAAACTACAATAATCTGGCAGAACATTATAGATAAAAGATAGGAATCATAAAGACGGAACGTCATCTGAAAAAATCAAGTAAAAATCGATTATGTGATCTGTTTTGATCTTATTGTAATAATAGTATCTGATCGAATCATTTGTATTCTAAATGTGTTCCAAACTGTGAGATCTGATCACATTAGCAAATTGCAAATCTGATCTAATATGATCTTAAAATTAGTAACAAATCTCTTGTTCATTCACTGATAGAAAAACGCTTCATATCACTAATGAATGGAATTCATTAACGTTGTTTCATGGCAACAATGAAATTTTTCATATGCTGAATGAAATTTCATACATATTGTGCAAGATATTCATTAATTTTCATTCATTAGATTTCGTAGTTTCATTAAAAAATTTCATTAAGTTTTGTTTACAAAATTTTCTGTTTTTTGACACCTGTCGTGTCGCGTCTGTTTAGTCTGTTAGTTTACGCGCGCAAAAAACAGCTGATCAGAGCGTGATTTTTTCTAAGAATTTTTTTACGAAATTTAAAATGAAATGTTGTTGATTAATTATAAGTATTTATTAAACTCACGTTGTTTTAAATTATTTCGGGGCTTTACTTATGTATTAAAAGTAAACGTTATAGTAAAATTTTGTGTGAGAAAACTGAGTGAAATCTATAAATAAAATAAAAATATGTGAAAGTGTTTTTTTATTTTGTGATTTTTTCAGAAATTTTAAATAAAAAGTAAATTATTAATTAACTAAATTTTGTGATGTTTTAGATGTTTTATATTAGTTCGTGGTTTTAATTATGTATTACAATTTAAGGTTGGAGTAAAATTTTGTGCGAGAAAACTAAGTGAAAACAATTTTTTATTATTTTTAATTCTATAAAAAGATCTTTAGAATTTCATACATATATTTCATTTTAAAAATAAAAGTAACATTTCTTCAATAAAAGTATTTCATTTCAAAAATAAAAAGTAGGATTTATTCAATGAAAGTATTTCATAAGAGTTAAATACATTTTTCATTAAAGTAATGAAAAATTTTCATAAAATACAATCTATATTTTGTATGAACAATTTTCATTAATTTAATGAAACTTGTTCTTGCAATTACATTTTATGATACCTATTTCATTAATTCAATGAAACACTACATAGGTTCCTTTTTAACGTCGTTTTTCATAACATTAATGTAGATTTTCATTATTGTCATGTACAAATTTCTATCAGTGTTGGATATGATTTTTTTTCCAAACAGATCAGTCCAGAACTACTAAATTTTAAAGCTGGATAGCCTTTTTGTTTGCCAGATCGTTAGCATTCAAACGTTACATCTTTATCAGTTCCCATGCCTTTATATAGATTTTTTAATCATAATAAATAAAAATTATTTCGTTTATCCCCTTTTTAAAATTCCAATTTTTAGGCATAAAAACTTATGAAAATTACAAAAAAAAAAAATATCCCACCATTATTTACAATATTAACTTAAATATAAAAACATTTTGTGGTTCTTTTTAAAAAGATTTTTTAAAGGAATAAAAATATTAAATAAATAATGTTAATTGAACATTTACGCATAATTGTACAATATTAATAAACATAAAAAGTTGTGATCATTTCAAATACATAATAATATTAGATTTCATTGAAAGAAAAAGCATTAAAATATAGCACGCTGTAGTAAGAGAAGAATGAACCCCCGAACCCCACCCTCCCCGCATTACTATAAATATCGAAATGACCCTTGCATAAAACTTATGAGTGAAGAAGACAACCGTGAGGATATTTATTAGAAAAACAAACCACGGGAAGGAAGTGTCTCCGCATTGGGTGAAAGTTTTCAAAGTTCGAAAACAAACCATTTCTTCAAATTTTTTTTTGTATTGTGGTACAATTTTGCTTATTGACTAAAGAATGACCCGGTTATAATCTGGACGATTTATGTGCCTTATAACTTTTGAATGAAAAGTCACATTTTTATAATTTATGTATCAAATTAAAGGAAATTTTTCCACTTTTTTTTGGTACAGGTTTCAAGTTTGTAGGTTAAATATTCTTTAGTACAGACGTCATTAACCGAAAAAAAGATGAAGAAATTTTGCACATCCTTCGGTGCTACCTCTGCATCAAACTTAACATTACATTTAACAGTATTATACATTTTTATACCCTCCACTCTAGTGATAGAGGGTATATATAAGTTTGTCATTCCGTTTGTAACACCTCGAAATATTGGTCTAGGACCCCATAAAGTATATATATTTATGATCCTCGATCGATTTTAAGTCGATCTAGCGATGTCCGTCCGTCCGTCCGTCTGTCTGTTTGTCTGTCCGTAGAAAACACGCTAACTTTTGAAAGACTTTACAGACTTTACTGAAGTTTGGCATATATGTATGTCACTTACCTGGTCAGGTTGGTATTGCAATCCAGCCAAATCGGTCCAGTGGTTCAAAAGTTATGAGCAAAAGAGTAAATTTCGGCAAGGGTATTTCGCGAATTTACGAGATAAAAAACACGATAACTTTCGAAAGACAATAATGAGACTACTGAAGCTTGGCACGTATCTTTGCCGTTCCCCGGGTCTGTTTGGTTTTAAATTTCAGCTCAATCGGTCCAGTGGTTCAAAAGTTATAAGCAAAACCTTGAATTTCAGATTAGTTTCATCTAAAATGCCACGTGTTTTAACAAGTTTTAAAAGTATTGGTGGTAACTAAACAATGCTTTTTAAACTTGTTTAATTTTAAAGCAATGCTTTTTAAACTTGTTTAGTTTTAAAAGCATTGGTAACTTAAAAATTACACTCGAAAAAAATTTTACACTCAAAAAAAATTTTACACTCAAAAAAATTTTACACTCAAAAAAAAATTTACACAAAAAAAAAAATTTTTTTTTTTACAAAAATGACAATATTTTCTGTAAGAAATATTTTTACAGTAAAAAAAATATTACACTCGAAAAAAATTTCACACTAAAAAAAAAAATTAGTAATTTTTCTTTAAAAAAAAAAAAAATGACAAAAAAAGAGTTTTTTACTCAAAATAAAATATTTCTAATCAAAATTGTTAAGTTTTTCACGTTAAAAAATGTACTACCCTTTAAAAAAAATGCATTGTGGAGGGTATTCATAGATTCGGCAAAGTCGAATTTAACTTTTCTACTTGTTTGCTTTATTATACTCTCCTTCAATTTATTTTTTTTACATTTGGCAAATTATTTACGATTGGTTAAAATTGTGGGCAAAACTCATTTTTTACTCCATGTGATTTCTAACATGAAATTTGACGCAGGTTTCATGTGGCAACCTTTAAACTTCGTTTAAACATTGGTGTTTAAAAAGCAAAATCATGTTTTGGCATCGAACTTCGATTTTCTCTTGCGGGTTTAGTCATTTATCGCTCCGTAGGACTTTAATCCTACAGGATACATTCGAGGAAGGTATGTTTTTTTCAACTTGATATGTTTTTTTTTTTCAAACTTGGGCTAAAACCATGTTTCCATCGAGATCAAAAACACTTCATTTGAGCTAAACACTTCGAGCTGTTTCCACTCAAGTTGAAGTGATTTGCAATGTCAAATTAATTACGAATTTTCGTAATTAATTTGACGTTTTCTCTACAAAATAGTTAAAACAACAAAATTAAGAAAATAATTTCCAAAAACAATGAATTTTGTAGTTTGTTATAATTAAATAAAGATGTTTAAACACCTAATTGTAAATTATTTTAATAATAAAAAAATTAAATATCTTCTTCTTCTAGAAAACACTTACTTCGAATGAGTAGTTTTATTTTCGAATATAAAATACAGTGTTGCACTGACCAAAACAAGTGGTGAGTTTAAAAAGTCGTTTTGTACCAAAACACCCAATTTAAGATGTTTTGCGCATATGAAAAATGTATGGGAAAACATGTAGAAAATGACATGATTTCCTCAAAACACTCTGATTTGCCCAAATCATGCCACTGGAAACATACTATAAAATAGGTTTAAAACGATATTTTTTTACGCGCTTATGGTTTTAAATTTATGCTTTCTATAGCCCCGTAAGGACTCAAAACACTAAGCACTGTAAATTTTAGAATTTTAAAAGTTTAAGCAATTTCTGAACAGCTGTATTTCTCAAAAAACGTGAAAGTGTGCAAAATTTCTTAATCTTAATTTTGCTTAATGGCGTCTGTACGAAAAAATATTTAACCTACAAACTTAAAACCGGTACCAATAAAAAGGTGGAAAAATTTCCTTTAATTTGATAAATAAATTATAAAAATGTGACTTTTCATTCAAAACTTATAAGGCACATAAGTCGTCCAGATTATAAGTGGGCCATTCTTTATATCATGTTATTTTTTTGTACTTAAACCAATACTCAGAGGGTGCTCCCTACTGATATTAGTTTATTTAAAAAAAAAAATTACGTTTAGTCGTTTTTAAAAGAAAAAACATTTGTTTGATGTTCAGTTTTAATTAATGACTACTTCTGTCCATTGTTTCAAAAATAACACACTATAAAATAAAGACTTTCGTTAACATTTAATTTTTAAAGTCATTTATTTTTGTTCTGTAAATAAAAACTACTGATTATTCTTTAAATTTTTAATGATAATTAATTATAATTTTTTTTGATAATTAAAAGTATTTTTTTTCAAACTTTTTAATGAGATATCATTAGTTTTTACCTACACAAGTAGGTTATTTTTTGTAGAAAAAAAAACTCAAAAAATTATTTATAAAAATATAAAAACATGTTTGTATCAAGTGACTTTGGCACGATGGGTAGAGTGTCTGTCCAGAATGTAGTTGATTGCGGGATCGATTCCCCAAAAAAAAATTTTTTGAAAAATTTTTTTAAATAAAATTCAATAGAAAAATTGTAAAAATAACCTACGAATTAATTTCTTAATTTTTTCGTAGGTAATTTTTTTTTTTTTTGAATTTGTTGGTAAAAGTATCACAACAATTATTAGTTTTTAATGTTTTCGTAGGTTATTTTTTTTCGAATTTGTTGGTAAGGAAAAATGAAAGTGACGTAATTTTTTAATGTTCAATATTATTTATTTTAGAAAATTTTATTAACAGTAAAAAATAAATGTTGATGCTTGTCAAAACAAATAAATAAATACTAGGATGGTTTTCAGTTGTTTTATCACTTGTTTTAAATGTGTTTTTCATTTGTTTTTGCCTACAAAATATTTTGAATAAAGTTATAAGTTACAGGAAATACCTATGAAGGAGGTACGAATTCTTCGACTGAAAAACGACTTTTTCTGTAACGCCTTGTGCGAAAAACTGGCAATCAAAAACAAACATGTGTGCTCTACAAGACAAGCGAGTATTAGAACAAACTTTCGGGCCTGGGGAATAATTTACTTACTTATCGAAAGAAGAGTGTCACATAACTCACATTCCCACAATGCTCCAATAAATATAAAAGAGTTGGATACACTACTGTCATTGACAGTAGATTCACCGCACTCCTCTAAAAATGGCCCAGAAGCTGCATATTAGAGTTGCATTCCATTTTCGGCCGCATATATAGCTGGTTGTGTCGTTCACGAACGAGCCAGTTCAATTGAACTAATAATAATATATAGTTTTGATCACACGATCAATTATTTTTATTCTTTCTATTTATTTACAACTCATTTTTTTAATAAACTCAACCTAACCGAGAACTGGTAACAATGACTGTCGTCTCTTTGTAGCGAAAAACCAAGGGTGCTGGTGGGAATCGAACCCACGACCCTCACGTTGAAAGGCTAGCCCGCTACCAACTAGCCTACGGGGGCCCCCAATTGAACTATTCACTTAACTGAGCGGTTTAACCAGTTCGTTTATTTCAGATATTTTAGGTCTTTTCGTTCATTAAGCTCAATTGATCATTATTTCATTTTGATCTTTCAGTTCGGCCGTTCAATTTTTTTGTGTTTATATTTTTGACACGCTTTCTCAGCATTTATGTTTTTTTTACAAAAATTATGTATATTTTTTTTTTTTTTTTGTTTTTGATAATAATTCCTTATTTTTTTAATATATCATTAGTTTTTTATGTAGTGATCGTAATGTTTTTATTCAACAATTTTGTATTTTTGGACGAAAGCCAAAACAACAGACATCGGAAAGTTCCGAACAAAGTAAAAAAAAATTGTTTGAACTTTTTTTTGGCTTAAAATTTTAGTTTATATAAAGGCATTACTGAAAAAGTGTTTTAATGTTAAAAAAATTCTTTTGGTCCATAAAAATAACTTATTGTTTTTTTAAATTAATTTCAAGTTGCATTACAGGCCAAAGTAAATAATATGATAATTACAAATATACAACTTCTCAACACTGAGCTAATATAACGTTATATTTTCAGCAAAAAACTAAAAAAAAAAAATTTTTTACAAAAAAAGAAACAAAAAAAAATATAAAAAAAAATTTAGAGACAAAAAAATATATTTTTACCATAAAAATCCTTTTCAGTAATGTCCAAATATAAACTTATATTTCAATCGAAAAAAAAGTTAAAAATTTCCATTTTCACTTACAATTATTTCGGAACTCTCCGATTTTCAAATTAGAAAATGGAATCCAAAGCCATTATCCTAAAGGTCCAATGTTCATGTGTGTTAATATCGACCCCAAAAGGAAAGTTTTCCAACCCCGACTTTTTCGAAATTCGAAAAAAGCTATGTTTGTTCCCCCTAATGTCTATTATAACGGACATCACACTTTATTCTCTTGCCCAGAACATCAAGAGTATCCAACTTCTCATTACCTATACCATCCATAGCTACAGATAACAATGCTACTCCACAATCCGTCTGTTGGTTAACATACAAATTTCAAGGAGAGAGTCTTGTTGTACTCGACAACACCTACTAGAAAAAAAGTAACGCATCCCAGGTATTTTTTTCTGTTGCACAGTGTAGATGTGAAAAATTCTGATATCTGAAAAAGCTCATTGAATAGGATACATTTTAAAGTAAACACAACCCTTTTCTTTGCGGGCGGGATATACAACAATATTACAAAACTGTAGCTCCGTTAGTCCAACTTTCAACAAAAAACTAAATTTACCCCTTCATTCATAAATTTTCGCATAGATCATTTCGATATTCGCAAATAAGTCCAATTCGGCCATATTAACTATATGGCAGTCTGAACAAAGTTTATAAAATCCTCGCCAAAATATAGCGACTTAAATAAGAAAATTTTAGTTGCTGTAGTTATATAACGTAAGGATTTTTCTCTTTTTTAGACTGACATTTTTTATATAAAAAACTTGTCTCTTAATTAGTAAAACTGTGAGTCGCGGTATCGTCTAGGCTGACCAGAAAAAAAATTGTATTGTTGGCTTGTTTTTAATTAAAAACGTTGTTGAACTAACAAACAATTTAATTGTATTGATAAACTGTGTTGTTAAATAAAATAACATTTATTTTATTTGTCAATACTATTTAATTGTTTGTTAATACAATAACGATTTAATTGAAAATGAGTCACAATACGATGTTTTTGTGATGATTATATTACCCAGCAAAAACTCTCATGACCCTAACATAAATACACAGAAAATAATATTGAGAAAAACAATTTTAGTAATCACTTGTTTAAATTTAAAAAAAAAATTTTAATTTTTTATTTCACGCAATTTAAAAATTTACTTAAAAATTAAAAAAAAAATTAATAAATAATTTAATACAAATTTTTTATTTTTTTTTTATTTTTTTTTATTCTCTTGGTGTTTTGAATTCTCATTTAGTTTATAGTTTTTTGTATATATATATGAAAGTTTGAAATTATCTTTATGAAATTTTCCTTGTCTTTAAGACATAAATATATTCGGTCAAGATTTAAAAAAAAAAAAAAATGAAAAAAATGTGAAACTTTAAAAAAAAAAATAAATTGATAAATTTTGAGTAAATTTTTACTTGAAACAATTAAAAAGTTTTTTTTAAAAATTGAAAAACTTTAAGTAAAGATGTAATTGTGTCAATTAAAAATTTGCTAACATTTTTTAGTAAGCATTTAATAATTTTTTATTAAAAGTTTACTCAATACTATTAAATCGTTTACTGGTGCAAGCTGTATAGAGCTTTTGGCATCACAGCTTCTATTTATAGCATAAATCTATAACATGGATCATCTTTTTGAGATCTCAGTTAAACTAGGTTTAGTTAATCTGAAAACTGATTTGTGCTCCCATTGCCGAATTTGTTATTTTTATAATGTCTAGATCTGATGAAGGGTTATGAACGTTTTTGCTATGTAATATTAAAAAACTCAAAACATTGAAGAAAGAAAACTCAAAACATTGAAAATTTAAAATTCATAAAAGCATTTTGTAAATAATAAGAAGTAATAATCCACGCACAAAATATCGTGTTATTTAAAATAAAAAAAAAAGTTACTGTTAGTTGAATAAAAAATTTTAGAATATTAAAATCAAAAAATACAAAATTATCTGATAAAATACAAAATAAAATGATCACTCCCATTGATAAAGGTTGATAGAATAGTTAAACATACATACATTAATTCATATTTATATATTATTTTTCAAATGCTTAAAAACATAATTATAAAAGATAAAGAAAAAATACATGTATATATTTTTAAGGGTTTCATAAAATTTGAAGATTTGGATATTTATACTTTCCACCCTTTTTTTCAGCCATTTCTTTTTAATAAAGTATATGATGTTTACATATGAGAAGAAAGGATTTTTTAATGCCTATCAAACGGTGGCATAACCATGTAAAAGTTTGGCTTCGTTAAATACTTTTTTTATGAAAATGTGTAATTTTTGGGGGGTATTTATATGAATACATAGACCTACGATGTCCATATGAATACGAAATAATCTTTATTAAATTAAAGTCGACACGTATTTTTTCTCTAGAGGATATTCCTGTTAGTTCGGGAGTTATCGAAATTTTTCCGGAGGTCCACATTGTTTCATAAGGGGACAACGAAATTTTGAAACACTGATATGGCCGAAAAGCCGAGACACCCCATTCTTAAAATCGTCTCTTTTATATATATTTTAAGTTTCAAGCAAATCGGTTCATAAGGGTTGAGATACTTTCCTTGTAAGTCCATTTTCAACAAACTGACCGATCCCAAAATAAATTAGACAACTGAAAAACTAAATGACACAAAAGTATGAACATATTCTTAAAATTATTTGTTTTTACAATTCAGATGAGCTTAGGTTTGTTAAAATCTTAAATGTGAACTTTAAAATTTGGTGACATTCGGATAAGGGAAACGCGTGCCGAAAATGGGTAAATCATTTTTTAAATATATTAAAGTTGTTTTTTATTCGACCTTTCCAATTTAATTATAAAAATAAAATATTTGAGCTCGAGGCCTGGATTGTTCTTTAATTAAAATTCTTCTTTATTAATTTCCAATATTTCGCTACTCTTCGAGAAGCAACCTCAGGGAGTATAATGGATTTTAAATAAAAGCACAAAATTCTAAAAAATTAGCGTTGATTATAACGAGTTAATTTTTTAGAATTTTGTGTTTTTATTTAAAATCCATTCCCTGAGGATGCTACTCGAAGAGTAGCGAAATATTGGAAATTAATAAAGAAGAATTTTAATTAAAGAACAATCCAGGCCTCGAGCTCAAATATTTTATTTTTATAATTTTTTAAATGTTTGAAAAATTAAATACTTTGTATATCGAATTATCCATATTGTCGAAGTTGTGGAAACAGTGTTACCAACAACCTAGAAATAGGGTATTTTTAACAAACTTTAAAAAAATAAATTTCTCTAAAAACGCATAGTCTTACACAGAAAAAAAAATAAAAATGAGTTTCAATTACCAAATTTGTTGATTCAATTACAAAATTAATTGGTTTCGGACCTATCATATATCATATATTAAAGCATTTTGTTTGAATATAATTTAGGCAATAAAGGGGGGTTCAAAATTAGGAACGCTTTTAAATAATAATATTTTTTCCGTATATGTATGTGCAATTGAGCAAATTAGTTGGCAGAACTGCGAAGGATGTCATTCCTTAATTCTATATGGCGTTCCGAAATATAAATTAAGTGATTACATTCCACAATTACGAATTACACGGCATTTTAATGTGGTTATAAAAACAGCATATGAGGCATTCCACACCAAATGTCCAGCGAAAAAAAAACACGTGTACCGTAAACTTCTGAATATTTTGTATGGATAGCCCTATATGGAACTTAGAAAATTGCGTTTTAGGTTTTTCAATTTTTCAAAAACTGGGCTTAGGAGGCGTGGTCAAATTAAAACGGAATGCACCACAATCTCAAAAATTTACATTCTTATATAAAGAAAAAAAAAAAAAGGGTTCTGAAAATTTTCAAAAAAAAAATAAATTTTAATCGATAGCCCATACAAAACTATATAAGAATCTAAATTTTTGACATTGTGGTGCATTTCGTTTTAATGTGATAAATATTTAATCAAGGCAACTCGCCACAAATTTGACCATTTTTCCAATATTTGACCACGCCTTCTAAGCCCAGTTTTTGAAAATTAGAAAAACCAAAAACGCAATTTTCTTATTTCCATATAGGGCTATCCAAACAACCTATTCAGAAATCTACGGGACACATGTTGTTCTGTAGCGGGGCATTTGGTGTGGAATACCTCATATGTTAAATCGTTGATAAAAGGTCGAAATAGCTTTAGTTTTGTCAATTCAGCATATTCGTCACTTGCTTATTACATTTTTTAGAGAAAAAAATACTATAAAAATCCGCGATGACTGATTGATGTGAAATTTTAGCTAAACTACAACCAAGGGTTTTTTGTGGGAATCGAACCCACGACCCCCTTTTTCATAGGCTAGCACGATACCAACTATCCTACAGGGGCCCCTAAAAAAAATAACTAAATTCAGTTAAAAATGGCGATCTGTAGACAAAATTCGACAAAAAAGTTAATTTTCACTAATGTGCGCCCCTTGTGGGCGTAGATATAAAATGTTCATTTAAATTCTTATAAAATTGTATTACTTTAGTACAAAAACCAAAATATTAACATTTATCGCAAGGGGAATGACATTCCCTCAAGAACTCTAAAGACCCCCTTAATCAGGGGCGCACAAGTGAGCTGATATCGCTTCCAAGAGGAGAGATTTCGACGGTGGTTTCTATAATTACTGGACACTGTCTTATAGTGAAGCACGCAGAGCGGTTAAATGTGCCGTCGAATGACTTTTGCCGAAGTTGCATAGATGAAGAGGAGTTGGAAACTATCGAACACTTTGTTTGCCATTACCCGGAACTTTCTGGTCAAAGACTTGCTTCACTGGGATCTAGGGAGCTGTACGATCTTTTTGATTTGTTGGATGTCAAAATTCAACATCTAAGGAGTTTTATAAGAAGCTCAAAATGGTTTAACGACAGCAGGCGCGGATCCAGGGGGGGGGAGAATGGGATTTCTCCCCCCCCAAAATGATTTCGAAAGAAAAAAGAAAGGAAAGGAAAAAAGAAAAAAAGGAAAGGGGAAAAAGAAAAAAAGAAAGGGAAAGGAAAGAAAAGAAGAAAGGAAAGATAGAAAGAAAATGCTAGAATGTAAAAAATTCTTAGGGGATTTATATGTGTGCTGATCATTTACGTCAGCACACATAGCCTTAGGATAAAATGTTTCAGAATTAAAGAAATTGCATATGAAAAACTTAGATGGCAATAGAGTCGTGGACATTTTCTAACCGAATAACTTTCTTTATTATTTTCTATGGAAAAAGTATAATTTTTTATAGAAAAATGTTGTAAACTTTCTGACTTTACCTTTAAAAAATATTTTTATACTTAATTGACTTTGAATGTAAGAATTTTTTTAATTGAAAAATTATCTCAAATTTTATAAAAAATTTCTTATTAAATTTCTTTAGAAAAAATCCCTCAGCACCTGAGAATTTTTCATTAAAAAAAATGTTTCAGAATCTGCCACAAATTTTTAGGCAAAAAAAATCTCAGAATTTGTATGTAGCCTGTAAGGATGTATTTCCATTGGCCGAATAAAAAAATAAATAAATTATAAATTAGAATCAGATAACATTTCTACAAGAAAAACGTCTCAGAATTTGAGTTTTCTAAATGGAAATATATTTCCAAGGTTAATTTTTTTATAGAAAACTTCTTGAGATTGAGAATTTCTCTATTTAAGAAATCTTTTAAATGTGCGAATTTTTCTATAGGACAATATTATCAAGATCTATTAACTTTTTTATAAAAAACATGCTTTATAACTTTTCTATAGAAAACTATAGAATATTCTGAAAATTTGTCAATAGGAAATGTGAAATATGTTAATATTTTAATAATAATATTTCTATGAAAAATGTTTCAAAATCTAAGAAATTTAAAACATTAGATGGCAAAAAAACCGTAAAATTTTTCTATCGAAAAATGCAAAAAAAAAATCTAGGATTTAAGTTTTAGAAAAGTGTATCAAAATTTCTTCATAAAATGTTTTTGAACTAATAATTTTTTAATATCAGATAATTTTCTTTTACGAAATATGATCTAATAATTTTCTTAAATTCTGAGAATTACTTTAAAATATGAGCATTATTTCAGAGATTTTTTATAAGAAAGAGACATTAGAATTTGAAAGTTTTTTATAAAAATAATGCCTCAGAATCTCAGAAAAAAATTAAAAAATCGGAGACATTTTCTATAACAAAATGTTGAATCTGATAGTTTTTCTTAAGAAAATACGATCTGAGAATTTTAGAACTTTTTTATATCAAAGTTTTAGAATCTGAACATTTTTCTTAAGGCAATCTCAGAAATGGGTTATTTTTCCAAAAAGTATAGAATAATAAGAGTATTCGTCCCACTAGTAGTCTACTTACAAGTCCGATTATTTCAAGAAGTCTTTAATTATCGTACTACTAGCTCTCATCCTCTCATGGAATTGCTTGAATCCGCTCACTGAATATCTGACATTCCTTTTAGTTTGACATTTTCATATTTATATTTTTTTTTCTTCGATGTGTTTTCTTTAATTCTTTTTTCTTCGATGTGTTTTTCTTTAATTCCTCT
Source organism: Pegoplata infirma (assembly GCA_963921195.1). Lineage (NCBI taxonomy): Eukaryota > Metazoa > Arthropoda > Insecta > Diptera > Anthomyiidae > Pegoplata > Pegoplata infirma. Next base: position 111,771,692 of record OY992536.1, on the reverse strand, counting down.
TTGTTTTTTCTGTTCTTCGATGTGTTTTTTCACTTTTCGATGGGTTTTATCACTTTTTTCCAAATTTTCTCTCTCAAAACATGCTCGATATAATCCGATTTAAGGACCAAAATTCCAGAGAGGATGTTCTCCGAAATTTAGCGGACGAATACTCTTATTTGTGTATACTTTTTGATTTTTCTATATGAAAACTTTTTTAGAATCTAAAAGTTTTTCTGTAAAAAAAATGTCTCAACATCTGAGAAATTTTTCAAAGGAAACATTTATAAAAAACTAAGAATATGGTTAATTTTTTTTTCGAAATATTTCAGTTTTTTATATAGATTTTTTATATAAAAGTTTACGGGTCTTTTCACATTTGTGACTCGCTATGACTAAGTATAGGTCCATTTATTTGACTATAAACGGTCTTGATAAGGAAGTAAATCGGTCCGTCAGGATTCCCTCGTGAAAATGTTTCTTGAATTAAAAAAGTTCCCCAAATCCAAAAGGTTGAACCACAAGAGAACAAAAAGTCTATTTTAACAAAAGTTTTATTTAAAATTTCAAATTTTTAATACATTTTTTGAAAGTCGATTTTAAAAACAAAAACAATTTGTATGGAAATAAAATTAAAAGCTGATTTTAAATATATTTTATTTTTCTATGGTAAGGCTGTATACCTTTAAGTTTTTTTTGGTTTTTCATTTGTTACTCCCCAATAAGCACAAGAAAACTTAAAATTCAAGTGCTTGAAATTTCACTTGAATTCAACTGGAATTCAAGCTAATATTTCAAGTCAAATTCAAGTTCAACAAGTCGTAATAAAAATAAAAATGTTTGAAAATATTGTCATTTTATAAACAACATTTTTATTTTTTATGAAAATAAAAAATTGATTTTTTTTTGAAACATGTAAAAAAATCAGCAAATCTTGGAATAATTAAGGATTAATAAAAGGAAATAAATCAAATTCGTGGTAAGTTATGCTTATTAATTTTGTTTCGAAAAATCTTCATTAAAATGTTATTTTTTACCTTCTTAGGATTCCTGGTGCAACATTTTTCGATAAATTATCTGAAGATGAGGATTATATGGAATAATGGAGCTGCGAGGAGTCATTTTTTATAATTTAATACATAAATAAACATTTTATATATTGTAAAAATAAAACAAAACGGTAATTTTTGTTTTTTTATGTGTAGCAATGATTCCGATTTGAATAAAATACACTGGAATTAGGCTTGAATTTAGCTGGAATTGGGCTTGAATTAAACTGGAATAGGGCTTGAATTCGATTATAATTCAAGCCATATTCAAGTCGTTTTTCAAAAATTTTCTTTGGTTCGACTGGAATTACGCATTTTTTGAGGACTTGAATTTAAGTGTTTTACACTGTTTTGTTTGACTTGAATTCAAGTATCCGTTTCACTGGTATATGCTATTGAATTACAGTGTTTTTCAAGTATAATTCCAGGTTTGAAAATTGAAAATATGACTGAAATTACGCTTGAATTACACTTGAATTCCAGCAATTTGGCTTATTCGGTCAATATTAAAAATATTTACGAAAAATTATACAACACCCCCCCCCCCCCCCGCTTCCCCACAACTTTTTTGCCTTCCGATTGCATAAAAATTTTTTTGAAAAAAAATCTCCCCCCCCAAATGAAATTCCTGGATCCGCGCCTGAACGACAGGGACTAGTAGGGAAACCTATTACGGTCCCGTGGTATCACAATGGACCTCAGAGTCAACGTGTGTTGAAGTAAAACGTCAGCAGCCACTTACAACCTAACCTAACCTATGGATTTTTTTTTACCTGTGAACTTTGCCCTCAAAGGGGCATGGGTTAAAGTAATCCGATTTGGCTAAAATTTTGTCCACATCAGTTTTAGACCATTTGACACAGTATTCCGACCCGAAGATATTCAATTTCAAAAAAAAATCGCCCATACATTTCGCTTCCATCCTACTACACGTCCTTACAAAAAATTTGGGGCACATAATAAAAATTTCCGATTTTATAGCCAAAAAATAAAAATCGCCAATGATTTTTGGTTTTTCTAAATTTAAAAAAAAAAAAAAATTAAATGCAGATTTCAAACGAGTTTTGAAAAATGCACGCATTTTTAGCATTAATTTAAAACATTAATTAATTTAAAACAGTGTCGGAGAGCTTTTGGGAAAACGTGGGGTCTAAGACCTGCGGGGGTGCACTGGATGTACCTAGCGGTCATTAGACCTTTTGTGACGTACGCGGCGGTGGTCTGGTGGCCGAGAACGGTAGTTAAATCTACACGGGCTCTACTGGACGGACTACAAAGAGCAGCTTGCTTGGGGATTACAGGTGCTATGAGCACTACACCAGGTGCAGCTCTTAACGCCATGTTGGACATGCTTTCCTTGGATCTACATATCCAAGGGGTAGCCATGAAATCTCTGTGCAGACTCCGTAAAAATGGATCATGGCATGGAGACTACAATGCAGGACATGGTCAACTGTTTAATAGGCTTTCGGAACTTTTTCCGATGTTTGATATGCCCTTAGACAGTATGACGCCTTGCATAGAGTTTGGTAGGAAGTTCAGTGTTAAATTTCCGAGAAGAGAAGACTGGTGTGATCCAGATAAACTTCTCAGAAATTACTCTGATACCTTCTATACGGACGGTTCTAGTACATTAGTTGGTTTTGGATCTGGTTGGTATTTGGATGACGAAACCAAATACTCTCATGCCATGGGCAAAATGGCAACAGTTTTTCAGACTGAAGTGTTTGCTATTTTGGACGTGGCGACTTGGATAATTGAAAATAGATGGAGGGATAGGAAAATCGGTATCTGTAGTGACAGTCAAGCTGCACTCAAGGCACTGGATTCTCTAATCACAACGTCTAAAATTGTCCAACAGTGCAGGCGCAGACTCAATGAGGTCTCATGTAAGAACAGGGTCTGCCTCTTGTGGGTTCCGGGTCATAGGGGAATACGGGGAAATGAGATTGCCGATTATTTGGCAAACATTGGCTCCGATACAATTCCTCACAATCCGGAGCCTCAGATTGGTATAGGCTTGATGTGGATGATGCGTTGGATAGACTCTCACATGAAATCAATTTTCATGGAAAGATGGTCCAATGAGTTGACATGTAGGAATACTAAATGTTTTGTGATAAGGCCAGACAAGAAAGTGGCAAACTATTTACTCAGTTTGAGTAGAAAAGACTGTCGCAAACTTACTGGCCTAATTACGGGACACAATGCCTGTGCTCGTCATATGACGAGATTGGGTGTCTTATCAGACCCTCTTTGTGCAGCCTGTCTTGAGGATGAGGACGCAACAGAACACTACGTCTGTTATTGCCCAGCTTTCTCAAGATCAAGACTGCGGATAATGGGCTCTGATATTTTGTCGATGGACATGGTCCATGGACTTCCCTTGTCTGACTTTCTCAGGTTTTTGAATGCAACTGAGAAGTTCTGAGCAAGCACCTTTCACTCTCTTTAAACTTTCTCTCATTCTTTACTAATCTTTCCTTCTAGGGTATGGTACAATGGACTATTTTAAGTCTGAGCGCCATGGACTCGCCTAGCTTTCTTTCAAGGCTTGTTTAAAACACAATATGAAAAATACTTGTCATCTAATTGCATTTGAACTTGAAGAATAAAAAAATGTTATTACAGTAGAAATTTTCAATGAATTCTATAAATCGAATTGTATTTCTTAATCAAGTGGTTTGCCACACGTTAGATGCCTGGGGAAGTTTTAATAACTTGGCCGATTTTCAACCGATTTTAGTTTTTAGTACCTTATTAGAAAGGCATTTTACTCTAAATCAAAATTCTGTAACCACCTGAATTCAGATGTTACTTAAAATACCAAAGAAATTGAGAAAACCGAAAAAAATTCGTATTTTTCCTTGTAATCCGTTTTTTTAAATTCAAGGCCAATGCGGCACGCCTTACCCATGTCCGATCAACCTAAATCGAAACAGGAAAAACTTTTCAAGAAAAAAATAATAATGTATTTTTAATAATCAGTCTAATAAAAATATTTTAAATGATTTTTAAAGTATTTTTTATATTGAATCTCTTCGTAACACTCTGTTAATTCTGCTTTCGGTGTTTTGAGTTTTATTTAAAACTTAAATAGTATATCCACATAAAACTATCAATTGAAACCCTTAAAAATATAAAATAAATTAACAAAAAACTGCAATAATATAATTCATGAAAACATTTCATTTGCAATATTTTATTTATTGATTAAAAAAGAAAAAATCTCTTGTAAAATTTATAAAAATATTTAAATTTATACATTAAATAAGGCTGACTTTGTACATAAACTTATTCTACTATTTATAAGAATACCAAAAAACAAACTTTGTAAAGAATTTTACTCCTTAATAAAACTGTCACTGTAAACTGAAAAAAGAAATATAAGAAAAATTTATATAAAAAAGTCAGTAATTGAATTTAAAATGTAATTCAATACAAGACACAAATAAAAAACTGAATTTTTTTTAAAAAAAAAATAAAAAAAAAATTTAAATAAGAAATGAAAAATTTAAAAAAAAGCAAACAAAAAAGGTTTTCCAATACAAAAATGGACTAAATAAATTGTGTATATTTTATAGAATTAACTTATCTATAGTTAGTTGCAAACAACAAACAGAATAAAAAAAATGCAAAGAATCATTGCAAAAACCATCAAAACAAATTGTTAAAAGTATAAAAAAAAAATATTTTTTAAATATGCTTAAATGTTGATTTTTTTTTATTTATTATTCATTACAAAAAAATAATGAAATGCTTCCCTGGAGAGAATTAAAAAGAATAAAGAAAAAAAAAATAATGTTATTTGCTTTTTTGCACAAAATTTTTGCCCTGTTAAATTTGAATGAAAAAAAAAATATATAAAAAAAACGTAAAATAATTTTTAAGGCCTAAAATAAAATGATTAAATGTGGTTTATTATTATTATTATAAATTATTATTTTGTTGTTACCATATTATTATAAGAATTTTTTATGTTTAACCATTTGAAAATTCGTCAAAATGGCTGTTAATTTAAATTTAAACACAAAATAAAAAAAAAAATATTAATGAAAATTAAATGCTTAAAAATTAAATGCTAAAAGCATTTTAAGCTGCTACATCAAAATGTTGTTAAAATTTGAGTACGAATAAAATAAAATAAAGCAAAAATTAATTTTAATAATCATCATCATCACCCTCATCTCCTAAAACACATTTGTTTTTAACTGCATACATATTTTACATACACATGAATAAACATTTATATACAATCATTTTTATAGAAACACATAGACGAGTTATAGTGGGTTAGAAAAGATTAATATTCCGCACACTTTTTTACGTTACATACATATTTAGCTCTTATTCAACATAAAATATAATATTGAAAATTAACGGCTTTAGAGATATCGCCATTTTGAAATTTGCTTAACATATTTAATTCGATTAGAGCATTTTTCTAGCTCGAGGAATTAAGATTAAAACAAAATCCCGCGATTTATTCTCATTGATCAAAAATTTAGCATAAATTAACTTCATTTAAAAAAACAACGAAAATTTTAACCCATGCCGAGCAAAGTTTTGGATTTAAAAAAAATTGTTTCTTCGGTTTGTTAAGGCACGAAAAAAGTTTATACAGAAAACACCATTTTTTTAAATATGTCAGAATTTGTAGTTAATGATCTTTGAATACAGCATTAAATTATCGTCAATTTGAGTTTAATCGGAAATTTTAGCCTGCGATCAAAATTTTGGTTGTTAGAAAACTTCTAATAAAAAAAATTTAGATTTTTAAGAAATATTAAGCACAGTTTGGGATATACTTACTTTTTTTTTTTTTTCAATTTTAACCAATACTCAGGGGATGCCCCCTACTCATGCTATGCATTGTACTGATCAGGAAAATAGGGTATGGGAAGGAGGAAAGAGGGAGTAGTGTTTATGGATATTTGATTTAAACTTTTCTAAATTATAAGTAACAGGGAAGACTTCTGCGGGAAGTTTATTCCACATACGAATTGTTCGACTAAAAAACGAATTTTCTCTGTAATGCGTTGTAGGAAACACAGGACAATCAACTACAAACTGAATTTAGCTGAAACTCGTTTGATGAGACCCCATCTAAAACAACACGTATAGTGCGGTCTCTGAGAAAACTCGTTATAAAACGAGAGAAGTCATTACCGACACCAAAAGCAACTAAGTAGCTTAGACACGAGTGCCCCGTGCCACACACGGTCGAACGCCTTAGAAATATCTAGAGCAACCACTTTGCTCTCACCAAAATGGTGAAGGGACCGACTCCAACGTTCCGATAGAAACGCCAACAGGTCTCCCGTAGATCGACCGCTACGGAAGTCATACTGTCGATCATTTAAAAGTGAATTGGTCTCTAAATACTTCACAAGATGGTAGTTAACCATGCTCTCCATCACTTTGGAGAGCGCAGAGCAAATTGCGATTGGGCGGTAATTTTCAGGGTTGTTAGCCGCACCCTTTTTAGGGATTGGCTGGACATTGGCCACCTTCCAACAAGAGGGGAAGACTCCCGCACGGTAAGAAGAGCTGAAAAGGTTGGCCAATGGACGTGCCAACGTAGAAGAGCACTGTTTCAGCACCAATGCTGATATGCCATCCGGCCCCGGTGACTTGTTTACGTTGAGGTTCGCAAGAACCCTTTTGACTGCTCGGGCTCGAAAGAAAATCGAAGGCATAGTATAGGATACCCTTTCGAGAACGGGCAGTGGTTGATCGCTTTCCGGCAAGAAAGAATTTCTTGCAAAAAGTTCAGCGAAGAGGTTGGCCTTATCAACCAGGTCAGTGAATAATTTGTCGTCCTTTAAAAGAGTTGGAATAGAAGAACTAGCATTATCCTTTACTCTTTTAACGAACGACCAAAAAGTCTTACTGCCCCGAGGAGCAGAAAGAACTTTGGCACGTAGACGCCGTTCGTAAAGAACCTTTTCACGTCTAAGTACTTTGGCACACTCGGTTCTCGCCTTTTTGCGATGCAGATCAGTAACGACATTCTTCTTCGAACGCCAATTACTGAACGCTTCCTCTCTGGATCTGACTGCATTTTTGCACGTCTGGTTAAACCAACACTTGTGCTTTGATTTAGCCGAAAAATGCTTCGTAGGAATAAAAAATTTCATTCCTAGCATAATAATATTTACTACCATTTCCGCAGCGGCATCGATGTCTCCATCGAGAAAACAGAGTTTCCAATTAAAATGCCGGAAGAAATCGTTGAGCTCGGCCCAACGAGCTTTTTCATAGAGGAAAATAGAGCGTTTCGGCGCCATGTTAGAAACGCTACGAAGAGTAGAATATGAAAAAGATGCAGAAATAGTACTGTGATCCGAGTTTCCGAGAGGTGCAAGTATTTTCACTTCGTACTTTTCAGGGTGAGAAGTGAGGAAGAGGTCGAGAGTGTTTCCGACTGCCCTTCAACACACGCAATGTGCGTTGGTTCATTCACAAGTTGCACAAGATCGTTATGCGCGGCGAAAAGCTCAGCGTATTGGCCCTCGGGAGTTGTATGGCTCGAATGGCGAATCCAGGATGAGTTGTGGATATTAAAATCACCAGCAACTACAATTTCACTATTCGGACAACTCTCCAAGATTCTTGAAATTGAATCGGAAAGGGCATCGAAGCCATCAAGGGATTTAGCCCATTTCGTGTTTGGACTTCTATATAGAAATCCGAAGTGCAATATGTGCGACCTGATCTGGAATTTAACCCAAAGAGAGCTAAATTCAAAAGATTTTCAAAATATCTAAGTACATAAAACTGGAAAATTTTTCTGAATACAAAATATTGAGAACTCGAATGAATTTTCTCATTTAATAATGGCTCAGAATGGAAAGTGCTAAATTCGGCTGTGCCGAATCTTTTCTATAAGATACAATATCTTAAAAAAATTTTGCATTGATGTTTTTGGATGTATAGGGGTTCGGCGGTATTGAGGGTGTCACCTTCCCCTCGTGAATAAATGTTAATTAATTGCGTATTAAGCTTTTTGCACTATAGTAATACAATTTTATCATTATTTAAATATTTTTTTACATGTATCCATTTTTCTAATACCCTGGGTCCTAGTGCAGGACCTTGAACATTAGGATGGCAGCCATATGTGAGGGCGATTTTTTATACCCTACACCACTCTGTGGTACAGGGTATAATGAGTTTGTGCTGATGTTTGTAACTACTCGAAATATTGGTCCTAGACCCACATTTAAGTATACCGATCGACTCAGAATAAATTTTTGAGTCGATTTAGCGATGTCCGTCCATCCGTCCGTCCGTCCGTCCGCCCTTCCATGTAAACGTTGTAAACACGATACAGGTCGCAATTATAAACCGATTTGGCTGAAAACAAGGATGAAGTCTATTGAAATTGGAAAAAATCGGTCCATGTTTAGACCTAGCCACATACGAACGTCCCCTATAATTTGACTCAAGTGACTCTTATTAGCGTATTATAACAGATATCCTTTTGAAATTTAGTAGGTAACAGTTTTTTGTATTCACAAATTATCATTCCAAATTTTAAAGGAGTCGGACCAGTTCCTCTTGTAGTTCCCATACAAACCACCCTCCCGATATTCACACAAATCTCTCAAAATTCATGAAAGTTGGAAATATTTGATTAAAATTTTGTTTTTAGGTGCTTAGGGTGTACTTTGGTTACTTACTTTTATCTGAATATATTCATCATTTTTGGACTTGGCCCCCTTTTAAAAACTCCGATATTAAGTTAAATCGGTCTATTGGAATCAAAAATAAGCCAATTCCACTAAAATTTTGTCTGTGTGTGTTTTCTACACTAATTAAAGATCTAACAAAAGATAGATCCAATCGGTAAATGTTTGGACTTGGGACCCATTTTTCGGAAAACACTGGTGTAGGGTATTATATGGTCGGTCTTGACCGACTATAACTTTCTTACTTGTTTTTTTTTTATTGAATATCGTCGGGTCGAAATATTGTGCCACATGGTCTAAAACTAATATGGACCAAATTTCACCCAAATCGGATAACTCTAACCCGTGCTTCATTGAGGTCAAAATTCACAAGGTAAAAAAAAAAGAAAAATTTTTTTTTAGATTTTTTATACCCTCCACTTATTGTTAGTGATAGAGGGTATATATAAGTTTATCATTCCGTTTGTAACTCATCGAAATATCGGTCTGCGACCCCATAAAGTATATATATTCATGATGCCCGATCGATTTTAAGACATTCTAGCGATGTCCGTCTGTCCGTCTGTCCGTCTGTCCGTCTGTCCGTCTGTCTGTCTGTCTGTGGAAAATGCTCTCACGGACAAAATATTGCACAGAGATGACTGAAACTTAACATATATATTGGAAGTTCTCCCGAGAAGTTTGGTATTGCATTTGAGCGATATCGGTTCAGCGGTTCAAAAGTTATGAACGAAAATGTAAGCACACCTCAAAAATTTCATTACATTCAACATAACCTAAAAATACAAAATGCTCTAATTCGGCTTCTGGTTGACATATGTGAACATAATTGAACACCAAATGGTATTTAAACAAGTACGAACATATTTTTGGACAAAAAAAGAAAAAAATCGCGGATTTTTTTTTACCAAAAATTTTTTTTGCGGAAATTTTTATTCAAAACTTTTTTTTTTCAAAAGTAATTTCCTTTTAAATAAAGTTTTTTGCAATAATCTTTTTGAAATTGTGGAGGGTATCGCTACATTCGGCAAGGCCGAATTTAACTTTTTTACTTGTTATTTTTTTATTTTTGAATTTTGTTGAGCTTTATTAGCTTATTATTGAGCTTTATTAGCAAAAGTTCATTTCGATCAGACAAGTTTTTCAGTTAAAAAATGTACTTTGAAAAAAAATTGAGGTTGGTTGGGTTGGTTTTTTTCTGAAATTAATACCATTGTTGAAGCCCATGCGAGGGAACATTTTGCCATCAAAAACTCATTTTATTAAAATAAGCAGATAGCTCAAATTGAATATGGTTTAACGATATATACTTTATGGGGTCCCCGACCGATATTTTTATGCGTTGCAAACGGAAAGACAAAGTGCATATACCGCCACACTGTGGTCCGAGGGTATAAAAATAATTTTTTAGACTTTTTCTGTAGAAAAAATGTTTTTGAATTTTACAATTTTTCTAAAAAAAACGTCTCAAAACGTCTCAAAATCGACGAATTTACCTTATGAAAATGTCTCAGAATCTGAAAATGTTCTTTACAAAAAATGTTTCTGTTCGAAAAACTTATCAAAATCTACGAAAAATGCCTCAGAGTCTGACAATTTTTTATACGAAAAATATCTTAAGAGTCTGAGAATTATTCTATACGAAAAAAGGTTCAGAATCTGAAAATTTTTATGTACGAATAATTCTAAAAATCGGAGAATTTTTTATATGAAAAACGCCTCGAAATCTGCTAATTTTTTTATGAAAAATCTATTCTATAAGAAAAGTGTTTAAGAATCTGAGAATTTTTCTATATGAAAAGTTTTTCAGAATAAAGGAATTTTTCTATTCGAAAAATTTATGAGAATCTGATAAATTTTTTGTTGGCATAATGTCTTGTAATTTCAAAAAGTTTCTGTTCAAAATTGTCCAAGAAACTCAAAAAATGTGACCCAATCTTAGTAGTTTTTCATCCCAAAAATGTTTAAAAATATTTTTTTTACAGATTCCTGTACTTTTCTGTACTAAAAATGTGCTATGCGTATGGTCAAAGGCTAATTTAGTTCAAAAATGGGAAAAATTAAGCCAGAGGTAAAAAAGTTCCCCCTTAAATAACTTAAACCGCCCCAACAAAACACATTTTTTGTATATTTGAAGAAAGACATGCACTTGGCCCAATGGGATTAAAAGATGCCACTTCCTCAATAAAACGCTTAAGGTGGTATGATACTTGCTAGTTTCTGTATTGGATTTTTTCAGGATTGATCGAATGAAACAACAAATGCGAGAAATAACAACAAATAAAATAAAAACAAAACAAAAAAACAATATTGCCAACTTTTATTTACAAAATAACTCGCCCAAAATAGCTAAAAAAAAGCCCAAAACAAATGTAAAACCGGTTCATTCGAGCAAAAACTAACAAAATTGACAACACATTTTGTTCTGGAAATGTCAATTTTAAGTTGAAAATTTTTATATTTTTTTTGACAGTCACTGCAAAATTATCGATAACACACGTATATTTTTTGACATTTTAAGTTTTTTTCATGATATTTTCATACTCTTTACAGTCAGTTTTCCTATGGAAATATATTTGCACTGTTCTCCAAAATAAAAAAAAAATACAAAAACTAGCAAGTATCATAACACCTTTACCATTGTGTAGGGTATTGGGAACAGCAATAGGCAGTAATTAGCATAATTAAATTTTAAATGCAGAAAAACTAAACATTTACCGACAATATTTTTGAATAAGATTGTTTATTATTTTTAATATGTATGTGTGTGTATTTAAAAATAACAATAACATTTCTAAAACAACATTCACACATACAATTAAAATGTTAATTAACAAATCCCACAAGTGCTCAAGCACGAACTCACACACACGTACATTAGAGCGACTCAAAAAAAAAGTGATTTAGTTACCCCTCTGAAAATAAAGCTTGATATGTTTTATGATGATTCCCAAAATATTTTGGTTCTAGCGTTGACCATCCGTTAGCTGGACCATTTTTAAAAAAGGTATTTTTTTCAGTTTTTCGATTTTTTTTATACTTTGCTTCATGAAGACATAAATAAAATTTGGCATCATCGAAAAGAGTTTTTGAAGCAGCATCCAATGGTATATAAAACTTGACCACTTGCGACCTACTAATTGAGATATTTAACTAAATACATATTTTCGTTTCGGGTTTTCATACAAATTCTACGTATTTGGAAATAATGTTCAGCTTTTCCAATTGAATCTGTTTTAAAATAATGTTAGGTTATTTTTTTTTGTAATTATTCACATAAAACGCGAAAATCGCGATATATTTTATCATTTTCAAATATAGGCGATATGGGTATCAAAATTTTTTATTTTTCAATTGTAATAACCAGGTGATAAGTAAAAGATCTGTTTTCAAATCTAGGATGCTGTGAGATAAATTTAAGTTTTTAAATATTAATTTTTTAGCCATGTTCTGCATTTAAAATTGAATCTGTTTTAAAATAATGTTAATTAATTTTTTTTTTATTATTCACATAAAACGTGAAAATCGCGATATATTATATCTTTTTTTAATATAGACAATATGGGTATCAAATTTTTTCATTTTTCAATTATAATAATCTAGTGGTAAGCAAAAGATCTGTTTTCAATTTTAGGATGCTGTGAAATATATTAAAGTTTTCAAATATTATTTCTTTAGTTGAATACATATATGTATGAAATGAGAAAAATAGTTACTATTAGAACACCAGATTATTATAATTGAAAAATGAAAAAATTTGATACCCATATTGCCAATATCAAAAAAAAAAAGATAAAACATATCGCGATTTTCGCGTTTTATGTGAATAAAAAAAAAATAAATTAATATTATTTTAAAACAGATTCAATTTAAAAAGCAGAACATGGCTAAAAAATTGATATTAAAAAACTTAAATTTATCTCACAGCATCCTTTATCTGAAAACAGATCTTTTACTTATCACCTGGTTATTATAATTGAAAAATGAAAAAATTTGATACCCATATTGCCTATATTAAAAAAAGATAAAATATATCGCGATTTTCGCGTTTTATGTGAATAATAAAAAAAAATTAATTAACATTATTTTAAAACAGATTCAATTTTAAAAGCAGAACATGGCTAAAAAATTAATATTTAAAAACTTAAATTTATCTCACAGCATCCTAGATTTGAAAACAGATCTTTTACTTATCACCTGGTTATTATAATTGAAAAATAAAAAAATTTGATACCCATATCGCCTATATTTGAAAATGATAAAATATATCGCGATTTTCGCGTTTTATGTGAATAATTAAAAAAAAAAAATAGCCTAACATTATTTTAAAACAGATTCAATTGGAAAAGCTGAACATTATTTCCAAATACGTAGAATTTGTATGAAAACCCGAAACGAAAATATGTATTTAGTTAAATATCTCAATTAGCAGGTCGCAAGTGGTCAAGTTTTATATACCATTGGATGCTGCTTCAAAAACTCTTTTCGATGATACCAAATTTTATTTATGTCTTCATGAAGCAAAGTACAAAAAAAATCGAAAAACTGAAAAAAATACCTTTTTTAAAAATGGTCCAGCTCACGGATGGTCAACGCTAGAACCAAAATATTTTGGGAATCATCGTAAAACATATCAAGCTTTATTTAGAGAGGGGTAACTAAATCACTTTTTTCGCTTCCATACAAGTTGAGTCGCTCTAACGTACATAAGCACTCATTCAATGGCAGTAAAAAAATACAAATAAAAACAATGCTTAACACTGATTTATCGTTAATTTGTTAAATTAAAAAAATATTGAAATTTAATTAAACTCTTTTTTTGTTAGCATTATACATAGAATGCTTGTTTTTCATACCCTTCAGATTTGTCATGCCATGTGTAATGCATTAAAATATCGGTATTGGACCCTCCCTAAAGAGTCGATAAAGGATCGATACATGCTGAGAAAAGATATGATTGTGGCAACCATAATTTAAGAGCGTCATATTATGGTTGAAAGTTTTATCATAACTTGTTTGTAGCAACCAAAACATTTTTGCAGCAATCATGTTATGATGCTAAATATTCGAAAAATGATTGCTACAAAAATTGTATGATTGCTATAAACATATTATGATACAATTTTCAATCATAATATGACGCTATTAAATTATGGTTGCGACAATCATATATCTTCTCTGAATGTATACAAAATATTTTAATGATAAACGTCTGTCCGCCCGTCTGTGAAAAACTTAAATAGTTAAACTCCTGATGCGTGGCACGATTATGTATTACAATCATAGGCTGGTTAAGTTTAGAGATGGGCAAAATCGGACCAGGTGTAAAAAATTTCTCTGTTGAAGAACTAAACCAACGTCTAAAAAAACTGTTTTTTGAAAAAAATGTGTTATCCAGTTCAAGGTCATTAATTTTTCACATTATAAAATAACATAACAAGTACTTAGAGCTATCTCGAGCTGCCAAATGAGTTTGAAAAAAAAAAAATCGTACATTTTCGATTTAAAAAAAAAGTCAAAACAAAATTGCTCGACTTTTTAATTACGGTCTCGAACGGTTTTCAAGATTTCGCAATTTGAAATTTGGAGTTTTTCAAAATATTTTTCAGACGAACTTTTATTTAGGCTTAATTTGCGCCATATAACTTCATTTTTAAGTGATTCTTTTTGAAAAATATTTAAATAAAATGTAAATATTTTATGAATTTTTGTTTATGAAACCATTGTTATTGAGGGAAACGAAGACAAAAAAAATTTTGATGGTGGTTTAAAGCGACATTATGTAAACCAGGACCTTGAAATTTTGATATTTAAGAGCTCTTCATTAATAAACAGATTTCGTAAACTGGTGATGAGTTTTCGTTTTTTCTTGTATTTGTTCAGGAGCTTCCACATTAATCGACATCACTGAAAGATGCTGTACTTTAAATACTAAAATAATTGAATTGCTTTCAAAAGGCCTGATTATTCGCCATTTAGAATTTAGATTACTTCATGATAAAATGCAAAACCTTGAATTTAACACATAAGTCAGTTCCGTTTTAACCATATCGGCACATTGGGCACGTAAACAGGGCCCCGCCCTAAGGGGGCAACATTTTTTTTTAATTTCAAATTTTCTAACTTAAAAATTAATAGACTCTAACAGATTTTTGGTATACATCTGAGACTTTTTCTATTGGAGAAATTTGTCCTCCCAGCGTGGTTACCTCCAATGACATCACCGTGTTAAAGTAATTAATATTGAAATTGGTAACTCATATTTTTGCTAACCCCTTAAGTTAATTACTTGGTAAGCGAAGTTTTTGCTGGGCTATATAAAAAGTCTCAAATTCATAGATTTTTCCTTCATATAAAGTTTCAGATTGTGAAATATTTTTCGTATAGAAAAAGTTTTAGATTCAGGGATTTTAAAAGTCTAAAGTCCATAGAAATTTTGCCAAAATAAAAATTCTCAGATTTTGAGACACTTACCGTATGCAAAGTCTCAGACATTTTTCATAAAGAAAAAATCTCACATTCTGAGAGTCTTAGATTCTGAAAAATGTTTCGTATAGCAAAGTCTCAGATTCTGAGACATTTTTCGTACAGCAAAAGTCTCAGATTCTAAGGCATTTTTCGCAAAGAAAATGTCTCAGATTCTGAGACATTTTTCGTATAGAAAAAGTCTCAGATTCTGAAACATTTTCCGTATAGAAAAAGTCTCAGATTCTGAGACATTTTTCGTATAGAAGAAGTCTCAGACTCTAAGACATTTTTCGTATAGAAAAAGTCTCAGACTCTGAGACATTTTTCATACATAAAATGTCTTAGATTCCGAGACATTTTTTGTTTGTAAAAAGTATCAGATTCAGAGACTTTTTTGCATAGGAATAGTCTTAGATTGTAACATTTTTCAATTTCAAAAATTTCGAAAAAATTTCAGATTCTGGGACTTTTGTCGTATAGAAAAAGTTTTAGATTCTAAGACATTTTTCGTATAGGAAAAGTCTTAGATTCTGAGAAAGAAAAGGTCTTATTAAATCCAATTTTTTTTTAATAAATAAAGATATATTACCTCGAGCTAGAATATCCCCTCTCAAAATTTTTAATTCTTTGTCTTAAAACATGAGTTTAATTTGAATCAAATGTTAAATTAACACATGACTCCTTTTTAGTGCTCAGCGACGATATGGTAGTTTCTGCTTTCAAAATTTTATAAATTTTTAAGATTTTGTTTACAATCGTTTCGGGAATTATCCAATTATTTCCAATTATCAGAATTGTGGTAATACTGTCGAGCTTCAAACATCAAATATTCATATTCTCAATAATTTCAACCAAGTGCGAACTACAGTTAAAAGACATAAAAGAAGTCTACGAATTCGAAATTTGATCAGTATTACACCCAAATGAAAGCACAGGTCGATTTTTATATTGTGTTTGCCATCGGCAAATGGTAAATGTAGTCTCTGTTTTTGTTTCTAAATTAAGACAAATTCTCTCGTACTAAGAGCTGGGATTATAAGTTTGTTTTTAAGAATTCTGATAATGGAAAATCATTAAAAAATTCCCGAAAGTATTGTCAATTCAATCCTTAAAATCAAAATTTATAAAGCAGAAATTCTATGAGTAGAGAAACATATCGTTGGCTTAGTCGGCAATCCTGTCAAGTCCTTTTTTAATTTTTAATTTTAGGAGGTACAAAAAACTTTCTAAATTTTTTTTTAGGTTGACTTTTTTTTAAGTTTATAAACGCAGTTTTCTTCTTTAGTTCATCTGATTTAAATTTGTATTTATTGATTTTTTTTCAAATGAAGTATTTTGAGCTACACAATGCCTACTACATTAAAATCTCAATGTTTATAAAAATGGACTTGACAGATTTGCCGACTAACAATAAGCCAACGATATGTACTTTTGATAATAATTCATAACGGAGAAAATAAATGACCTCGAACTAGAATAAATTTCTTTGCATTGCACAACTAAAAGACCGAATGAATAATATTTTTTTTTTTTATTTTTAAATAAATTTGATGAAATAATTTTATGTGAGAAAAAGTTTTAAGCCCTAAACATGGATCCAGGGGATAAGAAAATTTTATTTTTCCCGTCCCCTTTTGTGGGCGTGAATATTAAAAATAAATTTAAATAATTATTAAAATTGTAAAACAAAGGTTCAAAAAAAATTTTTTTTTTCATCACTGCAAAGATTATTAAGGTTAGGTTATTTTTTTAAAAACTATTACACTTTCCTACATTAATAACCAC
The DNA here is from genome assembly GCA_963921195.1 of Pegoplata infirma. Taxonomy (NCBI): domain Eukaryota; kingdom Metazoa; phylum Arthropoda; class Insecta; order Diptera; family Anthomyiidae; genus Pegoplata; species Pegoplata infirma. The sequence goes on along the minus strand of OY992536.1, from coordinate 111,754,717 downwards.
AAATCATGTGTATGTATGCATGAAAACTCATATATACATTGTAATTTTCATGCATCATTAAATTATGTGAACAATAATAATAATTAAACTTAACAACAAAAAAAAAAATGAAATAAAAATGATAATTAATTAAAAGTGACAAAACATTAAAAAAAAGAATTATGTTAAATATATATATAAATAAAAAAAATAGTGTATTTAAACATAATGAAATAAAGTGATAACATTTGCGAATACAACATACAGACAAACATTAAATTGTAATTATTTTGATTGCTGTTTTATTTACATCAAATTTAAATGGTTTTACAACTGGTAAGCTTTATTAATTTAAACAATTATTTTTTTAATGGTTGAATTAACATATAAATACATACAAGTATTTAAAATATTAATATCTGAATACTTGATGATTAACACAAAATAATGTTGTTTTAAATCTGGAAAACATCTATCAAAATATGTTCAGATTAAGGAAGATGAAATTAATTGGTAAGTGAGGTTAAATCGGAAATCATTGTTACAATACATTTATAAAACACGTAAAAGTTTGTATTTATGATCATTACACCGTCCGGCGAAAGGAAAAACAGTCATTAAATAAAAACTGGATACTATAAGTTTGGAACTAGAGACTAATGTTGTAAAACTGCATTTATAGTTTTTCAGTTCGCGATCCTGTTTTCTTTTAAAAGTCAAAGGTTTACACACTCAAAAAAAAAGTTTGTAAAATGACATAAAATCCCCGTGATTTTACGGGGCAGGTTTTGTAAAATATGTACTAGCAAGAATCCCCGTAAAGTTACGGGGATAATTTGTAAATTGAGTTAACAAAAGAAACTGTAAATTTACAATTTTTTTTGTAAAATATTAGCTTCCAGGTGAACATTTTTTTTGTAAATTTACAAAAAATTTTATAAATTTACAAAACAAAATTGTAAACTTACAGAAAAAGGTTGTTATTTTACAAAGAAAAAATAGAAAATGAAAAAAATAAATTGTAGATTAACAAATTATTTGGCTAAACTACTGTTTTAAAAACACGTATATTTACAATAAAAATTGTAAATTTTGAAAAAAAAAATTAGAATTTACAAAACAAGTTGTAAACTAACAACAAAAAGTTGTAAATTTACAAAATAAAGTAGAAGATCAAAAACCAAAATTGTAATTTTACAAATTGTTTGGTTAAACTACTGTTTCTTATGGTAAAAATCTTGTATATTTACAATAAAAAGTGGTAAATTTACAATTTTTATTATATATACCATTTTTTCTTATTTTTTTGCGTAAAAACAGTAGTTTAAATTTTCATATTTGTTTTGTAAATTTACAAAAAATTTGGTTTCTTTACATATTTGTTTGTAAATTTAAAGTTTTTTTCTATTGGTGCATCTTATTTTTCCTTCTTCGGCAGCTGGAGAAGCACTTCAACAACCTGAAATGATTTTTTTTCACTTGAACACTTTTAACAAACTTTTTAATATATAACACAGCACTTTTTTATTTTTATCGACATTTCGTTTTTCTTAAGTAGAACATATGAGAATTGCGAAGGAGGCTACACAAGAAATTTCTTATACTTTCAGGAAAAATTAGTCAAAAAATAACAATTTTTTTTTTTTAATTTTTAATTATTTTCACAAGTATTTTTAAAAAATCGGAAAATTTTTTTTTTCGATATTGTTGATTGGATGTTTAAGTACCTGTTAAAATAAGAAAAACTTAATTTTTCATAATTGGCAGCTTTTTATTGACATTTTAGGTGCCAAATTTAAAAAAAATATGGTAAAATTACCAAAAAAATATGGTAAAATTACCACAAAATGGTAAAAATACAAAAAAAAAAAAAAAAAACCAGAACAATTATATAGTAGAAACACATAAAAATTGTGGTATTTTACTTAACGTAAATTACAAAAAATTGTGTAAAAATTTATTTTTTTTGCTAAAGCTTACAATTAGTTGAAAAATGTTTGTGTCCGGAACTTTAAAAATTTCCAATTTTTTTTTCATGAAATTTTATATTTATAAAAAATAATTTCTAACTAAATTTTTTACTCCAAAACACAAAAAAATCTGAACTTTTTTGTTTAATTACATTTTTTTGTGTTAAAAAACTGAAAACCTTTTAAACGATATTAAAAAAAAAAATTGTAAAAAAACATTTTTTTGGTAAAAATACTAAATAACATCAAGTAAAATTTTGTTGTACAATTACAGTTTTCTTGTGTAAAAAAAACTAAACACCTTGTAATATTTTTTTATTTGTAAAATAATTCACTTTTTTGTAAATTTACCTAAAAAATTTGTAAAATAAATTTACCAACATATAATAGTAAAATTACAAAGCAAACTGCAGTTTTCGTTTTATTAAATATACAACAATTTTTGTAAAAAGACAAAAATATTAGTAAAATAGAATTACAAGACCTTTTACTTGTAATTTTACAAACTTTTTTTTTTGAGTGCAGGATTACATTTTTGAAAAATATTTTTTTTAATATTTGTACTTGTCCTAGGATGTCACAATTATTGGCTAAAATCTCGATTTTATTATTGTGACATATCAGGAAAAAAGAGGATAATAACGTCCTTTTAAAACTTAGTCCCACACTCAAAAAAAAAAGTTTGTAAAATGACATAAAATCCCCTTGATTTTACGGGGCAGGTTTTGTAAAATATGTACTAGCAAGAATCCCCGTAATGTTACGGGGATAATTTGTAAATTGATTTAACAAAAGAAAATGTAAATTTACAATTTTTTTTGTAAAATATTAACTTCGAGATGAACATTTTTTTTTGTAAATTTACAAAAAATTTGGTAAATTTACAAAAAAAAAAAATGTAAACTTACAGAAAAAGGTTGTTATTTTACAAAGAAAAAATAGAAAATGAAAAAATAAATTGTAGATTAACAAATTATTTGGTTAAACTACTGTTTTAACCGGAAAAAAATATAGAAAAACACGTATATTTACAATAAAAATTGTAAAATTTGCAAATAAAATTAAAATTTACAAAAAAAAATTGTAAACTTACAAAAAAAGTTGTAAATTTACAAATAAAGTAGAAAATCAAAAACCAAAATTGTAAATTTACAAATTGTTTGGTTAAACTACTGTTTTTTATGGCAAAAAACTTGTATATTTACCAGGGTTTGTTTTGCTACTGGCAGTAGTCAAAAATTGCATAGAATATAATAATTTTCTAGTATTACTACAGAAAATATTAGAATACTTGAACATATTTTCAAAATGAATATATTCAAATTTTAAAATTTCTGAAGAAAATATTTTAGCAAATTTAAAAATTTGAAAATGAAAAAAAAAAAACTGGTGACAGCAAATTTAAAAATTTTAAAATTAAAAAAAAAAAACTGGCCACAGCAAATTTAAAAATTTTAAAATTGCAATTTTAGCAAATTTCAAAACATTTAAAATGCTAAAATTGTAAATTTCAAATTCCGAAAATTGCAATTTGGTAAATTTGAAAATATTTAACATGCTTGTTTAGAAAACTTAAAAACTGAATATATTACAATTTGAAAGCACTACAAATTGAATACACATACAACGTATGTGTGTATGGAAAAAAAATGATGAACGATATTTATTAAACGAATACATATTTTTAAAAAATGTTAAAATTACTTAAAAATATTTACTTTTAAATGCCGAGTGACGCCTTTTGAATTTCTATATGGCTGATCCAATATGGCGCCCAATTTTTTAAAAATATTACAGATTCGCTTAAAACGTTTTATATATGGGTTCTTGGGGTCGCTTAAGAAGAACCTGCAGTTGGATTTTTAAAATTTAATATGGCAGACTTAACATGGGGATCAATATTTTTAAAAAATAAACCGATTTGCTTGAAACTTTATATGCTCGGTGTTTTCTAAAGAAGAATCTGAAGTTAGATTTTCTAAGTTCAAGATGGTGGATCCAACATGGCGATAAATGATCCGACCCAATAGCGTATACAGGGGGGGGTGGGGGCCCGTGCCCCCCCGAAATGATTTCACAAATTTCAGGATTTGGTATCAAATAACAAGTACAATATTAAAAAACTTCTTAAAAAAATCGAAAAACATTTAGGAATCTAAATTTTTTTTAAGAAATATGTTTTGAAACCGAAAAATTTTTCTGTTAAAAACATCTCAAAATCTGAAAATTTTTTCTTAGAATTTCAAACTTTTCAACTTAAGATACTAATGAAAAAATATCTTACAACCTAAAGTTTTATCTACACAAAAAATGAACCTAATTGTATGTAAAATGTAGTCAAATCTTAAAATGCGACTTTGTCCTTGAGAAAAATGCCTCAGAACGAGACTATTTCTTAAAAAAAAATGTCTCAGAACCTTACACTCTTCTAAAAAAAATGTCTCAGAATCTAAAACTTTCTATAAGAAAAATGTCTGAGAATCTAAGACTTTTTTTATAGGAATAAAGTCTTAAAATATTAGCCTTTTTCTCAGAATCTAAGACTTTTTCTATAGGAAAAATGTCTCAGAATCTGAGACTATTTCTATAAAAAATTCTCAGAATCTGAGTCTTTTCTATATGAAAAATGTTTCAGAATCTGAGAACTTTCTATAGGAATAATGTCTCTAAATCTGAAAAATGTCTCAAAATCTGAGATTTTTTCTATAAAAAAATCTAAGAATCTGAGGCTTTTATATATGAAAAATGTTTTAAAAAAAATGTTTCAGAGACACAAGCTGGGACTTTTTGTGTAGAAAAACGCTAAAAATCTGAGGCTTTTCTATTGTAAAAATATCTTTTTCTATGGGAAAAATAATTCAGAATCTGAGACTTTCTCTTTATAAAAAATGTCTCAGAATCTTAGTCTTTTTCTATATTAAAAATGTTTCAGAATCTGACAATTTGCTATTGGCAAAATGTCTGGGAATCTGAGACTTGTTCTATAAGAAAATGTCTAAGAATTTGAAACTTTGTCTATAGGACAAAAAAATGTCTCAGAATCTAAGAAATTTTCTGTAGAAAAAATGTTTGAGAAGATGAGACATTTTCTATAGGAAAAATGTCGAACAATCTGAGAATTTTTTATAAGAATCTGAGACTTTCTATAGGAAAATTATCTCAGAATTAGAAACTTTTTTTATAGGAAAAATGTCTAAGAATCTTAGACTTTTTCTATCGGAAAATTTTCTCAGAATCCGAGAGTTTTTCTTTAGGAAAAATGTTTTAGAATCTAAGACTTTTTGTATACTGTTTTCTTTTTAAAATGGTCTCAGAATCTGAATAATTTTTCTTAAAGAAAAGGCGAAGATTTTCTCAGAATCTAAAACTTTTTGTGTAGAATGTTTCAGAATCTAAGAAAATGTGCTAGACTAGAAATATCTCAGATTCGGGGAAAATGTCTTACAATCGGAGTCTTTTCTTTTAGAAAAGTATTTTATGAATATATTTATAGAATCATTTTCTAACGTGACTTTTTCCCGAGAAACGTTTTTCATTGGAAATATGATTTAGAGTCTTTCACTTTTTCTATAACAAAAACTGTCTTAACTGGAAATTGTCATAGAATCTTAGACTTTTCTTTGAAAAAAAATTCAGATTCTGATAATCTTCATTGGAAAAATGTATCAGCATCTGATACAATTCACATATTAAAAAAAGATTTAAGTCTCTCAAAAAATTTTAAAATATTAAAAAATTTTAATTTTTTCCCCAACAGTTTTAAACTTACAAAAAAATTAAGAATCTGATTGTGTTACATTCAGTCATAGAGTAAAGAAAGGAACAGAGGTACGATTAGTGAAAACTTCGTGGAACCCAAATTGAGAACTACACTCAAAAAAAAAAGTTTGTAAAATTACAAGTAAAAGGTCTTGTAATTCTACTTTACTAATATTTTTGTCTTTTTACAAAAATTGTTGTATATTTAATAAAACGAAAACTATAGTTTGCTTTGTAATTTTACTATTATATGTTGGTAAAATTATTTTACAAATTTTTTAGCTAAATTTACAAAAAAGTGAATTATTTTACAAATTAAAAAAATATTACAAGGTGTTTAGTTTTTTTACACAAGAAAACTGTAATTGTACAACAAAATTTTACTTGATGTTATTTAGTCTTTCTACCAAAAAAATGTGTTATTACAAACATTTTTTTTTAAGATCGTTTACAAGGTTTTCAGTTTGAAATGTATGTATTGAAAAGTACAAAATTCCAATGTTATTTTATAAAACTTATTTTATTACTAGAATTAATGTTGTTAAAAAAAAAATATTCTAAGTTCAGATTTTTTTTGCGTTTTGGAGTAAAAAATTTAGTTAGAAATAATTTTTTATAAATTAAAAATTTCATAAAAAAAAATTTTGGAAATTTTTTAAGTTCCGGACACAAAAATTTTTCAACTAATTGTAAGCTTTAGCAAAAAAAATTTAATTTTTACACCATTTTTTGGTAATTTGCGTTAAGTAAAATACCACAATTTTTATGTGTTTCTACTACATAATTAAACAAAAATTAAACAAAAATTGTTATTTTTGACAATTTTTTTCCTGAAAATATAAGAAATTTTTTGTGTAGCCTCCTTCGCAGTTCTCATATGTTCTACTTAAGAAAAACGAAATGTCGGAAAAAATAAAAAAGTGCAGTGTTATACATTAAAAAGTTTGTTAAAAGTGTTCAAGTGAAAAAAATATCATTTCAGGTTGTTGAAGTGCTACTCCAGCTGCCGAAGAAGGAAAAATAAGATGCACCAATGGAAAAAAACCTTTAAATTTACAAATCAAATATGTAAATAAACCAAATTTTTTGTAAATTTACAAAACAAATATGAAAATTTAAAAGACAAAATTGTATTCTTACGAAAAAAGTTGTAATTTTACAAAAATGAAGTAGAAAATACAAAAACAATATTGTAAATTTAAAAATTGTTTGGTTAAACTACTGTTTTTACTGCAAAAAAATAAGAAAAAATGGTATATATACAATAAAAAACAGTAGTTTAACCAAACAATTAGTAAATTTACAATTTTGATTTTCTACTTTTTGTAAATTTACAACTTTTTTTGTAAGTTTACAATTTCTTTTGGAAATTTTATTTTTTTTTTTTTGCAAATTTACAATTTTTATTGTAAATATACGTATTTTTTAATATTTTTTCTGGTAAAACCAGTAGTTTAACCAAATAATTTGTTAATCTACAATTTATTTTTTTCATTTTCTATTTTTTCTTTGTAAAATAACAACCTTTTTCTGTAAGTTTACAATTTTGGTTTGTAAATTTACAAAATTTTTTGTAAACTTACAAAAAAAATGTTCACCTCAAAGTTAATATTTTACAAAAAAAATTGTAAATTTACATTTTCTTTTGTTAAATCAATTTACAAATTATCCCCGTAACATTACGGGGATTCTTGCTAGTACATATTTTACAAAACCTGCCCCGTAAAATCACGGGGATATTATGTCATTTTACAAACTTTTTTTTTTGAGTGTACGATTATCTCAAGGCGGGCTCTTTTAGATAATAGAATAGATAAATTGTTTTGTTTTCTTTTCATTTTCCTTTTAAATGCATTCGTTTTTTTTTCTTTATTTCCTTCTGAAATGTATTTAGGGTTTCACTTTTTTCTTCGATTTCCTTTTGAAAGGTATTTGGGGTTTCTCTTTTCTTCAATTTCTTTTTGTAAGTATTCTTGGTTCTAGCCCGAGATAATCGGAGTTCACGGCTAAAAAAAATTAACAAAAGAAGTGCGGTTTCATCCGTAATTTCTCTTATTCTTCTTTACTCTGTGATTCAGTTCAAGGAAAAGATCGAGACAAATTCTAAAACATGTGCTGTTATGAAAATTTTTTGTAAAAAAAAATTGACAACAAATTTTGGGCCCCTACCGAAATAAAATCCTGGATACGCCCCTGATCCAACCTAATATTCGGTTCGGCTAAAAAGCCGAGGCGAATATTCTGCCACATTTTTGGCCGAATAAAGAATAATTATAAGATATTGTAGTCACGTGTTGAAAAATGCACCAAACTCGTTTATGAAAAATTTCAAGCAAATCAGGTAACATAAAAAAAAATGGTCGCCATGTTGGATCCGTCATTTTAAATTTGGGAAATTCTACTTCAGATTCTAATTTAGCAACCCAAAATGCGTAAAAAGTTTTAAGTCAATTATTTTTAAAAAGTATCGCCATGTTGGATCCGCCATTTTGAACTTCGAAAATCTAACTTCAGATTCTTCTTTAGCGACCCAAAAAACCAGTGCATACAATATTTCAAGCAAATCGGTTTATTTTTAAAAATATTGGTCGCCATGTTTGGTCCGCCATGTTTGGTCCGCCATTTTGAATTTTAAAAATCCAACTGCAAGTTCTTTTTAAGCGAACACAAGAACCCATATATAAAGAGTTTTAAGCGAATCTGTAATGTTTTTAACAAATTGGGCGCCACATTGGATCAGCCAATAGAAATTTAAAAGGCGTCACTCGGCATTCAAAAGTAAATATTTTTAAGTAATTTCAACATTTTTTAAAAAATTTTAAACTCATACCAATTTTGGCTCGGTTAATGCAGAAACCCTCATATAAAAATTTAATATACATTTTTCCAATACTAAAAGAATTGTTGGTTTTGAGGTATTGGTCCACAAAAACCTAAAATGCCTATGTGTTGAGAAGGCGATACAACTTTTTCTGATGACAGATTTATGTTTAGGAGGCAAAAATACTTTAGAAAATGTATTCTAGAAGTCTGCACAAAAACCGTGTAACATTTTTATCTTTTAATATTTATGTATTCGTTTAATAAATATCGTTCATCATTTTTTTTTTCCATACACACATACGTATGTATGTGTATTCAATTTGTATTGTTTTCAAATTGTAATATATTCAGTTTTAAAGTTTTCTAAACAAGCATGTTAAATATTTTCAAATTTACCAAATTGCAATTTTCGGAATTTGAAATTTACAATTTTAGCACTTTAAATGTTTTGAAATTTGCTAAAATTGCAATTTTAAAATTTTTAAATTTGCTGTGGCCAGTTTTTTTTTTAATTTTAAAATTTTTAAATTTGCTGTCACCAGTTTTTTTTTCATTTTCAAATTTTTAAATTTGCTAAAATATTTTCTTCAGAAATTTTAAAATTTGAATATATTCATTTTGAAAATATGTTCAAGTTTGAATTTATAAATTAGCAATTTAACAAAATTGCTTTAGCATTCTAATTTTTAAATTAGCAATAAAGAAAAATATTGAAAGCGTGAAATATTTGTAGTATTATATTGTTTAAAAAATTTTTTGTGTATGCTAATTGTAAACCTAAATATTATTTACAATAAAAAGTGGTAAATTTACAATTTTTGTTGTATATATATATCCCCCTTTTCATATTTTTTTGCCGTAAAAACAGTAGTTTAACCAAAAAATTTGTAAATTTACAATATTTTTTTTGTATTTTCTACTTCATTTTTGTAAAATTACAACTTTTTTCGTAATTATACAATTTTGTTTTACATATTTGTTTTGTAAATTTAAAGGTTTTTTTCCATTGGTGCATCTTATTTTTCCTTCTTTGTCAGCTGGAGTAGCACTTCAACAACCTGAAATGATTTTTTTTTTCACTTGAACACTTTAAACAAACTTTTTAATGTATAACACTGCACTTTTTTATTTTGTTCGACATTTCGTTTTTCTTAAGTAGAACATATGAGAATTGCGAAGGAGGCTACACAAGAATTTTTTTATATTTTCAGGAAAAATTAGTCAAAAAATATATATTTTTTTTAATTTTTAATTATTTTCACAAGTATTTTTAAAAAATCGGAAAAAAAAATTTTGGATATTGTAGATTGGATGTTTAAGTACCTGTTAAAATAACAAAAACTTAATTTTTCATAATTGGCAGCTTTTTATTGACATTTTAGGTGCCAAATTAAAAAAACAATTAAAAAAAAAATATGGTAAAATTACCAAAAAAAATGTTAAAAAGACAAAAAAAAATAAACTAGAATAATTATATAGAAGAAACACATAAAAATTGTGGTATTTTACTTAACGCAAATTACCAAAAAAATTATGTAATAATTCAATTTTTTTGCTAAAGCTTACAATTAGTTGAAAAATTTCCAAAATTTTTTTCATGAAATTTTTTATTAATAAAAAATGATTTTTAACTAAATTTCTTACTCCAAAACGCAAAAAAATTCTTAACTTAGAAAATTTTTCGTGTCCTATTGTTGAATAATTAATTTTGTTTTGTAGAACAACATTAATTCTAGTAATAAGTTTTGTAAAATTACATTGGAATTTTGTACTTTTTAATGCATACATTTCAAACTGAAAACCTTGTAAACGATCTTAAAAAAAATGCTTGTAATGAAACATTTTTTTGGTAAAAAGACTGAATAGCATCAAGTAAAATTTTGTTGTACAATTACAGTTTTATTGTGTAAAAAAACTAAACACCTTGTAATATTTTTTTAATTTGTAAAATAATTCACTTTTTTGTAAATTTACTTAAAAAATTTGTAAAATAAATTTACCAACATATAATAGTAAAATTACAAAGCAAACTGTGGTTTTCGTTTTGTTAAATATACGACAATTTTTGTAAAAAGACAAAAATATTGGTAAAATAGAATTACAAGACCTTTTATTTGTAATTTTACAAACATTTTTTTTTGAGTGCAGATGCTGAGATCTTTTTCCTATAGAAAAAGTCTCAGATTCTGAGATCTTTTTCCGAAAGTGTTTTTTGTAAACACAATCATAAAAAGTCTCAAAATTTAAAATTATTTGTCAATTTTGAGACGATGTGGGTAGCCGGTCTTTTTTTTTTGAAATTTTCAAACAAAATTTTAAATTTTTTATGATTGTTTACAACAACCACATGGAAAAAATTGAGTTATGATTGAGTTATGACTTTTTTTGTGAATAGGCCCCTTAGATTCTGAGATTTTTTTTTTTTCTATAGAAAAAGTCTCAGATTTTTTCTTTGGAAAAAGTCTTAGATTCCGAGAAATTTTTGTTATAGAAAAAGTATCAGATTCTGAGACATTTTTAATATAAAAAAGTTTAATTGTAAGTAATTGTAAGACAATTTTCTTCATAATAAGAATTTCCAGATGTACAGATATTTTTTCCGAATTTTTTTTTAGATTTAGTCACATTTTTTCCTTTAAAATTTTCAGATTTTCCCACAAAAATTTTTAGATTTTTTTCTATTAAAAATTTTTAGATTTCAAGATTTATTTCCTTTGGAAAATTTTCTAGAAAATTTCCTGCTTTCTTTTCCCCCCTTTTTTCTATTTGAAATTTGGTCTGTGGAAATTCCCCCCCTCCCCCTTGTACCCTAGCATGTTTGTGGACCAGAGCCTCCGCTACCAATGCTCCCCATTTGTTTCGGTATTGGGTAATTAAACTCTATCACCCAATATTTTCAAGTCTTCTAAAACATCATCAAACCATCTTTTCTCAGGATGACCTCGATCCCTTGGTGTTCGTTCAAAAGCTTGCTTTATCGTCATTAGAGTTGTTACCCGATTAGGTATAATTCGGATAATCGATCAAAAAAAATTAATTTCTTGTTAATTTAAAAATGTAATATGCTCAAAACCAAACATTTTATAGCATGCTTGTGGCCCTATGTTCCTCTTAGGAATTCTCAAGGATTATACAGGGTGGTCCAATAACAAGTATCTTTTTAAAACATGCAATGAAATGAACAATACTCAATAGTTTTGGAATCTTATGGCTTTATTTGAAAGAGCAAATATTCCCATTATTTATGGCAAACGACTTCATTCATGCGGCTGCCTGGGTTAGCTCCGCAGTAGCTCATTCTCGGCACCCATTATTCTATTATTTCTAGTTCTATCTCACGAATGGCTTGAACGATATTCGTCGAAAGGGCCTAGAACATCTGGATTTCCCATGTTGCATGAATCTTTAACGAGACCCCTCAAAAAAGTGTCTAAAGGTTTTAATCGGCAGCTCTGAAGTAATCAATTGTCACCGCGAATATGGCTAAAAGCACGATTTCCGAACTAAGTGCGCAAAATATCGATTGTTTGATGGACTGTGGGACATATTGCGACATTCTTCTGAAAATAAATGTCATCCAAGTTGATATATTCTATTACGCCCAACAAAAAGTCGGTAATCAAGGCTCTGTAGCGCTCATCTTTGACGAAAATGGGGGTTTCAGCTGTATTTTTGAAAATATTGTGTAATGATGCTGATACTCAAATCTGTTGCTTCCTATAGATGAATTGGATTCTTTACAATACCGTGCGAGTTTTACGATCCCAAGATGTAGCAATTTGTTTGTTAACATACACTCAAAAAAATACGTTAGTAGATTTACTAATTTTTTTTTGCTAATGCTAGTTAGCTAACTTTTAGCAAATTTTTAGTTGAGATTAGCATGTTAGCAAAAAATTCTTGTAAACTTCATTTAGCACATTAGCAATTTTAAACAAACGTTGAACTAATTTCTTTTGCTAAGCTTTGAAATTGAATTGACAACATTTTTACAAGATTTTTTGCTAACATTAGCAAAAATAAATGGTAATTTTTTTTTTATTTTCAGAAAACTTAAAATGGCTCTATCTCGGAAACTAAGCCAGATAGAGCAAAATGGAGGGCATTTTTGGTTCTTAGAATCTCCATACTTTCGCGGGTCCTCTTCACATGTGTGGACCCTAATGGGCCCTAACTTTGGATCCAAAAAAGTTAGCATTCCCGAAAATTTTAAAATGCTCATATATCGGTAAATATTGCCGACACAACAAAAAGTCCAAAAGCATTTTTGTAGCCCTCAATACGTAAAACAAGACCGCAAAATAGTCAAAAGCTCTCCGAGTAATATTTTTGAAGTTATCGAGTTTTTTAATTCTCAAGACCCCAGTGGTCCCCTATAATCACGTATCTCAAAAACTAAGCAAGGTAGAGCGAAACGGACACAAATTTTGGATCAAAAACTATGACGATTTTAAGGAACCCAACTAGGTCTAGGCCCATCCGGGTCTGGACCTATCGGGTCCGAACCCAATGGTGTCCTCAAATGTGTCAAAAAAAAAATTTTTTTTGTTAACTAATTATTGGCAAAACATTTTTGCTAACTTTAGCAAAAAAATTGTGGGTTCAAAATCAGCAAATTTTCTTGTAGGTTTACAAGCTTTTTTTGCTAACATTACAGTTTTTTTTTTGAGTGTAACCTCATTTGAGTGCCTTATTTCGGTTAAAAACTTTTTTTGAAAAACGTGCAGTTTGGCAGCGCAGTACTGCGCTACAACGCGATACAGCGACGCAAGCCGAGGACGCATCAATGAAGTCGTTTGCCATAAAAAACGGGAATGTTTGCTCTTTCAAATAAAGCTATAACATTCCAAAAAAAGTTGAGTATTGATCATTTTATTGCATTTTTAAAAAGATAATTTTTATTGGACCACCCCTTATATAGCATGCTTAAAGCTTTCATTTTAAAATTTCGCCGGATATTTTGAAAAAAAAAAATGTTTTGTATGGGAGCCCCCTTAGGAAATCGAGAAAGAAGGTAGGTATGGTAGGTAAATATTAAAAAAAAACATGTATATATGTGAATTATATTAAGGGTTGAAGATTGACGGTAGGTACTACTTTGGAAAATGATAGGATTAAACAAATATTGTGGATCGGTCTTACATTTGACTCCTCTATGGGCAAAACTGCGAGTGTTATGAAAATTACACTTTGTATGGGAGCCTCTTTTGATATGGAGATAAGAAGTTGGTTTGTTCAGAAGAAATTGTTTTAGTGTAAAAATTAATGGGGCCAGTCTGACACTACACCCCCCCCCCCAATAGCAGCCACTCCAAGGAAATTTTGTGCTTTTGTAACCGTTTACCTTTGCTTGGTTGACAAGCCATCGGAGTCGCTTAAAAAGGGGTGCAGTGTATGAAAGGTAAATTTTGTATGGGAGCTCCCTTATGGGGTAATAAAAGGGGGTCGGCCTTACATTTTCTTCTTCCAGAAGGTACCGTTAAATCAGTAGGAGATTATTTAAGAAAAAAAGTTTATTAAAAATAAAAATAAAATTATGGGGACCGCCTTTAGGGTTGAAGATAGGGGAAAGGTATTTTATTTCATACATTTGACTACTCCAGGAACATCCTTGTTGCAGAAAAACTGAGAGTATTTCCGTACTCTATGGACTCCAACCAACGAATTTTTATATGAGAACCCCTGCATTTTTTTTTGGTGTAGCACAGAGTATTTATTTCAAAAGTATCTTCTTCATATTTCAAATCATTCTTTACCACAAAAACAAAATAAAAAGTTTGAATGGCATGTCACTCCCAAAACAACATCTTGTCTGATAAATATTATGTATTGTTCGACATACTTTAAATTCAAAAATAAATCATGTTTTACTTACATAGTTTGTTTTATTTCTGTTCTTTTTAAAAAAGAAAATCAAACTTTTTATAAAATTCTTAAACTCTTTTATCAAACAAAAAAAGAAATAAAAAACACTAACAATAAGAAAGAAAGTAATTCATTCATTCAATAATAAACAGACAATAACGAAATTTAATGTCCACTTTAAAGATTTTAGAACTAAAGATTTAAATTTTTTTTTTTATTTCAGAGTTCGATTTAGTTAATTTACTGCTAAATAGCCAGTGTTTACCGGGTAAACTTAATCTCATAATTATAAGCAATTTTAATTTAATCAAACAGATATTCATTCTGAGTTTGAATACAACCGTCTGAAAATATGAATATTTGAAATATCTCCCACCAGTCGGGTCATTTGCACATAAAACTGTTGTGACTAAACATACACTCTAGGCAATCAACTTGTAATACTGTTGTTTTCCCCCGACCTACGCACACAGGGTCATAATGTTGTTGGATCAGTATGAAAATGTTGTTCTTAAGGTTTTCGGGGTCGCTGATTTCAAAATTTAGCTAAAAACTAATAAATCAAAATGGCGCATGCAATGTGGCGGACAGTTTTTTTGAGGTTGTCCGATTTGACTCAAATTTTGTTTTAAGGGGGTCTTGGAGGTACTGAATCAAAATTGTTACCCCAAATTTTGAAAAAAAATGTGAACTAAATATGCCTCTTAAAGTTTAAAGAATGATCCAATTCCTGTCAAACGTTTTTATCGTTGTAGGTCCGCCTGAGTTTCTGAGGATTTCGGGGTCGCTAATTTCATAATTTAACTAAAAACTAAAAAAATCAAAATGGCGGATCTAATATGTCATAAAATTTTTTTTTTTAAGTGTCGGATTTAATTTAAATTTTGTTTAAGGGGGTCTTAAAGTTACTTAATCAGAATTGTTACTCTGAATTTTGAAAAACAAAATGGCGGCTTAAATATGCTTCTTTAAATTTGTTAGAAGTTATTCAAAAAAAGTTATATTCTTTTTCCTTGTTGAAACTAGCTGAAAATATAGCTCTAGTGAATTTCCGGGTCTACTTTCTGAAAATGGAACAGATAAATTAAAAAAAAATCAATATGGCGGATACATTATAGCGCTAGAGGTCGCTTACATAAATCTAACTTAAAATTAGTTTCTGGAGTATTAAGAGTTTCTAAGGTATAGTCTATGCACAGAACTTTTAGAAAACGAAATATTCTTTATTGTCGATATAGATGGATGATAATGGCAGCATGGGGGATTTTTAAGTTGCGATACCAATCCTAATTTAATAAATACAACTTAACATGTTTTATTGAGATATACATATTTTTTATTTTATATATAAATGTAAAAATGGTGTAACAGACTTTATTTAATTTCAGAAAAGCTTTTGGAAATGGTGTTGGCAAATTATTCACCTAATTCTTTTTAACAGATGTATAAATTTTTCATATAATTTTGGAAATTGGAACATGTGGTTCCGTTCTTAGACCTGTCGAAGGAAAAGATAAGTTCAGGAAACCTGCTTCTATGTATACCCAACAAATTAGTATTTTTGGAGAATTTATATAAAAGGACTTTTGGCCGGAAATCGATCTGTTGGCCCTGTGTGCTACATTAGTAAATATTTTTTGTGTAGTGTACTTAAAGCTTAAAAAATGTTGTACATTTAGCTAATGAGGATATTTTTTGATATTTTAAAAACGATTGTTAAAGACAATTTTTATAAAAATGTAAAGATACAAGGTCAGATTTTGGCCAATCTTTCATGAAATGGAAGATATATTGAATTTATAAATTTTTGTTACACCTATTTGGTCACAGATCTGATCAAATACCGAAATGAGAACCAAATTAAGATCTGATCAGATATAATTATCAGCATTTCAGATTGTATTTAATTAGTCTTTACACGTGGCAATAAATATCTGTCTGTTTAAATTTCGAACTTTAAAGCATATCGTCGAACTATATTCAATAAATGCCAACTCGAAAAAGCTTACTGTTCAGGAGAGCTAAAAAACTAGTTATTTCGCATATTATTGTAAAAATAAACAATTTAGCTTCCATAAATAAGATGGTTTAAATATTCTAAATAATTTTTACCTATGTCAAAAATTTCATATTTTACACTTGTTTGCGTATTTTTCAGAGTTGGCATTTATTACTATGACAAAAAAAAAATATTTTTTTAGAGTTGGCATATTTTGTCGGAAAATAAAAATAAATTTTTTTTTTGAAAAATTTTTATAATTTTTTTTTTTTTGGTTTTTGTTATCCTTAGTACGGTAATTGCAAAAACTGAAAAAAATTAAAAATCTTTGCATATTTTTAAAAGTTACTAGCTCTGTAACTCACGCTGTATTGTATAAGGGTCACTCCAAACTAGCTATTTTGAAAATATCAATGGCTTTATTTGCCCCACGCATAATGTTTCAATCTGTTAAATAGTTTGAAAGTTACATAAATATAAGCAATTTTTTTTGCAAACACTATTTACCGATATTTTCAAAATGGCAATATCTCGAGAACCAGTCATTAGATATCAAAATCTTTACAAGATTCGTGATCAGCATGGCAAATGCAATAAGAAATGTGACATAATTTTTTTTAAAAAATTTTTTGAAGAATTTTTGGAAATTTATTGGGAGTTTGCATTTATTTTCACCAAAAAATATGTACTTTGAGTTAGCAGAATAACAAAAATGGATGTAAAACGACAGATAGGTATTACATGGGGGAGCTGTTTGCCATCGGAAACTCGTTTCGGTCAAATTTGAGCATATTTTGAATATAGGTTCACGATATGCTTAATTGCACACTCAAAATAATAACTCTGTTAAATTACAGAGATACTTTGCTGGGCCAGCAGAAAATACCATAGATTTCCAACCAGTAAGATTTTTTTGTTATTTTACGAAGAAAACTCTGTAAAATGATTTCGATAAAAAAAAAATGTAAATTTACAGAATTATCTGAAATTTTTTAAAAAGCGACCAGAATTTTATCAAAAAAAAACCTATTTATTTATTTTATTCGACCTTTTTATTTATACAGGGTGATTCAGTCACGACCCGACGAATTTTACCAGCGTATTCCTTGGCTCATTTCATGAAAATATGTCCATTACGACCATACCCGAAAATGCAAGTGTGCAAAATGGCAGCGTTTTGAAAATTTTCGGATTGGTGGTCGGAGGTTAGTAGGGTAGGTTAGGTTAGGTTAGGGTGGCGGTGCCAGATGGGCACTCCGCATAGACCAATTGGTCCATAGCGATACCACAAAACTTTTTCCGCTTATCGATATAAACTAAATACATTGACCTTCATTGCGAATTGTTTCAAGCTCTTCAGGTCTATCCTCGAAATTTCCTCCAAAGTCTCGAACTGTGAACTTCCCATAATTGATAGTCGAGTTCGTGCCAAAGCCGGGCAGTGACACAGGATGTGTTCAATGGTCTCTTTGACGTCTGGTGTCTCGCACCTTTTACAGCTTGCGTCCGTAATAAGATTCATGTTCTTGACATGTTTCCCGACAAGACAGTGTCCCGTTATTAAACCTGTCAACATACGACATTCTATTCTCGTAAGTGTAAGTAAGAATTTAGTTCTTCCTAAATCATAGCGTGGCCATAAAATTCTGCTTATACGACTTGTCCCAAGTTCCTTCCATCTTCGATTTGCTTTGGCGACAGTAAGGGTATTTCGTTTTAGTTTGAAATGCTGGAGTGGCGGTGAAAGCATTATGGTGGTACCTATGCCATCTGCTCCAAGTTTCGCGAGTTTTAGTAGGGTAAAATTGATAACTTCTAACAAAAAAATTAAAAACAAGTGAGAGTGTTAAATTCGGCTGTGCCGAATCTTTTATACCCTCCAAAATGTAAAAAAAAAAATTGACAGGGGCGTTTCTTTTTTTTGGGGGGGGGGGGGAGGGGAGCCGAAGTTGATAGGGTCAGTGGGGGCACGTTGAGAGCACCTTCCTATCGCGATAAATATACCAAATGTTTCATTTATTTAACAAAAATACAAAAAAACATGTAAAAACGAGTATTTTTTTAGAGGTTGGTTTAGTTCTTCAAGGGGGAACTTTTTTCCCCCTTGTCCGATTTGGCCAATTTCCGAACTTAACCTGCCTAGGAACATAAGACATATTTGTGCCCAACTTGAGGTTCCAAGCTCTTTTATTTTGGACTGCATCGTGTTAACTACAGACGGACGGACGGACGGACGGACGGACATCGCTAAAATGTCTTAGAATCGATCACTGATCAATAATATATATACTTTATGGGGTCCCCGACCGATATTTCGATGCGTTACACACGGAATGACAAAGTGAGTATACCCCCATACTGTAGTTGGAGGGTATAAAAAAAGTGAAATTGTCGAGATACAGAGCTTATAAAAATAAAATTTGAAAAAAAACATAAGAATTTGCAAATGACCTCAATTTGCTCAGCCAGATGTCAGGTAACTTATGTTTTTTTTTCACTTGAAAGATAGCCCTACCTCTTACCCTTCCAAAATGCCCTAGAAGAAGCCCATAGGTCTTACCGTTCCAAAGTTATGACCATTTGGTGGCCAAAAATTTTTATAAAATAAGATCTTAAACTTGATAATTTACAAAAACAAATGAATATGTGCTGTTATTTCGCCTCCAAACCAAAAAAAAAAAAAAATTTTGCATTTCAGTCAATTGGTCATAACTTTAGAAAAGAATGCCCTCTGGGCTTCATTTAGGGCATTTTGAAAGGTAAGAGGTAGGGCTATCTTTCAAGGGGGGAAAAACATAAGTTACCTGCCATCTGGCTGAGCATATTGAGGTTATGTACAAATTCTTATGTCTTTTTTTTCAAATTTTATTTTAAAAAGCTCTGTATCTCGACTTTTTTTTAATTTTTTTGTTTTTGATTCTAAAAGAAAGGTCTCCCAAAAAACTTTCCAACAAGCCCAAAAACAAAAAAAAATCGGGCCCTTGGTTCAGAAGTTATCAATTTTATCCTTCTACCCTCCGAACACCAATCCGAAAATTTTCAAACCGCTGCCATTTCGCACACTTGCATTTTTGGGGATGGTATGTAATTAGGGTTGCCAGACGGCCTGGAATGGCCTGGATTTTCCAGTTATTTGAGGTCTGGTCCAGTTTTGTAACGGGCATGTACGGGGTGTTTCGTTTTTAAATGAAAACAAACTCGCTTGTATTTAAAGATCCCACACGGAAATCAAACTCACAACTAAAACGACTGATCATACTACAGCCACTCAATCTCAGCAGCAAACAAAATAAATTGTGACTTTGACACCATAGGGTTTAGGTTTGTGTGATCATAGGTCGGCGGGACCCGTCTCTGCCGCTAGCTTCAGTGGGTGGGGAGGTTCTTGACCTAGACAACACAAACGACACCATTACCATTTTTATTAAAGAGTCCCTAAAATGTGGTTGCTTACAAAAATGAAATTGGACTTGTAATCTAAACTATTGATCCCCATTTGAAGAAAAAGAAAAATTTATGAACTGATTTTTGAAAGTTAATAGGGCTATTCGATGTGGAAACTTTATGGATAAAAGATGTACTTATCCTGGGGTTCACAACCCTCCCTAACCTATGTCCTTATTAGACCCTGAAATATTTACAAAAAGGACCCGACATCGGCATATATTCTCTCAACCTTTAGGAAAGTCTGATTTCGAAATTAAGCAGACATATTTAAATGTTTAATTTTAAAATAGAATTCATTTATTGAACATTCTAAAAATGTATATTAAATCACTAATCACTAATAAATTTGTTCATATAAATTTTATACTAAAAAATGAACATGACAAAATTTAAAAAAAATATTTTAAAAGGTATATTTTAAATTTTATATTTGAATATTTTCTAAAATTTCTCCTAACATTTGTAAAGGAATTTCATTTAAAACTTGCACAGGATTTATTTTTTTAAATTCACTAATAATTCGATTCGATAGCAAATAATTAACCCGATATTAACACAAAAAAATTATATATGTATCAAACGCGATCATAAACCGATTGTAAAATGATTAGGCTGGTAGCGTACAAATAAATAAATATAATTGTTGATTGTTTACGTTTTGTATTTTTTAGAACAGCATATTGCTTTCTTTGTTTCACTTTATGATTTTAATTAGTGGAGAGTTTTGTTTTCACGAAAAAGCTTTTGCTTATTAAAATTTACACCGATTTACTCCGATAAAATGTTCGTAAAAATCAATATAATGCATTTGATAAAAAAATATAAAAATATAGAGATCAATCAAACTGATTTTTGTGTATTTTATACATTAAAATTTAGCAAATTGTATTTTTTTTATTTAATATAAAAAATTATTTTGACATTTTTTATTTTGAACAAAAAATGTTGAACCGAAATGCAACATTGCAATTTTTACGGGGGGAAATAAATAATTATGTTCAAAATGGATCTTTGGAGAAAATCCCACAGAATTTTCAAATAGAAAATTTATTAAATTTACAATAACAACGTTATATGGTGCAATTAAACATGGCGGCAAAAATCAATTTGATTGGTGATCAGGGTATAAATTTTTAAAAATGAAGAAAGAAAATACTGTTAGAATTGATAGAACTATTTTTCTGGATTTTAATGCATATAAATAATTACTTTTCAACAAATGAATTTATTTAAGTTCTGCTTTTTAAATTCTTAAGCAGGAAAAGCTTTTATTGGTTTTTTTTCGTAATATTTTTTTTTTGTTTTTTCTTTCATGCAGTATGTTCTTTCTTAAAAAAATAATAAAGAGCACTTACCAAGCAGAGCGACGAAAGGCCTTCCATGTAGCTGCCAGGTTGTCGATAATGCAGTTGTTTTCTTATAGTTGTTGGTAGATTTTAGATTTATCCATGATCATTCTCTCTTTTGCATATACATTTGGTTGATAATTTTTATATGTATGTACAACTGTCTTTTTATATTTCTTTTATCACCAAATGCATTTTTAACAACAATTATTTTTTTATATTTTTAGCACAGTGGTATGATTTCACAAAATTTAAACAAAAATTTATAACGGATTTTTTTTCTTTTACTTTAATTATTCATGTTTTACCAAACTTTTAAACAATATAATTTAAATCCACTGTGTACACTTTCCACATATTAAAATCACTTTTTAGACACTTTTTATAACCAATCAACACGTACTTTTCCTATATTTAAATTTTCTACGATTTTATATTTTTTCTAAAAATTTAATTATGTTTTAAAAACTTCTAAAACTTTTTACCTATTTTTTCTATTCACTATTTTAACACGATAACGACCGGAATTTAATTGTGCAATATTAGATTTTAAGTAATTCAATTTTACATTATTTTAAGATTACTCTCGATATTTTAATTTTATTTTAATTCACTTTTTTCCCGAACACTGTGCAAATTTTAATCACAATATGTTTTTTTCTCACTTATTTCAATTATTCATGCAATTTCTATTATTTCCTCAAAAATTAAATTTAAATTTTTACCTTAAAACTTGAATTTAACACAGCACTTCATCTCAAAATATTATTGAACAATTATTATTGAATTTTTTTCCTATTTTTTTAATTTTAACTAAGAATTTTAATTTTAAATAAATTTTGATTTAAAATAACTGTTTTAAAGAATTATTTTGGTGACTTGTTGTTTTTAAAGAAAAATTAAATATGATTTTGTCATCAAATTTAACAAGTAGATATGTAGAATTTTTTCCCTTTCTTCTTTGTGTGAGCTTTCGATTTTACATCACTCTGAGCACATCAAAACCAATTACCAACAAATAAATGCAATTGAGATCTAATAAAAAAATATCAAAACTGGTTTTATACATGACAAATTGATGATTAAAGCATTTAAGTACCTCTTTTGTTTTTAACAAATTTTGATAGACAACCAAAATGCAATTTGAGTAAAGATCCATGCAAATACAAAAATTAACCCTAAACCTTCTCTAATTTTTGTACAGATTGTGTTTTTACGGTTATTGTACTAGGTTTGATTTATCTACCTAAATCAGCGGGATAAAATTTCGGATGGCCGTCAAATAATTGTTCCGGATGAAATTAAATTTGTTCCAATTTTCCTGTCAGTTGCCTCCGATGAGTTTTAATGGCTTTTAAAACAAGTGGCCACATTTAACCCAGACGATCGGGCAAGGATTTTTAAGTCAACAAATATGTTGTTTTGTTTATTTATTATTTAAATGTGAGTCAAATTAAAAATAAAAAACCATTAATTTTCATTTGATGAAAATCTAAAAAAATTAATTAGAAAATTTTCGTCAACACTTAAAGAAAAATTGTACTTTTTCATAAGAAAATTATATTACCTTTTTGCTTGTAATAAAACAAAAATCCAAAGATTTGTTACGCACTTAACACTTTTTTAAAAATGTACTTGAAGATGGGTTTTACCAAAAGTTGTTGACTTGACCACTGATTTTGATGGAAAAAAACAGCATCTCAAATCTGGGTCCCTACCTAGCCTTTGTGAGATTTTTGCATAGCAACAATAAAACTAAATTCACGCGGGAATTTGCATAGCAACAGCATCTTTCTATTTTAACCAATAGGAAAACGCCACGAATTGTTGCGTAGCAACAGAACGAAGTCTATTTATAATCGTATTTTTGCATAGCAACAAATCTACAAATGGAAAGTTAAATTTTTTTAACTTGGTATCACTTGAAGAGGGTGATGCCTTTAAAAATAACCAACCAATTACAAATGACTGTTATCATTTGAAAATATTTAAAATATCTATTAAATATCAAATGATTTATAAAAAAATAAAAAGTAGTTTTAAACCAAAACTAATTGTCATAAACAAACTGCCTAAATGTTTCCACAAATAGAAAATTTTTGAAACCAATTATTTTAACAAAAAAAAAAAAACATCATTGATATTCGAGTTTACTAATCATATAAAAAAAAATTAGTTTGTACTAAAAATTGAAACTGAATTTGGCCGTTACAAAACCGGATAATTTGAATGGTTTCCTGAACAAATTAGCCGGAAAACCAATTATGGTTTTATGTCTTTGCCATGATAAGTGCCTGTGTTTTTTCCCTCTATATCCTCGAGAACGTAATAACAATTTCCCAACTTTTGCTTCACTCTTGCTTTAACAAATAACGGACTTAACTTCGCATTAAATTTCTGTTCGGCGTTACTTTGCACAAAACTTCGCCGGAAAACTTCTTGTCCTAAAGAGTAACTAATAGGCCTGGCTCTTAAGTTATACTGACGTACATTTGTATCATAAGCCTTTTTCATATTTTCAGTAATTTGACTTCTAAGAATTGACAATTTATCATCCCGTTTAATATTAATATCTGCTTCACCTAAACATCCAATTGATTTTAAAAGTCTAAAGGAGGTACCATGTGTTACCATATCAAAACCATACAACGCATGATAAGGTGATAAGCCGATAGAACCGTGAATAGCGTTTCGAAGTGCACAGCTTATGGCCGAAATGTTTTCATCCCAATCTCTATGATCCTTTTTTAAATATGCCCTTATGGCCGCGATGATGGATCTATTCACCCTTTCAGAAGCATTGCTCTGAGGGGAATACAAAGCAGTATAGGTATGGTTTACCCCATATTTCGTTAAGAATGCGTTGAATTCATTTGCCTTAAACTGACTTCCGTTGTCACTTATTACCGTTTCCGGTACTCCGTACTGGTGAAAAATTTGTTTTTCAAGAAATTCTGTTATTTTAGCTGATGTGAATTTTTTCAAAGGACACAACCAATGATATTTGGAAAAGTGATCCAACACAATCAACAACCCAATAAATCCCTGTTTACTTCTGGGATACGGTCCCAGAAGATCAACATAAAACCGCTGAAAAGGTCTATTAGATGTTGCCATTTTTCCCATTTCCGGTGTTAGCTTTTGGTTCGTAGCCTTAGTCATTTTACAAACTTCACAATTTCGTATATAGTCCTTCACTTCAGTCGCTAGTCGGGGCCAGTAACAATGCCTACGAATAAGTTCTAACGTTTTGCCTACTCCACCATGAGAAGCTAACACTGAATCATGAAAACGTTTTATAATTTCGGGCCTTAACTGCTCTGGGATCCACAACTTCCACGAATTGCTGTCTTCAATTTCATCACCTGTAGCAAACGTAGTACGAATATAAATATATCTGTCGATGACTTTTATATCAGGGTAGCAATCTTCGTTTTTCAAAAATTTGTCCCTTAACTCAACATAAGCTGGATCTAAAAAATGTGTGGAATCTAAATCAATTTCTGGACCTAACAACTCTAGAGAAGCTAACTCCCCCTCATGCATCCTACTTAGCGCGTCTGGCACAATATTGTCCTTGCCCTTTCTATGACTTATAGAAAATTTATAGGATTGTAACTTTAAAATCCATCTTGCTAGTCTTCCTTTCAAATTCGGTTGTCTCATGAGCCACACTAAACTGCTGTGATCTGTTACAACTTCAAATTCCTGAAGTTCTATGTAACACCTAAACCTCTCAATAGCTTCAATGGCCGCCAAACACTCTTTTTCTGTCACCGAATAGTTTCTTTGGGCAGAATTCAATTTCTTGGACATGAAAGCTATTGGATTTTCTTCCCCATCATCACCAAGTTGCACTAACACTGCGCCGATACCGAAATTACTTGCATCGCAATGAACAAAAAATTTTTTCGAAAAGTCTGGATTTTTCAATACCGGTGCTGAGGTTAATAATTTTTTAATTTTCCTAAAGGCTTCGTCTGCAGCTTCGGTCCATTCAAATTTTTTCTTCTTAGACAAAACTTCCGTGATAGGATGTGTGACATCAGCAAAGTTTGAGATGAATCTCCGGTACCAGCCTGTTAATCCGAGAAAAC
Source organism: Pegoplata infirma (assembly GCA_963921195.1). Classification (NCBI taxonomy): domain Eukaryota; kingdom Metazoa; phylum Arthropoda; class Insecta; order Diptera; family Anthomyiidae; genus Pegoplata; species Pegoplata infirma. The sequence continues at coordinate 111,729,432 of OY992536.1, read as the reverse complement.
CTCGAACCTGTTTTAAAGATTTCGGTGCTGGCCAATTTAGAATGGATTCAATCTTTTCCGGGTCTGTAGAAATTCCACCGTCACCGATTATATATCCTAAATATTGAACCCTTTTCACACAAAATTTACTTTTCTGAATATTTAACGTTAAATTTGCCTTCTTGAATTGTTCCGCAAGTCTGACTAATATAGAAATATGATTTTCAAAGGAATCTGATACAACACATACATCATCTAAATAACCAAAAACAGAATGCTTAAGATCAGGAGGAATTATCGAATCCATCAATCGACACATGGTCTGTGGAGCCGTACATAAACCAAAAGGCATTACTGTAAATTGATAGAGTGGACGGCCTGGTATGGTAAATGCGGTTATTGCTTTTGCATCATCCTCTAAAGCAATTTGCCAATAAGCGTCCTTCAAGTCAATTTTCGAAATTAAATTGGCTTTAGGTAAACGAGCAAAAATACCCTCTATGTTTGGTAATGGGTACGCATCTTTAGCTGTAACTTCATTAATTTTGCGAGCATCTAAGCATAATCTAACCTTTAACGGTTTAACCACCATCCTCATTGGCGAACTCCATGCGCTAGAACTTTCCTCAATTACCCCTAAACTAATCATTCTATCGATTTCTGTATACATAAGTTTTTCTACTGCTGGAGATACAGGGTAAAATCTCTGTTTTATTGGCTTAGCACTACCTACATCAATGCCATGTTTCATTAAGGACGTTCTACCTAAGCCTTGTAATTCAAAACTTGGAAATAAAGTTTTCACTATCTCAAGTTGATGCTTCTGTAAGTTGGTTAAAGGATAGTCATCCAGATCAACGCTATCGATTTGTTTTTCCTGCTGTACAGTACCCCCGGAAATAATATTTTTAATTAAACCAAAAGCACGCCAAAAGTCTAAACCTAAAATTAATCTTTGACTAATTGTTGGAACAATGTACAAAATAATTTTCTCCTTTTTATTTTCGAAGCATACATCAACCTCCATTGTACCTGTAACTTCTTGAGCTCGACCATCTGCTGTTCTAACCATTGACTTAATTTTTTTGAAACCTGGTTGTACTGAAAAATCTTCTTTTGCTAAATCATCCCCTATACAGCTAATATTTGCTCCTGTATCTAACAATCCTTTCTCAAACTTACCTAAAAAATTTACTTCTGCATATAATCTTCCATCTGTTTCTGAATTAATAATAGATGATATAATAACCCGCTGAGTATTTTTAATTTTCCTATAAAAATTCCTCATACGCACTGTTGATCTATTATATTTTTTAATTATTTTCTTATCCAAAGCCTTATCATTAAAAATCCTAAATCTAGCATTTATATACGCCTTTAATTTTTCATGCAAAGGACGTATTTTATATAATTTATTTTTACTATTTAGTAAATTTTCTTCCTTACTTATATTATTTCTTAAAATTGTAATCTTACTTCCTACTAATTCATCATTATCATTATTATTTTCATTACCTATTTTACTACTCTTATCTACTGTATTTTTCTGACTATTTATTTCTTCACTTCTATTAAAATTCTGAGAGTCTACTTTTGCCTGTTGGTTGTCTGAGGTTGTTGATAGTTTTTTGACCTACGTGGATTATCGGTGCAAACTACACATTGTGGCAAATATACCCCTTTGAGTCCACAACCATAACAGAAGATAACCCTATCCTTCAAACACATCTGGTAAAAATGACCCTCCTCCTCACAATTCCAACATTTAATTGGCCTAGCGATAGCATTAACCTCAAGTTCAGGTGGTTCTTCCTGATTAGCAACCTCCTCATTAATATTAATCTCATACTTTTGCGGAGCTTCAATAGCAGCTAAGCGACGCGCTGGAAGAGCATTAGTAGGATTTCGGTTCATTTGATTACGCCTATAAGGTTCCTCACTTAATAATTTTTCCCTCTTCAAGCAGAGAGTTCTTAATTGAGCCATCGAAATAATAGTGATAGATAACAATTCAAATCGAATTTCCCATTTCAGATTATTCACCATAATGTCAATTATTTGATCCTCAACTATTGGACTAGGTGAACGGTCAACAATTTTGTAAATTGCATCGTAAAAATCTTCGAAACTTTCGGACGGTTTTTGCTTTCTATTATGTAACTCCTGAAGAATATCGAACCTGGTTTGATGGTCTTTATACTCTTTTTTTCAGAGCAACAACGAAAGGATCCCATAATATTTCCCTCGCTTCTTTACGATAACGCCAGTACCATTCACGAGCTTTACCCGATAACAACACAATCAAATTTTTGCAAATACAATCAAAATTACCTTCCAAATTTTCGTTAGTAAGAATCGTAATCCTATCAACAAATTCATCAACCCTTAAACCCTTAATTGTGCCCTCAAACTTCAAATGCCAACCATTAATTACTGCAGTTACCTTCTCTGGACTCAGGTTAACTCGACGATAAACTGGCCGAGCCATCTCATTTCCACCGGGTTGAACTGCCTGATCCACAAATTGTTGTTGAGCCTGTGGTTGCAAAAGAAATGGTTGTTGATTGACGGGTTGTTGTTGGTATAATTGTACTGGTTGTTGTTCTAATAACTGAGCAGGTTGTTGTTGATATTAGGTTAGGTTAGGTTATGAAGGATGACGCTGGCGGAAACCAGCGTCCATAGAGGCCACGTGATGGCCCATTATGATTCCTTTAATTCTTTTCCCTCTTCTCTGTTTAGTCCTAAGTTGTTCGCCTTATGCGTCCCATTTTGATGCTTTAATAAACGCCAGTAGAGTCCAAGGATTTGTGCCCCGAAGTTCTGATAAATTCTGAAAAATATACGAACCAAAAATTTTAAATCTTCTAAATGATAGTGCAGGGCATTCGCATAAGAAATGGTAGGTGTCTTCTACGGATTCCCTGCACCATCTGCATGTATCATCATTTCTTATTCTAATTGTTACCATGTGTTTACCCAATGTGTTATGACCAGTAATGAGGTTAACTGTAGCTCTAAGTTGCTTCCTGTTCATATCCAAAAGAATTTTGCTGTGTTTTAACAGGCTTTCATCCCATAATAATTTTGTCTGTACACTTCGATCAGAGCTGGACCATTTATTCAACCAAATCGCCCTTGAGTCCAATCTTATTTTCTGACAGAAAATAGAGAGTGGAGGGAACACCTCAGATTCTGCTGTTTCCTGTGCGAGTTCCGCTCCCCGTCGTGCAAGCTCATCGGCTCTCTCGTTTCCCAGAATATCTTTGTGTCCAGGTACCCAGCACAGAGTAATATTATGCTGCTCGCTAAGAACCTTAAGCTCTCTGTGGCAGCGGCTGACTACCTTAGATCTGATATCATCACTTTTCAACGCCATTAAAGCAGCTTGACTATCAATGAAGAAACCAATATCGCATCTGTATATTGGTAACATTGAAATATGCTCAGCTGCCTTGGCTATCGCATATACTTCGGCTTGAAAGATACTACAATCGTTGTCCAGACGGTAGGATTCATTTAGGTTAAGCTCCATGCAGTGAAAGCCACTACCGGTGCCCGTCGACATTTTGGAACCATCAGTAAACACGTTAATTTGTTGAAGTTTCACTCTACTATTAAGCCAATCATCTAGTGAAGGAATCACAATTTTCAGTCTACCATCAGTAACGTTATGTGGGATATCATAATCCGTTCTTGTACTCCGTTCAAAACTACCGATAATCTTCGTGTGTCGAACCTGTCTGTTTTTCATAGATCCCGTTTGAATTAGTCTATTTAGGGTAATTTTTGCATTTTCCTTAATGAAAAGATCAAGCGGTGTCATATCCAGAAGCACTTCTAAAGCTTCGGTTGATGTTGTCTTCATTGCGCCTGTAATACTTAACAACGCAATTCTATTCACTCGTTTGATTGAGTCAGCATGAGTCCTATATTCAATGACCGGCCACCATACATGACCACCATAAGTTAGCACTGGTCGGACGACCGCAGTAAATAACCAATGGAAGAGCTTAGGTTTCAAACCCCATTTCTTCCCGACTAATCTTTGACAAGAGTATAGCGCAGCGTAAGCCTTCTTAATTCGTTCCTTTAAATTTAACGTCCAAGTTAGTTTTCTGTCTAGTATTACCCCCAAGAATTTAGCTGAATCCGAGAGCTTCAAGCTTACGCCGTTCAGTTTCGGGAGGTCAAAACTAGGTATCAATCTTTTCCCTGTAAATAAAACCATTTCTGTCTTAACCGGATTTATCTTCAGACCGCATTCCTCAGCCCATACTGAAAGCATATTCAAGGAGCTTTCAATTCTATCTGAGATTGTGCTCAGACATTTTCCTGAAGACATAATTAATAAATCATCCGCGTAAGCCACCACGGTTAAGCCGTTTCTGTCCAATTTCCGTAGAATTTCATCAACAACAAGAAGCCATAATAAAGGAGATATCACGCCCCCTTGTGGAGTGCCCCTCGTTGCTATGGCATGAGTTACAGTATTACCCAATTCTGATGTAATTTTCCTATGAGTTAGCATCGTCATTAGCCACTTTACAATTGATGTTTCAATTCCAGTTCTAATCAACGCTGAGAGAATAGCATCCGATTTAACATTGTTGAAGGCACCTTCAATGTCTAAGAAAACTCCTAGTGTATAGTCCTTAAAGGAAAGTGACCTCTCAATGTGCTGAACAGCAACATGAAGTGCAGAATCCACTGATTTACCTTTAATGTACGCATGTTGACTATCAGAAATGCTTAAAGGGCATATATTCCTTCTAATATGTTCATCCAGAATTCTCTCCAACGTCTTTAACATGAAAGAAGAAAGACTTATTGGCCTAAAGTCTTTCGCAGTACAATGCTGAATTTTACCCGCTTTCGGTATGAACGCTACCTTAACCTTACGCCAGGAAGTTGGAACGTAGGATTGATTTACACAGAACCTAAAAATGCATAATAGTGTATCGCCTATGATATCAATTCCCTCTTGGATCATTTTCGGATAGATTCCATCTAATCCTGGGGATTTATATGGTCCGAAGGTATTAACTGCCCATATTACATTATCCATTGTAATTATATCAGCCATTTCCGAAAAATTACAAGACTGTATCGAAGTAGAAGGCTCACTCTCTTGCTGCGTAAAAGAGCACCCCGGAAAGTGAGTTTCAAAAAGCAATCTAAGTGTATCTTCCGTCGATTCTGTCCAGTTGCCACACGGTGTTCGAATATTACCTATAAATTTATCCTGTTTCGATAGCATTTTTCTTAATCTTGAGGTATCCTTTATATTCATCAGTTCCTCGATGACATTTACATAATTTTCCCTTTTTGCCTTTCTCATTTCCTTTTTAAAAGCTCTTAGCTTAGTTCTATATTCAGTCCAATCTTCATCATTATCATCCTTTTTTGCCTTGTTAAAAGCCTTTCTAGATTCTTTACGCAACGCCCTTAAATCTTGGTTCCACCATGGTTGATTCTTTTTACCCCCCGGCCTGCTCAGTGGACAGGACTTATTGTATGAAGCGACTAAACATTTTTCGATATTCCCGAGGGTCGATTCTAGTGTTTCAACACTTCCTATTTCGATTGACTTATTTCCTAGCGTTTTATTTAACGATTCCCTAAATTTATTCCAGTCTGTTCTTCTAGGATTCCTGAAAACTTTATTCTCACTACTCTCCATAGTATTGACAGAAAACTCTATATATTTGTGATCAGAGAAGCTAACTTCGTCTGAGACATTCCAACCATCTACCTTTGGTAAGGACCCAAAAGTAAGATCCAATACCTCTTCTCTGTTTCTAATTTGAAAGGTCGGTTTATCACCTACGTTATAGAATTTCAAGTTGTTTTGTATTAAAAAGTCTAAAAGATCCTCTCCCCTTGGATTTGTATCCGTACTTCCCCATAGAGTATGGTGAGAATTGGAGTCACATCCAACAAGCAATTCTATCTTCCTGCTCTTGCAGTGCTCAACTACATCATTAATAAGAGGTGGTGGTGAATCAACCCTATCCTCCCCATTGGAAAAATAAGCAGATGAAACTATAAAAGTACCCCCACCATTGTCTATTTTCACCGTGGTCACGTCTGCATTACAAAATTGTTTTAAAATAAAACAACTTATGTTCTTTTTAGCTAAAATACATGATCTAGGTTTATTTTCACATTTCATATAAAGTAAATCATAAAATTTATTTTCTAGGCCCATTATTTGTTTTCTGTTTACCCATGGCTCTTGGATCAAAGCCACGTCCACGTCGTACCTATTTAAGTGGAGGATTAAATTAGTCGTTGCCACGATACAATGATGAAGATTAATTTGAATAAACTTAATCATTTTAACTTACCGTAGATGCCCTAGCTCGTTCCTCCATTTCTATTATTGGTCTGGCAATAGCACTGCTAAGACCCACGCTTATCCTGTTCCCATTCATTTGAAGTCGTTCCAACGTTTCGGTATTGACAGCCAGGATGATACTTCTTCCCGCATTAGTTGGTTCATCCATTCTCAGAATTTTCCAATCAGATGATGGATAAAGTCTCCTGTTCTGCGCTATCAATATATCTAAAAGCCTATCTTTGGGTAAAATGGGTCCTGTGATGAACACTCTTATCCTAGGTTGCCTGGGTAATTCGTTTTCATTGATAACCTTCAGTTTCGCTCCCTCCCATAGTCCATCTAGTTTATTTATCGTTTCCCTCAACCAATTAAGTGTGTCGTCCGTCTTGCAATATAAAATTTTATGTCCGTTCCTTGTTTGTATGTTTCCAAAATAAGGCATAGAGTCCGTACCCTCCCGTACAAGATCCGACACTAGGAAAATTAATTTGCCCTCTAAAAGCTTCCAGTTTTCATCTCCAATGCGTCTGTCTGAGTTACCCTCGTCTATAATAGCAACCCCTATACAGCCCTCGTTATAAATATTACGTCCTGAGTCCGGCTTTGTCTTTTTCAAAACTGTGACTTCCGGCGAGCCGGAATCCTTTGTCCTATCTCGCTTGCTGCATCCAGGTTCCATAGTATCAGGGTTAAGTGACCCCTCAACTAACGGAATAGCAAACCCATTATCGTTCACCTCCGGGTTAGGAGAGGAACTCATAATACCACTCGGCTTAGATAATGGGCAGGATCCAACTAAGGTCGAACTCAGATCTACACCGTTTCTTGCCCAGGACGAGGAAGAAGAGCTTAGTGGCTTTTCTGTCCCCATCCTTTTCTCCTGAGCTACTTCAGCTAAGGCTAAAGATAGCGGAGGGGCTAGGTTAACGGTTTCATGGTCAGGTTTGCCTATCTTAGTTACTTCTAAGTCTTCGTTGCCTAAAGTTTTGGAAGACGAGCTACGTGGCTTGTCTGTCCCCGCCGTCACTGCTTCAGCTGTGGCTAAAACAAGTGAAGGTGTTAAATTAATGGATTTTATGTTTACCTGATTATTACCTTCATTGAAGCTATCTTCAATATCAATTTTCAATTGGCTCCATTTTAGGACAACGTCCCGAGCCTTTGCCAAATTTTCCTTTTCCTCTTTGCTCAGAAGATTCTTTTCCTTTTCTCCTAGTTTTTTGATTAACCGAAGAGCTTCAGTGACTTTACGAAAAACCCCAGAGTCTGCATCGGAAGCAGAATCTAAGTCTTTTTCGCCAGTCACGCCTACGCCTTTCATCGCATTCACCAGGGAACGATCTTCACTACCCAAATTTATAATGGACGAAGCAACAGAGCCACCAACATTTCTCCCATTTTCTTCTAAAATTTTCTTAGCCGAAGCCAACCGAATTTTCTCACCCTCAGTAAGACATTCCTTCTTACTTAATCTCTTAAAATTCAATTTAGCGTTCTTCCATGATTTAGAAGATATAGTAGAGCAGTTGGATAACAATTCTTCATCGGTGGCTAAGTTCAAAGTGTTTAAACTGGAGTTCGACATAGTTATCTATTTTCAAAAAGTATGAGATAATAAAAATAAATAATATAAATATCAAACTCTACGTCTAAATAAACTTCCATATTTATTATTATCCTTCTTTTCTACTATTTACCTTTTCCCCTAATATCCAACAACAAAATGTATAAAACAGTGCATACACACATGTAAAAATAACACTTTACACACTTATTAATAATTACTACTAACAAAACACAATAATAAAAGGATTTTTCCCTTCCCTTCTTTTTATTATTAACTACGATTGTTAGTTTTACATCTGGCCACCTTAAAATATTTGTTAACTATAACAGCTGTATTGAGTTGTAAGCTTCACGCTGTATCAACAAAATAAATCATATGTTTACTCAAACAATGATTATCGTCTCTTCTGTTTCACACAATTTCACAAGTCACTCCGAAAGCAACAAACACAACAAAATCAAAAAAAATTAAAATGGAATTCATAAGAAAACCAATTCCAACACAATTTCCAGTGAAGTTTATATTAAATAAAACACCAAAATTACAATTAAACTTACCAACAATTCAATCAATTAATACAAAAATAAAAAAGAGTATTTTTCGTTTTAATTTTGGAACCAAAACCAAGTATAAAAACGTTTTAAAAACCGCACTTTTTACAAATTTAATTGCAGCTAAAAAAAAATCACGTCTCAACCCAACAATAGAGAAGAGAGATTGCTGTTGTTGTTGTTGTGCAAGCTGACCCATCTGCTGACGTTGCTGTACTTCCGGTGCCAGTTGTAGTAGCGGTTGAGCTATTGGTATACGTTGCGGTTGCAATGGTTGTTGCAGTTGCATCGGAGTTAAATTCATATTGGACAACATCCTCTGTACTGTCGACTCTACCATTTGTGCCATCCTATCTAAATTTCGCATAGGTCTTCTACTTTGACCTGATCTAAATGTGGTGTTATTTGTCGTGTTTTGGACATTTGACGCGTTTTGCGATATGTTTGGATCATTAGTAGAATTCAGTAAAGGACCAGGTAAAACTAGGTTTTGTGTACCACCAACTTGTGGAGTTTGTACAGAAGTGGTTTCACTTTGCACCCTACTACGAGTTTGATACACTTTCGCTGCGGACCCACGCCCTCTACCGCGATGAGATAACCCTCTCGGTTTTGTTCCTTGAGTGTTTGATGTCTGTGGTTTCACTGTCTGTGGTTTCACTGTCTGCGGTTTCACCCCCGGGATAACTAAGTCTTTCTCGTGGCATAACTTTTGACAATTTGGACAATCATGGGAAGTTTTCAGCCAATTAATAAGGCATTCTCTATGGAAAGTATGCTTACAAGCCGTTGTAAGACACTCATTACGGTTACTCATTTCTTGTTCGCACAATGTACACGGAACTACCCTCCACTCTGATAATCCAGGGAGCTCACGCTCATTATGGTCTACATTTACTGTACTTTGAGCCATATTAAAAAAACTACTAAAATTTCCTAACAATCAAAATTAATTTAATTTCAGCTGAAGCACTCAAAATCTCAAACAAAATAAACTCTAAATGGAAAAAAAAAACGTCAAACAACAGAATTTTTCGTCGAAATTGTTAACAAATTTATGTATGAATATCAATTGAATACGAAAAAAAAATCCGAAATAAAATTGTTAATTAAATGAATTTTACAAAACTTATTTGATTTTTTTTTCCCCTATCAAAAATTTTAATTCCAACTTTTTAAAAAAATTTTACTTTTGATAAAAATCTTATCAGAGAAAAAAAAATTAACCAAAAAGGAAATAACTAAAAATATAAGATTTTTTTCCTTTTTAAATCTTAAAAGATCTTTTTTGAAAAAAACAAATCTGTTTTTAAATTATGAATTTTTAATTCAAAAATTTATTCTAAAACCCCTTATTAATGGGTTTAAATAAAAACATAAGTAAATGGATTTTCTGAATAACAGAATTACTGCAAAAAAAAAAAAAAAAAACAGAAAATTAGCCAAAACGAGACCAAAAAGAGAAATATAAAAAACTTTGATGAATTAAAATTAACAAAGTTAAATGGTAATAACCAACTTTTTTCCAATAAAGGAAAATATGTAAAAAAAATAAAAATTATTTATTTATGACGACACTTCCTATTTAAGGTTGAGAAAACTGCGATATCTAGTTTAAAAAAACTTTGAATTAAGTTTTTTTTAACTAAAAAAAATTTAAAGAATTCCACAAAGAATTAAGAAAAATAAACTGGGCTATTATGTGTTGCGGAATTATGATTTTGTCCTTAACAGTTTGCCTCTATAGGGATTCGTTAAACGGACTGGAACTCGTCGTATACAACAACATTCCAATATTCCTGGGGAAACTAAACCAAATGAACCAAACTATGAAAAACTTCAATCAAATATCCTTAGCTTAATTTTAAACCAATTTGTAAGAAAAGACAGGAAATTGAAAAGGAATATCACATTGCCAATCGGTCGAAGCTATCCGTATCCTAAGACAGATAGTCGAATTCCAGAAAGGATATAACATTTATTTCAATTTTAACAAGTTTTTCTATAAATTGTATTTAAAACTTCTAATCTAAATTGAAACCTGTAACTAAAATGAGTTTTGTGAACACAGAAAAAATTCTGCTACACAGGAGAAAGTCTGAAAACCTCTCCTCGATTGAGACCAGAAATTTCATTAAAATAAAATACTTTTCAGTGCCTAAATTAACGATATTTTCAGCCCCACGTTGGGAGCCATTTTATGTAACGGGCATGTACGGGGTGTTTCGTTTTTAAATGAAAACAAACTCGCTTGTATTTAAAGATCCCACACGGAAATCAAACTCACAACTAAAACGACTGATCATACTACAGCCACTCAATCTCAGCAGCAAACAAAATAAATTGTGACTTTGACACCATAGGGTTTAGGTTTGTGTGATCATAGGTCGGCGGGACCCGTCTCTGCCGCTAGCTTCAGTGGGTGGGGAGGTTCTTGACCTAGACAACACAAACGACACCATTACCATTTTTATTAAAGAGTCCCTAAAATGTGGTTGCTTACAAAAATGAAATTGGACTTGTAATCTAAACTATTGATCCCCATTTGAAGAAAAAGAAAAATTTATGAACTGATTTTTGAAAGTTAATAGGGCTATTCGATGTGGAAACTTTATGGATAAAAGATGTACTTATCCTGGGGTTCACAACCCTCCCTAACCTATGTCCTTATTAGACCCTGAAATATTTACAAAAAGGACCCGACATCGGCATATATTCTCTCAACCTTTAGGAAAGTCTGATTTCGAAATTAAGCAGACATATTTAAATGTTTAATTTTAAAATAGAATTCATTTATTGAACATTCTAAAAATGTATATTAAATCACTAATCACTAATAAATTTGTTCATATAAATTTTATACTAAAAAATGAACATGACAAAATTTAAAAAAAATATTTTAAAAGGTATATTTTAAATTTTATATTTGAATATTTTCTAAAATTTCTCCTAACATTTGTAAAGGAATTTCATTTAAAACTTGCACAGGATTTATTTTTTTAAATTCACTAATAATTCGATTCGATAGCAAATAATTAACCCGATATTAACACAAAAAAATTATATATGTATCAAACGCGATCATAAACCGATTGTAAAATGATTAGGCTGGTAGCGTACAAATAAATAAATATAATTGTTGATTGTTTACGTTTTGTATTTTTTAGAACAGCATATTGCTTTCTTTGTTTCACTTTATGATTTTAATTAGTGGAGAGTTTTGTTTTCACGAAAAAGCTTTTGCTTATTAAAATTTACACCGATTTACTCCGATAAAATGTTCGTAAAAATCAATATAATGCATTTGATAAAAAAATATAAAAATATAGAGATCAATCAAACTGATTTTTGTGTATTTTATACATTAAAATTTAGCAAATTGTATTTTTTTTATTTAATATAAAAAATTATTTTGACATTTTTTATTTTGAACAAAAAATGTTGAACCGAAATGCAACATTGCAATTTTTACGGGGGGAAATAAATAATTATGTTCAAAATGGATCTTTGGAGAAAATCCCACAGAATTTTCAAATAGAAAATTTATTAAATTTACAATAACAACGTTATATGGTGCAATTAAACATGGCGGCAAAAATCAATTTGATTGGTGATCAGGGTATAAATTTTTAAAAATGAAGAAAGAAAATACTGTTAGAATTGATAGAACTATTTTTCTGGATTTTAATGCATATAAATAATTACTTTTCAACAAATGAATTTATTTAAGTTCTGCTTTTTAAATTCTTAAGCAGGAAAAGCTTTTATTGGTTTTTTTTCGTAATATTTTTTTTTTTGTTTTTTCTTTCATGCAGTATGTTCTTTCTTAAAAAAATAATAAAGAGCACTTACCAAGCAGAGCGACGAAAGGCCTTCCATGTAGCTGCCAGGTTGTCGATAATGCAGTTGTTTTCTTATAGTTGTTGGTAGATTTTAGATTTATCCATGATCATTCTCTCTTTTGCATATACATTTGGTTGATAATTTTTATATGTATGTACAACTGTCTTTTTATATTTCTTTTATCACCAAATGCATTTTTAACAACAATTATTTTTTTATATTTTTAGCACAGTGGTATGATTTCACAAAATTTAAACAAAAATTTATAACGGATTTTTTTTCTTTTACTTTAATTATTCATGTTTTACCAAACTTTTAAACAATATAATTTAAATCCACTGTGTACACTTTCCACATATTAAAATCACTTTTTAGACACTTTTTATAACCAATCAACACGTACTTTTCCTATATTTAAATTTTCTACGATTTTATATTTTTTCTAAAAATTTAATTATGTTTTAAAAACTTCTAAAACTTTTTACCTATTTTTTCTATTCACTATTTTAACACGATAACGACCGGAATTTAATTGTGCAATATTAGATTTTAAGTAATTCAATTTTACATTATTTTAAGATTACTCTCGATATTTTAATTTTATTTTAATTCACTTTTTTCCCGAACACTGTGCAAATTTTAATCACAATATGTTTTTTTCTCACTTATTTCAATTATTCATGCAATTTCTATTATTTCCTCAAAAATTAAATTTAAATTTTTACCTTAAAACTTGAATTTAACACAGCACTTCATCTCAAAATATTATTGAACAATTATTATTGAATTTTTTTCCTATTTTTTTAATTTTAACTAAGAATTTTAATTTTAAATAAATTTTGATTTAAAATAACTGTTTTAAAGAATTATTTTGGTGACTTGTTGTTTTTAAAGAAAAATTAAATATGATTTTGTCATCAAATTTAACAAGTAGATATGTAGAATTTTTTCCCTTTCTTCTTTGTGTGAGCTTTCGATTTTACATCACTCTGAGCACATCAAAACCAATTACCAACAAATAAATGCAATTGAGATCTAATAAAAAAATATCAAAACTGGTTTTATACATGACAAATTGATGATTAAAGCATTTAAGTACCTCTTTTGTTTTTAACAAATTTTGATAGACAACCAAAATGCAATTTGAGTAAAGATCCATGCAAATACAAAAATTAACCCTAAACCTTCTCTAATTTTTGTACAGATTGTGTTTTTACGGTTATTGTACTAGGTTTGATTTATCTTCCTAAATCAGCGGGATAAAATTTCGGATGGCCGTCAAATAATTGTTCCGGATGAAATTAAATTTGTTCCAATTTTCCTGTCAGTTGCCTCCGATGAGTTTTAATGGCTTTTAAAACAAGTGGCCACATTTAACCCAGACGATCGGGCAAGGATTTTTAAGTCAACAAATATGTTGTTTTGTTTATTTATTATTTAAATGTGAGTCAAATTAAAAATAAAAAACCATTAATTTTCATTTGATGAAAATCTAAAAAAATTAATTAGAAAATTTTCGTCAACACTTAAAGAAAAATTGTACTTTTTCATAAGAAAATTATATTACCTTTTTGCTTGTAATAAAACAAAAATCCAAAGATTTGTTACGCACTTAACACTTTTTTAAAAATGTACTTGAAGATGGGTTTTACCAAAAGTTGTTGACTTGACCACTGATTTTGATGGAAAAAAACAGCATCTCAAATCTGGGTCCCTACCTAGCCTTTGTGAGATTTTTGCATAGCAACAATAAAACTAAATTCACGCGGGAATTTGCATAGCAACAGCATCTTTCTATTTTAACCAATAGGAAAACGCCACGAATTGTTGCGTAGCAACAGAACGAAGTCTATTTATAATCGTATTTTTGCATAGCAACAAATCTACAAATGGAAAGTTAAATTTTTTTAACTTGGTATCACTTGAAGAGGGTGATGCCTTTAAAAATAACCAACCAATTACAAATGACTGTTATCATTTGAAAATATTTAAAATATCTATTAAATATCAAATGATTTATAAAAAAATAAAAAGTAGTTTTAAACCAAAACTAATTGTCATAAACAAACTGCCTAAATGTTTCCACAAATAGAAAATTTTTGAAACCAATTATTTTAACAAAAAAAAAAAACATCATTGATATTCGAGTTTACTAATCATATAAAAAAAAATTAGTTTGTACTAAAAATTGAAACTGAATTTGGCCGTTACAGTTTCCAGTTAAAACATAATGTGTCCAGTTGAAAAAGGATTTTCATAATTTTAACAATTATTTTTTTTTTATTAAATATTTTTTACAACTTGGTGGGACTACTTTTTGAATAAAACATTAATCATAAATATACATAAATGCCTCTTTTGGATACGGAAAATATGCTCTTTTGCTGCATTTTCGCTAATTTTTTTACAACTTTTTCGAACATCTCGGACAGTCTAGAGTTGATTTCGCTCGTCGATGATTTAAGGATTCTTGGCGTACATTTTGCTTTTAAAATAACCCCACAAAAATATGTCTGGATGGGTCAAATCTGCAAATGATGGTCAGTTGTTGTCGCCCTTTTTTAACTTCGCAAGTCCGGAAAATTTTAACTGTCCTTCTTGATATCCAGATTTGACCACTTTGAACTTATTTTTGTGGGGTTATTTAAAAGAAAAATATACTCTAACCATCCTCAGGCCAATGACGAGCTAAACATCAGCATTTCGAGATGCTCGAAAAGTAATAGAAATGCTTATAAAAAAGGCACATTTTGCCATGGTAAATAGAGATGGCCATTTAGTCCAAAATAAGAATATGTATCTCACATATGAAAATCGTTTGATTTTTTTTTCCAAATTATTAAAAAAAATATGTATGGGTCCAGTTACTTTTTAAAAATCCAGCTGAAAATTTTCAATTGTCCAGTTACTTGACTTTTAGTATCTGGCAACCCTATATGTAATGGACATATTTTCATGAAATGAGCCAAGGAATACGCTGGTAAAATTCGGCGGGTCGTGACTAAATCACCCTGTATATTAATAAATTAAAATATTTGAAATTTTATTCTTTGCCTATATTTCGTCCTTCTTTGAAGAACATCATCTGGGCTTTGAAATTATTTGTAATTTTTTCTAGTTAAAAGCCTAGATAATGTTCTTCAAAGAAGGACGAAATATCGGCAAAGAATAAAATTAAAAATTATTAAACAAATATAAAAAAGGCCTCGAGCTCAAATATTTTAATTTATTAATAAAAAAAAAAACTGTAAATTTACAAAGTTTCAGTTAAATGCCTTTTATGAATCCAAAATTTTACTAAAAAACTCTGTAAATAATACGCTCAACACTCATTTTCCGGTTTGTATTCTGGTGATCAATTTTAGTAGACTTTGATCTCCTGATTCCAAATCTGTTCTCCAAATTTTTCCATCACGTCCACATTTTTAGTTATTCACGGTTGAAAATGCGAAAAGTTACGATTTTTGCATTATTTGAAAGCCTGCACAGCAGCCATTCAGTGGAATACAAATCTGGTATAAAGCGCAAAAGTATAATTTGTCTATGGTCTCCAACATAGAAAACTATTTTTTTTCTAATTATTACGTTTGGTTGGATTACACTTGCGTTTTAAAATGATACTGTTAAAATTACCATTTTTGTAAAATAGGTAAGGTAGATAGATACCTTAGTTTTTTTTTTGATATTTTTCAAAGAAAACTAAAAAAAAAAATTATTTAAAAATTTAAGTTTTCTGTGTAATTTTTCGTATAAACCGGAAGAAATCTTTAATGGGTTTAAAAGTCTATAAGAAAAAATGAACTTTTGCCTAAATTTTGAGCTCATCACAGTAAAGATTGATCATCTGGTTTTTGTTTTAGAGCCTTTTAAAAATGGTGCTTTTTCTATTTTTTTTCGCAGTGTTTTTTTAAAATACATGTTTGGTCAATAATTGTGCAGCAACTTCAAATTTTTTTTGATCATATATTTGAGATCATAGTTCAATTCTACTCTAACGCTTTATACCTGATTTCTATTCCACTCAGTGGCTGCTGTGCAGGCTTTCAAAAAAGTAAAAAATATAATTAAAATTCTAGACGTGATGAAAAAATTTGGAGCACAGATTTGGAATCAGCGAGTCAAAATCTTTTAAAATTTTTTATGAAACTTCAAACCGGAGCCAAAAACAAAAGTTTTAGTTAAATCCAAAGTTTAGTTAAATCCAAAGTTTTAGTTAAATCCATTTAATGAGTGAAAAATTAAAAAAAAACTGTAAGTTTATTCAAAATTGTAAAATTACTTATTTTATTTTTGTAAATTTTTGTAATTTTTACGAGTACCTCCAATTTTACACGACATCCTCGTAAAATTCTTCAGCTTTTATTGCAATTAAAAACACTTTTTTAATAGTGTTTGAAACATTTGAAAGTTTTACAATTACAGATGAGGGGGTTAGAGCACAAGGGGTTCAAGTGCCTTATATTTAATAATGAGAAAAAAGAGGTTAAAGTTAAATTGCAATAAAAAATGTTAGATGCTATCTAGAATACTATTTTTTAGTTAATAGAGATCCTGAGATATATTTTAATCTAACAAGTTAAAAAAATACCATCTTTTGCGAATGCAAGCACCCAAAAATTGCCCTTAAAGTAAGTAAGTCGCACTTATACCCCTTGTGCTATAACTTTTTTTATAAATTTCAAAATTTATGAAAATAATGTTGGTTATACGTAAAAGAAAAACAACATTTTGTTACGAAAATCTTTAATAGTTCTTTGTTTGATTTTTAAGTCGTCACAATCAGGTTCCATGACATCATCGGGCTCATCTTCATCTTCATTAGAGCGTCCCGTCAAATCTATACTTTCAAATTTCGTTCCGTAATACCTGCAGAACGATGGCCACGGAGTAGCAAATTGTGAGAAAATTTATGAAAAATGTTTGCAAGGTCATCTTTAGTTTAGTCGGCAACCAGCGGCCAAAGTTTAAAAAACTGACGTTTTTGGACCAAAATTCATATCCGAATTATTTAACCAAATCTGGGCCAAAAATATGGAACTTTTCGGTACTTTATTAGAAAAATATTTAGAAAATTCCAAAATAGCGATTTTGGTCCACAGATGCTGATCTTCAAACATAAAAAATATTTTTTAGCCGAAATTTGTCTTAAAGTATTATGTGTAAAAAACATAAAAAAATAAAAACACGATGTTGGTCCAAAAATGCTAATTAGCATCTGTGGACCAAAATCTTTGATCAGCACTTTTGAACTAAAATCGTGTTTTTTATTTTTTTTTTAATATTTTATAGATAACATGCTTTACATTTTCCAACTTTTGGGACCAATTGGGGAAAAAAAATATTTTTATGTTTAAAAATCAGCATCTGTGGACCAACATTTATTTTTTGTATTTTTTTTATATTTTTCGTATAAAGTAACAACATTTCCTAATTTTTGAGCCGGATTTGGTGAAAAAATTTGGACATGAATTTTGGCCGAAAACGCTATTTTTTCATACTTTGACCGCTGGTTGCCGACTTAAGATGTTCTTTCAAAATTTTATTACTATTAATACACGAACTTCTCGGAATTCAACCACTTTGTCCACGTGAAAAATTAAATTTGAACAATTGCTTGGAGCACAAGGGGTTTAAGTGCTCAATTTTTTTAAAAAAGTCACTTGAACGCCTTGTGCTTTGAGCCCCTCAGATAAAGTACAATTTCAGATAAAATTTAGCATTTTAGTTACTAGAAAAAAACAAAGTATTTTTCTCTGTTTTTTAACAAAAAACTAGGTTTTTTTATCTGTAAAATAAAGATTATAAAGTAAAAAGTAAAATTACAGATCAAATTTTGTTTTTTCGGACACACAAAAATACAAAGCAATTTCTTAAAATCTGTATTTCGGCAGATAACGTTGTCAAATATCTGTCGAATTGAGATTACAGTCATTTTACAGAGTAGTTATTTTGAGTGCATGAGTAAGTCTGCAAAATAAAAATCAATGTCTACACTAACATTTATGTAAATATTGTAGGTTTACGATAAACTTGAGAAGTAAGTATTGTTTCTTTGAATCATCTAAATATGTTTTTTACAATTTAAAAAAAAAAACTTTACTTTTTGCTGATTGGGCAGAAAACTCCAATGAATACTAGATTTGCTATGGTGGCATTATGATACTTTTTAACTCTTTTTACACTGATTCATCTGCGACAAGCCAACAGACAAAACTTAATCGTTCATGAAAAATTTTATTTGATTTCATAGAAAATATTCCCTTAGTAAATAAGGTTTAGCTGGCTGGTCATATCATATCCAAACCCTGCAGTCTACGTAAATAATTTTTCAAAAAATAAAAATGTAAAAAATGTAAGATTCTTGAACTGTGCGGAGAACGACCTGTCTATAGCGCGTTATAGTGTGTACAATGTATACATCAGTTAAGACC
Organism: Pegoplata infirma; assembly: GCA_963921195.1. NCBI lineage: Eukaryota > Metazoa > Arthropoda > Insecta > Diptera > Anthomyiidae > Pegoplata > Pegoplata infirma. Next base: position 111,710,718 of record OY992536.1, on the reverse strand, counting down.
TCCTGAAGATTTGGCCAACTGTTATGTTACGTTATGTAAGTATCTACTTATGTAGGTTTTTGTGTTTTATAAAGTGTAGAGATACGTATTCAATTTCAGTTTTTTTTTTCATTTTTCGAAAACCAACAAACAAACAAAAATGATTCTTTCAAACCATTGAATTCGGTTCGTATTTCGTGTAGTTTCTTTTTGTTCAGAAAAGTAGACTATGCATATGCATTTTTATGTAATATTGAATTGAACATTATTGAGCTCTTATAAATTTCCACAAAAAAATAAAAGGAACAAAAACAACTCTTCAATTGACAGTACGAATAGAGCTTGAATGCTCATAAATATTTTTATTGACATGCTGGGAACAAAAAACTAATGCCATTTGCTTTTAGATAGATTCTCGCATTTTTTTTGCATTCTATAATTGTTGATGTTTTAGCACGCACTGAAAATTAACTACTACTAAAAAATTGGAAAATTTACTAAATTGAAGAAAAAACCTTAATGATTTGGCGCTGAAGATTTTTTCAATCTCATCTTCAGTGCATTCTCTCATGACCGAACCCGTCAACCGCTCCAACAATCTAAGGCTTAATTTTTGTCATTAAAATTTTGACAAAATTCTCCGTTAAATTGGCAGTTAGCAACTAACCGGCCATTTAAAAATCACTTTTTAAAACACGTTTTCATATTCATTTGACATAAATTCTTATATTGTTTTTCCGGGATTCTGCATGTTTTGGTGTTTGTTAAAATTTTATTTATTTTTGTTGTGGTTATACTATCAATGTTTTACGCACACACAAACAAACTTATTGTTTACACACGTATGAGTGGGCTGAAATATGATACTTTACAATTTTGAAACATTCGCACGAACTTTTAGCTTTTGTTAACCATTAGTGAAATTTTTTTTGCAGAAAATGTTTATGAAACATTTGAACCCTACATTTGAAAAAGGAACAACAATTACCCTTAAAACAGGAGAAAACGGGTTTATATTTTCTAAGAACATTATTAAGCTCAGAAGTAGATACAATTCCAACACCTTTTATATAAATTTAAAACTACAATGGTTCTTAAAAAATTGACAAATTTAAAGAATACATTTAACGTTCAGCACTACTGGATTCAACGAATTCCAAAAATGTTTTTCACAGTTTACTCTAATAAATATCATACATTTGTTTTGCCTTGTATTGTTTTTCTTTTGGGGATACAAATTTAAAATAAAACACTAGACTAGACCAAGTTTTTAATGACAACAGCTGCTGTCCTCAATATTTAAGTTTAACATACACAAAAAGTTGGTTTCGTTTTACAGCTTTTCAAGGATATTGTTTTTTGTGTTGCGTTAAAATCGTACACTCAAATAAAAGTGCCTGTTGACTCATTAAAAAAAATCTAGGTTACGGTCATACCGCAGAATCAAACCCGGTTTTGATTGCTAAGTTCTAGCTGGACTCAGAATACATAGTCCACTCCATGTATAGTCTCTACACAGCTTGTGTAAACTGGGCGTTTATACCGTAAAATAGAGCGATATCAGGGTCGGTTTTATGCCGAAGGCTAAAAAAAAACTTCCACACTGTCAATAAGGGTTTTCAGACCAATTAGTGTATGATCCCTTTTGTAAAAAAGCAAAGGAACGAATGTTAGACTCGTTCTTAAGAATAGAACAACGAAACAGTTCTTAATAATATAGCTTGTGGGTACAATAGAGACTGGTTTTGGCTAATGACTATGCTTTTGTAAACTTTATTTATAGAGATAATACTTAAAGTAACGTTAATCCGGACTCGATAGTTGCATTTTCTGGTCTAAAAGCCACTGCACTGTTTATCAGGGAGATTAAATATTAGAGACTTAAAACAATTCTTTTAGTCCAACCGGTCGATTTTTAAACAGAGTTTTTTAGTTGAGTGTATAGTTATGTGCATAAAAGTATGTGTGTATTAATATACTGACCGGCCTTCAAACGATGAAAACTAAAAAAAAATCAATGAGACATTAAAAAGAAAACATTTTTAATTTAAACAAGTAGAAAAGTTAAATTGGATTTGGCCGAATCTATGAATACCCTCCACAATGCCCTTTTTAGGTGATAGTAAATTTTCTAACGTGAAAAAATAACATTTTTGATTAGAAATATTTTATTTTGTGTAAAAAAACTTTTTTTAAGCAAATTTTGAAAAAAAAGTGTAAAATTTTTTTCGAGTGTATTTTTTTTTAGTGTAAAAATAATTTTTGAGAGACAAAAATACGTTGTAAAATATTTTTGTGACTTACCAATATTTTTAAAACCTGTTTAACGGGTTTTCAACACGTGAATTTAAGGTGAAACTAATCTGAAATTCACAGTTTTGCTAATAACTTTGAACGACTTTACCGATTTAGCTGAAATTCAATACGAACCAGGTCAGGGAAACGGTAAATGTATATGCCAAGCTTCAGCTTCCTCAGAATTGCCTTTCGAAAGTTAGCGTGTTTTTTATCTCGTAAATTCAAGAAAAACCCTTGCCGAAATTCAGTCTTTTGCTCATAACTTTTGAACTACTAAACCGATTTCGCTTAATTGCAACCTGACCAGGTAAATGCTCAACATGTATGCCAAACTTCAGGAGCCTCCGTAAAGTCTTTCAAAAGTTAGCGTATTTTCTACAGACGGACAGACAGACAGACGAATCGATCGAAGATCATCAATATATGGGGCATTCCATGTGAAATCGGACACTTTGAAAAACTTTTTTTTTAGATTTTCCCAATTTGTTTACAGTTTTTAGTTCCCTTCGAAAACTCCTTCGTGGTAAATTTTCAGATTTTTTTGATGACCCGTTCAAAATATATCGAATTTTTAAAAATTGCTAGTTTGTTCCTTTACTCAAACTTCTTTTAATCATAACTTCTTCAATAATTGTCCAAATTTCAAATTTTTTTTTTCAAAATTTTTGTTTTTTTAAGTACTTCCTAAAAAAAAATTTTATTGTAATTTTCCAATCTTAAAATCATTTCTACTGCTTCAATGGTGCGTCATAGAGGGGTCCTTTATAAAACCGACCCCCATTAATTTTTACGTCTTAATATTTCTTTGGAACAAACTGATACCCTATCTCCAATTTCTAAGGGGGCTCCCACACAAAACTACATTTTTTAAAATTTGTTCCAACCGCTCTAACTGCCCTAATAGTGCCCTTAGAGCAACAGAATGTATGACCGACCCACAATACTTTTTTAGTCCAAACATTTTCTCTGAACACACCTACCCTCTACCTTTAACTGTTAAGGCGGTCCCCATACATTTTTTTTTATTTTTTGTAAATTTGTTTTTTTTAATCAGCTTCTACCGGTCCAATGGTGCGTCCGAGATGGGTCATTAGTGAGACCGACCCCCATTTATTTTTACCCTACAACATTTTTTCAAAACATACCTACACCCACTCCCTAAGTAGGCTCCCATACAAATAACAGTTGGAGCAAATTTTATAAAAATGTAATTTGGTATGGGAGCCTACTTAGGGAGTGGAGATAGGGCGTAGGTATGTTTTGAAAAAATGTTGTAGGGTAAAAATAAATGGGATTCGGTCTCAGTAATGACCCTTCTCGGCCGCACCATTGGACCGGTAGAAGCTGATTAAATAAAACAAATTTACATTACCATTGGAGCAGTAGAAATGATTTTAAGATTGGAAAATTACAATAAAATTTTTTAACAAAATTTTAATAAATTGTAATAATCGTTATCCCACGATCTTCCTGGGCAAAAAAGTTGTAGAATTGATAGAAGTTTTACACAAAAAAATTTCAAAAAAATCGAAGAGTACAAACATTTTCAAAAATGAGATTTAAATTTTAAATCTTAAAAATCGCATACTAGAGCGCTTTTAAGAATTTTTTGGGATTTTTTTTTAGAAAGTACTAACAAAAATTTTGAAAAAAAAAAAAAGAAATTTGGACCATTATTGAAGAAGTTATGACTAAAAGAAGTTTGAGTAAAGGAACAAACTACCAATTTTTAAAAATTCGATATCTTTTGAACGGGTCATCAAAAAAATCTGAAAATTTACCACGAAGGAGTTTTCGAAGGGTACTAAAAACTGTAAACAAATTAAGAAAATCTAAAAAAAAAAGTTTTTCAAAGTGTCCGATTTCACGTACTTTATGGGGTCCTAGACCAATATTTCGAGGTGTTACACACGGAATGACAAACTTATATATACCCTCTATCGCTAGAGTGTAGGGTATAATAAATGGCACTTTCTTCTCCCTTAAATAAGAAGGACCTCGGTCATTCTTCAGTAGCAAAAACAAATTTTTAAATTGCACATTATATTAGCCTTTCCTTCGTCCAAACTCATGGGCCTTACATAGGCACAATCCAAATATATTTTACAATTGTCAAAATTAATTTTAAAATTGTCCAAATGTATTTAAAAATTGACCAAATATATTTTAAACTTGTCTAAATGTATTTTAAAATTGTCCAAATATATTTTGAAATTGTCCAAATGCATTTTAAAATTTAAAATTGTCCAAATATATTTTTAAATTGTCACCATTTATTTTAAAATTGTCCAAATGTATTTTAAAATTTTCCAAATGTGTTTTAAAATTTTTCAATTGTATTTTAACATTTTCCAAATGTATTTTCAAAATTGTCCAAATGTAGTTTAAAATTTTCCAAATGTGTTTTAAAATTTTTCAATTGTATTTTAACATTTTCCAAATGTATTTTCAAAATTGTCCAAATGTATTTTAAAATTGCCCAAATATATTTTAAAATATAATACATAGAATTATATATAGAATATTTATAAATACAGTTGAACATTTTTAAAAACATATGAACAATTTTAAAATACATTTAAATAGTTTTAAAATACATTTGGAAAATTTTAAAATACATTTAGACAATTTTAAAAATAGATTTGAAAATTTTTAAAGTACTATTGGAAAATTTTAAAATACATTTGGAAAATTTCAAAATACATTTGGAAATTTTTCAAATACGTTTGGAAAATTTAAAACTAGATTTGGACAATTTTAAAATACATTTGAACAATTTTAAAATACATTTGGACAATTTTAAAAATATAATACAATAAAAATGCACAAACTTTAAAATACAATTGAAAATGGTGTAGTTTTCTAAGAAGTTTCCCTCGCCCTTAAACTTGACATTCATAATAAAATATCAAATTTTTACCAAACTGTGTTTTTTAACAAACTGTTTTTGTCGTTCAATAAAATCAAGTCGATGAATAAATTCTTTCAAAACTCTTATGATGAGTGTATCATGTGTAAATTTATTTTATGATGGCGACAGTTGGTATTTGGTTAATATACATGTATGTATACTGGTTTCACTATTTTACAGTTATTTTTGTTATCTATATATAGTATACTACATATGTAAGTACTCATTTATACATAAACATTTATGTTTAAATGTATAAATGTGAATGTGTGTGTGTGTGTGTGTGTGTGGGTTTTGTTAACTTAAAATACTGACTTTTAAAATAGGAAGAATGTCTGCAAGAAACATCGCATAAATGTTTAATGAGTCACAATGGGAAATTTTAACAAGTATATAACTGTTTTATTGTGTTGTGATTTTTCAATCCCCTAGTCTTATTTGTATGAATGTTAAGGTCATAAATACAGCAAGTTTCATAACATAAATATTAAACAAATCATTATCTTGAGTTGTCGGTGGTTTTCTTAGGCCCTAAAATAAATTAGGAAATTCCATGGGGCTCAGACATTTCGAAGTCCTTTGTAACGTGTCCATAAAGAATAAGAGAAGGATCACATAATGTTGAAAACTTTGCCAAAATCTGTTCAAAAGCGTCGAAAGAAAGTTAGGGCATCATAAGTGTTTATTCAAGGAAGCCCATGAACTATCAAGGAAGTCTTTCCTGAGACTTACACGATCTACATGAAATTTGAATTAGTGGTAGAAAAGAAGAAACTATTGGTAGATAAAATTATTTTTTATGCGGTAAAAGTGTAGGAGGAAAAACGTGTGAGCATGAGATATGCCCATACATCCTCTACTTCTAAGGAATAAATGATATTTTCTAAACGTGTGAAAAATCGCTTATTTTATTGTATAAACTATTAAAAAACCCATAAATTTTCAAAAGTATTACAAAAAACAAGTTTAATTTTCAAACCTCCGATACAACATTTGATAAGTTTTAAAATACCATTCATTTGTTACCAAATATACTTACTTACTTAATACTTACTGCTTACAAAGTGTCAGTAAGTAAAAAATTGGCAAAAAAAAGTGGGACATTTTGTATTTTAGAAAATAAAACTCAATTTGCTATACTTATTTGTACTTACAATTATTGTAAATTTAACTTAAGACCTCTTCTTCTGTAAATAAGACCACTTCTTCTGCGTATAGTCAATTTAGTATTGATCATACGCACTGATATGTTCAAATATGTGAGCAAATTAATATTAATCATACGTTTCGATATTGCCCAAGAGTGACCCCTAAAAGTAGACTGTTGTTTTTAAATAAATAAAATATCAATCATAAGCGGTGATGAACAGCAATTCATTTATCACATGCACAGAAAAAAATAACAGGGAACATTTTTTAATTAAAAGTGTTAATAGTTTCAATTTTGCTTTTTAATCATTTTTTAATTGATACTATCAAAATTTTTAATTGTTTTCCATGCTTTCCCGCGAACACTGTCGACAACATAAAACAAAGAAAAAAAAGCCAAAAAAATATATTTTGCGTTAATTTTAATTATTTGCTTAAAAATATTTTAAATGCAATTATGGGTCTTAAAAAATTAATGTGAATGACGAAATTATTTTTTTAATAACAAATTAACAAAAAAAAATAGCTATAAATTAACAATTACTATAAATTTATAAGCCAAATTACGCTTTTTTTGTGGTATGTTAACAACACTCATATCTTTTCATGCTTCTTCTTATTGATATACATACCATACTGAAAAAGCGAAAATATATTTTTATAAAGTTAAAATTGCGTTTTAATCAAATAAATTGTGAAAAAAGTGTAAAAATAAAACAAAGACGCTTCAATAAAGTTTAACAAAATAATATTTCGGTTTTATTTGATAATTGTTGAAAAAAAGTGGATAAAAGTGTAAAATTAAAACAAAGAAGCTCTTGGCGGTAAACAATGAAAAAAAAAAAACAACAGAGGAAAACAACACGATCGAAGAAAAACTACAAAATCAAATCAAATACATTTTTATGCTTAAAATATTTATTTTTTATAATTCTAAAGTTTTTATTTGGTTTATAATAAATACATTTTTATTTTTAATTCATATTTGTTTTTATTTTTAAAGTGGGGGGGTTAATTTTGGCCGGAGCTATACATTTTATTAATTTGTTTAATTGATATTATTACTTTTTTTTAATTGTTTTTCAGTTCAATTTTTAATCACTTTTTTAATTAGAAAATTTCTCCTTTTCTCTTATTAAATTTTTACACATTTTTTTAATTACTATTATAATTTTTTTAATTAGAGCAAATCTAATTAACATTTTAATCGATATGAGCAATTTTTAATCAAAACTCATATTTTATTTTTTTGTGTGTGTGCTCCACGTGCAAAAATAAGATTGTACAATCCAATTGTGTTGTGACAAGTGTTGCCATTTTAAAAATTAAGAAAAGCACAAAGTTTTTGGAAAAAAGGTAAATATATCTATTAATAAGAGTAAAGAAGTGCCAAGAGGAAAAAGAAAACAATTTAAAATTTTTTTCGCAAATGTACTTTTTGACTATGCCAAAAGCATATAAAAAATGGTAAAACTGATACAAGAAAAAGATTATAAAAAGTCGCCACAAACTGAAAATTAATACAAAAAAGTATTGTTTTTGATCGTTATAATAAATATATTATTGATACAAAACAACACAAAGAAGAAAATCACTAATCAAACAAAATTTTATATAAAAATACTACTATTTGTCTTTATAGTAAAATAATTTAGTTTTCAATTTAATATGAATGTATGTATGTATGTTTCATTGTCGCAATCATAACGCCACAAAATATTTTTTTTTTTTTTATAAAAAATCTCTTTTATCCATGATCTTTTATGGGTTTGATTTGAGTTACATATTTTGATTGAAAATATTTGACGCCATTAAAAACGCCTTAATACCAGAATTTTGTTAAAAGCATATTCGAAAAAACTAACTGTAAAAAAATCAAAAAAAAAATACCCGAAATTGCGTCCAATCAAACATTGATTAAGACCTCTTCTCTAAATAAGGCCCCTTAATCAATTTAATTCCGCCCAATTGTGGATGATAGATTAAACAACGTCGTTTTTATGATCCTGTATAATCTACTATCTGCCTGTGGAAAGCATTGCTGAGTGCTACCAGACGCGTCAGAGGTTGCGGATAGTGTTAGCTGCAATTTGCGGCCGTGAACAGTCAGCGGTTTCGAGAGTAGAGTCTCAGAGGGATGCCGGGTTGCACTGGTATCCAAATAAATTCTGAGTGTCAATGATCTTCGAGATGACATGGCGGGAAATTGGTGCCATCAAATAATCAAGTGCTAATCGCAAATGAGTAACCTGAATGGCACGCTAACACCGGTGCGTCTCAGATAAGTACACTAAGAAAATTATGTCATTAACTGTTTGTAGGTTATTTTAAAAAGTAATCAGTAAAGTAATTTTAAAAGAAAAATCACTTATTTTATAAAGCATTTAATTTTTTTACTGTTTCTGTAGTTTAAAAAAAATTATTTACTGTATTAAAAACGAATTTTCTGTTACATTTAATTTCGGCAGTAAAATATTTCTTCTATAGTTTTACTCTTTTTCAATACAAAATAACTGAATATTCACTAGTTTTTTAATGTTTTGGTTGGTCATTAAATTAACATTTAAAATTGACTGTAATGTGTTTTTATTTTAAATGAAAAAACAGTGGAATGGTTTTTAAATAAAATTTCATTTGTTTTAAGTGAATATTCAGTGGAATTTACCTACATAATTCTTTGAGTGTAGGTGACAACCAGCACACAATCAGTCATTGAAACTCATCTTGCACTGTCGTCTCTGATGGCAGTTTATCGTTGGACTGGAAGCGTTAAAAAGGGCAGCCCCATTACCAGTCAAATGGCCAAAAGGTTTTGTCATTCAAAACTCAGTTATGAAACTTAATGAGCAGCCTCTAATAAATCAACGATCTAAGTCTTAAAATAAATGACTGCAGACTGTTACAATGATTTGAACGGAAAATCTTTAGAAAAATTTTTGGTCCTGTAAAAAATGATGATGGCACTAACGCACCAGCTACACGTGGGAGAATTTTTTCATGAAAGCTGAGATAACGTCGGCAGAAAAGCAGTTGGGAAATTTCAATATTTATCTCAATATCAAATGGTGTGGAAAACGAGCTGCAATTATTCTTATGAAATTTCATAATTTTCAATCAGCCGTGGAATAACTATGTATGTTTTTCATCATAAATATATGTACAATCTATTATTTAAGCACATACATTAGTTTATACACTTATTTTTTAATGATTTATTTTATTTTTCCTTTTTTCGACGCCATTTGCTCCAAAAAACAATTGTAAACATACAAATATAAGTGAATTTGACACTTGATCTCATCCAATCTCATCAGATTGTTGTTATGAGATATCTCATAACAACTATCTGATGAGATCAAATACTGAGACTAATATTTAGTCCACACCTAAGAGAAATTTCTTTGCGATTGATTTTGACGTTTCTTGATACAAATATCTCAGTATTTCTCCCAGGTGTAGACAGCGGGTTACAGAATAAGATGGAACGATGAACTTGAAGGTCTATCTGGCCATAAGACTATATTAAGATACATAAAAGCACAGCGTTTGAGATGGTTTGGGCATGTTATCCGCATGCCAACAGATGCCCTTAATAGAAAACTGCTTATGGCAGATGAACATGGTACAAGAACACGTGGCAGGCCAAGAATAAGATGGATATAAGGGGTTCTGAAAGATCTCAATGTTTTAAGAACCCAAAACTATGAAACATTGGCAAAAGATCGTGTTGCTTGGAGGCGAATCGTAGAAGAAGCTTTGGCCCAAACCGGGCTGTGATGCTAATAATGATGATGATGAATCAATTTAATATTGATTATACACACTGATATGTTCTAATGCAGTGGTCGGCATCCATTGCACATGGATCCCGAACACATTCGGCTATACACATGTATTCAACACGAATGTCAACAAAACTCACTACTAACAATAAGAGCATAAAAATACAACAACAAGCTGGTTGATGTCGCTTTGTTTAAGAAATATACCAGAGTACGTATATGAAGCTCTTTTTGTTTTCATATTCATGAACAAGATTATTTGTATTTTGTTTTATTTTTCTTTGTCATGAAATTGAACACAATGTATTTTGTTCATCTTCATTTCGTTTCAGTTGAGAAAAAAAAACTGTTTATCGTTTCATGAACATGAGATGTGCCCAGTTGGAAAATGTGTCACTGAGGAAATTTCCACAGTGATTCCTTGAGGAAATGTCTTCAGGTTCTGACAAATCATAGGTAATCCTTGATGACATGTCCTTACATTGTCAGCACTGAATGTTTGCTTTAATAGTGTGGACAATTCCTCTAAGACGGTTAAAAGGAAATGTCTCCAGAAAAGCAGTATGTTCAATAAAAATTTAAAATCTGGGCAACTCTTCAATTTCCAAGAAAAAGATGGCAATATTATCAATTTATTTAAAATAAATTCAAAATCTAACAAGTAGAATAAAAGTAATAAATAGACAAACAAATTTCAAAATAAAGTTTGGAACAAGTAGTAAGGTGTGGGACTAGTAAACTGGAGGTTCCAGGTTCAAATCCAGTTGGGACTAAAAAAGGCGAAAAGTTTTTTCTAAATATGAGAAAGATAATTTATTAGTGTTTATAAACCGGTTAACCGGTTAACCGAAAAACCGGTTTTTTCCCAAAATGTCGGTTTTTTAACAAACCGGTTAACCGAAATTGAAAATTTCCGGTGCACCGAAAACCGGTTTTTTCCTGTCGGTTAACCGGTTTTTTTAAATACATTCTAAACGGAATATTTTCGCAAATATTAATGGTTTACACTTATTTTTTATGAAATTTTCAAAATTTCTTTGAAAACACCTTGAAAATCTTTGAGAAAGAAAGTCTAAAATAGTTTTTCACTTCAAGAAACAATTTATCATATAGGAATTTTATTTCGAATCAGATAAATCAGGTGTGTGATGAATTTCGATCGATTTAAAAAGTAAATCGAATCTTGAAATCGATAAAGGTGTGATGAATTTCGATCGATTTCATATTCCACTTTTAGTTTATTTCCATGTCGTTTCTATACAAATATGCAACTAAAATAATAAATAAAAGAAAATGCAACTCTGTAAAAATTACTAAAGGAAAAATTTTAGCAAAAATTGTTGAAAATAAATTTTACAAATGGCTTTTGTTATATTAAGCACTATAATTTTGATAGAAGAAGAGCATAGAATCGATAACATTAAAAGAAGAAAATTAAGAGACAAATCCGATCCATTGAACTTGCCGGAAGACATGTAAGTACATATTTACATTTGATTTCCATTTGTATTTTGTTTTTTTTTTAGCTTTGTTCAATGTTTTCGTCTAAACAAAGAAGGATTTATTATTGTCCTAAATAAGATTGGAAACAGTTGGAAACATACATCGATTCCATTACCTTTGCAGTTGGCAGCTGCATTAAGGTTTATGGCAGAAGGTAACTTCCAAAGATCTGTTGGAAACGATGTAAACATTTCAATGGACCGTACTACAGTTTCAAAATCATTATCAAAAATGCTTCGCATTCTGGAAAGGAAAGTTTGTCCATCCCTAATAAAACTTAATTCAAGTGAGGAAAACATAAGAAATTCAAAACGTTACTTTTTTGACAAATATGGAATTCCTGGCGTTGTTGGGTGCATAGATGGCACACACGTTCCTCTTATCTCTACAGCAGGAGAAGAATACCTTTATTTAAACAGAAAAGGATACTGCAGTATTAACGCTATGATTGTAAGTGTAAATATAAATACAAGTAGATTGGGCTTGGTGTATGAACCCAACGACGTATGCAGGACTGTTTTTTCAGGGCCCAACAACAACAACAAAAAAAATTTTGTTGTTTTTTTCGCGAGATTCGTGTTTTCCAATACATATAAAAAAAATATTTTTTTGTTGTTGTTGTTGGGCCCTCCCCCCCCTGTATACGCCGATGTATGAACCTCTTACAAAATTTTGTGAGATTAAAAAAAAAAAATAAACATGAGAACCCTAGGGAGGAACCCCTCCTCTTCTATTTTTTTGGCTTATGCATTTACTTTTTCAGCCTCACAAAATGAGGGGTTCTATATATCGTGCACTATACCACCTATAATGAGGATTTAAGATAGCCTTATGTTTGTCGTTAAATATAGATATGCGATTATAAAATGAATATAAAAGCTGTTGACGCAACTAGGCCGGGATCGAGCCATGATTCGTTCACTTGGAACATGAGTACTATTCGGGATTTCTACGTGACAAAATATCAAAGTGGTGAACGTGGCTCTTGGCTATTAGCCGATTCTGGCTATGCCCTAGAACCATTTGTGATGACACCGTCCAGGAGTCCACAAAGTCCTAGTCAAAAGAAGTTCAATAGGAAGCACTCATCTGGTAGAAATATAGTAGAACGAACAATCGGAGTTTTGAAGAGCCGGTTCAGGTGTTTGTCTCGAAAGCTTTGGTATTCACCTTTAAAAGCATCACGAATCATAAACATATGTTGCGCTTTGCATAATCTATGCAATGCTTTGAAAATTAATCAAACTATTGAAGTTGATGCTGAGGAAGATGACATTGATGAAGAGGAAAATGATGTCCAATTCGATGTAATTAATGAAAACGAGGCTACAACTATAAGAAATAACATTGCTGAAAGTTTAAATTTGATTATTAATTAACTAAAAGTCTTAAGTTTTTTTTTTTAAGTTTAATAAAAACATTTTATTTAAAATCCCAGCAGAAATTTTGCTGAACGTTCAGCAGCTTTTGGAAGGGGAACTTGAGTAAAGGAGCGCATCCAATTGCGCTGAATTCATGCATGATTCCCTAAGGCGATGTCCCACTTTAGAGCGCTAGTTGGATACACAGAAACAGCGCTCTTTAGATGCACTGAAATCACGTGTCTTTAGAGCGCTGATTTAAGCAGAATAAAGATGCTGTAAATTCATGTATCTTTTTAGCGCTGATTTAAGCAGATTAAAGATGCAGTGAATTCATGTATCTTTGTAGAGCTGATTTAAGCAGAATAAAGATGCTGTAAATTCAAGTTGAAATCAAATAACTAAAATTTAAAAAAATATAACAAAAAAATTCATTCGTTTTACTTTACAAAACTTTATTTATGTGAAACAAAATGAAAAAAAAAAAAAATCGGAAGTGAACATCAAAAAAATATCGGACTAATTCAAAACGAACAAAATAAACACATCACACCTTTTATCGATTTCAAATCGTTTTTGTGTCGAAATCGAAATTCATCACACACCTGAATATTTGGAATACTCACCGTTGTAAGCGTTTTTTGACACTTTTATGGAAAACTTATTAAGTGACTGTTAACCAGACAGTCAAAAAAGCCAACCGGCTTAAAATCGGGGGAACATGAAAAAAAAAATACTAAACTCCAATTTACTTATAACGAACTGATGTATTTTTTTTAAATAAATCCAATTAAAATTTAATTAAAGTTCTAGTGAATATGCGAAAATAAAGTACATTATTTAAATACCGTTATTTTTATAGGGTAACAGTTGCAAACCTTGATGAAAGAAACAAATATGTTAACTTAAGCTATATTCGCTATATTATTTAATAAAAATTAGCTATTTTCAAGTATTTTTTGGTTTTGTCAGTTAAAGAAAAAAAAACCGGTTAACCGGTTTTTTTATTCCGGTTTAACCGAGAAAACCGGTTAACCGAAAAAGCTGATTTTCGGTTAACCGAGAAACCGGTTTCCTAAAATGTCGGTTTTTTATAAACACTATAATTTATAAAGGAAAATGGATAAAAGTAAAAACTAAAGGTAATACGAAATTTTTTTGTATTTTCGCATGACCTACGTCAGACATTTCCCCAAAGAAGTCTTAGGTGACATGTCCCCAGAAGGTCAGCCCTGACCACTGCTGACTTTGAGTGAGGACATTTTGAAAATTTGTATGAAACTGTCCTCAACCCAGTACATAGAGATGTCTTGTGGATGTCAGCAGTGACTCTGACATGTCATCGCTCCGTCACTGAGGATGGCTCGAGGACGTTGCCAACTGGGTGGTTTGCTTTTTTTCCTTCTTTTTCAGACGGTGAGTTTAAGTTAGAAGAAAAAAACTTCGTTTCTTTTTCGTGAAACGAAGAATTCTTATCGTTTATCATGAAATGAAAAGTTATAAGCAAAATATTGTGATAAATTTATCATGAATGAATGATATAAATGAATGATATGAATTTTATTTATCATTCTTTAGAAATTTATTTAGTTTTTCATTTACATACACACTACATATCATTTCAAAAATTATTACATTCCAATATGGTATTATAACAGAAAAATACTGAAAAAAAATTTTAAAAATAAGGGAAAAAAAATAGAAAAGTATAGGAAAATGAATTAAAAAAATATATGCAAAATTAAAAACAAAAAATTATTAGAAATTTGTAAAAAGCAAACAATTTTAGAATAGCAGTATATTAAAGAAAAAAAAAATAATTTATTATACATACATATGTATGTGTGTATGTACGTTAGAACGACTCAAAAAAAAAAAGTTGTTGATGTACCCACCGCAAAATTAACTTTGACATGTTTTATGAAGATTCCCAAAATATTTGGGCTCTAGTCTAATCTCTAGTCTCTAATCTTCATAAAACATGTCAAAGTTAATTTTGGGGTGGGTACATCAACAACTTTTTTTTTGAGTCGTTCTAATATACATACACACATACATATGTATAATAAATTATTTTTTTTCTTTAATATACTGCTATGTATTCTAAAATTGTTAGCTTTTTACAAATTTCTAATAATTTTTTGTTTTTAATTTTGCATATATTTTTTTAATTCATTTTCCTATACTTTTCTAATTTTTTTCCTTTATTTTTAAATTTTTTTTTCAGTATTTTTCTGTTAAATACCATATTGGAATGTAATAACTTTTTAAATGATATGTACACTAAGAAAATTATGTCATTAACTGTTTGTAGGTTATTTTAAAAAGTAATCAGTAAAGTCATTTTAAAAGAAAATTCACTTATTTTATAAAGGATTTCATTTTTTTACTGTTTCTGTAGTTTAAAAAAAATTATTTACTGTATTAAAAACGAATTTTCTGTTACATTTAATTTCGGCAGTAAAAAATTTCTTCTATAGTTTTACTGTTTTTCAATACAAAATAACTGAATATTCTTTAGTTTTTTAATGTTTTGGTTAGTCATTAAATTAACATTTAAAATTGATTGTAATGTGTTTTTATTTTAAATGAAAAAACAGTGGAATGGTTTTTAAATAAAATTTCATTTGTTTTAAGTGAATATTCACTGGAATTTACATACATAATTCTTTGAGTGTAGTGTGTATGTAAAAGAAAAACTAAATAAATTTCTAAAGAATGATAAATAAAATTCATTCATTCTTTCTTTATAATTCATTCATATCATGATAAATTTATCACGATATTTTGCTTATAACTTTTCATTTCATGATAAACGATAAGAATTCTTCGTTTCACGAAAAAGAAACGAAGTTTTTTTCTTCTAACTTAAACTCACCGTCTGAAAAAGAAGGAAAAAAAAGCAAACCACATCTCATGTTCATGAAACGATAAACAGTTTTTTTTTCTCCACTGAAACGAAATGAAGATGAACAAAATACATTGTGTTCAATTTCATGACAAAGAAAAAAAAAACATCAAACGTTGTTCAATATTCTTTAATGGTGAATGAAAGAAAGAACAAAAATGAACAGATCGTGGTGATAAAATACGTACTCTGAAATATACTAACACATGCATATTCGTATTCATACAACAATGCATTCATATACTCTCTTTGTGCCGACCACTGTTCTAAAGTCACATTAGATAATAATGTGTGAGCAAATTAATATTACTTATACGTTTCCATATTGCTCAAGAGTGACCCCTAAAAGTAGACTCTAGTTTCTAAATGAATAAAATATCAATCATACGCGGTGATGAACTGCAATTCATGCAGCAAATATTTGAAAAATTAAACAAATACTTCTATTTATGATATTGTCATAATAGAGTATTTTTAATTTATTGCTTTAAAAAATTTACTATCTCATAGTATGTCTAGTATGTCTGACATACTATGAGATAGTAACTTTTTTAAAGCAATAAATTAAAAATACTCTATTATGACAATATCATAAATAGAAATATTTTTGGGCCTCGAACTAGAATAAAACTCTAATCGAATATATATACATATATAAAGGCCGAATAAATACATTTTATTTTTATGTACCTTTTGGTACTAAAAATAAAAAAACAACATTTAATTAAACAAATATTTAGTGTAATTCCTAGTAATTGGAAGTGGAATTGAGTATTTTTTTTTTTAAATCGTACAACAAAATATTTTTCAGAATAAAACCACTGAAATTCGCTGTAAATGGTTTCATTCCGAAAAAAATGTTTTACGCTTACCGAGCAAACATTCAGTTCCACTTCCAAACGGAATTGACTCTGTGACATGGCCCCTAAAACTTCTCACTAACGTCGAAACACTCAACAGACGGCATTAAAAATCTTCGGTTAATTGACTTTGTGTTATGATGAAAATAATTTTAAATTAGGAACCGTGAACAAAAATTAAAACCAGAAGGAACAAATTTTGATTATTCCCTTTTTTAATTACAAAATCTGTTTTATATAGAGATAAATAATTCAAAGACCTTGATTTTGCGAATTTTTTTAAATGCAAAATATTTTGTTAAGTTACGAAATATTTCGTTAAGCTACGAAATATTTCGTATTTATACCCTACACCACTCTGTGGTATAGGGTATAATGACATTGTGCTGATGTTTGTAACTACCCGAAATATTGGTCCTAGACCCACATTCAAGTATACCGATCGACTCAGAATAACTTTTTAAGTCATTTTTGAGATGTCCGTCTGTCCGTCCAACCATGTTAACATTGCATACACGATACAGGTCGCAATTATCCATCGATTTGGCTGAAATTTAGCTTCGTTTGATCTAAGGGCGAAGCCTATTGAAATTGGAAAAAATCGGTGAATGTTTAGATATATCCCCCATACAAACGTCCCTTAAATCTTGAATCAAATGACTTTAATAACCGTATTATAATAGATATCGTATCGAAATTTGACAGATAAAATTATTTTGTATTCACAAATTACCATTCCAAATTTCAAAGGAAACGGATAAGTTCTTCTTGTAGCCCACATACAGACCACCTTCCCGACATTTACATAAATCTCTCAAATTTCGGAAAAATATAAAATATTTATTTAAAATTTTGTTTGTGTGTGTTTAACAGGTACATTAATAACCTTATTAAATCCGATTATAATGGGACCATTTTTGGACTTAAGCCCCATATGAAAATTTCGTCCGATATTTAGTTAAATCGGTTTATTGGCAACAAATGGCACCCTATTTGACTCAAATTTTGTTTGTGGGTGTTTTTTGACAAAAGATAGATCCAATCGGTCCATGTTTGAACTTGGGACCCATTTTCCGGGTCGGCATGACCGGCTATAACTTTCTTACTTGTTTTTTGGCTACGAAATGTACTTCGTAAAATAGGCGAAATTTGTATTTTTACGAAACTCTAACTTTTTGTAAAATTACAAAACTTTCGTAATATGTACAAAAATTTCATTTATTGTACGAACAAAATTTAACGAACACTCAAAAAAAAAAAACTTTAATGTTAGCACAAAAAAAGCTTTTAAACCTACAAGAAAATTTTCTGATTTTGAACCCACAAATTTTTTGGTAAAGTTAGCAAAAATGTTTTGCCAAAAAGCTTTTAAACCTACAAGAAAATGTTCTGATCTTGAACCCACAATTTTTTTGGTAAAGTTAGCAAAAATGTTTTGCCAAAAATTAGTTAACTGAAATTTTTTTATTTTAACATAGTTCATACACATTTGAGGACCCCATTGGGTTCGGACCGGATAGGTCCAGACCCCGATGGGCCTAGACCTAGTTGGGTTCCTTAAAAATCGTCATAGTTTTTGATCCAAAATTTGTGTCTGTTTTGCTCTACCTTGCTTAGTTTTTGAGATACGTGATTTTAGGGGACCACTGGGGGTTTGAGAATTAAAAAACTCGATAACTTCAACAATTTTACTCGGAGAGCTTTTGTTGCGGTCTTGTTCTACGTGTTGAGAGCTACAAAAATGCTGTTGGACTTTTGTTGTGTGTTACCGAGATATGAGCATTTTAAAATTTTCGGGAATGCTAGTTTTTTTGGATCCAAAGTTTGGACCCATTAGGAGAGCCCGACAACCAACAATAGCCTTCATTTTGCTCTATTTGGCGTAGTTTCCGAGATAGCGCCATTTTAAGTTTTCTTAAAAAAAATTACTATTTATTTTTGCTAATATTAGCAAAAAAGCTTGTAAAAATTTGGTCAACTTAATTTTAAATTTAGCAAAAAAATAAGTTCAAATTTTGTTCAAATTGCTAATGAAGTTTATAAGATATTTTTGCTAACATGCTAATTTCAACTAAGAATTTTCTAAAGGTTAACTTACTAGCATTAGCAAAAAAAAATGAGTAAATCTACTAATGTATTATTTTGAGTGAAATAATACTTTGTATTTTTATGCATGAAATTTTTTTAGTGTTAAAAAACTTAAAATTATGTAGCTTTTTTCGATTTTGTGGTATTCGTGTTTAAAAATGTATCGAATTTCGTACCACACAAAAACATTAAAAATTATTTTTTTTTTTTCTAATACCCAATTCACACCATTCGGATGAGATTTCGATCATATGGTTGTGTATAAAATGATACAGACCATATGATCAAAATCTCGTTCGAACGAGATTTGACTAAATAGGCCTTTAGACCGTTTTAATACTGCCATGCAAATTTTAAAATACTTCATTTAATTGCATTTTTTGCGAGGAAAAATTTTGGTATTGAGCCATTTTGACATATCTCTCATAGTTTTCGAGAAAATTCGAAAATCCATTTTTGTTTGCCATTCAAACGCAAAAAGTGCTCAATCGAATATTTAAATTTTTGTTGCTAAATAAATTTATGGTGATACGCAAGTTTAGGTTACAGATGGCTTAAACTAGCAATTTAGTATTGTTATTTACCATTATTCTGCATGTGAGATTTTCTACACGACAGTTTTATTTAATTTGTTATGACTGATACGGTATATCTGTACATGTCACCTAATAATACTTAATTATATAAAAAGTTTTAATGAATTATTACCCCACAAAAGGGCAATTCTTATAATTTATTATTTTTTGCTTACAAAAGTTTAACACCACTTTTAATGTCATGTGTTCCCTACAAAACAAAATACAATGCAATTACTATAATTACGATTTTAATAACATAATTTAACAACTTAATCTGGGTCAGTGTCTAAAAAAATTTAAATTGTATTCATATTTAAAATATGAAGAAAAAAACTTAAATAGCATTTAATTTGTCTTTAATCAAAATCACAAAATTAAATCCTGTTTTTCAGGTTACAATTTTTTTATCTTTAAAAAAAAATTCCAAAGAAATATAAAAAAAAATAATAATAAATATTTTTACTACCAAAGAAAACATGCAAAAAATGTCAAACATTTCATATTTGAAATACTTACATTTCATAGAATATTATTCGATTCAGTGAATTTTAATGAAATTCCTTTAGCTCTCGTAACATGTCAACTGGATAATATTTTGAAAAGAAGGAAAAAAAGATTATATAAAATTAAATATGTATACTGTTTTGGTATATGGAAAATTTGAATAAAAATATTTTTTTTAATAAAATTTAATGCATTTTAGGACACAGTTGAAGAAAAAACAAGAAACAAGTTTAATTTGACTTTATCCAAAAACCGAGACTGATGAGCACTGCTTAGAAATAGATTTTGATGAAAATTATTGCTTGGAGAATGATTATGGCATTTTTTAGGTGGAGATCTATGCACAGCTGCCGGAGTTAATCTCAATGATTAATTGATTGCTTTGTGCATCGACAGCCAAGCGGCGTTAACTACGTATAATATCAATTCCAAGCAGTTCCGCCACTGCCACAGAGAAATACAAGTTCTCAGAGAGCAACATAATATACGGCCTTATGGCTAAGATCAAAGTGTAGTATCTGTTAAGTATAAGCTTAACATCTGATAGATCCTCCATCGGAGGACAACAAATGTTAAACTGATTTTTGGAAATAGACGGAGTGTTTAGGGGCTTGCTCCACCTCTGTCACGGGTTGGCCCGGTATTGCAATAAGGGGCCCCTGTAGGTTAGTTGGTAGCATGTTAGCCTACAAAACTAGGGGTCGTCGGTTCGATTCCCACTAAACCCTTGGTCGATTTCGCTACAACGAGACGACGGTCATTGTTACCAGTTTTGGGTTAGGTTTAAATTAATAGAAATGATTTGTAATTAAATTGGAAAAATAAATAAAAACTGATCATTTGTTCAAAATTTTTATTATTATATACGACTGTGCTGGGAACTTGAACACAAGGATATTAGAGAAAATGATAAAGCGGACATGCTGGCGAAGGCAGGTTCAAGCCTTTACATGAGCTCATTGGTGAGGATGTTTTGCCATTAATCTCTTTTACTTTTCAGAAAATCAAGCAAGCCACTAGAAACAAGTGGATAAATACTTAGATGGACGATTTCAAATGATGGCATCCCGAGTAAAAAGGAATTTATATAAATGTATATTATTTTATATGTTTTCATAAAACCATATACAACTATATGAGTCAAAGTATAAAATTATATCTCACTTTGAAATTTTCCAATTTTTTTAAATGATGTCATATAAAATCATATCTAATTATATTGTTCATAATATATTAATATAAATGGTAGATGTAATCATACGTTGCACATAAAACTTAATCCGATTTCATACATTATTATACGTGACTTTATATCTAATTATGTATAGGACTTTACTAAACAAAAAATCCAGTATCAATTTATGTATAATTATATATGACTAATATAATACCATTTAAAACTATATATGGTTCCATACTAAAAAAATTTCCAACAAAAATAATAGATATAATTATATGTGTCTTAAACGATAACATATCTGTGTTTGTATGGTACTATATATACGCAAATTTCGTCTAAACTCAATATATATTTATAAATGGTCGCATATGTAATGGAATATATATTTTGATATAATCATGTATAAAAAAAATATTTATTTGACCAAACAACCAGCCATATATAATTATATATGCCAGTATTTCAAAATTTATTTTTGTGTGTCAACATATATGGTTATACAAAACCTTTTATTGTATCATATAAGATTACATATGATTTTTGGGAA
Source organism: Pegoplata infirma (assembly GCA_963921195.1). Taxonomy (NCBI): domain Eukaryota; kingdom Metazoa; phylum Arthropoda; class Insecta; order Diptera; family Anthomyiidae; genus Pegoplata; species Pegoplata infirma. The sequence continues at coordinate 111,689,070 of OY992536.1, read as the reverse complement.
CCCGAGTTCGATTCCCGGCCCAGTCGAGAAAAAAAAAAGTTTTTTTTTATTTTTTTTTAAATAGAAAACACTTTTTTATTGCGTTTAATTTTTTTTAGAACTAAAAAATTTTAATTTTTGGAATTTTTGCAATCATTTTTAAAAAATTATTTTTCTTTTATACAGTTATATAAAACTATATTTGATTTATTATAAAATTATCTATAATTTTTGGGAACCCGAGTTCGATTCCAGAAAAAAAATATTTTTTTTTTATTTTTTTTTTTAAATAGAAAACACTTTTTTATTGCATTTATTTTTTTTAGAACTAAAAATTTTTCTTTTTTTGAATTTTTGCAATCATTTTTAAAAAATTATATTGCTGTTATATAGTTATATATAACTATATTTAATTTATTATAAAATTATCTATCATTTTTGGGAACCCGAGTTCGATTCCAGAAAAAAATATATTTTTTTATTTTTTTTTTTTAAATAAAAAACACTTTTTTATTGCATTTGTTTTTTAGAACTTAAAAAATTTTACTTTTTGAATTTTTTATATAGTTAATAATAGCTATATTTGGTTTAAATTATCAAGTTATCAATAATTTTTGGAACCCGATCTCAAATCTAATTCTGATTTCCTGATTCCATGAAAAATTTCAAATTTATAAGCCAAAGTCTTATTTCACTTTGGAAGCCTATGACTTGGAAATAAGGCATACCGCTACATTAAAATTATTGTTTAAGCTTACCATGTACGTCATTCCATTTTTTTTTTTTTTTTGCAAATTTTATCAAAAATTTATCAAAAAGTCTTTTTGAAAATTGTGTACAAGTGAATAACATATTTAATTGGATATAATCATATATTACTATATGTTAGATCAATTTGATATAATTAGATACGATCAATTTATTTAAAACTAAGTCTTTTAAAGTTGTTATTTGCTAACAACGTCCGCTGGTCTAGAGGGTAGAGATTGCGATTACAAAACGGAAGACTTGTGGTTCTAATCCCCGTCCGTTCGAAGTTTTTTTTTTTTTTTTATTTATTTTCAGTTTGACATTATTATATCTAAAAATAAATCTAAAAACAGAAACATTTTTTGGATAAAAATGTATCCAATAATTTTTTTATAAAATCAAGATATCAGATATTATAAGATAACTTTGGCGCGGCCAAATTTCGGATGAAATTACATTATATAATATCCAATTTAATATAAAATCATGATATTGGATATTTTAAGATAACTTTGGCGCGGCCAATTTCCGGATGAAATTACATCATATTATATCATATTTAATACAAAATCATGATAATAGATAATTTGGGATAACTTTGGCGCGGCCAATTTCCGGATGAAATCACATACAATCAAATATTAAACTGTAACTTCATATATTATAAGATGTTATGAGATAACTTTGGCGCGGCCAATTTTCGGATGAAATTTAGCAAAATCAGATCCAATAAATTATATATAATTTTATAAGATAACATGTTTTACCAGGCACGTACGCAGGAATTAATTTTGGGGGGGGCCCAAAATTTTTTTTCAAAATTTTGTTTTTTCGCCTGAATATTTATTCACATAAATTTTTTTACATTTTTATAAAATAAAACTTTTATTTTAAATTTTAGATAAAAAGGAGTTAAATTATTTGTTTAAAAAAAGAATTGGAAAATTTATGCAACCTTTCTTTAAAAATTCTCAAATATACCTAACGAGTAAAAACTCAAAACTATGGGACACCTTTTTGAATTGTTCATAAATTTTTTCCTAGTTTTTTGATTATAAACCATATTTATGCAGAAAACTTCTAAGACCATTTTTGGTACACAAAATTCTCCAATTCTAAAATACATACAAATCAAAGATTTTGAAACATTTTTGGAACGAAAGACTCTTAAATTGCAGGAAATATTTTTTGTTTTGCAGTTTTTAAACAAAAAAAAAATTATAATTCCATGAAATTTTAACCATAGACAAATTTTTACTATACTTAAAATATTTTTCGCATAGAAAATTTTGAGACATTTGAGACACCCTGAGAAATTTTTTGTGTAGAAAATTTTTTAGATTATAAGACATTTTTCGCAAAGAAAAGTTCTTAGATTGTGAGACATTTTTTATTTAGAAAAACTCTCAGGTTTAAAGTAAAAGTTGCTTAATTTTTAAACATTTTACTTATAGAAAAGTTTTTAATTTCTGAAACATTTTTCGTGAAGAAAAATTCTTAGATACTGAGTCATTTTTAGTACAGAAAAAATCTCAGATTCTAATCAATTATCGTATAGAAAAAGTTCTCAGCTTTTGAGACACTTTTCGTTAAAAAAAAGACTCTGAGACATTTTTTGTGTTCAAAAAAAATTTCAGATTCTGAAACATTTTTCGTATTGAAAAATTCTTAAAGTCTGAGATATTTTTCGTATAGTGAATTTTTCTATACGAAAAATCTCAGATTTGTATAAAAAAGTTCTGAGATCCTGATACATTTTTGAATAGATGAATTCTCAGATTCTAACACATTTTTCGTACAGAAAAATTTCTTTTAAAAAAAATATTTCAAATTGGTATAGAAAAATTCCCAGATTCTGATACATTTTTCGTATAGATTTTTCCGATTCTGAATGATTTTTCGTAAAGAAAATACACAGATTATAAGACGTTTTTTTTATAGAGAAATTCTTTGATTCTAAAATATTTTTCGTACAGAAATAGTCTGAAAACAGTTATTATGATCTTAAAAAATCTCTTATCCATTTATTGAATGAGAAAATTATTAGATTTTGAGACATTTTTGTAAAGAAAATATCTTAAATTCACAATATTTTTTATCAAAAAAAAATTTTCAGCACTGGTGGCAAAAGAGTACTTTTCAAAAATACTTTTCAAAATACATGTATTTTTTGAAAGAAGTACTCTTTTGGTACATTAGCAGCGGCTTTAACTAAATTCATGATGCATAACTTACTTGGCCAGTAGCAAATACCGTTTAAAGGTGTCTTATTCACTACCGTACAAATTTACGAATTTAAACCCACACAAAAATTTTTTGCAATGAAAATTTTTTCAATATTTTGAAATTTTCAGAAAAAAACCTTCGTTAGATTAGAGTTAAAAAGAAAAAAAATTATACTGCGCCTTTTTTTGTTAACAAACGTATATTTTGAAGTGCAAAGTCTTAAAATTTTTATATTGTCAAATCATTTTGGGGGGGGCCCGGGCCCCCAGGGCCCCCCCCCCTGCGTACGTGCCTGTGTTTTACCATACAATTTTTTTTTACTCGGGTAGTTAATAATAGCTATATTTGGTTTAAATTATCAAATTATCAATGATTTTTGGAACCCGATCTCATATCTACTTCTGATTTCCTGAGTCCATGAAAATTTTCAAATTTATAAGCCAAAGTCTTATTTCACTTTGGAAGCCTATGACTTGGAAATAAGGCATACCGCTACATTAAAATTATTGTTTAAGCTTACCATGGAAGCCCCTAATAGCGCTGTACGTCATTCCAATTTTTTTTTTTTTGCAAATTTTATCAAAAATTTTCTAAGTCTTTTTGAAAATTGTGTACAAGTGAATAACATATTTAATTGGATATAATCATATATTACTATATGTTAGATCAATTTGATATAATTAGATACGATCAATTTATTTAAAACTAAGTCTTTTAAAGTTGTTATTTGCTAACAACGTCCGCTGGTCTAGAGGGTAGAGATTGCGATTACAAAACGGAAGACTTGTGGTTCTAATCCCCGTCCGTTCGAAGTTTTTTTTTTTTTTTATTTATTTTCAGTTTGACATTATTATATCTAAAAATAAATCTAAAAACAGAAACATTTTTTGGATAAAAATGTATCCAATAATTTTTTTATAAAATCAAGATATCAGATATTATAAGATAACTTTGGCGCGGCCAAATTTCGGATGAAATTACATTATATAATATCCAATTTAATATAAAATCATGATATTGGATATTTTAAGATAACTTTGGCGCGGCCAATTTCCGGATGAAATTACATCATATTATATCATATTTAATACAAAATCATGATAATAGATAATTTGGGATAACTTTGGCGCGGCCAATTTCCGGATGAAATCACATACAATCAAATATTAAACTGTAACTTCATATATTATATGATGTTATGAGATAACTTTGGCGCGGCCAATTTTCGGATGAAATTTAGCAAAATCAGATCCAATAAATTATATATAATTTAATAAGATAACATGTTTTACCATACAATTTTTTTTTACTCGGGATGCAAATAAAAAAGCTATGGAAAGAAAAATCAAGGCTGAATATGGATAGAAGACAGCTAAGAGCGGTAATAAACCTTATCAAACATCATAATTAGGGATAAGATTTTCATGCACTAAAAAATCGAAAATATGCGCTTAAAAAATTCGCGAAAAAAAACTCAAAATATGCACTAAAAAACCTTAAAATATGCACTAAAAAATAAAAAATGTACAATAAAAATCTTGGTTTCATATGAAAAACTTTTTAAAAAGCAAAAAATAACGACGGGCTTAAATATTGACAATTAAAACTTTCTATAAGCATGATTTTTTAAAAAATTAAGAAAATCGGTAAAAAAAAAATTTTAAAAAAAAAATTATTTTCAAAATAAATTTTTAAAATAGTTTTTGAAAAAATAAATTTTAATTTGTTTTTTTGTTTATTTATGCCAAAATATGCAAAAATATGCATTTAAAAGTTAAAAGTATGCACAAAATATGCATTTTAAATCAAAATATGCATTTTTACCAAAATATGGAAAAATATGCAAAAACAAATCGATGCCATTTTAACGCAAATTCCTTCATTCGGAAAGATAACTGGTCGATAGTGTTTTTTGACTATCGACAAAAAAATATGCATTTGCATGGAAATCTCATCTCTAGTCATAATAAACTCGCAAAATACATGATAATAATCGGGGTAATGTCAAGCGACACTTATGTGAATGTCCAGCTTTACCATTAAGAAGATTAAACATTTCGTTTTTTATGTTTTTCAGGATCTTCAGGACCTACGAGGTATTAACCCTTGACATATTCATTAAATTGCAGAAGTGGGGATAAAAGTACTGTATTTTTTAAATTTTCTGTTGAAATTGAATTCACTCTACTCTAATGTATGCACTAAATGTACAATAAACACTAATGCAAAAAGTGAAAAAATATTTTGTTAGTGTGTTTTTGTATGTTTAGTATTGAACAAAATATTGTCTGTAGTTATTTTTAAAAATTGATTTAAATTTTAATTTGATTAGTTATATGACGTTCAGTTGCAAAATTTGCTTAATGTTTTCATTGGAAAAAGCACTTAATAGGTTTTATGTCCCACCAAGCAATTAGTTTTTATACCCGTTATCAAAAAAAAAAACACAAGTAAGAGTGTTAAATTCGGCTGTGCCGAATCTTTTATACCCTCCAATATGCAAAAAAAAAAAATGCAGGGGCGTTTTATTTTTTTTGGGGGGGAGGTTTGTCGTGGTGATTGGGGGGGGGGGCAAATTTGTTCTCAAACATGTGTTTAAAATTTCATTCATATGCTTTTTGCACTCAAGAAATGCAAGTTTATCATAATTAATTTTTTTATTCTACGCCTACAAAAGGGGGGCGGACCAAAAAAACGACATTTTCTAATTCTTAGGGTCCAAATGCAGGACTTTGAACTTCATGCAGCATAAAAATTTTGAATTCGTTAAACAGAAAGACAAAAAATCATGTAAAAAAATGATTTTTTTCTGAGGTTGGTTTAGTTCTTTAAGGGGGAACTTTTCCCCCCAGGTCCGATTTTGCCTATTTCCGAACTTAACCTGCCTAAGACCATAAGACATATTCGTGCCAAACTTGAGGAGTTTAGCTCTTTTATTTTGGACTGTATCGTGTTAACTACAGACGGACGGACAGACGGGCAGACGGACAGACGGACGGACGGACATCGCTAGAATGTCTTAGAATCGATCACTGATCAATAATATATATACTTTATGGGGTCCCCGACCGATATTTCGATGCGTTACACACGGAATAACAAAGTGAGTATACCCCTAAACTGTAGTTGGAGGGTATAAAAACAAGTGAGAGTGTTAAATTAGGCTGTGCCGAATCTTTTTTACTCTCCAATATGTAAAAAAAAATTAGAAAATATTAAAAGGTTTTGTTAGTGGGTTTCTTTTTTTGTTATTTGTTAATAGCAAAAAAACCAATATTTTTTTTATAAATACTTTGGAAGAAAGCTCTTTTTAAACAATATTGACTTTTTGACAGTTTTTTTTAACATTTTTGTGCTCGGAAACCGTAAGTCGTACGAAAATAATAATAATATAAAAACAATATTGTTTATAAAATTATAAAGATTTATCATAATACATGAATTTTCCAAAATTTAAAAAGAGGCAGAATGTCTCCCACTTTCTTTCCCCCAAAAAAGTATTTAAAATAATGCCAATTTGACAATGACAAGTAGAAAATTATATTCGAGTTTAATCCACACACATCCAGATCCCATTAGGTCCGGATATTTTTCATAGGTTTGGGGAAAATTTCTTAGGTGGTAAGAATTTCTTCCATATCCCAGCAAAACTTAGATTACCAAATAAGGTAAAAAATAAGGTATAGGATCTCTTATTTTATACATTGCAGCATTGATGATTTTAACAGGCGATGAGACTCAAAGTAATGCATCCGCATTATCACAAAGAATACCAGTAAGGTATAAAATGAGTCATAAATTTATAATGAAGAATACGAGTAAGGTGTAAAATATATGATATTTTATAGGTTACGAGAAATGAAATAATATAGTATACCAGATAGATAATATATAAGGTGTTACGAGTAGTGAAAAAGAAATTTTGTATTAAATTTACTCACGTGATTGTAAGTGAGTGTAAGTAGATAAAATATGCTCGTGAGTGTGTGTCGTTAGAAATTTCCTGTCGTGAGCCCATCTCTAGTTTAAACTTATGCAGTTTTTTGTAAAATAATTATTTTTTATGTTATTGTAATGCATTATGCATACAATTATAAATAATGCATTATTTAAAACTTTCAAATAATACATAATGTAACCAAATATAAGTCAGCCATGATTTAATATTTAGAAATAACAAATATGAAATTCTTTTTTTCCAATAATCATGCATTACGTAGAAAATTATTAGTAATTCATTATTTTTCCCTTTGAAAATAGTACGTTGTGGAACAAATGTTTGATAAGACATCATAAAATAATGCTACAAATAAGTTATATGCATTACCTGGTAATGTGTTTTATAATCACTACCTATTACCAAAGTTTTGCTGGGATATTTAGGAATTCCATTTATGAAAACTATGAATTATATATAAATACTAGCGACATCTGTCCGAACTAAGGGTTTCCCCCTTGTTTGAAAAAATTTCCAAACTTAAGTTGAAATAACTTTTCTCCCAAATTGTAGTTATGTCAATTTTGATAATAATGGACTATGTAAACATTTTTTGGTGGTGGAGGGATGCCCATAAAACCAAACCGTACTCGAAAATTTTTCTTTTATAATTTAGCGAAGGGTGTTTAAGATTCGGCATAGCCGATTAAAACACTCCCAATTGTTAAAGTGTATAAAATCACAAGTGTGAGTTTATATTTCGTTCTAAAAACTAAAAATTTATTTTTGAAAATCTATAAACTACAATTTACGATATTTATTTACGCAATAGGTTTAAATCGAAAAAAAATAATAAACACTTATTCTATAAAGGCCGTGAGACAAAAATAATTAGTGCCTACAAGCTTACGAGTAGGGAGATAAATAACTACTTACCTATAACGAGTAAAATAAGTAGTTATTTATAAGGAATAAAATAAATAGTTGCAAACAGAGTTCGAAGTAACTATTTATCATTAGATTACTCGTTTCCGCGAAACTTTAAGCTAAAAAGGTAAAACAAATATTGTTTTTTTCTAATTGGACTTAACTTCCCAAGTGAATTTGCAAATAAGTATTTATTTTTAACATTCTCAATAACTTATTATTTATATTATTGCAAATAAGTATTAACATATTACAATATAAACCACTAGTTGCTTTTTGGACTAAAGTAATGCATTGGGTGATGATTAGTTGTTATAACTTATAAGTAGGGATGAGATTTTCATGCACTAAAAAATCGAAAATATGCGCTTAAAATATGCGCTAAAAATTTCAAAATATGCACTAAAAAACCTTAAAATATGCACTAAAAAATAAAATGTGTGCAATAAAAATCTTGTTTTCATAGGAAAAACTTCTTAAAAAGCAAAAAGTAACGCCGGGTTTAAATAGCAACATTTAAAACTTTATATAAGCAAGATTTTTTAGAAATTAAGACAATCTATAAAAAAAAAATTAAAAAAAAAAAAAATATTTTTCTTATTTCCAAAATATATTTTTAAAATTTACAATAGTTTTTGAAACCAATAAATTTCAATTTGTGTTTTTGCTAATTTATGCCAAAATATGCAAAAATATGCACTTAAAAGTTGGAAATATGCACAAAATATGCATTTAAAACCAAAATATGCAAAAATATGCAATTTCACCAAAATATGCAAAAACAATTCGATGCCATTTAAACGCAAATTTCTTGATTCGGAAAGATAATTGGTCGATATTGTTTTTAGACTATCGACAAAAAAAAATGCATTTGCATTGAAATCTCATCCCTACTTATAAGTAATGTAATTGGCAGTCATTACTTTTCACAACACATTACCTACACTCAAAAAAAAAGCTTCATTATATATATGAAAACTGTCATAAATATAATGAAAATCTTCATTAAAGTTCGTCCAATGTAACAGTTTCATAAATACAATGAAACAGTTTCATAATTATTCTTAGGGTCAATATTTATGAAATTTGTCATTATATTTATGAAAGGTTTCATAAATATAATGAATTAAATTTCGAAAAATTATATGATACTCTTCATAAATAGTTTGAAATGTTTCACAAATACAATGAAACATTTCATAGATTGAAATTATTTTTTCTGAAATACTTGATCATATTAGGAAACTATTTCATAGTATTTCTGAACCATTTTATTGGTACTATGAAATAGTTCCATAATTATAATGAAATACTCAAAAAATAATAGAAGTTTTATGAAATATTTCACAGTATTTATGAAACATTTCATAATATTAATGAAACAGTTACATTGGACGAACTTTAATGACATGTTTCATTATATTTATCGAAATATTTATGAAATGTTTCATTAATAAAGCATTATTTTTTTTAGAAATGAAATTCATGGTATTTATATTGGAAAAACTAAAATAAAGAATTAAAATTTTAAAAATCGTTTGCAGGAGATATAATTGTTTTGCCCCAATTTCTAAATCATATTATAAAAATTTCATGTGACACGTTTATGATTTTTTTTATGAAATCATGAAATCTTTTGAAGTGCATTTACTAGACTTTTTTCATAAAAATTCAATACATTTATGAAGGTTTCATAAATATAATGAAATTTTATGGCAAAAATATTTATGAAATCATATCATAAATATTATGAAGCATTTTTCTCTGAGTGTAGTTTTTGCTGGGTAGCTAATACCCACTGGCAACGAAATTAAGATAAAATGAGTTTTCATATGCAATTTCCTACACATAAAACTATGTAAACTGCCATTATAACTGAATTTCGTAATTGGTTTAAATAAAATATTGTTCAGTTTTGAGGATTAGGAGGTAAATGTTAAAAACTGTATTGACAAACAGAAATTTGCCATTTTGTTGCCCTAACGAAATGCAATGCAAAAACATTTACAAGTTTTGATAAAAGCGTTAGAAAATTCTAGAATTCTAAGAGCCACCCGAGAGCATTTAAAGCCAGTTGGAAAATGTGTCAATGAGGAAATTTACAATATGATTCCTTGAGAAAATGTCTTCAGGTTCTGACACATATTGGAAGAAACTACGTAAGCTGCTAGACTCCATAAAGTAATTTTCAAAGATATCAGTGTACCAGGATTTCTTACTCAGCCAGACTGATTCTTTGAAGAAATCAGTCAAATAACCATTGAACTTTTGAGGGATATTCATTTCACGGGTTGTAGGGACTAGGGTAAGAGAGATACTCCCTTGGCTACACTAAAATATCATCAATTCCTAATGCCCTACAGAATACAGGCACGGCCACACGGATTACTCTCCGTCCATCTAGGCAACCCACTTTATTCATCAACGTCCCTCCTGTATTACGCTAATGTTAGGTTTTGATATCTTAATTATAATTTTTCGTGTAACGAGCCTGAACCTGCATCTGAAGGGACAAGACACACTCCTATTTTACGAGAGTTCCTAGTAATTTTACAAGCTTTTTACCAATAATTTTGTAAATTTACAAGTTTTTTACAAATAAAATTGTAAATTTACAGTTTTTTTGACGCAATTAAAATTACAAAGAATTCTCGTAAATTTACTAAACCTTTTTATAAAATTATCTTGGAAATTTGTAAAATTATAAAAAAAATTGTAAAATTACAAAAAAAATGTAAAATTACAAAAAAAAAATGTAAATTTCGATCCAAATTTGTTTGTTAAAAACAAGAAAAACTGCCAAATATTGGTAAAATGGGATTACGAGACTTTTCCTAGTAATTTGACAAAGTTTTTTTTTTGTAAGCATATTAAACAAAAAATTTTTTATCAAAATTTCAATTTTTTTTTTTTTTTTAATTTTACAATTTTTTTTTGTAATTTTAGAAATTTCCAAGTTTAAAAAAAAAAAACTAGCAAATTCACGAGCATCCCTTGTAAGTTTTATTTATTGTAAATTTACAATTTTATTGGTAAAAAGCTTATAAAATTACAAAAAATCTAGAAATTTTTACCAGGAATTCTCGTAAAATATGAGGTAGCAAAAAATCTAGTAGAGTCACGAAATCTTTTTGTAAGTTTTATCTCGTCAAAAAAATTGTAAATTTATAATTTTATTAGTAAAAAGCTTGTAAAATTACAAAATTATTGGTAAAAAGCTTGTAAAATTACAAGGAATTTGTTTCAAAAAGGAGGTAACACAAAAAAAAGTTACAAACTTTTCTTGTCATTTTAATAGGGTTTTTTTGGGGTGTAGAGAGGAATTGGGGATGTTTACGTTGCCAACTGAGAATAAATTCCAATTACCCAGGAATCGATAAAATGCCCGGAAAATCTAAACCATATTTACAACATTCCTTTACATGAAATAAATTACTTTTTTATTAAATTTGTTTTTCTGAAGTTTTCCACATTTTTCATTATTATATCGGCATAAGATAATCGGCAAAATGACTGTAGTTTTTGGCAACATTTCAAAAAAGTAATATATTTTTGCATATTATTGCAATACTAGAACATTTCATTTCTTATATTATTTTTTCTTACACAAAATATGTAACAATGTGAGTACAGTTGTGAGAATAAAAACAGATAAAAATATTTGTAATTATGATTTCAAAATTAAAAGTTCAATAACTTGAACTTTGGCTGAGGGAATAAGATTATGCCAGCTTTTTAGCATACGTCATTTTGGGCGTAGTCATTAAAATTATATAATTAATAATAAAATTGAATTAATTAAGCTTAAATATTTTATATTTCAATTAAAATTTTAATTGTTTTTTCAATATGAAATAAATTTTTAATTAATATAATTAATTGTTTAATTAATTTTTTAGTTTTTTTTATTAACTATTTAATTGTTTTTAAACTTAATATTAAATAAGTACTTAATTAATATAATTAATTGTTCAATTAAATTTTAAGCTTTACCTATTTTTTGTTTGTTTTGTTTTCCGAGTGTGTGCGAGTATGTGGTTTTCTCATGCATGGTTTTACAGCAGTGATGGGCATTTTTGTAATTCCTATTCCCGCGGGAATAGGCTAAAAAATGCTGCTTGTGCGCAGTCGACTCAAGTACACTATAAAACTCTGTTGCTTTAGCAAATTTGTTGATTTTTCTCTTGCTACAACACACACTAGCATAAATGTTTTAGTATGTGTGTGCGCACCACTGTTTTACAGACAAAAACAAATACATATGTAAGTATAAACAGTTTGTTTAAAGTTTTTTTTATTTTTCATATAGTGTTTTGAATTCTCATTTTGTTTATAGTTTTATGTGTATGTATATACAGGATTTATAATTAACTTTATACAATTATCTCACTGAAGAAATATTTTTTTATACTAGTTTATAATTTTTTTTTTTTTTTAAATTATTTATTTAAAAAAAATTTATTATTTTTTATTATTTTTTTTAATTTATACAATTAAAAGTTTTAATTAATTTCTATATTATTTTTAATTACATTTTTAATTTATATAATTAAAACTTTTGTTTAATTTTAATTAAATTTTTTAATTTATAGTATTAAGTTTTTAATTAAATAAATATCCATTTAATGTTGTATTTATTCGACCTTTAAATTTGTAATGTAAATGAAATATCCATTTATTTTTAATTAATAACATACAAATATTTTTAAATTATATGCGCATTTTAGTGATAGGTCCGGATTTTTTTTTCAATTCCTTTATTTTAAAATTTTTTATTACAATAGTAAAAAAAGTTAAATAAAACGTTCAATTTGAACTTACTTTTACTCAACGAACTCTTTCCATCTTTTTCCTGATTTTACTAGTTTTTAATTAAATCTACGAAATTTGTAATTGAATTTTTTTTTGTTGCGCATGTGCGGAAATTACGATACAGTTCAAACTAAAAGAGCTATACAGTTGTGTTCGTAAATTGGCAAATCACTCCAGCTGACAAGTTTCGTTCAGAACACGTAATTTTTTTTTATTTATCGAAAAGGCAATATCATGTAGATGATTTAAAAACAGTACACAGAAAAAAATATGTAGGAAACAAATTTGAGTAATCACTTGTTTTAATTTAAAAACAAAAATTTAGTAATTTTTTAATTGACCCAATTAAAAAATTAATTGACCCAAAAAGAAAATTTTAAGTAAATAATTTGATAAAAATTTAATAGTTTTTTTATTTTTTTTAACTTTCATAGTTTTTTGAATTCTCGTTTAGTTTATAGTTTTTTGCATATGTACTTGAAAGTTTGTAATCGTGTTTATAAAATTTTCCTATGTTTTTGAGACATAAATATGTTTGTTAAAGTTTGAAAAAACAAGTTTTTTGTTTTTTTCTGTAAAAAAAAATAAAAACTTTTTTAAACTTAAAAAAAAATAAATAGATACATTTTGAGTAAATTTTTAATTGTGTCAATTAAAAATTCACTCAAATTTTTTTTCAAATATTAAATAATTTTTTTTTTTTAAATTTACTTAAAACTTTTAAATCGTTTACTGGTGCAAAATTGAGTATTTTTTTACTCAATAGTATTAAAAATTTACTCAAATATGTTTAAAATGCCTTGTAATCAATCCCGTTCTACCAATATTTAACAATTTTCCTTGTTTTTTAACAAAAATGCTTGTTAAAAAACAAACGAGAACTACAGTTTTATTGGTAATTTCTACCATTCTACCATTTTGAAAGGTCATTTTACAAAAAAAAATGTAATTTTTAACAAAGTTTTTGTTACGAGGATTCTAGCTGATTTAAAAAAAAAATATTTTACACAAATTATGTTTTTACGAGGATTTATGTTGTTTAACACAAAAAAAATGTTTTAAAAAAAAATTTCATAAAATTTTCGAAGTCCCAGTCCCAGACAAAAAATTTCATTAAAAATGTTTTTAGGAAAAAAAACAATTTTAGAATACAAAAATTCATTAACAATGCCTTAGAAAAAATTTTTTAAGTTCCGTAAAAAAAATATTTTTACAACAATGTTATTATTACATTTTTATCGGTAAATTTTGAATTTTTTTTTGTAAATTTACAATTATTGTTTGTAAATTTACCATTTTTTTAAATATTTACCACTTTACTTGTAAATTTACCATTTTTTTATAATTTTTGTTGCTTTAAAATTATCACTACCAAAAATTGGTAAAATTTAAACAATTTTTTGGTAAATTAACAATTTTTTTTTTTTAATTTAATTTTTTTTTAATTTACATTTTTTTTTTGTAAATTTACCATTTTGGTTTGTAAATTTACCATTTTTTTAAATACTATATTTACCATTTTTTCTTGAAAGTTTACCATTTTTTTTTTTTTTCGGTTTTAAAACAATATTTTTACAAATAAAATTGTTTATTTTACCAATTTTTGGCACATTTAAAATTACGAGGAAATCCTAGTAATTTTACGAGAATTTTACCTACCTCCTATTTTACGAGAATAGCATCGTAAAATCACAATAATTTTTTTAGTAACTTTACAAGTTTTTTTTTTTGAGTGGTGGTAGATTTCAACACAAAAATTTAATATAGACAAAATATCCGATTTCTTAGAAATTGTTAACAATCAAATTGGAAATAAAAGAATTTCTTTCATCAAATCTTTACATTCAGTTTTAGCATTTTCTAGACTCAAAAAAAAATTAGATCGAAATACAAATTTTTCTTTGTAATTTTACAATTTTTTTCGTAAATGTACAAATTTCCATAGTAATTTTATAAATAAAATCTATTTAAGTCACTAGAATTCCTTGTAAATATTATCGCATCAAAAAAGTTGTAAATTTACAATTTTATTGGTAAAAATCTTGTTAAATTATAACAAAAAGCTCATAAGTTTAAGTCCACTGTTATCTTTTTGCTCACAACTTAACAATTTCTTTATCAAAACATGAAGCAGTCTTACATGCAGAATAGGGATATAACCATTTGCGTTTTTTTGCAAATATCGAAAAGGACCTATCATATTGAGAAAGTACATGAAAAATCAAGAAGAAATGTGTGTTCTTTTTTTCGCGAATGTTAAAAAAGGTTCGGCACCGATCGCGATGAAGTTTTCGCTAATATTTTTTTTTATTATTCGGAAAACCCGTATTTCTAGTGTCGAAAACCATTTTATAAATTTGTTATTGTTTTATTTTTGTTGTAAAACGACAAAAAGCCAAAAAAACGGTGGATGGGAAGGAATCCCACCATAAAACATAAAAAAATGTAAATTTATGGTGTTTTAGAAATTGCAATCGGTGCCGAAGGTTTTTGGACCAAAATGTCCCCGGATAACGTTTTTTGTTATCAGTATAAAATTGCCCATACGATTATGATAGGTTCCTATTTTGGTTATATCCCTAATGCAGAATTAAAAAAAAAAAAAACAGTTGACTCCATATAACTGAAATTTCCAAAAAAATACACTGCGTTTTCAGTAAGGCATTACAAAAATTTTTTGAAATGAAACCAGCCATCATTTCCGTTATCACATTCTTAAAATTAACGCTTATTACAGTTATTCGAAGGCAACTGTGTTTATACATTTGTTGTTACTACACTCAAAATAATAACTCTGTGACATCACAGAAAAACTCTGCTAATTTAACAGAGTACACCATACTTATCCAGCTAGCAAAATTTCTTGGAAAATAAAGGAAAATTGTTAAATCTTGGCAGAACGGGATTACAAGGCATTTTACCTGGCGTTTTACCACCCGAGTAAAAAAATTGATATGACACAATATATAATTTAATATGGGTTCGTGTCTATTTTGATATAATCTTATACAAAAAATGGTTTCATAAGATTTGATCGAATAATATCTAATAATATCAGTTTATATAACTTTATATCGACTTTGATACGAGTTTTGGTCTAATCCAATCATATAAAATTATATCCAATTATATTAAAGTTTATACAATTTTATAAATCGGATGTTTTTTTTAGTTTTTAATAAAAAGTTGAAAAATTAAAATAATGAAAATAAGTTGTTCTTGAAAAAAACTTAGACAAATTTCAAAAAATGGAGTCAAGTTAAATTTTATATAAAACACTTAGAAAATATTTTCAAAAAAATTTGTCCTTGGAAAACTTAGAAAAATTAAAAAAATGGAGTCATATTAAATTTTATATAAAACACTTAGAAAATATTTGCGATAAAAAAAATGTTTCTTGAAAAAAACTTAGAAAAAATTTAAAAGATGGAGTCATATAAAATTTTATATAAAACACTTAGACAATATTCGTGATAAAAAGTGGTGCTTCGAAAAATCTTAGAAAAATAAAAAAATATGAAGTCATATGAAATTTTATATAAAGGTTAAATTTATTAAAAATGAGTTGTAAATAAATAGAAAAGAATAAATAAAAATAACACTGTGCTACAAATGACCAAAAATAAAATATGCAGGGGTTCTCATATGAAAATTCGGGTTGGCTGGAGTCCATAGAGTACTGATATACTCATAGTTTTTCTGGATCACTTCGTTAAGTACGTTTTTTATTGGCAAATGTGTTGAAAAACGGCAATTCTTAAATTACAACTTTAAAAAATTATTACTTTGTTAGTTTGCAACCGATTTTCGATTTTATGGATTTTTTTGAAAGGTATAAGTCTTACCTTTTAAACAAAACAAAAATATTAAAAATCGATTAAGAATTGGCTGAGCTACGATCGTTTAAGTAAAAAAAAATCCAATTTTTTTAAAAATTTGTCATGTTCTTTATACTCTAAGTTGAAAGTGCATCATTAAACAATTTTTGTTTTATTTTTGTATAAAAGTATAGTAAAGTAGCTTTCCAAAACACCAAAAAACATAACAATCGGTTAAAAAATGAATGAGTTATGCTAAGTTTTGTGATAGGACATTTTTAATTTTTTTCAGAAATGCTTGTAATTCAGGTATTATTCATAAATCTTATTGGTAGTAGTAATTTTATGTGCCTATGCATATAAACAAGAGATGGTAACATAATTAGATTTGTGCGTGATTGACACATGATCACAAGTGAGCGTGATTGAAAATCAATTTTACTCACGTGGTTGTGAGTGAGTGGAATAAAAAAAATGGGCGTGTCAGTTGTTTCTAAATCCCATTTATAATTTTGTTGGTTTTGTTTGAAAAATATGAGTGTTACTTTTTAAAAACAAAAATGTTGAGAATAGATTGAAAATAGGCTCGTTTAAGTAAAAAATAATTTTTGAAAAGTAATACCTGCAACATTTTTATGACAGAAAAAGTTGTACGTTCGCAAACATTTTTGAAACGAAATTGGTAAAATTGTAGGATCATTTGATGGAAATTTTACCTATTTATAAATAAACGTATGAGGCATTCCACACCAAATATCCAGCAAAAAAAACCATGTGTACCGTAAATTTCTAAACAGGTTGTATGAATAGCCCTATATGGAGCTAAGAAAATTGCGTTTTTGGTTTTAAAATTTTTCAAAAACTTGACTTAGGAGGTCAAATATTGGAAAAATGGTCAAATTTGTGTTGAGTTACCTTGTTTAAATATTTATTAAATTAAAACGGAATGCACCACAATCTCAAACATCGATTAATTTTTTTTTTGGAAAATTTTCGGAATTAGTTCTGAAATTAATCAAAAACCCGGCCACTTTTTTTAAGCTTAAATGTTTGTCTATCCACACAAATAAATTCAGGCATATGTCTTTTTGAGAAAATCGCATTTGAATGTTAATTTTCATAACAATTTTGTAATTTGCTTGTATTTTCTTGTTTCAACGTAGCGAATGACTATTAAATATATGCATTAGTCATACACTCAAAAAAATACGTTAGTAGATTTACTAATTTTTTTTTGCTAATGCTAGTTAGCTAACTTTTAGCAAATGTTTACTTGAGATTAGCATGTTAGCAAAAAATTCTTGTAAACTTCATTTAGCACATTAGCAATTTTAAACAAACTTTGAACTAATTTCTTTTGCTAAATTTGAAATTGAGTTGACAACATTTTTACAACATTTTTTGCTAACATTAGCAAAAATAAATGGTAAATTTTTTTTTATTTTAAGAAAACTTAAAATGGCGCTATCTCGGAAACTAAGCCATATAGAGCAAAATGGAGGGCATTTTTGGTTCTTAGAAACTCCATACTTTCGCGGGTCCTCATCACATGTGTGGACCCTAATGGGACCTAACTTTGGATCCAAAAAAGTTAGCATTCCCGAAAATCTTAAAATGCTCATATCTCGGTAAATATTGCCGACACAACAAAAAGTCCAAAAGAATTTTTGTAGCTCTCAACACGTAGAACAAGACCGCAAAATAACCAAAAGCTCTCCGAGTAATATTTTTGAAGTTATCGAGTTTTTTAATTCTCAAGACCCCAGTGATCCCCTAAAATCACGTATCTCAAAAACTATGCAAGGTAGAGCGAAACGGACACAAATTTTGGATCAAAAACTATGACGATTTTTATGGAACCCAACTAGGTCTAGGCCCATCGGGGTCTGGACCTATTGGGTCCGAACCCAATGGGGTCCTCAAATGTGTATGAACTAAGTTCAAAAAAAAAAAAAAATCAGTTAACTAATTATTGGCAAAACATTTTTGCTAACTTTAGCAAAAAAATTGTGGGTTCAAAATCAGCAAATTTTCTTGTAGGTTTACAAGCTTTTTTTGCTAACTTTACAGTTTTTTTTTTTTGAGTGTACGCTACGTTGAACCAAGCAAATTACCAAATTGTCATGAAATTCAAAATTCAAATGCGATTTCTCGAAAATAACGAAAAAAACACATTACAATTTTTTTGTGTGGATAGACAAACTAGAGATGGGAACATGAGCAGATAAGAGCGTGAGTGTGACTGAATTCAATTTTACTCACGTAATTGTGAGTGAGTGTGAGAAAGATTATTGCGTGAAAGAGTGAGCGTGGATTGATTTTTTTGCGTGATTTTTCGTGATTTATTTTCTCTTCATATTTCCTTTCATTCCAAAAAAAGCAACAAAAAAAATGTAAAATTTTGCTTAACTTCAGATTTCGTCCCGAAAAAATCAAAACAAATGTAAAATTTTAGATTTTGCTGAAAATTTTGAAAGATTTTAGAAATTATTTTTAGTATAAATAAGAATATCGTGAGTGTGAGTCAACGTTAGCGTGAGTGACTCTTGCATCGGCGTACGTGAGTGTGAGTTATATTAAATTTACACACGAGATTGTGAGTGAGTGTTAGAAGAAAAATTATACTCGTGATTGAGTGAAAGTTAAAATTCACTCACGTGACCATCTTTTAGACAAACATCTAATCTTTAAAAAAAAATTAAAAAAAAAAAACAAATGTGGCCGGATTTTTTATAAATTGACTTTTTTAAAAAATGGAAAATTTCAGAACGGGTTCTGAAATTTTTTTTTATTTCACTCACACTTTTTTATTCCACTGACACTCACTCACAACGACGTGAGTAAAATTGATTTTTAATCACGCTCACTTGTGATCATGTGTCAATCACGCACAAATCTAATTATGTTACCATCTCTTGTTTATATGCATAGGCACATAAAATTACTACTACCAATAAGATTTATGAATAATACCTGAATTACAAGCATTTCTGAAAAAAATTAAAAATGTCCTATCACAAAACTTAGCATAACTCATTCATTTTTTAACCGATTGTTATGTTTTTTGGTGTTTTGGAAAGCTACTTTACTATACTTTTATACAAAAATAAAACAAAAATTGTTTAATGATGCACTTTCAACTTAGAGTATAAAGAACATGACAAATTTTTCAAAAAATTGGATTTTTTTTTACTTAAACGATCGTAGCTCAGCCAATTCTTAATCGATTTTTAATATTTTTGTTTTGTTTAAAAGGTAAGACTTATACCTTTCAAAAAAATCCATAAAATCGAAAATCGGTTGCAAACTAACAAAGTAATAATTTTTTAAAGTTGTAATTTAAGAATTGCCGTTTTTCAACACATTTGCCAATAAAAAACGTACTTAACGAAGTGATCCAGAAAAACTATGAGTATATCAGTACTCTATGGACTCCAACCAACCCGAATTTTCATATGGGAACCCCTGCATATTTTTGGTGTAGCACAGTGTAATTGATCATGTGATCAAAACTATTATTATATTATTATATATTAAAACACTTTGAAAATATTTGCGATTAAAATATGTTCTTGGAAAAAACTTAAAAAAATTAAAAAATAATGGCTGCATATAAAATTTTATATAAAACACTTAGAAATTTAAAATGATGCATGGGACTAGATGTTACAACATATATAGTAGTTATGTATCGCGATATCTTAAAAAAATCCCACATCAAAATATATTATATAAATTTATCTTGCAAGACATAGTGTCACACATGATCATATATGAAATAATATGACTATATAAAAGTATACAAGATCATATTAAATTATTTTTACTCGGGCAGTTTATTTTTTTGAGTGTACAAATAAGTAAAAATACAGATAAAACTTAGTTTTTTGGTTATAAAAAATACAGAGTATTTCGCTTAAATCTGTATTTTAGCAGAAAACTCTGTTAATTATCTGAAAAATTAAGATTGCAAAGTTAAAAGTAATTTAACAGATGAAACTTTGTTTTTTTTGTCACAACAAAATAAGTATTTTCTTTGACAGAAAACTCTGTCAAATATCTGCTGAATTAAGATTACAGTCATTTTACAGAGTATTTTATGGAGTTATTATTTTGAGTGTACAAGTACTACATTTTTGAAGTAAATTTGAATTTCACAAAAATGTGTGTTTTCATTACGTCATTTACTTAGAAATTTGTCTCTGCCTTTTGCGTCTCCTTAATTTCGTTGCTAAGTTTTATTGCATTAAAACAAATTGAAATTAATTTTTAAACAGACATCATTATTATATGAACTTATGTAAGTCAAAATTATTTGATTTATTGTATTAAAAGAAATGAGTTAGGAGAAAGAATGAGTTCGGAACAAAGTTAAACACAAAATTTTAAGTAATAACTTCAATTTTGCATAGGATTAAGCATTCAAACTAGAGAGCTTAATAAGTCTTAATCATCAGGTTTTATACATCTATGACTATTTTATACATTTATTAAAATAATTATAAAATTGTATTCCTAAGGTGCGAAAGGCATAAGAAATTACATTGTAAACATTTACAATTTTCGATGCCCTTATTCTATATAAATAGTCTGAGATCTTATTCCTATATAAATAGTAGGGTGGCAGCGAAATTGCTACTTTGGATTTTTAACCTTGTCGTGTCGGAATATTGTGCCATATGGTCGAAAACTGATGTGGACCAAATTTCAGCCAAATCGGATAACTTTAACCCGTGCCTCTTTGAGGTCAAGGTTCACAGGGTAAAAAATATCCATACAAGCAAACATTTTTTTCCGATTTTTTATTTTTTTATTTTTAAATATTAGTGAGCTTTATTAGCTTTTTAACGGCAAAAAACGTTCATTTCAATCGGACAAGTTTTTCAATTCAAAAATGGACTTCGAAAAAAAAGTTGAGGCTAATTGGGTGCTTCCCAGCAAAACTTTGGTAATGGAAAGTGATTATATAACACATTACCAAGTAATGCATATAACTTATTTGTAGCATTATTTTATGATGTCTTACCAAACATTTGTTCCGCAACGTATTATTTTCAAGTGAAAAATAATGCATTACTAATAATTTGCTACGTAATGCATGATTATTGGAAAAAATGTATTTCATATTTATTATTTCTAAACATTAAATCATAGATGACTTATATTTGGTTACATTATGTGTTATTTGAAAGTTTGAAATAATGAATTATTTATAATATCTGGTATGCTATATTATTTCATTTCTCGTAACCTATAAAATATCATATATTTTACACCTTACTCGTATTCTTCGTTATAAATTTATGACTTATTTTATACCTTACTGGTATTCTTTGTGATAATGTGGATGCATTACTTTGAGTCTCATCGCCTGTTAAAATCATCAATGCTGCAATGTATAAAATAAGAGATCCTATACCTTATTTTATACCTTATTTGGTAATCAAAGTTTTGCTGGGTTGCTCTAAAAATTAAAAAAAAAATTTTTTGGTATTGACAAGCATATATTAAAGATTTGTTGTTTCTCTTGAAAATAGATTTAATTTATTTTTTTTCGGTAATACCGTATTTTTGTCTAAAATTGGGGTCAAAAACTGCAAAAATATAGTTTTGGCTATATTTAAGAACAAAATTACGATGTTACCAAAAAATAAATTATTTAACAAAGAAAACCTATTTTAAAGAGCGACAAAAAAATCTTTAATGTATGTTTATCAAAACTAAAAAAAAAAAAAAATTTGGAAAAATTTTTAGAGTAAGCACACAACTAGCCTTAAGTTTTTTTTTTTTTCGAAGTCCATTTTGAAATTGAAAAACTTGTCCGATCGAAATGAACTTTTTTGCCGTTAATAAGCTAATAAAGCTTACTAACATTCAAAAATAAAAAAAATCGAAAAAAAAATTTTTTTGTTTGTATGGAAATTTTTTTTTTACCTTGAGAACTTTTACCTCAAAAAGGCACGGGTTAAAGTTATCCGATTTGGCCGAAATTTTTTCCGCATCAGTTTTAGACCATGTGGCAAAATATTCCGACCCGACGATATTCATTTCGCTGCCATCCTAAGATTCAACCTTTTTTGTATCATTTTTCCCATTTTTTCCTATAGAAAGTCTCAGATTCTGAGAAATTTTTTCTATAGAAGAAGAATAGAATTTTCCCTTCCCCTTGTACCCGCGCATGATAACATGCCGTAATATAAACAAATTTACTACTTCTCAATCAGTTTTACTTAATTTAAAGCAACCCCTAAAATTACCGATTTTTTAAATTTATTAATTATGTTATATGTCCTTGAGCACTGTCTTCCAATAGGAATATATAATCGAAAAAAAAATATTTTTGCAAAGATTTTTTTTGCGTGCTGAGTCATTTTAGCTCGTTGTTCGTTTATGGGTTAATTAAAAAAAATAATTATCTGACATAGCACAATGGTTATACCGAGTTTTATAGAAATCGAAAATAAGATATTAAGAACTTTGAATGAGCTAGACCATTTTGACCCCACGTCCATTTATGGGTTAATTAAAAAATCAAACAATTATTTTTCTGACCTCGCACAATAATTATAACAAGTTTTATAGAAGTCGAAAAAAAACTATTTTAAGAAATTTTAACGTGCTGGGTCATTTTGACCCCATGTTCATTTATGGGTTAATTAAAAAAAATCAAATAATTGTTTTTCTGAACTCGTACAATAATTATACCAAGTTTTATAAGAAATCGCAATAAATATTTCATATTTAGGTGCCTTTTTCTAAAAACTCTAAATATTCCAAAATTTTACCTTTGACCCGAATAAAAACCGGGTTAATATTGTTTTATTTTCCTAAAACGTTTAGGATTAAATTCTAACATTGTTTTGATTAATTTATGGTCCTTAATTTGTGAAATTTTAAAATATTTCCATATTGAGTAAATTGTGGGCAAAAAAGACATTTTCCTCTAAATCCGGTGAGTTTAAATCGATGCCCCCGCCAAACTATCCGAGGGATATCCCCCAAAAATATATGTCTTATATGATTCTGTGGTTTTTCCAGCATTTTTCTTAATTTTGTTATAGAAAATTTTTAAAAATCAAAATATCAGTTCTTAGGACACGCCAAATATAATACATATTTTTGGCCTTACCATGAAACGGGTTAATGACATCCTAGAAAGACAGTATTTCATATCTGAGTATTTATGATAGAATATAAATATCGTTTTCCGTTGGTTTATTTCAATAAAATTAGAAAATTGGGGCTGATTTTCTTGTTTTAGGGGTAATTTTGTAAAAATTGGGTAATTTTGACCCCGAAAGGCTTACAAGGGTTAATTTTTGAAAACCCAAAAACTTTTAATATATCTTCTTATGCTAAAAACAACTCGTGTACCACGTTTTAACAATATATTTAAAAAGCAACACCATTTATTCAATATTTTCATCAAATTATGGCTATTTTCGTGTGTTTGACCTTTGACCTCGTTGTCCGAATTTGCTGAAATTTTTAGCATAGCATTTTTAGGCCAAATTTAAATTGAAATTCAAAGTTTTGCAAAATAACTGCCACCCTAATCCACACATATGCCTATTTCTCACCGGCTAGCCGCGGCTGTGTTTTATTTAATTTGCATGAAATAAATATACCTACTTAGGCAACAAATTCTGAAATTTTTAATATTTCATCACGCATACAAGTCCCTTTTTTTGACACAACCTAAATTTTTTGTTTGTTATTTACAAGGGCCCTAAGGTCGAATATTCTGCAATTGATGTCATATTGACACAAAATAACTTTTTTTTGCTGAACATTTGTTGTGGAATGCCGCATATCTCTCAAAAACATTTTAAAAAACATGCTTTGAAAAAAATTCTGAAAAATAAACAAAAACTTCAAGAATATACGGCAAGATTAAAAAAACAGGATCACTTTTATCTTGTTTGATTCCAATAAAAAATACAGATTTTTGTGTTTTAATAAATATTTTTACAGGCACAGATAACACGATAATCTCTAGTAAAAATTGTACATAATCAAACAATATGTATTAAGAATCCCATTATCCATAAGTTTGTTATGTTTTACCAGATTCCATATAAGTACCAATGTATGTAAGTACGTTTAAGCCTATAATAAATTAGATAGTAAATCAAAATAAAAAATTATAGCCACTTCTGATGATTATTAACTAAAACCAATAATAGGGTGCCAATAAATTGAGTTATGTTTAAAGTTCAAGAATATTTAATTTTTTTTTAAACTGTAAGATATTGTGAGATCTTATACTTAACCCTTAAACAGCTCTTAGTTTCCCATTTCCCAACTAAAAATTAATAAAAAAATTAGCATATTTTTCTGTAAATCTCTTTATTACACTAGTCTACAAATTAAAAAAAAAAATTACGACCTACGATATTTTGCATTTTCTTTCCATGTAAAATCTTGCGTTAAATCCAAAAATAAAATCTAAAGGTTCAAAAATAGAACAGCTTTCGAGATATTGCTAATTTTTAAACTTTTTAAAACAGTGGTTTTACTTACATAAATAAAAATATCTTTAGACCAAATTGATGGAAAATACTTGGTTTCAGATTAAAGATAATTAAGATAATATTTTAAGTAGGTTTATTCTAGCTCGTGGTCATTATTTCCTTTAATAATTACAACTATGATATTCTCATAGAATAATTTTAACTTAAGATTTTTAAGAAAATTAGTTTTCTGTTTTAAATTTATTCATGCTGGTCATTTTTGCAAGACTTAGTCGACACGTTTTTCGGAATTGGTCAGATTCCATTGTCAAGACTAAAAAAATCAAATATAAAAACTAACTCAAAAGCTGTTCTAATTTTAAAATTTCGAGCTTAATTTTCTGATTTAGCGCAAGAGTTAACATGGAAACTGAATGCAAAATATCGTCTGTTCTCTAAGCAAGTAATGTTGCAAGTGGCAACCCAGCAGAAATTTTGCTGAACTGGCAGCAGCTTTTGGAAAGGAAACTCATGCATGATTCTCTAAGGCGATGTCACACTTTAGAGCGCTAGTTGGATCGACCGAAAAAGCGCTCTTAAGATGCACTGAAATCACGTGTCTTTAGAACGCTGATTAAAGCGCTATTAAGATGCAGTGAATTCATATGTCTTTTTAGAGCTCATTTAAGCAGAATAAAGATGAATGAATACATTTGACTATTTCTAAAATAGAATTGGAAAATCTGAAATACAATTGACTATTTTTGAAATACAATTGGAAATTTCTAAAATATACATGGATTTTATTAAATTAAAATAAAATTTTCTTAATAGCAATTATAAAATTTTGAAATCTAAATGGAAATTTTTGAAATACAAATGGAATTTTCTGAAAAGCATTCAACAAATTTTAAAAATAAAAATTTAAATTTCTTGAATGCAATTGGAAATTTATAATTTATAAGAAAAAATCATTTGCTATTTTTTTGTTGGCCTTTTTATCATCATTCAAAATGTGTTAAAGATGTCTGATTGAAGCACTCATTGCAGCGCCGGTTAATGCGCAATAATGATGCAGTCAAATCATGTGTCTTTGTCCAAAACTCATGCTTTTTCACGCAAAAAGTGTTAAAAATATTAAAAAGAAAAACCAGTGGTAAATTTTATAAAAAAATATTTTAATTATATAAATTTTATATAAAATATCTTAACAATAAATTAAAAATGTTCCCCCTTACTTTAACTGCATCCTCAAGAGCGCTCTTTGGGTGCGCTTCGGTATTTATTTCTCTATTTATTTTTTCTGGGAAGTGTAATGTTGCAAGTGGCTGCTGACGTTTTACGTTAGCACATATAGACTCTGAGGTCCATTGTTGTTGATTGTTCATGTTGCCGATAACTGGACATTATTGGCTTTTTATCCTTTTAATAAAGCATTCAAATATGACATAAGCTATATACTCCCTTTACAAAATTATGAATAATAGATTCTAATCTAGTTCAAACGAAATTTTATCTAGATTGTTAGCTGAACAATTTACGTTTGCAATTTTGACAGTTGAAAAAATGTATTTTTACATTTAAAACTACAAGCTGGTGATAAAGCTTGGGAATGGGTCAAAAGACAACAACGGTAATGAGTTGTCGAATGAATAACAATAAAATTGACAGAATTTGCACATACGACTGCCACACAGAAAAAAATAAAAAAAAAAATTGAATAAATTTTTAATACTATTGAGTAAAAAAAATTACTCAATTTTGCACCAGTAAACGATTTGATAGTATTGAGTAAACTTTTAATAAAAAATTATTAAATGCTTAGTAAAAAATGTGAGTAAATTATTAATTCACACAATTAAAGCTTTACTTAAAATTTTTCAATATTTTCAAGTAACTTTTTAATTGTGTCAAGTAAAAATTTATTTAAAATGTATCAATTTATTTTTTTAAAAAGTTTAAAAAGTTTCGATTTTTTTTTTTAAATTGATTTTTCAAACTTCACCAAATATTCTAATGTGTTCAAGACAAAAAACAAAAAACTAATGAGAATTCAAAACACCAAGAGAATAAAAAAAAAAATAAAAAAATATTCTGATTAATTTTTATTAAAAATAAAAACTGTTTTATTCGACCTTTAAAATATCATATTTTGAGGATGTTTATTCTGGCTCAAGGTCATTATTTTCTTTACTAATTATTATAATGACAAATCGTTTGTGCACAAAAAAGAATATTAATACATATTCGCCTCTATTCACAATGAGAATTAGAAAGACGAAGAAATTGTACCATACTAATAAGGCAACGATTGTCAATAACCAACAAAAATATTTAAAACAATTTTACATACGATAGTCCATTGGACTACAACAATATGTTTTTTGTGAATAGAGGCTAATATGTATTAATATTCTAGTTTGTGCACAAACGATTTGTCATTAGACTCGTTTGCTACTTTGTAGTAAATCGTTTCTATTTTTGCTAAATAATCTTGACAATGGAATCTTGACAAATTCCGAAACACGTGTCGATTAAGTCTTGCAAAAATGACCAACATAAATAAATTTAAAACAAAAGATAATTTTCTTGAAAATTATGCTATGAGAATATCATGGTTTTAATTAGTAAAGAAAATAATGACCTTGAGCCAGAATAAACATCCTCAAAATATAATATTTTAAAGGTCGAATAAAACAATTTTTATTTTTAATAAAAACTAGCTGGCCCGGTCCGCGTTGCTGGCCCAAATATAAGATCAGTGTTATATTTCGCCTTGCAAAAAATGTTATGAATTTCTTGGCTTAGAAAAATTTGTGGGCGTGGTTTTAAAGACACAATTAGGCAGTTAATCATCTTCACATTATGTTTGAGGAACTAAAAAAAAATACCATGCCTTCGACTTTCTGAACTGTACAAATTTAAAACTTCTTTAGTATCATTACGAACTTTAGAAAAAAAAAATTATGCATATCTTTCGTTTTTATCGTGAGCTATTGTCTTGAGTTCAAACAAACCTTTATAATTTTACCGATTTTTTCTTATTTTTCCGGGACACTTCTTATTTATATTTTCTTAAAAATTGGAACTATAATTAACATAAAAAAAATCCGTCCGGTCATTAGTAGTCGACATATTTAGACAAAAGTGGGCGTTAAAATTTTTGTGAAAGGTAAACTTGTATATACGTTAACAATTCCCAAGGATTTAAAATCATTTGTACCAAGTTTAAGCGGAATTTATTAAGAAATATTTTTTTTTAATTGATCAAATAAGAGTAAAATTAATTTAAGATATATCGATGGGCGAGGACAATTTCTCTTTCCGAACAATTATAGGGACTATTTCGAACTATTACTATTACCATTACGGTCTAGGCGTCCTTAAATGTTTAAAATTTTAAGGATATTGAAAAATATGGGCTTTGGATTGTTGGAGGACAATAATTATTTACCGAATCTGGCCAGTCGCTCTTTTAATTTAAATGTATTGAAAAAAGTGGGAGTGTACAATTTTTCTTTCCGTAAAAACCTTAGTTGTACAATCACGAACGTCAAAAAATACTACTAATAGCCAAATCGGCCCCGCCGTTTTTCTATTTAAGATGTATCGAAAAAAAGAGAACGAGACGCAGCATTAATATCGGAGTTTACGAGAATAAATAAACTTTTTTTAAATGCTAACAAAACTCGATTGATGAGATTTAAACCATATTCGGATCATACCAACTTTAGTGTTTTTGTAGATGGAAAAGAAATCGTGGAAGTCAGTTCTATTAAGTACTTAGGCATACAACTGCAAAGCAATCTTGCTTGGAGTCAACATATCCAGAATGTTAAAATAAAAACAGCCCAAGCTGTTGGTTTTCTATACAAGTTTAAAAACAAATTTGATAAAAACACGAAATTATTAATTTATAATGCACTAGTTCAAAGCCATTTTAACTATTTAGCTATTTTGTATGGATATAAGAAAAGTTCTGAGTTAAAAGCGTTGCAACGTATGCAAAATAAAGCTTTAAAAGTGGTAGCTAATCTCCCCATCACACATTCAACTTTAACACTATACACCAATGTTTTTAAAACTGTATTACCTATCTATGGAATTTACAAAATGCAATTACTAATGTATGTTTTTAAGTGTTTAAACAGTATTGGTCATCATACCATACACTTTTCGAGTTATCAGCACTCACTCAATACAAGGAATAACATGAATTTAGCAGTAGCATGGTGTAGGCTAGAAACAACGAAGCAACGTATTGAGTACATGGGTAGTCGTGAATATAATAGTTTACCGCCAAATTTGAAAAATATAAATAGCATTTCTTTATTTAAAACTAGTTTAAAGAATTTTTTACATCAAAACATAGAGGAACTTTTAATGTAATTATAAGTGGACGTGAAAAATTTTTAGTTAAATCAATCCAGCTGTTCTCCGATTCTAGATATGTCAAAAAAAGGAAGCCTAAAAGTGGGCGTGATTAATTTCTTTTCCGAAAAAAACTAAGACGAACATAAAAAAAATAAGACGAACATTAAAAAAAAATAAGACGAACATTAAAAAATATATTATCCGATTTGGTCAGTTCTCAAGTGATGCGATTACCAACGAACTACATTTGATTTTTAATTATATTTTTTTATTCTATATTTTATTTTTTTATAGAGAAAATTTTATTTATATAAATATATATATCGGGAAAAGTGAGCGTAATAGTAGACGTGGACAATTTTTATTTCCTTAAAAATCTTTTTCGGACTATAAATCGGTCTAGTTCTTTTGCTACATAGAAAAAGTGGGCATGTGAAATTTTACTCTCCGTAAAAACCTTAGTTGAACTATGACGAACATTTTCAACAAAAATTAGCCAAAGTGGGCGTAATAGTAGACGTGGACAATTTTTATTTCCTTAAAAATCTTTTTCGGACTATAAATCGGTCTAGTTCTTTTGCTACATAGAAAAAGTGGGCATGTGAAATTTTACTCTCCGTAAAAACCTTAGTTGAACTATGACGAACATTTTTAACAAAAATTAGCCAAAGTGGTCAATTTCTTTTTTCGTAAAAACCAAAGTTGGAATATGATGAAAATTCATTAAATAAAAATGTATTAAATCGGTCCAGCCATTCTCAGATTTTAGTCGATTTTTCATTAAGTTAAAACTTAAATTGTATTTCTACGAACATTTAAATAAAAAATTACCCAAATAGTGCAGCCGTTTTCCGATTTTAGATAAATCGAAAAAAGTGGGCGTGGTAAATTTTTTTTTACGTAAAGTCCTAAGTTGGACTGTGACGAATATTTCAACAAAAAAATTTTTCAAATCAGTCCAGCCGTTCTCAACTGATGCGGTTACCAACGAACGACAATTGATTTTTATTTATATAGATTAATCAGAACTTTAACATAATGGTTGGCACGCCATGTGATGAATAACCCTAATATGGAGTTTTTTCTCACAACAACAACACAAAAAACATATTGTTGTAGTCCAATGGACTATCGTATGTAAAATTGTTTTAAATATTTTTGTTGGTTATTGACAATCGTTGCCTTATTAATATGGTACAATTTCATCGTCTTTCTAATTCTCATTGTGAATAGAGGCGAATATGTATTAATATTCTAGTTTGTGCACAAACGATTTGTCATTAGACTCGTTTGCTACTTTGTAGTAAATCGTTTCTATTTTTGCTAAATAATCTTGACAATGGAATCTTGACAAATTCCGAAACACGTGTCGATTAAGTCTTGCAAAAATGACCAACATAAATAAATTTAAAACAAAAAATAATTTTCTTGAAAATTATGCTATGAGAATATCATGGTTTTAATTAGTAAAGAAAATAATGACCTTGAGCAAGAATAAACATCCTCAAAATATAATAAAAAAATATATTAAATTTGAATTAAATTACTTACTCAATTTTTATTTTCAATTTTTGAGTAAATTTTTAATTGCGTTAATTAAAAAATTACTCAAATTTGTTTTAAAAATTTAAACAAGTGATTACTCAAATTGTTTTTCTCAATAGTAATTTCTGTGCAACGGCACAATGCATTGTCATCACAACGGCAGGCTTTGTGTCGGAATGTTTCAGTGTTGGAAATTAAAAATTTTAACTACTAGATTAAAACACAGAAAATAAAATCGTTATATTTAAATCAACAAACATTAATTGTAAATCAACCAAACATTTAGTAAAAACGGCCGCCAGTTCTAATTTTAATAGAATAATACAAAACTTCGATTTTGTTTTCAACAAACTCAGTCAAGTAATTTTATTTCAAAATTCTTTTAGCATGCCAATAAATAGTGTTTGTCTTTGTTAAATTTCTTTGTTGAAAAAAAAATCATTTGTCAGATCAACAAATTGTGTTTGTTGAATTTCTTTGTTGAAAAAAACAATTTTTTTTATCAATCAAAATTTACAAACGTTTGTTGATATTACAAATTTCCGTATAGGAGCACTTTCAGTGAAAAAATTATTTGTATTCACAAAAATGGGGGTTAATAATAACAATTGTTTTTTTTTTTCTGTGAAAGTATTAACTTTGTCTAGGTAATCTTTTATTAAGAGTAGACTTAATTAAGTTTAATCTTAATCTAGTTTAATTAAAATTACAAGATCAGTGTAAATTGGCTAATAGACCAAGGCCTCGTATTGATTGGTAGATTAGCATATAAATGACAGCTACTCCTGTCTTCAAATTATAAAAAAAAGTTTTGTCCGGTTCATAAAAATGATTATCGCCCCAATAAAGAATATTTTTTTTCTTTAGCCCATAAATATCAATATGAAAGTTTATCAAAGCCCCTTTAAAAAAAAAAACTCCTGCTGATATATGACTCGTTTTGTTATAAATATTATTGTGTTGTGATGTTTTTTTTTATATTTATTTTTACTTTGTTATAGATAATGACCTAGAATGTTGCTAAAATTCCCATGATAAAATATTAAATAAATAAAAACAATAACGTGTATGAGTGAGTACATACATACTTGTATGTATACAATACATAAGTATTCATGGGCTATAATTTTCTTAAAAGCTATACAATGTATAGTATACACAGTGTTTCTGTATATTCATTAGGCTAGAGCAATTTCTTCCATCAGGGTCGAAACAGTTGCCTTTTAGGGTCAATATTAACACACAAAAATATTGGATTTTAAAATCAGTCAGTTCCAAACAAAGTGAAAAAAAATAATTTTTTGATTTTTTTTTGTAAAATATTATTATAGGGCATGACTGAAAAAATGATTTTATGGTGGTCGGGTAAATTTTCTGGTGCCTACACAATTTTTAATTTTTTTCTTCAAAAACCGCTTATTATACCCTCCAACTACAGTATGGGGGTATACTCACTTTGTCATTCCGTGTGTAACGCATCAAAATATAGGTCTAGGACCCCATAAAGTATATATGGGGCATTCCATGTGAAATCGGACACTTTGAAAAACTTTTTTTTTAGATTTTCCCAATTTGTTTACAGTTTTTAGTACCCTTCGAAAACTCCTTCGTGGTAAATTTTCAGATTTTTTGATGACCCGTTCAAAAGCTATCGAATTTTTAAAAATTGGTAGTTTGTTCCTTTACTCAAACTTCTTTTAATCATAACTTCTTCAATAATGGTCCAAATTTCAATTTTTGTTTTTTTACGTACTTTCTAAAAAAAAATCCCAAAAAATTCTTAAAAGCGCTCTAGTATGCGATTTTTAAGTTTTAAAATTTAAATCTCATTTTTGAAAATGTTTGTACTCTTCGATTTTTTTGAATTTTTTTTGTGTAAAACTTCTATCAAATCTACAAATTTTTTGCCCAGGAAGATTGTGGGATAACGATTATTACTATTTTTTAAAATTTTTTGAAAAAATTTTATTGTAATTTTCCAATCTTAAAATCATTTCTAATGCTCCAATGGTGCGTCATAGAGGGGTCCTTTATAAGACCGACCCCCATTAATTTTTACGTCTTAACATTTCTTTGGAACAAACTAATACCCTATCTCCAATTTCTAAGGGGGCTCCCACACAAAACGAAATTTTTTTAAATTTGTTCCAACCGCCCTAACTGCCCTAATAGTGCCCTTAGAGCAACAAAATGTATGACCGACCCACAATATTTTTTTAGTCCAAACATTTTCCCTGAACACACCTACCCTCTATCTTTAACTGTTAAGGCGGTCCCCATACAATTTTTTTAATTTTTTGTAAATTTCTTTTATTTAATCAGCTTCTACCGGTCCAATGGTGCGTCCGAGAGGGGTCATTACTGAGACCGACCCCCATTTATTTTTACCCCACAACATTTTTTCAAAACATACCTACGCCCTATCTCCACTCCCTAAGTAGGCTCCCATACAAAATTACATTTTTATAAAATTTGCTCCAATTTGAGTAAAGGAACAAACTACCAATTTTTAAAAATTCGATATCTTTTGAACGGGTCATCAAAAAAATCTGAAAATTTACCACGAAGGAGTTTTCGAAGGGTACTAAAAACTGTAAACAAATTGGGAAAATCTAAAAAAAAAGTTTTTCAAAGTGTCCGATTTCACATGGAATGCCCCATATATTTATGATCAGTGATCGGTTCTAAGACATTCTTGCGATGTCCGTCCGTACGTCTGTCCGTCCGCCTGTCCGTCCGTCTGTAGTTAACACGGTGCAGTCCAAAATAAAAGAGCTAGACTCCCGACATTTGGCACGAATATGTCTTATATTCCTAGGCAGGTTAAGTTCGTAAATGAGCAAAAGCGGACTAGGGGAAAAAAAGTTCCCCATTGAAGAACTAAACCAACCTCTGAAAAAAAATAATTTTTACATGATTTTTTGTGTTTTTATTTAACAAAAGCAACATTTTCATGCTAAAAGAAGTTCAAAGTCCTGCGTTTGGACCAAAAGAATTAGAAAATGTATTTTTTTCGGTCCGCAAATCGGACCAGGGGGAAAGTTCCCCCTTGAACAACTAAACCAACTTCTGAAAAATACCATTTTTTACATGAGTTTTTTGTGGTTTTGTTTAACAATTGCAAAATTTTTATGCTATGAAAAAATCAAAGTCCTGCATTTGGACCCAGAAGATTAGAAAATGTCGTTTTTTCGGTCCGTTCCCCGCCCATTTGTGGATGTGGATTAAAACAATTTTTTTATTCAACGCCATATGAAAGTAGACCATCAAATGAACAAAATCACAAAGTTGCAAAGTCAGTTCGGATTTCTTTTTTATAGCCCACTGAAGTTTTTATTTTTTTATCAAAGGCGTTTGGAAAACGTCAAAAATACTATAATAAGAACACATCTGAGCTTCAAAATATGATTTGATGTCTTCAGTGAAATTTTATGGCGGTTCTTTTCTTGGAACATTTTAACCCTCTAACTTTCATTTTAAGGGGTCATTTTAGTCCATTTTCCAAAACTAAGCACAGAAGTCTAATAAAACGTCCATTTAGATGGTTAAAATGTTCTACAAATATTTTCCTTATAAAATTTCACTAGGGGTTGTCAAATGTTCAAAGTTTGTGCGACATGCGCAAAATGCTTAAAAAGGGTCAAGTATAAATAATAAATGTTTGTTATTTTAAAAAATATCGACAGTGTTAAAAAATATCGACAAAAAACAGTGCAAATATACTTTTAAGCTAAAAATTATGTTCTAATGTCATTTATAAAATTTTATGATGATTCTTTTCTTTGACCAAATTAACCCTCTAGATCCCGGACAAAAATGAGCCTTTAAAACGGGATCTAGAGGGTTAATTTGGTCAAAGAAAAGAATCATCATAAAATTTTATAAAACACATTAGAACATCATTTTTAGCTTAATACAGTCAAACTCGGTTATTACGAACTCGGTTGTAACGAATTCTCGGTTATAACGAACTAATTCTAAAGTCCCGACGCACATTGGGTTGAACACTATCAAAACTGAGGATTAATTCAAAATTTAAAGTTGGTATATTGTAATATTTTTTTTTTATGGGTTTAAAGAGGATAAAATTCTCCATCAATAGCTGTCAAAATCAATATTCTAAGTTGTTTATTTTTTTTGCTATGCTCTCTCAAAGTTTAATAATTTTAATTAATTTAGTGTAAAGTGGTAAAAAGTGAAAAACGAGATATTTCAAGTGATTTTTTACTTGTTTTCAACTAAAAATAAAAATTTTTGTAAAATGAATTCACAAACTACAGGTATTCAACTATATTATTGACAAGCGGTTGTTAAGGTAAAAGTTGAAAAAATAGTTTTAATCATTTTTTAAAAAATATCCTAAAAATAGGGTATTTTTACCTATATGTTGAGTTTTGGTTGCTACTCTGATGAGCTCGGGCGAATCTGAGAACATAGTGATAAAATATAGGATTTTTGCTTTAAAATTCATGAAAGAACCAATTCCAAGACTTGCCAATACGAAAAATATAAGAGATTCTTTTTAAACATCTCCAGTGTAAAAAAAATATATGCTTGAAATCTTAATAGCTAATACTTGTTTTTTGTTTTAGTTTTTCGATTATCTTTATGTTGTTTACCGTTTTTGTTTATTGCTATTTATTGTAAATGTGTAATATAATTATAATAACCAGAGACTGGAACTTCATGCATCTAAAAACATTGTTTTAAGCGCTTAAAATATGTGTTTAAAATCCTAAAATATGCAACAAAAATTTAAAAAATATGCACTTAATTTTTTTTTAATTTTACTTAAATAAAAACATAACAGCAAAATGCATTCTTATTTCTTACAGATTTAACCCATTTCGATCCTCTGTTCGATTTTTCGAACAGTAGAGAACACCTTTTTCAAAAAAATATTTATGTATGAAAAAGTCGGAATTTCGGGTCAATATGGTTACGAAAGTTAAGTCTCGTCTTTCTGCAATTAAAAAAAAATATCTCCACTTGACCACCTCAATTTATACGTCCATGAAATGCAATGTAAATCAGCACAGAAATTGTTTCAAGCAAAAACGAAAATTTAGCATTTTTTGATTTTCGGCTTTTAATTTTTTTGATTAATTTTAAATTTTTTTAGATTTAATTTATTATCAAATTCCGCTAAGTAGAATAATTTTGAAACTATTTATTTTGAAAATAATGAGATAAATTAATAAAATAGCAAAAAAATCCAAATATATAAATTGCATAAAAAGTTGAAATGCAGGCTTTCCTGGGATAACGGCACATTGAAATTTATTTTTGACAATATTTTTGAGATCAGCCTAAAAAATTAGCTTTTTTAGGCTGATCTGATTTTAATTACCCTAAAAAATTAGCTTTTTCCAAAAAAGAAAAATAAAATTGAATCTTGGTCCAAAATGGGTTAAAAAAATAAATAAAAATAATTTACTTTAGAAAATCAAAAAAAAAAAAAATTATTTACATTGACAAATAAATACTTCTTTAAATTATCAAAAGTAAAGTTAAGATCGTTCTACAGATACGAAAGTGATTGGAAAAAGCGGAACAAAGGCAAAAAAATTTAGGAAAATAGCGGCATTTTAAAATTTTTGGCGGGACAAAAACAATTAGGTTATAAAAAGTTTAAAACAATATTTTTATGTAAAGAGATGGAAATTTAAAAGTTTTTTCGAATATTTTTGGCGGGACAAAATGATGCATTTATCAATGATGTGATCACTATCTTCTGAAATTCTCATTGATAAAATAACATTAGCTCTAAGATCCTGTCGATGTTTAAAACTAAGTACCTAAATATGTACACATTTACTGCAGAAAAATCTGCTAAAAATAAACCCATTTTGAGCCATATGAGAAAATCTGTCTTAACATAAAAATCTTCTGGTTTTAGCTGAAAAATATGCTGATTTTAACTAAAAGATTTGCTAATTTTACCATAAAAATCTGCTGAGTTCAAAAGAAAAATCTGCTGACTTCAGGTGATTTTAATCACTTTTGATTAATTTCTAATATCTACGTCTACCTTTCTGACGCCTTAAAAGGCGTGAATTTAGAATTCAGCGCGGGACGCGGGAAACGTTGACATAAAGTGGGATAATTTCGACAAATGCGGGACGTCAAAAAGCGTCACATTGGCATCATTGATAAAAAATAAAATTCAAAAAATGTACTTATTTAAAAACAATTGCGAAAAATTATAAAAAAAATTTTTACTTAAATATTACAAAATATCACTAAAAAATGTCATTATTGCAAAAATATGCAAATATATGCATTTTTACTAAAATATGCAAAAATATGCACTAACAAATCAATGCCATTTTAGTGCAAATTTGTTGATTCGAAAATATATCTCATTAACAATGTTCTCAGACTAACGAGAAAAAACATGCATTTGCATGAAGTTCCAGTCTCTGATAATAACAAATAATTTTAATAATCATATATATTAGAGTGGGGTGTAAAGTTACTTTTTATCGAAATTGGTAATGTTTTTGCTTAAAATACTAAAAAGTACATATACAGTTTTTGAAAAAAAAAATCGCGAAATTGTTTAAATGTTTAAATTATATTCGGTATCAAATTTTGTTCATATTTCTCAGCCAGCAACCAAATTAAAGCATTTAGTATTTTCAGGTTATGTGGAATGTACCAAAGTTTTCGAGTTGTCAATAAACAATTTAATAAAAATTTAGTAGTTTTTTTATTGGATTTGCTCAAATTTTCCGATAAATTTTATTAAATATTTACTCAACACTTTTAAATTGTTTACTGGTGAAAAATTGAGTTATTATCAATTAATACTCTTAACAATTTACTCAACATTTTTTTCTGTGGTTAAAGTATAAATAAATTTGAATTTTAATTTATTAAGTTATCGATTTTAATTTTATAGTTACAACAAAATTTATGAATCAATATTTTTTATAGAAAATTTTGATTTTTTTGCATTAGTTTTGATATTTAATTAAAAACATATTGTATTTAAAATATGTGAATCAAGTTTTGTTTTTAAAATGTTGAATTTTTTGTATTTATATGATTTTTAAATAAAAAAAAAATGTACTTCTTTTTTTTTGAAGACAATTTAAAATTTTTTTAATTTTATGAACCACAAAAATAAAATTTTATTAAAAATTTATTCTAATAATAATACGTATTTATTTATTTTTTTTTTTTTTAATTTAATAAAAACGCATTAAATATTCTTTAATTTGCAATTTAATTCATTAATTTATCGCTTTTGCTTCCAAAGTTACAGCAAAAATTGTGACTCAAGATAAGTTTATCCAAACATCGAAAAATTGCATAGCAGGTTAAAAATTTTTTTTTTCCATATTTTTTTTTTTTTCAAAATAGTAGTTTTTTGTTGATTAATAAGTATTCATCAATAAAAAATTATAATATTTCAAAATTACGGCATCCCTGAATTAATCCCCATTTTGCCTATCTTTCAACCCACTGTGCGACGTTTTGGCATCAAGTTTCACACAAAATACTTCTTTTATAACGAACTCGGTTAAAACGAATCCTCGGTTAAATCGAATTGCTATTATGGTCCCACGAACACAATTTCATGTGAATTTACCTTTTTATAACGAACACCCATAAATATTTTTAAATGAGTGGCAATCATATTTATCAAACTAACAAAAGGTTGGAATTTTTGGTTTACATTATAATTTTGATAAAATTTATTTATATTTTTAATGATTTCTTCTCAATAAGTAGTAAATTTACGAAAAAAAACATCAAATAAATCAAAATTGAATCTATTTTTTTTTTTTGTAAATAAAACTGGGTTGATAAAAATATACCCCGCTTATAGCGAACATCGCTTATATCGAACTATTTTCACTGGTCCCTCGGAGTTCGTTATAACCGGGTTCGACTGTAGTATATTTGCACTGTTTTTTGTCGATATTTTTTAACACTGATTTGGTAAAAAAATAACAAACATTGATTACACAGCTCTACAAGAAAATGCGTATTGGAATCTGGTTAGTGATTTGCATAGTGTTTGTTGCGCTGATTCCAAATCCAGAGCCCAAATTTGTCTATCACGTCAGGATTTTGAGTAATTCGTGGTTAAAGTGCCGAAAAATTGCATTTTTGACCCATTTTAGAAGCTTTTAAAATAATATCCAGGCATGCGAATGACTTGGTATCAAGCTCATTCGAAAGTCTGTAATTTTCTCTTAAAGATAAGATAAAATGTTCTAAAAAATTTATTTTCTAAAATGGTAAAAAAAATCATTAGCAAAAAACCTTCCATTTTTTGAATATTTAGTTTATTAATACAGTGGTTTTTAAGAAATTTCCATACAAATTCATACGTATATTTTAGATTTAAAGCACTTGTGGCTAATGATTTTTTTACCATTTTAAAAAATTAAATTCTAAGAAGATATGATCTTGTCTTAAAGAGAAAATTACACACTTTCGAATGAGTTTGATACCATGTCATTTGCATGTCAGGATCTTATTTTATAGGCGTTCAAAAATGGTCAAAATGAGCCTTTTTTGACACTTTAACCGCGGTTTTCTCAAAATTGTGACGTGATAGAAAAATTTGAGTGACCGTTTTGGAAATATGGCACCAAAACCTACAAACTTTTGTTGGTTTCATCCAAAACGCAGCGACAAACCTCAGATTTGTAGAGTGGTGTTATTTATACTTGACCCTTTTTAATCATTTTGCGCATATCGCACAAACTTTGAACATTTGACAACCCCTAGGGAAATTTTATGAGGAAAATATTTATAGAACATTTTAACCCTCTAAAAAGTCGTATTATTAGACTTCTGTGTTTAGTTTTTGAAAATGGACTAAAATGACCCCTTAAAATGGAAGTTAGAGGGTTAAAATGTTCTAAGAAAAGAACCGCCATAAAATTTCACTGAAAACATCAAATCATATTTTGAAGCTTCTTATTATAGTATTTTTGGCGTTTTCCAAACGCCTTTGATAAAAAATAAAAACTTCAGTGGGCTATAAAAAATAAATCCGAACTGACTTTACAAGACCCTTTGGT
The DNA here is from genome assembly GCA_963921195.1 of Pegoplata infirma. NCBI lineage: Eukaryota > Metazoa > Arthropoda > Insecta > Diptera > Anthomyiidae > Pegoplata > Pegoplata infirma. Next base: position 111,649,205 of record OY992536.1, on the reverse strand, counting down.
GATTTTGTCCACTTGATGGTCAATGAGCCAAAATTTGTTGCACAGTGTAATGATTAATTAGTAGTTCTTAAATGCAAAAAGCATAAGAATGAATTTTTAAAAATATATTTCGAGTGGAAATTTGTCCCCCCCCCAATTACCACTACCGACCCCCCTAAAAAGAAAAGAAATCGCATCTGCAATTTTTTTTTGCATGTAAAAGATTCGGCAAAGTCGAATTTAACACTCTTGTTTCTTTTATAATTTAGTGGGTTTTTGCCCAAAACTCGAAACTTTGACCGATTAACCGTCGTTTAACAAATTCAAGCTTCATCCGAAAAAGTTTTAAAATAAGGCATTCTAGTCAACATGAATGTTTTTTTTTTTTCTTAATTCACACGGCCATATACATTTAGTTTGTTTGACTTAAAAATTTAAAAAAAAATTATACATATTTCCAGAATAACCATATATTATTATTATTCGATTAGTCGGTATAAATTAATCGATTAATCCTTCAATCGAACCGACCACGACCCTAAGCGATTTCAAAAAAAAAAAAAAAAAATCGCTCCACCCTAATACTCTTATGTATGGATGTATTCCAGTGGATAAATGTAGGACTATAATGGTTGATAATAAATGAACACTTTATATTTGTTCACATTTATAAACACACATTGTTGTGGAAAAACATATCGAACAATCCACACTAAAAAAGTTAACTAAAAATTGGGAAAAAAATTTACTAAATTTAAAGCTCTACTTCCATGTTATAAGCTTTACATAAAAGTTAAACAGAATGTAAGAAAATTTATTAACTACATATTTTGAAGGATACTTTGTCCCAAAATTCCTTTTTGTAAATAATTAAAATTCCTTTATGTTAATAATTAAGAATAAAATTTCCTGAATATTCTACACCATCTCCAATTGTATTTTAAAAATTTCCAAATGTATTTTATAATTGTCCAAATGTATTTTAAAATTGTCCAAATGAATTTTAAAATAGTCTAAATGTATTTAAAAAATGTCCAAATGTATTTTAAAATTGGCTAAATATATTTTTAAAATGTCCAATTGAATTTTAAAATTATCCAAATGTATTTTAAAATTGTCCAAATATATTTTAAAATTGTCCAATTGCATTTTAAAATTGTCCAAATGTATTTTAAAATTGTCCAAATGTATTTTAAAATTGTCCAATTGTATTTTAAAATTTTCCAAATGTATTTTAAAATATTCTACACAGAATTATACATAGAATATTTTAAAATACATTTGGAAAATTTTAAAATACAATTGGACAATTTTAAAATACATTTGGAAAATTTTAAAATACATTTGGAAAATTTTAAACTACATTTTGACAATTTTAAAATACATTAGGATAATTTTGAAATACATTTGGAGAATTTTGAAAATTTATTCGGATATTTTTAAAATAGAATTGGACAATTTTAAAATACATTTGGAAATTTTTAAAATACATTTGGAAAATTTTAAACTACATTTGGACAATTTTAAAATACATTTGGACAATTTTGAAATACAATTGGACAATTTTAAAATACATTTGGAAAATTTTAAACTACATTTGGACAATTTTAAAATACATTTGGACAATTTTAAAATACATTTGGACAATTTTAAAATATATTTAGACAATTTTAAAATACATTTCGACAATTTTAAAATTCATTTGTATTAAATGTATTTTGACAATTTTAAAATACATTTGGACAATTTTAAAATACGTTTGGAAATTTTTAAAATACAATTGGAAATGGTGTAGAATTTTGGCTTAACGATTATAAATAGTTCATTCTGTTTTTTTCCAAATGTAAGAACCGAAAAGCGCAGATGATAAAAATGTGTTAACTTCCAAAAGCTGTTGACATCTCCGCTTAGCATGTGTTGTCACTTAGTTTTTTTCAGATTTCTCATTGTACAACAAATATTTTAATGTCTCAGAAATATTAAATATATAGTCAATAAATAAAAATTTTTATCAGAATTTTTGTAAGTTTTTAGAATATTCCCGAATTTCCGGATTTTTTTTTAGTTTCTTCTAAATTTTTCGATTTTTAATTTAATTTTTCTATGTTTACTAGACTATTTCTAATTTAGTCTCATACGGTTCAACTTTAACCATGTGTTTAATTAATTACAGCATTGAGATGGGTTGTATCTCCCATTTCTTTGCATTAATGACACCAATCGCCAAAATATTTTGATGTTCCTTTTAAGGTGACCACAAAAAGGAGAAAGAAGAAATCTAACGCCAATATTTCGAAGTGGTTTATACGGTATGACAAACTTTATCATAAAATGTATTAAAAGTAGAGAATGGCTACCGAGAATTTTCGTCCCGGGATTCCCGGGAAATTTTTCATATTCCGCTTTCCCGGGAAATTTGAGGGGGAATCCCAGAAATTTTGAAAAAAAAAATTATAAACGAGTTTACTGTTATACTCATTTATTTTTTCAGTTATTAAAGAGAATTGTGACAGAATCTAAAAAATTTTATTATTAAAATAGATTCCATGGTTTAAAAATATTTTATATTTGAGACTGTGACAGAACAATCTACAAATTGAGCGCCAAAATTATATCTTGTAAAGGTTGGAGTACTCAAAACGAAATGATTTCGATAAAATCAAAGAATACCAACTCAATTAACGGTTGTCTCTTCAATAAAAATGTTAGGATATGTTATCAAAACTAGTGGTTCCAAAAAAAACGACATTTTGAAAAACCGGATTCTCGGTTAACCGAGTTATCCCTTCATTTTGAAAGACAAATAATTTCGGTAAAACGCTTTACAGGTTTGGAAAGACCTATCAAAACTGGCAATGACAATTGACTTCAACAAGCTAATTTATTGGAGTCTTTTTCTTTTAGGAAAATGAATTAGCCAAAATTGGACTACTGAGGTATTTAACAAAGGTCCGAAAGAATTAATTCTTTAATTAAATTTTCTAATTCGAATTAAAAAAACAGAATTTGTTATTCCCTAAAATCATTCATCTTTCAAAATCATTGAATTAATTCTTTCGTGAATTCATTCCTTATAAATGATCATTCAACTTTAATCATTATTTTTTTATCCAAATCAAACTAATGAGTAAAAACAGTTCAATTCAACCGATAAAAGAGCATATTTGACCTTACCCCTTTCGAATTTGATGACACTTGGAATATAGTTGGGCCCTTACAAAAAAATTATAGTGCTAAAATGTTGGACTTCTGGTAAAAAAATTGGGAAAATCGTATATATTTAAAAAAATTGTTCTAAAATAAATAAATATATCTCAAAAAGTAATAACGATACAGATCTTGTTCGTGTTTCAAATAATAGGTAATGAAACAGGTTTTCAAGTGGCATTTACAAAGATTTTCTTCTGAAAATGAAGAAAATACCAAATGATTTTCTTCATTTTTGGAATGTCCTATATGTATTTATAATAGCTGACAAAATATGACAGAGAAATATATATAGTAAAACAAATCATTTTGACATTGATTTCATATAAACAAAAATATTAACGGACGAGGCTTAAAGCAATTTTAAACTTTAAACGTTTAACAAACTGTAGCTAAATTGTCTTAGAAATGGATTAATAGTACACTAAAAAAAAGCCTTGTTAAATTGCCTAAAACTTGTAACTTTTTTTGTTTGCTACCTCCTATTTGACAAAAATTCCTAGTAATTTTACAAGATTTTTACCAATAATTTTGTAATTTTACAAGGTTTTTACCAAAAAAATTGTAAATTTACAAATTTTTTGACACGATAAAATTTACAACGAGGTTTCGTAATTTTACTAGATATTCTGCTACCTCCTATTTTGCGAGAACTCCTAGTAATTTAACAAGCTTTTTACCAATAATTTTGTATTTTCAGTTTTTTACCAATAAAATTGTAAATTTTCAGTTTTTTGTCGCAATTAAAATTACAAGGAATTCTCGTGAATTTACTAGACTTTTTTTGTAAAATATCTTGAAAATTTGTAAAATTACAAAAAAAATGTAAAATTACAAAAAAAAATTTAAATTTCGATTTGTTAAAAAACAAGGAAAACTGACAAATATTGGTAAAATGGGATTACGAGACTTTTCCCAGTAATTTGACAAAGTTTTTTTTTGTGTGTATACATATAAACTTAATGGGGTCCTCGACCGATATTTCAATTGCAAATAACATTACTTTTTTTTAAAAACTTTGGCAAGTATCAGCAAAATCTTCAGCAAAACATTATCATTATTTAATGTTTTGGGCAAAAGTACAAAATTCGAAGGCATTTTTTTTTTAGTACCGTCGAATTTAAAGAAGTACTTTTTTGGTTAAACTTAAGAAACATTTGGAAATTGCGATTATCCATCAATGACCACATAGCACCATACATATAGTCACCTAAAATGCAAAACTACATAACAAAACTTTTTGCAGTTTTACACACTTAAAAAAAAACTGGTGAAACGCCTGGTAAAATGCCTTGTAATCCCGTTCTACCAATATTTAACAATTTTCCTTGTTTTTTAACAAAAAATCTTGTACTTTGCTCAAACGAGAACTACAGTTTTATTAGTAATTTTACAAATTTATTTTCGTAATTGTATTCTACTATTTTGAAAGGTTATTTTACAAAAAAAAAACTGAAATTTTACAACAAAGTATGTATTACGAGGATTCTAGTTGATTTACAAATAAAACTGTTATTTTACAAAAATTATGTTATACGAGGATTTACGTATTTTTTTTTTTTTTTTTTGTAAATTTTGTATTTTTTTTTTTTTTAAATTTCCAAGTACCGGAAACATTTTTTTTTATTGAAAAATATTTAAAAAAAAAAGTTGACAAAATTTTGAAAAATTTGTTACGAGGATTCTAGTTAATTTACAAAAAAAAAAACAGTTATTTTACAAAAATGATTTTATTACGAGGATTTATGTTGTTTAACAAAATTTTTTTATTTTTGTAAATTTACTATTTTGGTTTGTAAATTTACCATTGTTTTAAACATATTTACCATTTTTTCTTGTAAGTTTACCATTTTTTTTTATTTTTTTATTTTTCCGGTTTTAAAAGAATATTTTTACCAATAAAATTGGTTATTTTACCAATTTTTGGCGCATTCAAAATTACGAGGGAATCCTCGTAATTTTACGATAATTTTACCAACATCCTATTTTACGAGAATAGCCTCGTAAAATCACGAAATTTTTTGATAACTTACAAGTTTTTTTTTTGAGTTTTTAGATTACCAAATAAGGCATAAAATAAGGTATAGGATCTCTTATTTTATACATTGTAGCATTGATGATTTTAACAGGCGATGAGACTCAAAGTAATGCATCCACATTATCACAAAGAATCCCAGTAAGGTATAAAATAAGAATACGAATAAGGTGTAAAATATATGATATTTTATAGGTTACGAGAAATGAAATAATATAGCATGCCAGAAGATAATATATAAGGTGTTACGAGTAGTGAAAAAGTAATTTTGTATTAAATTTACTCACGTGATTGTAAGTGAGTGCAAGTAGATAAAATATGCTCGTGAGTGTGTGTCGTTAGAAATTCCCCGTCGTAAGCCCAGCTCTAGTTTAAACTTATTCATTTTTTTATAAAATAATTATTTTTTATGTTATAGTAATGCATTATGCATCCAATTATAAATAATGCATTATTTCAAACTTTCAAATCATACATGATGTAACCAAATATAAGTCATCCATGATTTAATGTTTAGAAATAATAAATATGAAATACATTTTTCCAATAATCATGCATTACGTAGCAAATTATTAGTAATGCATTAGTTTTCACTTTAAAATAATACGTTGTGGAACAAATGTTTGGTAAGACATCCTAAAATAATGCTACAAATAAGGTATATACATTACCTGGTAATGTGTTATATAATCACTACCCATTACCAAAGTTTTGCTGGGAGTAGAAGCGAAAAACGTTGTTAAGCATTTTTGGAATTTTGTTCATAAGTCCGTCATATTACAACGTCCGACAATATTAAACATGAACCGGATGATATACGGCTGAAAGTAGAGATCAAATGAAGTAAAACTGCATTTACAGTTTTTCACTTTGTGATCCTATTTCCTTTAAAATAGAACTTCAAAGTTTTAAAGGACACATTTTGTAAAATATTTTTGAAATATTTGTACTTGTCTTAGGATGACACTGGCAAATGTAAGAGGAGGATCTCCCCTAATTTTTCCATGTTTTTATTTTCAGGATAAAGGATGTGAATAAAGTCAATTGAAAACTTTATCAAAATATTTTGTTGAAAGCTTTGAATGATATTGAAGGATACATTTTTTAAAGGACGTAACTTACCTCCTTTTTCCTCATATTTAAAAATAATAAAATAGGAATATTGGGGGAGATCCTCCTCTTTTTTATAAAATTTAATCCTCTTAAACTTTGAAGTCCTTTTAAAAGAAAACAGGATTACAAAATATAGTTTTACTACATTTAGTCTCTAGTTTCAAACGCATAATATCCAGTTTGTGTTAAACGACTTTTTATCATTTTTGTCGGACGATGTTATATCGGATAGGTCTAAAATTTTGGACATATTTTTGAGCAATAAAGTGCATCATAACAAATCACATTTTGATAATTTTATGGGGGAACCAAAAAATTTTTTAAAGTACAACACATAACATTTTTTAATTTTGATCTTAAAACTTGAATTATTTTAACGTAGAGAACTAAAACTTAGTGGGGACATGTATTTTGATGTAAAGCATCACAATCAATTCTTCGATTTTGAAGAAAATGTTGTTAGGTTGTTTTGCATTTTAAGTGACGATATGTTAAATGTTATTTATCCTTGTTATGATGAATACAAAAACCCCAAAACATAGTTAGAGTTTTATTGCGTGAAAGAAAACGTTTCCGTTTTTTATTATTTGTTAGCATTGGTTTAAAAACATGAACGAGTTTATCAATAAATGTACAAACATACATATGAAAATGACAAAAAAATAAGCATTCAATAAGAAAAGTTGTCACAAGTTAACAATTTATGCTATTGATAAAAAAATATATGTATATGAGTTTAATGGCGCTTCTGATGATGATGTTGTTGATGGAAAAACTTTTAAAAAGATAGGGAAAGCATCCCAAAAGACAAAAAAAAAAGGAGATTCGGCTGAGACAAATCTTTTGTACTTTTCAATAGACAATTCAAAAAATAAAAAATTTACTGCACGCAAAAAAAAAAACTGGTAAAACGCCTGGTAAAATGCCTTGTAATCCCGTTTTACCAATATTTTAAAATGTTCCTTGCTTTTTAACAAAAAATCTTGTACTTTGCTAAAACTACAGTTTTATTGGTAATTTTACAAATTTATTTCCGTAATTGTATTCTACCATTTTGAAAGGTTATTTTACAAAAAAACTGTAATTCTACAACAAAGTTTTTATTACGAGGATTCTAGTTGTTTACAAAAAAAAACTGTTATTTTACAAAAATTATGTTATACGAGGATTTATGTTGTTTAACACAAAAAAAAATTTTTGTAAATTTTTTTTTTTTAATTTTCCAAGTCCCGGACAAAATTTTTTTTTTTTTATTGAAAAAAAAAAAAATAAACTTTAAAGATAGATAAATTAACATATTTTTTTGTTATATTTACTCAAAAATTTTTAATTTTTTTTTTTTATTTTTTATTTTTTTTTTCGACATTTTACAAAATAAATGCAAATCAACAATATAAGTTTGTTAATTGACAACTTTTTTTCGAGGTTTACCACTTATTTTTGTAAGTTTACCATTTTTTGTCGTAGTTTTTGTGGATAAAAAACAATTACTACTGAAAATTGGTAAATTTTAAACAATTTTTTTTGGTAAATTTACAATTTTTGTTTGTAAATTTACCATTTTTATACCCTCCAACTACAGTATGGGGGTATACTCACTTTGTCATTCCGTGTGTAACGCATCGAAATATCGGTCTAGGACCCCATAAAGTATATATATTATTGATCAGTGATCGATTCTAAGACATTCTAGCGATGTCCGTCTGTCCGTCCGTCCGTCCGTCCGTCCGTCTGTCCGTCTGTCCGTCCGTCTGTGGAAGACACGATACAGTCCAAAATAAAAGTGATAGACTCCTGAAATTTGGCACATATATGTCTTATGTTCATAGGCTGGTTAAGTTCGGAGATAGGCAAAATCGGACCAGGGGGGAAAAAGTTCCCCCTTGAAGAACTAAACCAACCTCTGAAAAATATCATATTTTTACATGATTTTTTGTGTTTTTGTTTAACAAATCCAACATTTTTATGCTACAAGAAGTTCAAGGTCCTGCATTTGGATCCACAGAATTAGAAAATATGGTTTTACGGTCCGCCCCCCCCTTTTATGGGCGTGGAATAATTTTTTTTTATATAATGATACATTTGTATTTCTTTAGTGCAAAAAGCATAAGAATTATTCGAGAGGAATTGTGCCCCCAATTAACACTACCGACCCCCCCCCCCAAAAAAAAAAAAAAGAAGACGCCCCTGCATTTTTTTTTTATTTATTTGCATGTTGGAGGGTATAAAAGATTCGGCACAGCCGAATTTAACACTCTTACTTGTTTTTAATATATTTACCACTTTTCTTATAAATTTAACATTTGTTTTTATAATTTTTGTGGCTTAAAAATTATCACTACCAAAAATTGGTAAAATTTAAACAATTTTTTTGTTAAGTACAAATTTTTTTTTTTTTAATTTACAATTTTTTTTTTAATTTACAATTTTTTTTTTCAATTTACTATTTTTTTGTAAATTTAACATTTTGGTTTGTAAATTTACCATGTTTTTAAACATATTTACCATTTTTTTTTTATTTTTCCGGTTTTAAAACAATATTTTTTCCAATAAAACTGGTTATTTTACCAATTTTTGGAACATTAAAAATTACGAGAAAATCCTCGTAATTTTAGGAGAATTTTACTTACCTAATATTTTACGAAAATAGCCTCGTAAAATCACGAGATTTTTTGGTAACTTTACATTTTTTTTTTTTTTAGTGTGGAGCGTTTTGGCGGAAAGGGGGTCGTTGGGTTACACCTTTACCATCGAGATAAATATTAACAAATTTATTTGCTTTTAGCATATTAAAGTAAAAGTAAAGTATTTGTTCCTTACACTCAAAAAAAAAACATTGTAAAGTTACCAAAAAATCTCGTGATTTTACAAGGCTATTCTCGTAAAATATGACGTAGGTAAAATTCTCGTAAAATTACGAGGATTTCCTCGTAATTTTCAATGCGCCAAAATTTGGTAAAATAACCAATTTTCTTGGTAAAAATATTGGTTTAAAACCGGAAAAATAAAAATCAAGTGAGAGTGTTAAATTCGGCTGTGCCGAATCTATTATACCCGCCAACATGTAAAAAAATTAAAAAAAAAATGTTGACAGGGGCGTTGTTTTTAGGGGGGCAAGGTAGGGGGAGGGGTCCGTGAGCTGGGGTGACTCCTTGGCCCTCACGGTATATGTTTACAAGTTCATTTTCGTCTTCTTTGTGCACTTAAGTATTATAGTTTTATAGTTATTTAAGTTATTTTTTTATCCACGCCCTTAAAAGAAGGGCGGGGCAAAAAAAGAGAAATTATTTAATCCCCTGGGTCCAAGCTCAGGACTTTAAACTTCTACGAACATAAAAATGACTCTTTTGGTTCACAAAAATACAAAAAAACGTCAAAAAAATTAGCATTTTTAAGAGGTTGGTTTAGTTCTTCAAGGGGGAACTTTTTTCCCCCTGGTCCGATTTGGCCCATTTCCGAACTTAACCTGCCTAGGACTATAAGACATATTTATGCCAAACTGCATCGTGTTAACTACAGACGGACGGACGGACAGACGGACGGACGGACGGACGGACGGACATCGCTAGAATGTCTTAGAATCGATCACTGAACAATAATATATATACTTTATGGGGTCCCCTACCGAGATTTCGATGCGTTACACACGGAATGACAAAGTGAGTATACCCCCATACTGTAGTTGGAGGGTATAAAAATGCCTGAGAATTTTGTATTCTTGCCCAAAACATTAAATCATGATAATGTTTTGCTGAAGATTTTGCTGATACTTGCCAAAGCAAAGTTTTTTTTAGAAAAAATAATGTTATTTTCCATTGAAATATCGGTCGAGGACCCCATTAAGTTTATATGTATACACTAGAGGTGTCCTTAAAAACGAAAATCACCTTTTTATACCTGGTAGGGTCCTATATTGTTCTTTAGTATCGAAAAATGAGTGAGCCAAAATTTGGGGACAATCGGCTAAAAATAACTCGTGCCGAAAATGGATTGAAGTTTTGGGACATTCTTATGAGAACGAAAAACTCGTTTTTTCTAGTTTTTGGAAAAACATTGGTATTTGATATTTTTTGTTAAATTTTTTGTGAAATAATATGAAAATGGTACTAAATTACCTTTTCAAAACGACTAATAAAATTAAAATCGGATGAAAAATAAGCATTTTACGCATACATGCCCCAGACCATTTTAGGCAAAAAAAATAGTAAAAATTTAATTTTACTTTATGATCAAATTGAAAACATGTTTAAGATTAAAAATAGCAGATATGGTAGTCAAGTTTTTGTTTTATTTGGCGCGGGTAGTGATAAAATTCTCGCGGATTCCAAATAAAATGCGTTTTTCTACAATAATTAAGCAAATTTTTGAAAATTTGTGCTCTATTGTGCGGATCGAAGTGTAAAACGTAAATTCTGTAACTTTTGATAAATCGGATATATGCAGATATTTTGTTTTATAGAAATGTATAACGTCTCAAATTTGTCATTTCACCTCGACGAAAAGGGGTTAAAGATGCCCGAATTCTCAACAAATTTACAGAATTTATGTATTTCACTTCGTATAATACAATACAGAAAATTGTTTCCCATATTTGCTAAATTATTTTAGAAAAACTCATTTTCTTTGGAATCCGCGGAAATTATATCACTACCCACGCCAAATAAAAAAAAAGTTAGACTACCATATCTGTTAGTTTTTATCTATAACATGTATTTAATATAATTATAAAGTAAAATTTAATTTTTTTTATTTTTTTGCCTAAAAATTTTGAAAATTTTCAAATTTTGGCTTTAAAAACCATGCAATGGTCTGGGGCATGTATGAGTAAAATGCTTATTTTTCATCCGATTTGAATTTCTTTAAGCTTTTTGGAAAGGTAATTTATTACCATTTTCATATTACTTAACAAAAAAATTAACAAAAAATAGCATATACCAATATTTTCAAAAAACTAGAAAAAACGTGTTTTTTCATCAGATAAGAGTGTCCCAAAACTTCAATCCATTTTCGGCACGAGTTATTTTTATCCGATTGTCTCCAAATTTTGGCTCACTCATTTTTAGATACAAAACTACAATTTAGGACCCTACCACGTATTAAAAAGTGATTTTGAAAAATTACCTTAGTCGTTAGGACACCTTTAGTATACACCAGACATGAGATCAAATGTATTCCCTTCTTCGCTTACACCAAATCATTCGCTTCAGAGTACACTACTTTTAGAGTACAGTGCTTGCGAATGAGAATGTTTACTATGATGCTAAACAACAAATTAAAAAATTTGCTCTGCTTGTTTAAACGAACACGACAAATGTCGTGTTTGAACGATTAGAATGAAACAAACGTTCGTTTTTAGAATAACAAACATAGTAGAGATTATAAAAATTACACCGTGTTCTAGAATATTTTTAACATACACTGATCGCTTAGAATGTTTTTGTAAAAAAATATTTATAAAAAAATTGTTGGAAAACTTATTAAAAATATGGGGGTAGTAAAAAAAACGTTTTGATGAAAAAACAAGTAAAAAAGTTAAATTCGGCCTTGCCGAATGTAGTGATACCCTCCACAATTTCAAAAAGATTATTGCAAACAACTTTATTTAAAAGGAAATTACTTTTGAAAAAAAAAAAAATTTGAAAAAAAATTTCCGCGAAAAAAAATTTTGGTAAAAAAAAAAATCCGCGATTTTTTTCTTTTTTTGTCAAAAAATATGTTCGTACTTGTTTAAATACCATTCGGTGCTCAATTATGTTCACATATGTCAACCAGAAGCCGAACTAAAGCATTTTGTATTTTTAGGTTATGTTGAATGTACTGAAATTTTTGAGGTGTGCTTACATTTTCGTTCATAACTTTTGAACCGCTGAACCGATATCGCTCAAATGCAATACCAAACTTCTCGGGAGAACTTCCAATATATATGTTAAGTTTCAGTCATCTCTGTGCCATATTTTGTCCGCGAGAGCATTTTCCACAGACAGACAGACAGACAGACAGACGGACAGACGGACAGACGGACAGACGGACATCGCTAGAATGTCTTAAAATCGATCGGGCATCATGAATATATATACTTTATGGGGTCCCTGATCGATATTTCGATGAGTTACAAACGGAATGACAAACTTATATATACCCTCTATCACCAAGTGGAGGGTATAAAAATGGTAAACTTACAAGAAAAAATGGTAATTATGTTTAAAAAAATGGTAAATTTACAAACCAAAATGGTAAGTTTACAAAAAAAAAATTGTTAAACAACATAAATCCTCGAAATAAAATCATTTTTGTAAAATAACTGTTTATTTTTGTAAATTAACTAGAATCCTCGTAATAAATTTTTCAAAATATTGTCAACTTTTTTTTTTAATATTTTTCAATAAAAAAAAAATACAACAATATAAATCCTCGTATAACAAAATTTTTGTAAAATAACAGTTTTTTTTGTAATTCAACTAGAATCCTCGTAATAAAAACTTTGTTGTAAAATTACAATTTTTTTTTTGTAAAATAACCTTTCAAAATGGTAGAATACAATTACGAAAATAAACTTGTAAAATTACCAATAAAACTGTAGTTCTCGTTTGAGCAAAGTACAAGATTTTTTGTTAAAAAACAAGGAAAATTGTTAAATATTGGTAGAACGGGATTACAAGGCATTTTACCAGGCGTTTTACCAGTTTATTTTTTTGAGTGTAGGTTAAGTTAGTTTTTTCTTAAACTGATGAAGATATGAATTCAAATAAAGTCAATGAAATCAATAAAATAAAGATTACTTTTTTCTTAAATTAAAACAAAAATTTATTAAATTAAAGAAAATACGTTCTGGAATTAAAGATTAGTACTTATTTGATTCAAGGTCTTGAAAATGTCTATACTATTTTTAAGTAAGTTACGTACTTAATTATTTTTTTGCACACAATTTAAATTTGTTTCTTTTAAGTAAAACAAAATTTTTTAATAAACCCTTTTTTTCTTAAATGCAATCAATTCGCCATAAATGTAAAGAATATTTAGCTTAATTTAAGAAAACAAATTAAGGAAAACTTTTGTGCTTTTTTAAGTATTTGCATGTAGTACTATCTTCAAGTTTATTTGCTTTGTTTTAAGTAAAACCACCTTATATTAAGATAAGTTGAAGTAAATTCAAAAAAATTTGTTTACTTTAATTAATAACAGGTGTTTAATTAATTTCAGTATTGTTATTTTTTCAGTGTACCTTCTATTTACCAGAATTCCTAGTAAAAAATACGAGCTTTTTTGTAATTTTTCAAGACTTTTACCAATAAAATTGTAAATTTACCACTTTTTTGGCAAAATAAAACTTACAAGGAATTCTCGTGAATTTACTAGATTTTTTTTGTAAAAATATTTGGAAATTTGTAAAATTACAAAAAAGAATTGTAAAATTACAGAAGTTGGTAACCAATTCTAAAATTTTTTACTAAATTTATTGAAAACCAGTAAAAATTACTAATTTTAGTACTTTGAAGATACTAAAAATAGTAAATAATTAGTAGATTTTTGTACAAAATCACTTACTAAACCTTTTACTGTAGAATTATTTTGAGTGTACACATATTATTTAGCTTTTTTCCAGTGATACTTCCCCATATAAGGTTAGTTATAATATAACACGTTTTCTATGTTTGAGAATAAAGTGTCAGATAGTTGCGAAAAAATTAGATATGAATTAGTAAATAAAACTCAACTGAACAATACGTGTATTATTTCGACACTTTTTATACTCTCCAACCACAGTGTGGGGGTACACTCACTTTGTCATTCCGTTTGTATCGCATCGAAATATCGGTCGGGGACCCCATAAAGTAGGTATATAAATTACACTGTGTAACACGATTTTGTATCTTGGATGGGACCAAAAAAAATTAAAGTATACCAACATTAGAGCAAAACCACCGAAAGGTTTTGAAAACTTAGCTTGAGTTCTTTTTTTATGAAGTTTTTTAATTTGTTTAAAGGCGTTTTGAATAAGTCAAAAGTTAAGTATTAAATCTAATTCTGAGGTAAATAATGTTAGGACATATATTCAGTAAACTTTGATGGCGGTTCTTTTCTTAGAAAATATTAACTATGCCTAAATATGAACCGATTTTTTTTCAATTTCAACAAGATTCGTCCTTGGTCCAAGAGAGGGTTAAGTTTAAAATTTCAAACCAATTAATTTAAAACTGTGACCTGTATCGTGTTTACACCGTTTACACGGACAGACAGACGGACGGACAGACATCGTTAAATAGACTCAAAAGGTGTTTCTAGGTCGATCGGTATACTTAAAAGTGGGTCTACGACCAATATTTGGGATAGCTACAAACATCAGCACAAACTCATTATACCCTGTACCACAGAGTGGTGTAGGGTATAAAAACATGCCGATATTTTGTACCATCCAATATATAAAAAAATGTAAGAAAGTTAAAAAAATATTTATTTTGATTTTTTCATTGAAATTAATGAATTTTACCCTTATATCTATATTTATATTCACGCCCAAAAAGAGGGCGGAACGAAAAAAATGGCTAAAAATGGTTTAAAAGTGCTGGACTTTAGGTTTCTTCTTACATAAAAATGTTGCATTAAAAAATTTCGATTTTCTTAAGTTGGTTAAGTTCTTAAAGGCGGAACAGTATTCTTCCTGATCAGGCCTTGCTTCTTTACGAACTTAACCAGCCTATGAACATAACTGCAATATTCCTGCCAAATTTCAGGCGTCTAGCTCTTTTGTTTTGAACTGCATCATTTACTCCACAGACGGACGGACAGACGAAATTTCGCAGAACGTCTTAGAATAGTTAACTAATCAGTAGTTTGTATACTATATGGGGTCCTAGACCCATATTTTCATCCGTTACATACGAAAAGACAAAGTTGGTGTTTTTCAGAGAATGATTTGCTCTTCAAGGGGACATTTTTTTCCACATCTCCTTATTTTGCCCGTTGTTGTGCTAAGCTTTAGGAAACTAGTTCTTGTAATTTCAACTGCTTCTTGTTTTCCACAGACGATTGGACAGATCGACCAAGGAAGTTAGAAAATGCAATTCTTTTTTTTCAAACATCTACACTCAAAAAAAAAACTGGTAAAACGCCTGGTAAAATGCATTGTAATCCCGTTCTACCAATATTCTTCCATTTTGAAAGGTTATTTTACAAAAAAAAAAAAACTGTAATTTTACAACAAAGTTTTTATTACGAGGATTCTAGTTGATTTAAAAAAAAACTGTTATATTACAAAAATTATGTTATACGAGGATTTATGTTGTTTAACAAAAAAAACACAGTTTTCTTTTTTTGTAATTTTTTTTTTTTATTGAAAAATATTTAAAAAAAAAAGTCGACAAAATTTTGAAAAATTTATTATGAGGATTCTAGTTAATTTACAAAAAAAAAAAAAACAATTATTTTACAAAAATGATTTTATTGCAAGGAAATTTTTTGTAAATTTACCATTTTGGTTTGTAGATTTACCATTTTTTTAAACATATTTTACCATTTTTTCTTGTAAGTTTACCATTTTTTTTTATTTTTCCGGTTTTAAAACAATATTTTTACCAATAAAATTGGTTATTTTACCAATTTTTGGCGCATTCAAAATTACGAGGAAATCCTCGTAATTTTACGAGAATTTTACCTACCTCCTATTTTACGAGAATAGCCTCGTAAAATCACGAGATTTTTTGGTAACTTTACAAGGTTTTTTTTTGAGTGTAAGGAAACTTAAACTCAACCCCAATATTATGTGCTTAAATCACTATCAATATAATATTTCTTTAAGTTTACAGATCATATTTTACCAACTGCATCAACAGCGTTTACCACAGAAATTATCTGCAAAAATATATTTTCAAAGTTTGCCACTGTAAGTGACTAATTGAATTTTGAGGTCATAATAAGTATTACATACATATGACATATGTACATTAAAGTGGCATTTTTTCTTCACTTTCTTATTTTTCAAAATGTCCGAACAAATTTTTATTCTGCTAGATCTAATAATTATGTGGTACACTCAAAAAAAAAAAGTTTGTAAAATTACAAGTAAAAGGTCTTGTAATTCTATTTTACTAATATTTTTGTCTTTTTACAAAAAATGTTGTATATTTAATAAAACGAAAACTACAGTTTGCTTTGTAATTTTACTATTATATGTTGGTAAATTTATTTTACAAGTTTTTTAGGTAAATATACAAAAAAGTGAATTATTTTACAAATTAAAAAAATATAGAAAACTGTAATTGTACAACAAAGTTTAACTTGATGTTATTTAGTCTTTCTACCAAAAAAATGTGTTATAACAAACATTTTTTTTAAGATCGTTTACAAGGTTTTCAGTTTGAAATGTATGTATTGAAAAGTACAAAATTCCAATGTAATTTTACAAAACTTATTTTATTACTAGAATTAATGATGTTTCACAAAAAAAAAAATTAATTATTCAACAATAGGACACACAAAAATATTCTAACAATAAGTTAAGATTTTTTTTTTTTTCGTTTTGGAGTAAAAAATTTAGTTAAAAATTATTTTTTATAAATAAAAAATTTCATGAAAAAAAATTTTGGAAATTTTTTAAGTTCCGGACACAAAATTTTTTTAACTAATATTGTAAGCTTTAGCAAAAAAAAATTAATTTTTACACCATTTTTTGGTAATTTGCATTAAGTAAAATACCATAATTTTTATGTGTTTCTACTATATAATTGTTCTAGTTTTTTTTTTTTTGTATTTTTACCATTTTTGTTGGTAATTTTACCATATTTTTTTGGTATTTTTTTTTTTTAATTTGGCACCTAAAATGTCAATAAAAAGCTGCCAATTATGAAAAATTAAGTTTTTCTTATTTTAGCAGGTACTTAAACATCCAATCTACAATATCTAAAAAAATTTTTTTTCTGATTTTTTAAAAATACTTGTGAAAATAATTAAAAATCCAAAAAAAATATATTATTTTTTGTCTAATTTTTCCTGAAAATATAAGAAATTTCTTGTGTATCCTCCTTCGCAATTCTCATATGTTCTACTTAAGAAAAACGAAATGTCGAAAAAAATAAAAAAGTGCAGTGGTATACATTAAAAAGTTTGTTAAAAGTGTTCAAGTGAAAAAAAAAAAATCATTTCAGATTGTTGAAGTGCTACTCCAGCTGCCGAAGAAGGAAAAATAAGATGCACCAATGGAAAAAAACCTTTAAATTTACAAAACAAATATGTAAATAAACCAATTTTTTGTAAATTTACAAAACAAATATGAAAATTTAAAAAAAAAAATTGTATACTTACAGAAAAAAGTTGTAATTTTACAAAAATGAAGTAGAAAATACAAAATCAATATTGTAAATTTACAAATTATTTGGTTAAACTACTGTTTTTACGGCAAAAAATAAGAACAAATGGTATATTTACAATAAAAATTGTAAATTTACCACTTTTTATTGTAAATATACAAGTTTTTTGCAATAAAAAAACAGTAGTTTAACCAAACAATTTGTAAATTTACAATTTAATTTTTTGGTTTTCGACTTTGTTTTGTAAATTTACAATTATTTTTTGTAAGTTTACAATTTGTTTTGCAAATTTACAATTTTTATTGTAAATATACGTGTTTTTCAATATTTTTTTGCTGTAAAAACAGTAGTTTAACCAAATAATTTGTTAATCTACAATTATTTTTTTTTTTTTATTTTCTATTTTTTCTTTGTAAAATAACAACCTTTTTCTGTAAGTTTACAATTTTGTTTGTAAATTTACCAAATTTTTTGAAATTTTCCAAAAAAATGTTCACCTCGAAGCAGTGTTGCCACTTCTTGGATAATTATCCAAAAAATGGATAATTTAAAATCTTTTGGATACTCTTTGGATAATTACATTTTTGGATAATTTATGGATAATTTTATCATTTACAATTTAAGGTTTTATATGGACAGAATATAATTTTTAATTTAATTTGGCGATTTTTTTAGTTATTTCTTATTCGACAGCACTTTATTTGTTTTAAGTTTTGGCAAAACCTTTCAAATGTGGAGCTTTTCAAATTATTTGAATCCATAAGCTTTATTGGACCACAACAAATAGGGTCTGTTTGATTATTTGGATGTCCATACTTATTGGGCAAGAGTTTTAAAATTACAAATTGTGCTAGTGAAAATCTTTTTCTAAATTTAGCATTTTTTTTAAATTTCTTATGATTTTTCCATTTTTTAATTCATCAGTAGAAAGAGTTTTTAGTAAATTAATGATAACAAAATCCGATTAACGAAATAAATTATCTTCAAATATACAAAAGAAGGCATTGAAAGAAATGGGGGTACAAATTTTGAGCCCACAAAATAAATTTAAGAAAAAAACTGGAAAAAGAACGAGTAATACTATTATTGTAAAATATTTTTTTGTTTCGTTAAAAAAAATCGTTTTTGATAATTTTTTTTTTTGGATAATTTTTGGGATTTTGGATAATTTTTTACAACCTCCTGGATAATTTTTTGGTTCACTGGTGGCAACACTGCCTCGAAGTTAATATTTTACAAAAAAAAAAATTAAATTTACATAATTTTTTTGTTAAATCAATTTACAAATTATCCCCGTAACATTACGGGGATTCTTGCTAGTACATATTTTACAAAACCTGCCCCGTAAAATCACGGGGATTTTATGTCATTTTACAAACTTTTTTTTTTGAGTGTATGTAAGGCCAATCGGATTAAAATAACCCGTGGCGATCAAAGTTTTAGATTTTTGAAAATTTAAAAAAAAATAAAGCCGGTCGATTAGTTTTCGAGATATCACTATTTGAAATTTGCAAAAAATTTTAATTTTTTCCTACACTCAAAAAAAAAAGTTTGTAAAATGACATAAAATCCCCGTGATTTTACGGGGCAGGTTTTGTAAAATATGTACTAGCAAGAATCCCCGTAAAGTTACGGGGATAATTTGTAAATTGATTTAACAAAAGAAAATGATAATTTTACAATTTTTTTTGTAAAATATCATCTTCGAGGTGAACATTTTTTTTGTAAATTTGCAAAAAATTTGGTAAATTTACAAAACAAAATTGTAAACTTACAGAAAAAGGTTGTTATTTTACAAGGAATAATAGAAAATGAAAAAAATAAATTGTAGATTAACAAATTATTTGGTTAAACTACTGTTTTTTATGCAAAAAACTTGTATTGTAAATTTACACTTTTTATTGTATATGTACCATTTTTCCTTATTTTTTTGCCGTAAAAACAGTAGTTTAACCATAAAATTTGTAAATTTACAATATTGTTTTTGTATTTTCTATTTCATTTTTGTAAAATTACAACTTTTTTCGTAAGTATACAATTTTGTTTTTTAAATTTTCATATTTGTTTTGTAAATTTACAAAAAAATTGGTTTATTTACATATTGGTTTTGTAAATTTAAAGGTTTTTTCCATTGGTGCATCTTATTTTTCCTTCTACGGCAGCTGGAGTAGCACTTCAACAACCTGAAAATATTTTTTTTCACTTGAGCACTTTTAACAAACTTTTTAATGTATAACATCGCACTTTTTTATTTTTTTTTCGACATTTCGTTTTTCTTAAGTAGAACATATGAGAATTGCGAAGGAGGCTACACAAGAAATTTCTTATATTTTCAGGAAAAATTAGTCAAAAAATAACAATTTTTTTTTGAATTTTTAATTATTTTCACAAGTATTTTTAAAACATCTGAAAAAAAATTTTTGGATATTGTAGATTGGATGTTTAAGTACCAGTTAAAATAAGAAAAATTTTATTTTTCATAATTGGCAGCTTTCTATTGACATTTTAGGTACCAAATTTAAAAAAAAAAATACCAAAAAAATATGGTAAAATCACCAAAAAAATGGTAAAAATACAAAAAAAAAAAAACTAGAACAATTACTTATATAGTAGAAACACATAAAAATTGTGGTATTTTAGTTAAAGCAAATTACCAAAAAAATGGTGTAAAAATTATTTACAACAAAATTTTTTTTAACTAAATTTTTTATTCCAAAACGCAAAAAAAAAAATCTGAACTTAGAAAATTTTTGCGTGTCCTATTGTTGAATAATTAATTTTTTTTTTTGTAAAACAACATTAATTCTAGTAATAAAATAAGTTTTGTAAAATTATATTGAAATTTTGTACTTTTCAATACATACATTTCAAACTGAAAACCTTGTAAACGATCTTAAAAAAATAAAAATGTTTGTAATAAAACATTTTTTTTGGTAAAAAGACTAAATAACATCAAGTAAAATTATGTTGTACAATTACAGTTTTCTTGTGTAAAATAACTAAACACCTTGTAATATTTTTTTAATTTGTAAAATAATTCACTTTTTTGTAAATTTACCTAAAAAATTTGTAAAATAAATTTACCAACATATAATAGTAAAATTACAAAGCAAACTGTAGTTTTCGTTTTATTAAATATACAACAATTTTTGTAAAAAGACAAAAATATTAGTAAAATAGAATTACAAGACCTTTTACTTGTAAATTTACAAACTTTTTTTTTTGAGTGTACGGTCAAGAAATTATAAAAAAAAAATCTCAAATTTTTTCCCTTGACCCTTTCATAGACTTTGAGACAAACATTCATTTAAAATTATTTTCAGTCAAATCCGATCATTTTAACCCGTGGTGCCCCTTGATCAAATGATTTTTAAGAAAATTTTTACCAAAAAATCTAAAATTTTAACGAAGGTCTGATTTAGCTCAAATCAAGTTTAAATAAAATTGTGCCTCAATCTCTGTAAAATATTAAATGAAAAACATTTTGAGATTTTCTTAAAAAAAAAATAATGAAGAGCCTTTTTGGAAATTTTTCGACAAATATGAAATGACGATGCACATAGGGGCCAAATGGTATGTTTTATGGCATCAATTAAACCGCTGGATTTTTGTAGTCGATATGCCCACCGTTTTAAAGAGCGCAGCTTTACGATTAAATTTATGTAAAAACATGTAAGACTTTCTTTGCAAAATTGCGAAATAATGCGCAAAAACGAAAAAAAAAAATAGTTTGTTTGAAGTATAAAATTTTGTAAATTTTTATGTTAATATGTAGACACAGCTATCGCTAAAATAAGTAAGTATTATAATTACATACATATGAAGTATTCCACACCAAATGTTCCACTAAAAAAAGTTATATCGTATAAATTTAAAATTTGAAAAAAAAACTATTATCAATGTATTTTTGGAAGTTGGGATTAAAATCGGTCATGGGGACGTTGATGGAGGTGTCTGGGGATACATTCTTCCTCGCAATAGGTATTTACAAATCGATTACGTATGATATCTATGCTAAAATAGTACAATTTTATCAAATTTATATATTATTTTCATAGCCACGCCCCCAAAAGTGGGCTGGATAATATAAATGGCATATGCTACTCCACTTATTTATTTGGTAGGTCAAGGAACTTCTTGTCATAAAATTTTTTTATGAGTTGAACAAATGTAAGAAAGCCCTCTAAAAATCGTGTTTCCCAAGATTTTTTTTTAATTCTTTAAGGGGAAGCTTTTTTTGGTCCGATTTTGCCCATTTTGGAACTTAATCAGCCTATGACCAATAGATATATTCGTGCCAAGTTTAAGGGGTCTAGCATTTTTGGTTTGGACTGCATGTGGTTTATTAGTAAAAAAAAGTCATATTTTTAAAGTGCAGTTTCACAAAGCTGGCGCTTTTCGTGCAAGTTTCTATGACTGATTCTAGTAAAGAATTATACCACTTACCACTGTATAAAAATATCTAAGGATAATGTAGGATAAGTCTTGACTTTTTGACCTTTAAACTTATGTTTTAAAAATCGTCATAAAAATGATGTTCTTAGAACGGCTATAACTTCTCTAATATTCAATGCAATTTGGTAAGAATGAATGAAAATAATTTGTGCTAAAATTACCTTTTAATTTATGTGTATAGTTTCAACATTTTTTATTTGTTTACCTTTCATTTTGAGTTTTCAACTTAAGACTATTTAAAATATTTTTTTTGTTTTTTTTGAACTTTTACTAAATTTAACACAGTGCCAAGAAACGGCAAATGGATAAATCAAAAAAGTAAAAATGCAGTCAAGCGTAAAAAAGTATAGGCTTTCGATATAAAATAACAATGATAGCAAAATCGCTTTTTTAAAAAATGAATTGTTGCCAAGAAGCCCCATATAGCTGCCCCTATGTGCAATGTCTCGAAAACCCCTCGACCAAATTCAGAATTTTTTTAATATTCGTATTCACAGGCGCTGTTCCAGCTCTTGAGTTTGGGGGGGGGGGGGGTGGATTTGAATCATTAGTTAAGATTTTTTAGTGTTTACCTCTCCTTTTTTTTGATTTTTTCTATAGAAACATTTCCAAATTTTAAAAATGTATTCCTATAGAAAAGGTTTAAGAACTTAAGAAAATTTTGATATTTTAAAAATTGTTCCCTTAAAAAAAAATCTCAGGTCCGAATGCATTTTTCTGGCAGCAAAAGACCCAGATTCTAAAATATTTTTCATTAGAAAGTATATCAGATTTCAGACATGTTTATTCAAAAAAAAATCCTGATTTAAAATTTTTCTGAGTTATTTGTTTAAAGAGAAAGTGTATGATTCTTACATTTTTATACCAATAGAAAAATTTCGAGATTCTGGGGCATTTTGCTACAGAAAAGCTTTTAGAATTTATAAAATTCTTGCTATAAACAAATTTTTAGATTTTGATACACTTTCATATACACTCAAAAAAAAAAGTTTGTAAATTTACAAGTAAAAGGTCTTGTAATTCTATTTTACTAATATTTGTGTCTTTTTACAAAAATTCTTGTTTATTTAATAAAATGAAAACTACAGTTTGCTTTGTAATTTTACTATTATATGTTGGTAAATTTATTTTACAAATTTTTTTGGTAAATTTACTAAAAAGTGAATTATTTTACCAATTAAAAAATATTACAAGGTGTTTAGTTTTTTTTACACAAGAAACCCGTAATTGTACAACAAAATTTTACTTGAAGTTATTTAGTCTTGCTACCAAAAAAATGTTTTATTACAAACATTTTTTTTAAGATTTTGTAAATCGTTTTCAAGGTTTTCAGTTGTTTAACACAAAAAAATGTAATTAAACAAAAAATATGTATTGAAAAGTACAAAACTCCAATGTAATTTTACAAAACTTATTTTATTACTAGAATTAATGTTGATTTACAAAAAAAAAAATAATTATTCAACAATAGAACTAGCAAAAATTTTCTAAGTTTAGATTTTTTTTTTGCGTTTTGGAGTAACAAATTTTGTTAAAAATAATTTTTTATAAATAAAAAATTTTATGAAAAAAAAATTGAAAATTTAAGTTCCAGATACAACCATTTTTCAACTAGTTTTAAGCTTTACCAAAAAAAAATAATTTTTACACCATTTTTTGGTAATTTTCCTTAACTAAAATACCACAATTTTTATGTGTTTTTACTACATTACTGTTCTTGTTTTTTTTTTTTTGTATTTTTACCATTTTTTGGTAATTTTACCATATTTTTTTTGGTAATTTTTTTTTAAAATTCGGCAACTAAAATGTCAATAAAAAGCTGCCAATTATGAAAAATTAAGTTTTTTTTATTTTAACAGGTACTTAAACATCCAATCTACAATATCCAAAATTTTTTTCCCCGATTTTTTAAAAATACTTGCGAAAATAATTAAAAATTCAAAAAAAAATTGCTATTTTTTGACTAATTTTTCCTGAAAATATACGAAATTTCTTGTGTAGCCTCCATCGCAATTCTCATATGTTCTACTTAAGAAAAACGAAATGTCGAAAAAAATAAAAAAGTGCAGTGTTATACATTAAAAAGTTCGTTAAAAGTGTTCAAGTGAAAAAAAAAATCATTTCAGGTTGTTGAAGTGCTACTCCAGCTGCCGAAGAAGAAAAACTAAGATGCACCAATGGAAAAAAACCTTTAAATTTACAAAACAAATATGTAAATAAACCAATTTTTTTGTAAATTTACAAAACAGATATGAAAATTTAAAAAACAAAATTGTATACTTACGAAAAAAGTTGTAATCTTACAAAAATGAAGTAGAAAATACAAAAACAATATTGTAAATTTACAAATTTTTTGGTTAAACTACTGTTTTTACGGCAAAAAAATTAGAAAAAATGGTATATATACAATAAAAATTGTAAATTTACCACTTTTTATTGTAAATATACAAGTTTTTTGCCAAAAAAAAACAGTAGTTTAACCAAACAATTTGTAAATTTACAATTTTGGTTTTTGATTTTCTACTTTATTTTGTAAATGTACAACATTTTTTGTAAGTTTACAATTTTTTTTTGTAAATTTTAACATTTTTTTTTTGCAAATTTACAATTTTTATTGTAAATATACGAGTTTTTTTAATATTTTTTTGCGGTAAAAACAGTTGTTTAACCAAATAATTTGTTAATCTACAATTTATTTTTTTCATTTTATATTTTTTCTTTGTAAAATAACAACCTTTTTCTGTAAGTTTACAATTTGGTTTTGTAAATTTATCAAATTTTTTGCAAATTTAAAAAAAAAAAATTTCACCTCGAAGTTAATATTTTACAAAAAAAAAATTGTAAATATACATTTTCTTCTTTACAAATTATCCCCGTAACATTACGGGGATTCTTGCTAGTACATATTTTACAAAACTTGCCCCGTAAAATTACGGGGATTTTATGTCATTTTACAAACTTTTTTTTTTGAGTGTAGAAAAAAATTCCTATATTTAAAAAAATCTTTCATATAGAAAAAATATCAGATTTAGTGATTTTTTTCCAACAGAAAACTTCTTAGGTTCTAAGTTTTTTAAATTCTATTTTTTTAGTGATTTTTTTCTAATAGAAAACTTCTTAGGTTCAAAGTTTTTTCAATTCTATTTTTGTACAGAAAAAGTCTAAGATACCGAAATTGCCTTGAAAAACTTAACAGTTTTCAAGGCAATTTCCTAGATTCTGAGAAATTTTTCTATAGAAAATGTATAGCTTTCTGAGACACTTTTTTTATAAAAAGTCTAAAATTCTCAAACATTTTCCGAATCCAATAATTCAAGAAATTTTTCCTTCAAAAAAGTCTTAAGATTCTGAGACATTTTTCTAAAAAAATTGCCTCATCTTTAGAAACATTTTTCCTATAGAAAAAGTATCGATTCTGAGTCACAGACATTTTCCAACACAAAAAGTCTTAAATTCTGAGACATTTTTCAAATAGCAAAAATCTCATAATTAATGAAATACATTTTCTTAGACTCTGGTTTATTTTTCCTAAAAGTTTCAGAAGTCTTAGACATTTTTTCTACAGAAAAAGTATCAGATTATGTGTTATTTTTGCTGTAGAAAAAGTCTCAAGCTCTAGAAGATTTTTTCTAAATAAAAACTCACAAGTTCTAAAACATTTTTCCAACCGAAAATGTCTGAGATTTTTTCTCGGATTCTAAGAATTTTTTCCTAAAGAAAAGGTCAATATTTTCCTATTAAAAATTCTTTGATCTTTTCTATAGAAAAAGTCTCAGATTCTAATACATTTTTTTCTATAGAAAAATTCTAAAAATTTCCCCAAAGAAAATTTTCTTATTTTTCTTACACTCAAAAAAAAACCCTTGTAAAGTTACCAAAAAACCTCTTGATTTTACGAGGCTATTCTCGTAAAATAGGGGGTAGGTAAATTCTCGTAAAATTACGAGGATTTCCTCGTAATTTTTAATGCGCCAAAAATTGATAATATAACCAATTTTATTGGTAAAAATATTGTTTTAAAACCGGAAAAATAAAAAAAAAATGGTAAACTTACAAGAAAAAATAGTAAATATGTTTAAAAAAAATGGTAAATTTACCAAAATGGTAAATTTACAAAAAAAAAAAAAATTTTTAAACAACATAAGTCCTCGTAATAAAATCATTTTTATAAAATAACAGTTTTTTTGTAAATTAACTTGAATATTTTTCAATAAAAAAAAAAAAAATTTAAAAAATAGAAAATGTACAAAAAAAAAATTTTTTTTGTTAAACAACATAAATCCTCGTATAACATAATTTTTGTAAAATAACAGTTTTTTTTGTAAATCAACTAGAATCCTCGTAATAAAAACTTTGTTGTAAAATTACAGTTTTTTTTTTTTGTAAAATAACCTTTTAAAATGGTAGAATACAATTACGAAAATAAATTTGTAAAATTACCAATTAAACTGTAGTTCTCGTTTGAGCAAAGTACAAGATTTTTTGTTAAAAGATAAGGAAAATTTTTAAATATTGGTAGAACGGGATTACAAGGCATTTTACCAGGCGTTTTACCAATTAATTTTTTTGAGTGTATAGAAAAATTTAAAGATTAGGACACTTTTTTCCTATAAAAAATTTAAAGATTCAAAAATACTTTTCCTATAGAAAAGTTTTGAGATTCTTGGACATTCTCACATAATTTCCTATTCTTTTTCTCTTTCCTTTTTACCCATCTGCTTCTCAGATTTTTTCCAAAGAAGAATTATCAGATGTTTTCTAATCAAAAATTCTCAGATTTTTTCCTATAATAAATTCTCAGATTTATCCTAAAGAAAAACGGTTACATTTTCCTTCAAAATAGTTTTTAGATTATTCCTCAAGAAAAATTTTCAGATTCTTACAAAAAATTTCTAAGAAAACTTCACAAATTATTCCTATAGAAAAAGCCTCAAATTTTTCCCATACAAAAATTCTCAAATTTTTCGTCTAGAAAAGTTCGAAAATTTGCTGTCTAGAAAATTTCCCAAATATTTTTTTCCCAAAAATTCGTCTGAAAAAATTCCCGATAAAAATTATTGTATTTTTTCTAAAGAAAAATTTTAAAATTCCGAGACTTTTTGTCATATAGAAACATTTTAACATTCCGAGATTTTTTCTTTAGAAAAATTTTAGGATTCTGAGACATTTACCGTAGAAAAATTTCTATAAATAATTTCTCCAATTGAAAAATTTTCAGTTGTTTCCTATAGAAAAATTCTAAGGGTTTTCCTCTAGAACATTTCGCAAATTATTACTATGGATTTTTTTTTATTTTTCCTATAGAAAAATTCTGAAATTTTTTCATGAAGAAAAGTTCTAACATTTCGAGACATTTTTTCTTTAGAAAAATTTTAAGATTTTCTGATTATTTCATTTTCTTATTCCTCTCTCCTTTCCTCTTCGATATCTCGAAAGCCGTAAGACCGATTTTAAAAATGTATCGCAAGACATATTTTTTTTTTAATTTTTATTTTAAAAATTTTCAAAACTGGTCGCTGGGCGCCACGGATTGTAACACAAAACTTTAAGCCCCAAGAGAATACAAATTTACCCAGACATTCAAAATCGGATGCAAATGTTTTTTGTCCTTCAAAAAAAATGCCAGCCTAATGTACATATTAATAATCACATTAAAAAAACAGCAAGTATACTTATGTATGATGTGTTGTGTTTGTTTTTTAATGAAATTGTGGTTATTATTATTAAACTAAAGATTTGTTTATGTCGTAGTGGTAGAAAAAATAATACCAAATAAATT
Source organism: Pegoplata infirma (assembly GCA_963921195.1). Taxonomy (NCBI): domain Eukaryota; kingdom Metazoa; phylum Arthropoda; class Insecta; order Diptera; family Anthomyiidae; genus Pegoplata; species Pegoplata infirma. The sequence goes on along the minus strand of OY992536.1, from coordinate 111,621,334 downwards.
TTGTAACATAATTTAATTAACATCAAAATGTACAAACGTAATTAAATACGACTGAGGAAAATTGAAGTAATGATAAAATCCCAGATTTAAATTAAACCCAGCAAAATTTTTCGTTTCAAATTATCGATTTCAGAAAGCATTATATTATCCTGCGATCGATTCTACTAAACCTTCAGAATCGATGATTTTATGTTTAAAATTCACTTGTTAGAGCAAGAAGTTTTTATGAAAAACTAATTTACAATGAAAATTTTGTTGTGATTACCGTAGAATAAAAAAAAATTCTGGGGGCAGAAAAATTTTCGATTCCAAAGAATCGATTGTGGAATCAACTATAGTACCCTGCAATTGATTCTACAATGATGATTTTTGTGTGAGATTGTGACAAAAGCAATACGTACATTTCAATTTAACATTTTAATTGATTCAATTAAAGTTTTAATTGAATTCTTAACTTTACTGAAAACAAAAATAAAATAAACCAACTAAACCGATATTGTATGCATTAGTGTAACACACAAAAAATTTTAGAGAAAAACATTTTATTTAAAAAAGTTCAATTTTGTTTTTAATCATTTTTTTAATTGATATCATTGATTTTTTTTTTTTATTGATTTCGAAAATTTCCGTTAGTCCTTTGTTTATTTATTTTTTAGAAAACACGCTAACTTTTGAAAGACTTTACATGGGCTACTGAAGTTTGGCATATGTGTTGGTCATTTACCTGGTCAGGTTGGTGTTGCAATCCAGCTAAATCGGTTCAGTGGTTCAAAAGTTATGAGCAAAAGAGTAAATTTCGGCAAGGGTTTTTTCGCGAATTTACGAGATAAAAAACACGATAACTCTCGAAAGACAATAATGAGACTGTTGAAACGTGGCATGTATCTTTTCCGTATCCCAGATCTCTTTGGTAATGAATTTCAGCTTAATCGATTTAATGGTTCAAAAGTTATAAGCAAAACCCCGAATTTCAGATTGGGTTTATCTTAAATGCCACGTGGTAAACAAGTTTAAAAAGAATTGGTGGTAACTTAGCAATGCTTTTCAAACTTGGTTAGTTTTAAAGCAATGCTTTTTAAACTTGTTTAGTTTTAAAAGCATTAGTAACTTAAAAATTACACTCGAAAAAAATTTTACACTCAAAAAAAATTGTACACTCAAAAAAAAATTTTCACTCAAAAAAAATTTAGTTTTTGTTTACAAAAATGTCAATATTTTGTGTACATACGTACGTGCATTCACTCAGAAATATTTTTACAGTAAATAAACATTACACTCGAAAAAAATTTTACACTCAAAAAAAATAGTAATTTTCTTTTTTAAATGACAAAAAAAATGTTTTTACTCAAAATAAAATATTTCTAATCAGAATTGTTAATTTTTTTCACGTTCAAAATGTACTATCCTTTAAAAAAGGCATTGTGGAGGGTATTCATACATAGATTCGGCAAAGTCGAATTGAACTTTTCAACTTGTTTTGGTATGCGATCTTAACCACTTGTGCTTAACTCACAAGGGAGGTCTTTCAGAGGGCACCAACCGATTGTACTGAAACTTGAATGGAGGAAAGAGAAAACGAAAATGGTATTTATCGGTTTTATTCTTAGCTCACACATTTAGCAGGTCAAAGGGGAGGGAAAAAAAAGAATTTTCTTAATTTTTTGAGAATTTTACATATTACGCCAAGAGAAAGTACACGAACGTTTCATACAGGTCGAAAGGTTTTTGAAGGCAATGGTGTATCGATCGTGTCTGAGTTCGGCTTCGTGAAATTCTTATTTTCAAAAAAATGTTGGGTAGTTTACATGAAGATGTATGTACGACCGCCAAAATTATTTATAATAAACTCTTGGCTAAATTCCTGCTAGTTCGGCTTTTATTTGGACATTCCCGAAAGACATTATTTTTTTTTTTTTAATTTGAGATTGTCAAAAACCCGGTAAATCTTATTTTCCTGCCCTCTTTCTCATATGGAAGTTTTAGGGCAATTGGCGGGTGCCCTCTTAAAGATCTCCCTTGTAAGCAATTTTTCAAACCGATTTTCTATTTTCAAGTTGCTTTGGAAAAAGGATAGGAATTTTCATACGTATAAATTGATATAAATATTTAACAAAACTATGTATATTATATTTTTTTTTATAATTTCTAAATTTAATTTTAAAGATATCAATGCAGAAAATTATGCTGGAGATTATAGAGTTTTATCTTTTATTTTTTTTTTTATAGAAAATTTATAACAAATTACCTTATGACCTTTTTTATTTCCAAACGTGTTGGTTAAAAAAAAAAAACTCAACTTTTTTAGAAAATTAAAAAAAAACACAAAAATGCGAATTAGATTGAAGTCGTCACTAATTTAAAATTCATCACAAGTTCTTTAGACGAGTTGCTATGTCTTTATGCATAGATATATTACATTAGAGTGGCATTTTTTCTTCAAATTTTGATTTTCCCAAGTGTTCGGGTAAATTTTATTATACTATACCTAAAAGCTATGTGGTATAAATTTAAGGCCAATCGGATAAATTTAACATGTCGCCGGCGATTTTGGACTTTTAAAAACTAAAAAATATGTCTTAAATATAAAAAAAAAATCGGGTGAACGGTTTCGAAGTGAAATTTGAAAAAAAATGGCAGTTTTGTCTTAGTTCAACAAATTTTTTTTAAAAAATCTTAAATTTTTTTCTTTGACCCTTTTATAGAGCTTGAGACAAACTTTCATTAAAAATTAATTTGAGCAAATCCAATCATTAATTCATGGCGCCCTTCCATCAAAGTTTTGGCTTCTTATAAAATTTTCACCAAAAAATGATAAAAATGGTCTGATTTGGCTCCAATTAAGTTTAATTGAAAGTTTGTCTCAAGCTTTATAAAACAGTAATAAAAAAAAATTGAGAGTTTTTTTTTTAATTTTCTGTCCGTATGAAAGCCCCACCATTTTTGGAATTTTTTTCACAAACTTCAAATGGCGATATCTTTAAAACCGCTTAACCTCGCCAAAATTAATAAAAACAATTACATTTCTTTTTTTTTAATTTTCAAAAATTTTAAATTTTGGTGAAAATTTTTCAAAAATCTAAAATTTTGGTGGAAGGGCGCAATGGTCGAATTTATATCAAATGAAGTTTAAATGAAAGATTACCGCATGCTCTATGAAAGGGTCACGGAAAAGTAATTTTTAGATTTTTTTAAAAAAATTTCTTGAAGGTAGGAAAACCCCGCAGTTCTTTCAAATTTCAAATAGCGATATCTCAAAAACCGTTCGACCGATCTTACAATTTTTTTGATATGCGTGTTTAGCGCACTAAAATTTTTAAATATGATGTATTGCAAGGCATATTTTTAAAAACATAAAGTTGTTCGATCTCGAGGTCAAGTGTAATTGTAAATTTCTATATTTCACATGGGACCTAAGTCCAAAAATGGTCCGATGATAATCAGATTTGATAAGGTTATTCAAGTACGCGTTTAACATACACAAACAGAATTTTAATTAAATATTTTCTATTTTCATGAAATTTGGGGGCTACAAGAAGAGCTGGTCCGATTTTTTTAAAATTCGGAATGGTGATTTGTGTGGATGAAACATGATTACCTGCCAAATCTCCAAAAGATATTTATTAAAATGCGGCTATTAGAGTCATTTGAGCCAAAACTAAAGAGGACCTTTGTATGGGGGCTAGGTCTTCATATGGACCGATTTTTTCAATAGGCTTCGTCCTTGGGCCAAAAGAGGCCTTAGTTTCAAATTTCAAGTCAATTGATTAAAAATTGCGACCTGTATCGTGCTTACACCGTTTACATGGACAGACAGACGGACGGACGGACATCGCTAAATCAACTCAAAAAGTGATTCTAAGACCAATATTTGGAGTAGTTACAAACATCAGCACAAACTTTAGACTATACCCTGTTCCACAGTGTGGTGTATAGTATAATAAATAATTTTAAATTTTAGTGCTATGCAGTGTTGCCATATATCAAGATTTCCCTTTTTTTGCAAGTTTTTTGAGGTGCTAAAAAGATTTCAAGATTTTTTCTAAAAAAATAAGTTTTTTGGAAAATAATAAAGTTTTTTCAAGTTTTTCTTAATTAGTTAAAAAATACAAAAAGCATAATTTTTTTTTTGTAAATACCCGAAATATTGGTCGTAGACCAAGCTTTTAGTATACCGACCGATTCAGAATCACTATCTGATTAGACTTAGCGTGTCCGTCCTTCAGTTTATGTAAACGGTTACAATTAAATACGTCTTTATTCTATGAAAATATGAGATATTCGATTACAATTTTGTTTTCAGCTTGGTAACCTTATTAAATCCATTTAAAATCAGACCATTCTTTGACTTGGTCGCCATATGAAAATTCCACACGATATTCACTTAAATCTGTAAGTTGCCAACATATAATAATTTTTCTCTTAAAGTGTTGCACTAATAAAAGATTTTACCACATATAGATCCAATCCGTCATATATTGTCGAGCATGCACCGGTGTTTGATATTTGCTTACTGTGTACAATTTTCTGAGCCTTCATAAGTTATGACTCTTTCAAGGCTCCAAAAAATTAATAGAACGCTCGACATTTGGATTCCTGAAAGATTCATGTTTGACTCTTAATTCTGGATATGTAAAAAATTCAAAATATGTTTTTTTGAACATTCATAAAAGAGTCAGGAAAGAATACGAACATATATTTTTCAGAACCTTTTATGAGTCATATAAGGCCCCTGTAGGTTAGTTGGTAGCATGCTAGCCTTTGAAACAGGGTTCGATTCCCACTAAACCCTTGGTCGATTTCGATACAACGAGACGACGGGCATTGTAACCAGTTCTTGGTTAGGTTTAATTAATTATTAAAAATGATTTGTAATTAAATTGCGAAAACTAAATAAAAACTGATCGTTGGATTAAAATTATTATTATGATATTATAAGAGCGCTAAGAAAAAGGGATTATGTTTTCTGAACGTCTAAGAACTCTTTTATGAGTCTTTTCGAGCTCCAAATGAACGCTTGGTTGTTTTTTTTATTATTTTTTTTACACTTGATATAAAAAATGAATTGAAAATACATAATGAAAATACATAATGTATTAATTTTTAATTTTTTCAATACTTTTGTAAAAAAAAGATTTTTTCACAAAAAAAAAGATTTTTTTTTCAGAAATAAAAAGTTTTTTCAAAAAAATATATGGCAACACTGGTGCTATGGTTGTGGCTCCTTCATCGTATAATATTGTGTAGCGAAATATAGGCAACTAGCTTACCATCCCGGTACTTCGTTACCGGTCGTATTGAATACCTTTTAGTTTAATAGTTAGATAGATAAAAATAACACAGCTCAACATGAAAATGCGTATTGGATTCTGGTAAGTGATTTAGGTAGTGTTTGTTGCGCTGATTCCAAATCCGCGACCCAAATGTGTCTATCACGTCAGGATTTTGAGTTATTCGCGGTTAAAGTGCCGAAAAAAGCCATTTTGGACCCTTTTTGAAAGCTTACAACATAAGATCCTGACATACGACTGACTTGGTATCAAGCTCATTCAAAAGTATGTAATTTTCACTATAAGACAAGATAAATGTTCTTGCAATTTAATTTTCTAAAATGGTACAAAAATTATTAACAAAAAACCTTACATTTTTTTTAATATTTAGTTTATTTACACAGTGTTTTTTAAAAAATTTCCATACAAATACACACGTAAATATTAGATTTAAAGCACTTGTGTCTAATGACTTTTTCACCATTATAAAAAATTAAATTCCAAGAAAATTTGATTTTGTCTTAAAGAGAAAATTGCGCACTTTCGAATGAGCTTGATATCAAGTCTTTCGCATGTCAGGATCTTATTTTATATGCGCTCAAAAATGGCCAAAATGGGCCTTTTTTGACATTTTAACCGCGATTTTCTCAAAATTGTGACGTGATAGAAAAATTTGAGTGACCGTTTTGGAATCGGGAAACAAAAACCTATAAACTTTTTTTGGTTTCATTCAAAACGCAGCGACAAACTTCATATTTGTAGAGCGGTGTAACCATTGCCCATTTTCCCTTTAAAATTAAATTTTCCAAAATCTGTTTTTTTGTGATAGGTGATCCTTTATTTAAAATATCAAGTTTCTGAACCATTATTTCAAGAAATATAAGAATAACCAAAATTTATACTTTTTCATTATTATAGGAACAAAAAAAAAAGTACTAAAAGTACACTTTCTTACCCCCGTTAGAAACGGAATTTCCAAAAAGAACCTCTTCCAGAATTTCTTTTCTTCACCGAAGGATCCTCTTTTGCATATTTCAATTTTCTAGGATCATTTTTTTAAGCCAATATTAAAAGTACAAAAATGATTTTAAATTCCTAGTTTTAAGTTTCTAGAACTATTAAGTCAAAAAATATCAAATGCACCGAAAATACACTTTTTAGCCATTTTACCCCACTAAGAAGCGGAATTTTAAAAACGTGTTTTTCCCAGAATGTTTTTTTTTTACCGAATTCTCCTACATTACAAATTTTTAGATTCAAGGATATATAAAAAATTTCTATAAATATAATTTCAGGAAATAAAAAGTATCAAAAAGTGTACTTCCGGTACATTTAATAAAAGGTACTTTCTATAAAGGGTTCTTTTTATAAAAGGTACTTTTAATGAAAGGTACTTTTTATAAAGGGTACTTGTAATAAAAGGTACTTTTAATGAAAGGTACTTTTTATAAAAGGTACTTTTTATAAAAGCTACTTTTTATAAAAGTACTTTTTAAAAAAGGTACTTTTTATAAAAGGTACTTTTTAAAAAAGGTACTTTTTATAAAAGGTACTTTTTATAAAAGGTACTTTTTATAAAAGGTACATTTTATAAAAGGTACTTTTTATAAAAAGTACTTTTTATAAAAGGTACTTTTTATAAAAAGTACTTTTTATAAAAGGTACTTTTTATAAACTGTACAGAATTTTCGGAAAGTACTTGCTCCAGCATGTTTAATTTCACTAAAGGATCATACATTCCAAATTCCAAGTCTGAATGACCATTATTTCAGTAAATAAAAGAAAGTACCAAAAGAATACTTTTTTACCCATTTACTCCCGTAGAATCAACATTGGACAAAAACCCAGCCATATGAATCTTTTTTCCGGGAACTGAACCGACATTGCAAATTTCAAGTTTCTATTACCATTTTTTAACGAAATATAAAATGTACCAAAAGTACAGATTTTTACCCTCATCATTGGCAAAAGTCCAGCCTTAGGGGATCTATATTCCGGAAGGTGAACGTACAGTCCAAATTTCAAGTCCCTTTTTTAAGGAAATATAGAAGGTACCAAAAGTACAGATTTTTTCCCTTTTTACCCCCTTAGAATCAACACTGGCAAAAATCCAGCCTTATTGGATCTATATTCGAGGATGTGAACATACAGTCCAAATTTCAAGTCTCTATGACCATTATTTCAGGAGATATAAAAAGTACCAAAAGTACAGTTTTTTACCCTTTTTACCCCCTTCGAATCAACATTGGCAAAACTCCAGCCATAGTGGATCTATATTGCGGGAGGGTAATATACAGTCCAAATTTCAAGTCTCTATGACCATTATATCGGAAGATATAAAAAGTACCAAAAGTAGAGTTTTTTACCCTTTTTACACCCTTAGAATCAACATTGGCAAAAATCCAGCCTTAGAAAATCTATATTCCGGGAGGTGGACCTACAGTCCAAATTTCAAGTCTCTAGCTTCAGCGGTTTGGGCTGGGCGATGATGAATGAGTATGTCATTCAGTCAGTCGGTCACATTACTCTTTTATATATTTAGATGGATAAAAAAGTTTACAAACACTTGACCTCGACCTCGAAAAACTTTATTTTTTATATATTAAATCGGAAAGGTCGAATAAAAAACAACTTTAATTTAAGACATATTTTTTTTTAAATTTTCAAAAATCCAAAACTTTGATCGCCGGATGCCACGGCAGTTTACAAAAACTTGACCTCGACCTTGAACAACTTTATATTTTTACATATTAAATCGGAAAAGTCAAATAAAAAACAACTTTAATTTAAGAAATTTTTTTTAAATTTTCAAAAATCAAAAACTTTGATCGCCGGATGCCAATCCGATTGGCCTCAAATATGTACCACATGAGTTTTAGGCCTAGTAGAAAAAAAAAATTGCCGTACAATCAAATCGGAAGAAAAACGTTTTTGCCATACAAAAAAAGCCAATCTAATACTACATATCTTTGTAAGAGTGCGGACCCTAAAAATGTATAGAATATTTTTGGGGGAAAACAAAACATGTAAAGATTGTTAGCGGACAAAATGCTACTACGATATACAAACACAAATCTAATGATATTAAAAAAATCAATGCAAATTGAATTTAAAAGAATTATATTTTTTCGAAAACACGAAAGCTAAAGCAGGGCCCATTTCCCTCATTTAAAAAAATAGATTAAAAATTAGCTGAAATATGAAAAATTTAGAAAAACTTAAAAAACCAGAAAAATTTAAGGAAATTATGAAAATATTAGAAAAAATCCAATTATCAAGAAAAAAAGTTCGGAAAAGTATAGAAATTTAAAGGAAAATTAAAAAAAGGAAATTTACCAACAAAAAAAAACATTGTGGTATTTTTGCTTTGGCACTGACGAATATCTGTCTTACTTGTCCGTATTAAGATCTTAAATTTTGTAAATGGTCCTTCTACTAAGGACCAGATATCGTTTCCCTCAGCACTTTTGGTTCAAAATTTTCAAAATAGACCGTTAACTTAAATTTGTAAAAAAATATTTCGTCAACATCCTTTTGTTGTAACGTATTGTTGTTGGTGGCGAGTTATTGAAGCAAAAGGAAATCATTAGGAATTATATTGTAATTTTTGTGGCTAAACAGTGTGAAATACGTGACCTAATATGCCATAAACATAGATTTATTTTCTATAGTTTCCTTTTTCCAGATTACAATACAAAACATCATCATTATTGTTCAACAAATGTTGGAATACATTTTTATTAAAATGTATTTCTCTGAATTTTTACATTCCTATTTTTGGGGAGGGCTTAAAAAAGCTTTTAAATGAATTTAATTTTTTTTTTCCTTAAAGTGGTATTTTCATAATTTCAATAAACTTTAAATATTTGGCAACATCTACTTCCGACATATTTTATTAAAAAAAAAGACGTTGTGCGATAACAAAAAACACATTTTCAATTTATATACTCTAAGTTTCCCAGCAAAACTTTGGTAATGGGTGGTTATTTTATAACAAATAACCAGGTAATGTATATCCATTATTTTTACCATTATGTTGCGATGACTTACCAAACTTCGGTTTAATACTATATTATTCCAAAATAAATAATAATAATGATTTACTTACTATATGTAAAATAATGCATTACAATTATACAAAAATTCCATTAAAAAATACAAAACATTGAAATAGCTAAAACAATTGAAATTAACAAAATAAAAAAATAAAACAAAAAAATCTTCTTCTCACATACCCTCAAAATTAGTCTTTATATTACGTATATTTTAAATTATTAAAGATAAAATAATTAGTGACGCATTTAAGCGGTAGATGTTCACCTAAGTTTCTATAAATCAATAAATGACGATTTGAGCAGGGCTACTTAAATGTGGAAATTGTGTTTGCTATTAGTACTGTCATAAACTTAAGAGAAAAAAACTAAAATGTGCCTGATTTAATGCTTTCCCCACTTTAATAGAGCACACGCGAAACGTTATATTCATAGTGACATAGTAGGATAACAAATGGCGTTTGAAAAAGTTGAAAACAAAAACCATATGGTATTGTTTACGAAATTTTATCACAAATCGAAATGTGAGCGAGATGGAAGATACCAGTTTTACAGTGAGAATGCAGATTGTTTTTTGTCTCTCTTTGCTATATGTTTGAACTTTAGTTTGGCATTGCCAGAATTTTCCAATTATCTTTGGTGATGCTAGATCTACAAAACGGTTGATGGATTACTTTATAACTTTGGTTATATTTTAATTTCTTGTTTAAATTTACTTTTTAAGTGGCATAAAGGCAAATGCAATCATTTAAATGCGCCAGCTTAAATGTTTTGCATGCGAATGCTTAGCTTTATAGATTTGATTTATAAACTCGCTAGATGTTCTCACGTTTTTTTTTTATAAACTTCTCAATTTCAGAGCCACATTTGAGCGGGACAATTCTAATAAACACTTTTATAAAATTAAAGGGAAATCGTTTTAAAATGCTCGCTTTAATGTTTCCAAATTAGAAATTTACTTTTTTAAATTTGTAAAAATTACGAGTTTTTAACGAGTACCTCCAATTTTACACGACATCCTCGTTAAAATTACCAGCTTTTATGAAATATTTGGAAGTTTTTTGAAGAGATTTTTATTTGAAAACTATTTTACAGACAGACCTTTGAAAAATTAATTCGATTTGTGAATTAATTAACATTATTTTTAATTATTTTTTTTAATTAATGAACTCATTCATGCTTGAATTAATTCTTTGAATTAAATTTAAATTATTTAAAAAAGAATTAATTCATTTTGAATTAATTAATTTTGAATTAACTAATTTTGAATTAATTAATTTTGAATTAATTCATTTTCAATTCATTTTTTTAATATAATTAATTTTTTGAATTAATTCATTTTTTTAGTTAATTCTTTTTTTTGAATTAATTCTTCTTTGGAATTAAATTTGTTTTAAGGGTTCAAGTTGAAAAAATGCAGAAGAAAAATTGAATTTCTAAAAATTATAGACATTTCTGGTATTTCCTATACCGGTTTCAAACACCCCAGTTAGTGTCATCATCAGTAGGATTTTAAATGTCGGTTTTCAAAGTAGAAGACACTATTTGGTCTGATCACCATCCAATAAAACTCAAGTTGAAATTAGAAATAAGTCATGAAACATTCAGAAACATGAAGCTACTGCCCAAATTATTTTGGGATAATACAAAAAAAGAGCAATATCAACTGAATCTTAATAGAAACTTAGAGTGTATATCAACAACCCCATCGACTCTACCCGAATTATGTGATATAATAAAAAAATCAACGCCAATGAATAATGCTATAAGCAGAAACTATGATCGCAAACAGAAATGGTATAATTTTAAATGCCACAATGCAAGGCAAAAAAGTTTTGAGTCTTTGGAAAAATATAGAAATACTAGAAGCTTGGAAGATAAAGAAAATTATTTAAAAGACCAAAAAAGCTACAAACACATATGTAAAACCAGTAAAATAAAATATAATGAACAACTTATAAATTCAATTAATAACATTAATGATAGCAAACAATGGTGGAAAACAGCAAGGGAAATCAGAAATCACCAATATCAAATTAGTTCAGATATTCCGGCAGCAAAGTTTAGAGTCTACTTTCAAAGTTTATTAAATCCACCTCAAACGGCTTTAGATCACCAATATGCACCTCCTTATATAGAAAACGATTTGTTAGATGGTTCCATAACACTTGTAGAACTGAAAAACGTGCTCAGCAAATTAAAATTAAATAAAGCTGCAGGAGAAGATCGTGTGCTATATGAGTTCTTTGTGAACGCAACAGACAACTTCCATATGGAACTACTAAAAGTATTTAACAACATTTATAGCAATTGCAAGATAGACAATGCATTTAAAAAAACGTTGGTTTTCCCTATTTACAAAAAAGGTGATATAAATCAACCGAACAACTATCGAGGTATATCTTTTATTAATTGTGTGGTGAAGATTATGATGGGAGTGCTGAATGAAAGGCTATATAATTGGGTAGAATATAACAATGTGTTGACAGAATTTCAGGCTGGGTTCCGAAGGAATTATTCTACAGTTGATAATATCTACAACTTAGCAACTATTGTAAGCATTAAACTAGAAGAGAAAAAGAAAGTGTATGCTTTTTTTATAGATTTTAAAGCCGCTTTTGACAATATTTCTAGAAAGGCATTATTTTTCAAACTTTACAGCATGGGTGTGTCTTATAAATTTGTGCAAATGTTAGAAAGTATATATAATAATACAGAATCTGCAGTTTGGACTGGTGAAACTTTGTCAGATTTTTTTGAAACAAAATCGGGAGTTAAACAAGGGTGTCTGTTGTCACCTCTTCTATTTGCGATGTATATAAATGACCTACATGAGTGCCTAGAAGGGGGACTTACCATTGAGGGAGTAAACATACGGCTTCTAATGTACGCTGACGACATAGTTATATCACAGACTATAAACAGACTCGACAGTAGAGTTTTATGAGAAAAAATGGGGAAAAACTAAGCGATTTAAGGAAAAAACACAGCGGTTTTTAGTCCGTTCTACGCTAACATGGCAACACTTTCTACGACTTAGGAGTGAGTGAAACAACAAAAACCGATCTGGCATCTATTTTTCTTATGGCGCGTTATATTAGTTTTCCCTTTCTAACCTAATTCGTAGAATAATTTGAAAATATTAACCATATGGTTCAGAATTACTTTTTTGACACCTGTCACTTATGTCGAGTCTGTATTAGTCTGTGGTTATATTATCAGAAAATGCCTTGGTACTACAAAACATGATTAAAAACCTTGAGCAATACTGCAAGAGCTGGAACTTAGAAGTTAATCTCAGCAAGTCAGAAATTCTGGTCTTTAGAAATGGAGGTCGCTTAGCTATGCATGAAAAATGGTACTTTAACAATGCAGAAGTCAAAATATCCTCTGAATTTACTTACCTAGGTGTCATTTTAACCCCACAGATAAAATTTAATAAACATGTAGAGAAACGTAATACTCAGGCAAAAAATGCAATTAATACGACCTGGCAAAGTTTTCTCGGGAAAAATGAAATAAGTCTGCAAATGAAGTGGAAGGTTTTCTTAGCAGTATGTAGATCCATCCAATCGTATGCTGCCCAAATATGGGGTTTTGGATATTTCGATGAAATTGATAAATTGCAGAGATACTTTTTAAAAAGAATTTTAAAATTACCAAAAGATACGCCAACATATGTTCTTATGTTGGAAACAGCAGCAGAAAATAACCATATATACACAACAGCTTTGCATTTACAGTACATCAGCAAGACTTTATTCCAGTATAAGGAAAATAGATTGCCACACGTATTTTCAAATATACTTTTTAGGCGTGAAATCTTCTGGGTAAAAAGCATTAAAGAAATTGCGACATCGATGAACATCCAATGGCCTGGCAACAACTTTACGGAAATGCAATGGAAAATGTTCAGCACGAATTTATTAACAACTTTAAAACAGAGAAAACATCAGGAAATGCTACAGAAAAAATCAGAAAGCACATCAAGAATCTATAAGTTTCTTAATCCAGAAAGAGGCCAGCAGTATTTGGCAAATAATTGCAACTCAGACAAAATCTCCTGGATACTGAAGGCAAGAGGCGGTATGATAAGGCTAAATTTTAACAGATATGGTTCCGAAGAAGATTCAAAATTCTGCAGTCTGTGTAATCTACGCGAGCACGAAACCTTTCAACACTATCTAGGAAAGTGTCCTATTTTAAGAGAATTTAGAACACGTTATTTCCAAAAGCCGGTACTCAGTGAAGCGGAAATGCTACTCATATTAGATGGAAACAGAGAAGATGATTGGGAAAAGCTTGTTAAGTATTTGAAAAGCTCTCTGACATATAGAAAATACCTAGTAACAGAATTTAATTAAACACTGAAATCATTTAAAAATCTTCCGACAGACGTTTTTGAAAAAACATTGTCGTTCAACGTCTTTTTTTACAAACAATATTAACACTTTTGTAATTTATTATAATGGAATTTAATGTTAAAGAATTTGTAAATAAAGAATTATTATTATTATACTATATTATTATATTATTAAATGTCGGTTTGTCTTGTTAATGAAAACTGTTTTTTATATATTTGAATATTTTTAGTTTCTACAGAATAAATTTTGGCAGTTTCCAACACTACAATTCTATTTCTAGCAATCTCAACCTCACTTCATACTTTCTTTCAACGTTTTTGTCTCTTACATTATTTCGCAAGGGTTTGTTTTAATTCATTTTTTGGAAGCACACACATACTATAACATTTATGCTTGTGCGAAAGTAGCAAGAAAAAAAAATCAACCAAGCAACAGTATTTTTTTGTACATGCGTCAACGTCGCAAAAACTGCATTTTTTAGCAAATGGGCATAGGAATTATAAAGACTGTTACAAACCAAAACGTTTTTTTCTTTTTTCGCCTAATCCCTAAGTAAGGAAAAGTAAGGCGCTCGTTTTATTTTTATAATAAAGAAAAAGTGTCTAAAATCGAGTGCCAAGTTTTTTCTTTTAATTAAAATGAGTGTGAAAAAGTTAATTGCACGTTTTTTGTTAGGAATATGCCCGTTACAGCTTGATTTTTTTTTTCAGATTCAAAATTAAAAAAATTACGAACCACTCAATCTTTGGAAGATATAAGCGGAAGCTAAACCAAAATGGGAATTTAAACTGAATTCGATTCTAATAAAAATCTATTCAAAAATTAAGTTTTTCCACCGGAATAAAATTTTTACTGATAACCGAAAATAACCGAAACCGATCGGTTATTCAATTTTTGATAGCCGAAACCGCGGTTACTATATTTATCGGTTATTCAGAAACTCTATAATTGTTTTATTTATTGTTTTCTCTTGCAAACATTTTGGTTTATAACAATGTTTTGTAGTTTTAAAAAATAAAAATAGACCGTGCAAAATGAATTAAAAAAAATTTAATTAAAAAAATGAATTAATTTAAAAATAACTAATTCAAAAAAAGAATAAATTCTAAAAAATGAATTAACTCAAAATGAATTAATTCAAAAAAAGAACTCAATCTAAAAAATGAATTAATTCAAAAAGAATTAATTCATGCTTCAATTAATTCTTTGAATTAAAATTGAATTATTCACAAAATGAATTAATTCTTTTTTTACATAATTCAAATTTAATTCAAAGAATTAATTCGAGCATGAATTAATTCATTAATTAAAATTTTTGATTTGAGAAATTGAAAGGTGAATTAAATTTTCGAAGGTCTGATTACAAACACTACTCCCTCTTTCCTTCTCCTCATAACCTATCTTCAACATTTTTGTCAACTATCAAAATTTTATTTTGAGTAATTTTTTAATGTTAGCTAGTTATTTTTGTTTAAAAATAAAAAAAGTTTGTAGTAAAAAATTTTTCATTAAAAATTTACAAATTTTTTAAATGCTTTTTAAAAAATTCCAATTGTAATTTAAAAATTTCCCTTTGTATTTTAAAATTTTCATTTGTAAGTGTGTTTTAATTTTTATTAAATAATAAAAATTAGTTATTTATTCGACCTTTTAATTGTGCAATGAAAAAGAGTTTATTCTGATTCGAGACCTTTTCATGTTCCCCATTATGAATTAACATAACAAGTACTTATGATAACTTTACTTTCTTTAATAGGATATTCTCCCATTAAATACTCATAGAGTTTCTTGCTTTCAAAAATTTTGGTAATTTTCAGGAATGAATTGACGATCGTTTCGGGGGGTTCCAATTCCCCCATCATCAGAATTCTTTAGAAAATTAGGTAATACTGTTAGCATGCAATCATCAAATATTCATACTCTAAATAATCTCAACTTAATGAGAAAGCAAATATGATTTTCGAAGTTCCACCAGCATTACACCAAATATATTTTGAAAGCAAGTTTTTTTGGTTACAGCATATTCTGCTATTAGCAGATATTAAATACAGTTTTTGTTTTTGCCTTCTGTTATAGAAAACAAATTCTCTCGTATCAAGAGGGTTACCAAGTGTGTTTTAATTTTTATTAAATAATAAAAATTAGTTATTTATTCGACCTTTTAATTGTGCAATGAAAAAGAGTTTATTCTGATTCAAAATATATTTGGTGTAATGCTGGTGGAACTTCGAAAATCATATTTGCTTTCTCATTAAGTTGAGATTAATTAGAGTATGAATATTTGATGTTTGCATGCTAACAGTATTATGGTAGGAACAGAACAAGCCCGGCACGACTTTTTCCATACGATTTGACAGTTAAAAACCGTGACCGGCACGACAAAAAAATTAAAACTTATTTTATTTTATCTCCGGGTTCTCACAATCTCCCTCCCTCTCACACTCCAGGGTTGCCGCATTTTCACAACATTTTTTTATTTTTTCATTCACAATGGTGTAACAAACGTACAGTAGTGCCAACTTAATCACATTGACTATGTGATAAGCGATTTTTTTTCCGTAAAATTACTCTAATTTTATTAAAAGTTAGCACCACTGAACAAACAACTGACATTTTTTGCCGTCGCCGTCACCAGTCATTGTTTTGGGCCTATATTCTCCGGCAACGGCAACCCCGTGCCGTGCTTGTTCTGTTTCTACCTTTACCCAATTTTCTAAAGAATTCTGATGATGGGGGAATTGGACCCCCCCCCCCCCCCCCCCGAAACGATCGTCAATTCATTCCTGAAAATTACTAAAATTTTTGAAAGCAAGTATTTAATGGGACAATAATAATTCTAATAAAGAAAGTAGAGTTATCATAAGTACTTGTTATGTTAATTCATAATGGGGAACATGAAAAGGCCTCGAATCAGAATAAACTCTTTTTCATTTTCATTTGTATTTTAAAGTTTTCTAAATGCTTTAAAGAAATTTTCATTTCCAATTTGTACAAATGGAAACCTCTAAAATTCAATTGGAAATTTCTGAAACATAAATGAACTTCTGAAATATAAATTTAATAAATAAAAATAAAATTGAACATTTCTAAAATGTTTTTAAAAATGTCTGCAATATAATTGGAAATTTCTTAAATACAATTTGTATTTTCTGAAATAGAATTGGAAATGGTGATGTACAGTACCAATTTTTTCGAAACACCGAAAATCTCTACTTTATATTGGCCGTGATCGTCATTTTTGCCTTATTTTGCAAAAAACCGAAAAAAACGGTTTTTTGACAGTTTAGAAAACCGAAACCGCTTTTTTAAAAATGCTGATTTTTGAACTATTCAAAAACCGGTTTTTGAAAAAAACCGAATAATTAATCACCATAGTGTATACATTATTTGCTAATAAAAGTTTTGCTGGGTTATACTGGAAATACCAACAAAAATATTATTAAAGTTAGTAGATGTATACTGATTCTTGGATAATTTTAAATATTTGCTAGACTTAATGTCGACAATGTCTTTAACATGCTGATTAAAGTAAAATATGTGAAAATGGATATTTTAAACATGTACGTAAATTTTCAGCAAAAACTTTTTAACTTAATTTAGTAAGGAAATGCACCAGAAGTTATCATATTTACTTAACAGTAACTGCAATTGGAGCATGTCTAAATAAGTAAGGGATTTTGTCATCAATTCCTGCGTCCCGCCCTCATTTACAAGTGCTTTGTTTTTTTTTTACTTTATGTAGGCAGCTAAATATTTTTCAAAACTTTTTATTTCATTTGTGGTTGGGTCTTTGATTCGCCGCGAATCTTGTTAACTAACAGCAGAAGTCGGTGAGCATTTTCAAACTGATAACAGGAAAAATTATAAAAAAAAACAAAATTTAGGAGGGTACTTTTAGACCTCTACAAGTAGGTTTTGGAATTTTTTTTTTATATTTTAGAAATTTTGTAAAATAAAGCTTATTAAGAAAAAAAAAATTACAAGAAAAATTTAGCTAAAAAATAAATCAACAAACATCAATTGTAAATCAACTAAACATGATATCAACCAACCATTCAGTAAAAACGGCCGCCTGTTTGTCCACAATACAAAACTTTGATTTTGTTTTCAACAATCATTTGTCAGATCGACAAATTGTGTTTGTTGAATTTCTTTGTTAAAAAAAAAAACAAAATCCTTTCTCAACAATCAAAATTTACAAATGTTTGTTGATATTACAATTGTCCATATACACTCAAAAAAAAAAAAACCTTGTAAAGTTACCAAAAAATCTAGTGATTTTACGAGGCTATTCTAGTAAAATAGGAGGTAGGTAGAATTCTCGTAAAATTACGAGGATTTCCTCGTAATTATTGGTAAAAATATTGTTTTAAAACTGGAAAAATAAAAAAAAAAAAGGTAAACTTACAAGAAAAAATGGTAAATATGTTTAAAAAAATGGTAAATTAACAAACCAAAATGTTAAATTTACAAAAAAAAAAAAATTTGTTAAACAACATAAATCCTTGTAATAATATAATTTTTGTAAAATAAATGTTTTTTTTTTGTAAATTTACTAGAATCCTCGTAATAAATTTTTCAAAATTTTGTCAACTTTTTTTTTAAATATTTTTCAATCAAAAAAAAAATTAAAAAAAAAAAAAATTACAAAAAAAAAAAATTACAAAAAAAAATACCACAAAAATTGTTGTTTTTTTTTTTTGTTAAACAACATAAATTCTCGTACAGGCGCGGATCCAGCTCTTGGGTTTGGGGGGGAAAATTTTTTTTTTTTTGCTCAACATTTTTTTTTTTTTTTGCATGAAACTTCAGTCGAATTTGAATAATTGGTTTAAGTTTTTTACTGTTTAACTCTTATTTGTTATGATTTTTTCTAAAGAAAAATTTTCAAATTTTAAAAATTTATTTCTGTAATAAAAAAAACTTTAATGTTTGATATTTTGAAAAATGTATCTTCAAGAAATTTTCAGGTTCTAAAGCATTTTTCTGACAGCAAAAGACCCAGATTCTGACATAATTTTCTAACAGAATGTTAATGATTCTAAGACGTTATCCCAATGGAAAAATTCTGAGGTTCTGATACAGAAAAGCTTGAAAAATGTATACAAAAATATTTTAAGTAGGTTTATTCTAGCTCGAGTCATTATTTCTTTCACTTATTAAAGCTATGATATTCTCATAGAATAATTTTCAAAAAGTTATTTTATTAGAAAGGAAATAATGACCTCGAGCTAAAATTAACCTACCAAAAATATAATATTTTAAAGTTAGAATGTAACGATTTTTATTTTTGAATAAAAATCAGAATTTACAAAAATTTTTAAATTCTGATACACCTTCATATAGAAAATTCTCAGATACTTATGCAATTCTCACGTATTCCGTAGAAAGTACCTGAGATAAGAAAAATTGATGACTTTAATGCTTTTTAAAATTTTTGGAAGCAATTTTCTAGATTCTGAGACATTTTTCTATTCAAAAAGTTTTGTTTTCTGAGAAACTTTTCCCTAGAAAAAGTCTAAGATAGTCAAGCATTTTCTGAGAAATATTTTCATAAGAGAGTCTAAGAAATTTTTTCCTAAAAAAATGTTTTAGTTTCTAAGTCATTTTTCTCATAGAAAAAGACTCAGAGTCTGAGTCTCCGAAATTTTTCCTACAAAAAAAGCCTAAAATTCTGAGTAATTGTTCAAGCAAAATAAAATCTGAAGACCTTTTTTTAAATTCTGTGATATTTTTTCTAAAATTCTCAGAATATTTTTTCTAAAATTCTCAGAGTCTAAGCAATTTTTATAGAAAAGACTTGGATTCTGAGTTATTTTCCTATCGAAAAAGACAAAATTCTCAGATTTTTCCTATAAAAACTCTCAGATTTTTCCTATACACAGAAAATAATATTGAGAAAAACAATTTGAGTAATCACTTGTTAAAATTTTTAAAACAAATTTGAGTAATTTTTTAATTAACACAATTAAAAATTTACTCAAAAATTGAAAATAAAATTTGAGTAAATAATTTAATACAAATTTAATATTTTTTTTTATTTTTTTTTTATTCTCTTGGTGTTTTGAATTCTCATTTAGTTTATAGTTTTTTGTATATGTATATGATAGTTTGAAATCATCTTTATAAAATTTTCTTTTGTCTTGAAGACATGAGTATATTTGGTAAAGTTTGAAAAAAGCTATTTTTTTGAAAAAAAAAAATCGAAGCTCTTTAAACTTAAAAAAAAATAAATTGATACATTTTGAGTAAATTTTTACTTGACACAATTAAAGAGTTACTTAAAAATATTAAAAAATTTTGAGTAAAGTTTTAATTTTGTGAATTAATAATATACTCAATTTTTTTTAAGCTTTTAATAATTTTTTATTAAAAGTTTACTCAATACTATTAAATCGTTTACTGGTGCAAAATTGAGTAATTTTTTACTCAATAGTATTAAAAATAAAAAGTATTAAAAATTTACTCAAATTTTTTTTTTATTTTTTTCTGTGTAGAAAAACTGTTAGATTTTTCATATAACAATTGTCAAAATTATCAAATTTTTCCTATAAAAAAGTTCTAAGAAAAATTCTCAACTTTTATCTATAAATTTCCAAAATATTCATTTCGAAAAATTGAAAAATTTTTCGTCTAGAAAAATTTTTGTATTTTTTATAATTTTTTAATTTTTTGAGACTTTTATCACATAGAAAAATTCGAACATTCAGAAACATTTAAGGATTCTTAGACATTTTTCATAGAAAAATTTCTATAAAAAAATTTCTCCTATAGAAAAATTCACCGATTATTCCGATAGAAAACTTTTAATGATTTTCCTATAGAAAAATTCTAAATTTTTTTTCTAAAAAAAATCTAAAATTTTTTGATATAGAAAACTTTTAACATTCCGCAACATTTTTCCTCTAGAAAAATTTTAAAATTCTTTAAAATTCTTCAGAGAAATTTTTTTTAGAACCTTGGACATTTTTAATAGAATTTTTTTCAGATTTTTTTCTTTCACTCTCCTTTTTCCTTTTTCCCTTTTCTTTTCTTTTCTTTCCTTTCTTTTTTTCCATTTTTTACTTTCGAATTCGGTTTGGGGGGGGGGGAAAGGAAATTCCCCCCCGTGGATCCGCGCCTGTCCTCGTATAACATAATTTTTGTAAAATAACAGTTTTTTGTAATTGAACTAGAATCCTCGTAATAAAAACTTTGTTGTAAAATTACAGTTTTTTTTTGTAAAATAACCTTTCAAAATGGTAGAACACAATTACGAAAATAAACTTGCAAAATTACCAATAAAACTGTAGTTCTCATTTGAGCAACCCAGCAAAACTTTGATAATGGGTAGTGATTATATAACACATTACCAGGTAATGTATATACCTTATTTGTAGCATTATTTTAGGATGTCTTACCAAACATTTGTTCCACAACATATTTTTTTAAAGTGAAAAATAATGCATTACTAATAATTTGCTACGTAATGCATGATTATTGGAAAAAATGTATTTCATATTTATTATTTCTAAACATTAAATCATGGATGACTTATATTTGGTTACATTATGTATTATTTGAAAGTTTGAAATAATGCATTATTTATAATTGGATGCATAATGCATTACAATAACATAAAAAAAAATTATTTTATAAAAAAATGCATAAGTTTAAACTAGAGATGGGCTCACGACGGGAAATTTCTAACGAAATGCTTGGAAAGTACAAGATTATTTGTTAAAAAACAAGGAAAATTGTTAAATATTGGTAGAACGGGATTACAAGGCATTTTACAAGCGTTTTACCAGTTTGTTTTTTTGAGTGAAGGAGCACTCTCAGTGAAAAAATTAATTTTATTCACAAATATGGGGGTCAATATAACATTGCGTTTTTTTCTGTGTACATCTGTCTCCTATTTATAAGATAACATTAAAATGTTTCTATTTTTATTTCGATTTGTTGGCATGCAGAAATATTCCATGTAATGCATGTTCGTGTACTTCACAAATAATTTCCTTTTATACGATGTAATACTTACATGAATATTCGAGTAGACTGAAACTAAAACTTTTCGGACAGAGTCATGAGTTCAGTTACATAAAAAAATACATGATGTTTTTTTAGCATAAATGGCATTTTTTAATCCCCTTTGTCTATACAAAGGACTTTGAACTTCTTCTAACAACAAAAATGTTTCATTTACTTGATAAACCATTGGTTGGTTTTCCGATTTTGGTCCGATGTTCATATTTACGAACTTAATCAGCCAATAGCCATTAGACATATTCGTGACTAAATTCAAAAGTCTTCATCTTTTATTTTTGAGGGCATCTTGTCTTCCACAGATAGACGGAAGGACAGATATATAAAAAAATAATTTTCAATTCACTCTAATATGAAATAATATGAAGCCAAATAGAATTTTAATAGATTTATGATTATCAAAAAAAAATGTGCTTATGTAAACGAAATTTCATGTTAATATTTAACGAATTTTTCAATATATGAATATGAAATATTTAAGTAGAATGTAGCAGTATTATATAACTTTTGTAGATTTACTTAAAACAGGGAGGGAGGGATTTATTTTTTTTTAACTCAAGAATTTTTTTTTACAACAATTTTTGTAGATCAGGTACAGATCCGTTTCATAATTAAAATGTAAGATAACCGAATTTAGTACTAGTTCCAAAACTTTTAGAGAATAGTTCTGGTAGATTCACTCCTTATTATCTTTAGAAATATTTTCAAACTATGAGGCATTGTTTGCATCGAAAAACTTTTAGACTGAAACATTTATTATATTAAAAAATTCTCAAATTCCGACACATTGATTTATGGAAACGTTCTCAGAATTTTAAACAATTTTCATTAACCCCCAGTTTCTGTACCACCAACGTCATTCGTGTGCGACGAATTTGCTTGTATTTTGTTTTTGTTACAATAAAAAAATACATGCAAATTCGTCGCGGACGAATGGTTGCAGAAATCGGGGGTAAGAAATAATTCAGATGGTTAAAGAAAGCTCTAATTGTCAGTCCCTAATTTTTTTTTTTTTATTATTATTCTGACACAGCTTTTCTTAAGAAAGTGGCGTAGCCTGTAAAAAGGACACGAAGAAATAATTTTAATAACTGTAAAATTCTAAAAATAATTTAACATTGTCCATGAAATTTCTTTTTGAAAACACATTATAGTCGTGGTAAAATTGCTGTCAATCATGCACAGAAAATAATATTGAGAAAAACAATTTGAGTAATCACTTCCCAGCAAAACTTAGATTACCAAATAAGGTATAAAATAAGGTATAGGATCTCTTATTTTATACATTGCAGCATTGATGATTTTAACAGGCGAAGAGACTCAAAGTAATGCATCCACATTATCACAAAGAATACCAGTAAGGTACAAAATAAGTCATAAATTTATAACGAAGAATACGAGTAAGGTGTAAAATATGTGATATTTTATAGGTTACGAGAAATAAAATAATATAGCATACCAGAAGATAATATATAAGGTGTTACGAGTAATGAAAATGTAATTTTGTATTAAATTTACTCACGTGATTGTAAGTGAGTGTAAGTAGATAAAATATGCTCGTGAGTGTGTGTCGTTAGAGGTTTCCTGTCGTGAGCCCACCTCTAGTTTAAACTTATGCATTTTTTTATAAAATAATTATTTTTTATGTTATTGTAATGCATTATGCATCCAATTATAAATAATGCATTATTTGAAACTTTCAAATAATACATAATGTAACCAAATATAAGTCATCCATGATTTAATGTTTAGAAATAATAAATATGAAATACATTTTTTCCAATAATCATGCATTACGTAGCAAATTATTAGTAATGCATTATTTTTCACTTTAAAAAAATATGTTGTGGAACAAATGTTTGGTAAGACATCCTAAAATAATGCTACAAATAAGGTATATACATTACCTGGTAATGTGTTATATAATCACTACCCATTACCAAAGTTTTGCTGGGTTGTTTAAATTTTTAAAACAAATTTGAGTAATTTTTTAATTAACGCAATTAAAAATTTACTCAAAAATTGAAAATAAAATATGAGTAAATAATTTAATACAAATTTAATATTTTTTTTTATTCTCTTGGTGTTTTGAATTCTCATTTAGTTTATAGTTTTTTGTATATGTATATGAAAGTTTGACATCCTCTTTATAAAATTTTCCTTTGTCTTGAAGACATAAGTATATTTGGTAAAGTTTGAAAAAACATTTTTTTTAGAAAAAAAAAATCTAAACTTTTAAAGCTTTTTAAAAAAATAAATTAATACGTTTTGAGTAAATTTTTACTTGACACAATTAAAAAGTTACTTAAAAATATTGAAAAATTGTAAGTAAAGTTTTAATTGTGTAAATTAATAATTTACTCAAACTTTTTATTAAGTATTTAATAATTTTTTTATTAAAAGTTTACTCAATACTTAGTATTCGGTATTAAATATTATGTACAATGTGCAAAAAACTTCTTAAAAAAAATTTAAAAACATTTCAGAATCTGAAAATTTTTCTGAAGAAAATTTTTTTCTAGAATCTGAGACTTTGCCTTCGAAAAAATGTTCCAGATTCTGAGACTATGTATATAATGTCTCAAAAAATTAGACTTTTTCTCAGAATCAAAGACTTTTTCTTAAGGAAAAGTCTCAGAATCAGAGATTTTTTCTATATAAAAATATCTAGAATCAGAGGCCTTTTTTTTGGAAAAATATTTCAAAATCAGACACTTATGCTATCTAAAACTTTTTCTATTATAAAATGTGTTAGAATCTGAGACTTTTTCTTAGGAAAAATGTCTAAGATTCTGGACTTTTTTCAAAGGAAAAATGTATCAAAATCTAAGAATTTTTCTATACGAAAAATCTAAGAAAAATGTTTCGGAATCTAAGAATTTTTCTCTACGGCAAATGTATCAGAATCTGAGAATTTTTTTTATAGGAAAAATGTTTTAGAATCTTGAATTTTTTTATAGAAAAAATGTCTAAGAATTTGGAATTTTTCTATAGAAAAAATATCTCAGAATCTGAGAATTTTTCTATATGAAAAATGTCTCAGAATCTGAGAATTTTTCTGTAGCAAAAATGTCTCAGAATCTGAAAATTTTTCATTAGGAGAAATGTCTCAGAATCTTAGAATTTTTCTTTAAGAAAAATGTCTCAAAATATGAAACTTTTTAATAGGAAAAATTTCTGGGAATCTGATACTTTTTCCTTAGAACCAGATGGTTTTTCTTTAGTAAAAATTTATCAGAATCTGATGCTTTTTGTAGGAATAGGAATGTATTAGAATCTAAGACTTTTTCTATACACCTAGAAAAGTTTTACAGTAACTGATTTACGGTTATTCAAAAAGTTTTTAGTTAAAGTTGTTTTAAACGTTTTATCGTTTGTTTTTCAAGGAAAATAAAATATTGAATGATTCAAACAGTTGTAAAAACAATAAACTACAAAAGTTACGGAAAAATATTTTTATCAGTTAAATTATTTGTGACTGATTATTCCGTATAATTTTACAGAAGTACGGTTTTTGTAGTTTGTTATTCAAAAAAATTTATTTTTACTTCACAAAATAAAAAAATGTAAACAGTTAAAATAACTGAAATATCGTTTGTTTTTACGGAATGTCTAGTCATTTATTAACGTTTAAAAATAACTGAAAAATTATGTTGTTTTAAATGAAATATGAGTAGTCCGTTTTTTAAAAGGAAAAACGATTGTTTTAAACGTTTTTTCAGTTGAATTTACTTACAAAATATTTTGAGTGTAGGAAAAATGTATCAGAATCTGAAACTTGTTCTATAGGAAAAATGTCTCAGAATCTAAGACTTTTTCTATTTGGAAAATATCTTAGAATCTGAAGCTTTTTTATAGGTCAAATGTATTAAAATCCAAGATTTTTCTATAGAATAAATGTCTCCGAATCTGAGACTTTTTCTTAAGGAAAATGTCTTAGAACCTGATACTTTTCCTATAAAAAAATGTCTCAGAATCTGAAAATTTTTTTATAGTAAAAATTTTTCAGAATCTGAAGCTTGTTCTGAGACTTGTTCCATTGGAAAAATGTCCTAGAAAAATGTGATTTATTAGGAAAAATGTCTCAGAAGCTGAGACTTTTTCTTTAGGAAAAAATGTCTTCGAATCTGAGATTTTTTCTGTTGAAAAATGTTTGAAAATCTGCGTGTTTTCTACAGAAAAGATGTCTTAGCATCGGGCACTTTTTCTATAGAAAAATGTCTTAAGTAGGTACATATCTTAAAAACTTTTAAATTTTTGGAAGAAACATTATCAGAATTTGGTTTCTCTTAGGCTGGATTACTCAATGCTCCTTTATAAAATAACTCTCTGTTAAATTTAGCTTTTTCATACAAATTTTGACATTAGGCTCCGTTAAATCGCCAGTTAGCAGCTAACTTTTCATTGAGTAGTCCGCCCTTAATCAGTTACATTTTGTTTCAAGGAAAAGACGGCGGGGGAAAAAGATATGTAAATTACAAAAAAAAAAAATATATTGGGCCCCCTGCGAAATAAAATCCTGGATACGCCCCTGGTTGTTACGAATTTAACGCGGTGTTTAGTTCCAAACCCACAGCAGTTCAATATCATTAGATTACTAATTTAACAATTTTAAAATGTTAAACATATAAATATTTTGAGTAGGTTTACTCTAGCTCAAGGTATTTACTATTTCATTAAATAATTAAAGCTATGATATTCTCATGGAATATTTTTCAAGAAAATTATTTTTCTGTTTTAAATTTAATAATGCTGGTCACTTTTGCTAGACTACGTCGACACGTGTTTCGGAACTTGTCAGGTTTCATTGTCCAGGCTATTTAGCAAATATAAAAATCCTATACTACAAGTAGTAAAGGGAATTTACATGACAAATCGACTCTACCCTCATTGAGAATTAGAAGAAGAAATTTTT
The DNA here is from genome assembly GCA_963921195.1 of Pegoplata infirma. NCBI lineage: Eukaryota > Metazoa > Arthropoda > Insecta > Diptera > Anthomyiidae > Pegoplata > Pegoplata infirma. Next base: position 111,594,711 of record OY992536.1, on the reverse strand, counting down.
AAATCTCTCAGTAAGATCACAATCGTTTACATACACAGAAAAAAAAATACATTCATGGAATAAAAATGTTCATAAATAGTATGAATCGAACATGATTTTTTTTTCCCAGAACTTATTCATTCAGGGTATGAATATGTTAATACATAGTATGAACTGAAAATGACCATATTTTAACATTTTTTACATACCTAGTATAAATTTTTTCATACATTGTATTAATTATATTATAAAAATGTAGGTTTTATATTTTTCGCCCTTTATTAAATAAAAACAATGTTTTTTTTTTTATTTTATGTAATTAGTGATTTTTATTTTTTGAATAAAAAGTATGTACATTAAAATAACAATAAATTAAAATAAAGAACTATTAAAAACATCAATTTTGCAACAAAAAAAATATAAAAAACTAGATTTTATCGTTTTCATTGGAAAGAATTGCAAATTTGTTTTACATATGGGGCATTCCATGCCAAATCACTCACTTTTAGACCCGACCCCTTTCGATTTATTTTATTTTTGGATATGTTTTAGTATTTATGAAACTCGGAGACCAAATTTCAGCCTTTTATTTCAAGATGGTGTTGAGTAATCAATTTTTCAAAATGGCGATTTTCTCAAAAAAATTTAAAAATTTAAATTTTTAATTAATTTTGACCATTAAAAAATATAGATATTTTAAAAAAAGTTGGACAACGTTTTGTTGGTATTTAAATGTAGTTTTAGAAAAAAAATATGAAAAAATTATTCGAAGTAATTATCACTTTTTTTTTGACGTTTAAAAATTAAAATCGATTTTTTTAAAAAGTCCGAAACCTTCATTTTTTTGTAAAAAACTATAAAAATTCTACTCTTAATTACGCAACTTTTAAGCCATAATTCGAGATGTGATCACAATTCTTTCTATTTTTTTTTTTAATTTTTAAAATTGCACCTTTAATTTTTTGGCTCTCATTTATTTTATATGGTGTTCCAAAAAAAATAAATTGGTAGATATTGACCCTAACTTACCCTAGATATATTCATTTCGAGGTAAAAATACGTTCTACAAAAATTTAGGACGATCGGAAATGGGTAAGGCGTTTTGCATGGTCCTTGAAGTTTAAAAAACGGATTACAAGGAAAAATATGATTTTTTTTCTGTTTTCGAAATTTTTTTGGTATTTTAAGTTAAGTTTTAATTCAAGTGATTACAGAATTATGATGTGGAGTAAAATGCCTTTCTAATAAGGTACTAAAAACTAAAATCGGTTGAAAATCAGCCAAGTTATTACAACTTCCCCAGGCATCTAACGTATGGCAGACCACTTGATTAAGCAATACAATCCGATTTTTGTAATTCATTGAAATTTTCTATTGTAATAACATTTTTTTATTCTTCAAGTTCAAATGTATTTAGATTACAAGTATTTTTCATATTGTGTTTTTCTAACATGTTTTAAATTAATGCTAAAAATGCTTGCATTTTCAACAGCCTTTTGAAATCTCGATTTAAAAAAAAAATTTTGTTTTTGTTTTAAAATTTGGAAAAATTAAAAAAATATTACACTAAAACATTAATAATGAAAAAATGTTATTACAGTAGAAAATTTCAATAAATTTAAAAAAGGGACTCGTATTCTTTAATCAAGTGGTATGACACACGCTAGATGCCTGGGGAAGTTGTAATAACTTGGCTGATTTTCAACCGATTTTAGTTTTTAGTACCTAATTAGAAAGGCATTTTACTCCACATCATAATTCTGTAATCACTTGAATTAAAACTTAACTTAAAATACCAAAAAAATTGCGAAAACAGAAAAAAAATCATATTTTTCCTTGTAATCCGTTTTGTAAACTTCAAGGACCATGCTAAACGCCTTACCCATGTCCGATCGTCCTAAATTATTGTGAGACGTATTTTTGCCTCGAAATGAATATATCTAGGGTAAGTAAGGGTCAATATCTACCAATTTATTTTTTTTGGAACACCATATAAAATAAATCAGAGCCAAAAAATTAAAGGTGCAATTTTAAAAATTAAAAAAAAATAGAAGGAATTGTGATCACATCTCGAATTATGGCTTAAAAGTTGCGTAATTAAGAGTAGAATTTTTATAGTTTTTTACAAAAAAATCGAAGGTTTCGGACTTTTTCAAAAAATCGATTTTAATTTTTAAACGTCAAAAAAAAAGTGATAATTACTTCGAATAATTTTTTCATATTTTTTTTCTAAAACTAAATTTAAATACCAACAAAACGTTGTCCAACTTTTTTTAAAATATCTATATTTTTTAGTGGTCAAAATTATTTAAAAATTTCAATTTTTTAATTTTTTTGAGAAAATCGCCATTTTGAAAAATTAATTACTCAACACCATCTTGAAATAAAAGGCTGAAAATTGGTCTCCGAGCTGCATTTAATAAATACTAAAACATATCCAAAAATAAAATAAATCGAAAGGGGTCGGGTCTAAAAGTGAGTGATTTGGCATGGAATGCCCCATATATAAGTTATGTACATCAAAATAACAATTAATTTAAATTAAAAGGTATTAAAAACATAAATGTAACAAAAACAATATAAGAAACTACATTTCGATTTCATTGCAAAGAATTGCAATTTTTGGGTTTATTTCTGAACGTGAAAGAGCATAAAAAAATGATTCAATAAAAATCCAAAAGTTGACAGCTTCTTGTGGATATTTTAAATCAAAAGTAAAAAAAATTTTAAAACAAATATCTAAAGCTCGTAAAATATTTGTAAAAGGGTATCTTATATTAAAAAAAATAAACATAAATATCCTCAATATTCTCTATGCTTCCAATAACTAAAAGACATGGTACATTCATAGACTTGGCTTTCAAAAAATTGATTTTATCCTCTAGAGCTTCATGCGATTCTGCTATTATAGCAAACGAAGTTTGAGAATCGCTCACTGTAAAGTTTTGACGCATTTTTTTGCCATTTTGTAAGGAAACTTGTACTGAGCCAGGTTTTAAAATATTGTGTAAGCACCATAATAGTATTAGATTTTTGGAATCTGAAATTTAAGAATTAGTTTTTTATTTGCTACATTAATGAAATAAAATAAAAAAAAAAGTGGATTGAATTTGGACCAACCTTCGGTAGTATTGGAGTCGATGTTTTTAAGCATTTCAAGGTTATTGCTTTGTTTTGGAAGCTTCTTCTTTAAGACTTCTTCAATTTTAATTGAAAAGATTTCCCATTTAGAAAAAAAATCTTCAGCACTATGCTTAAAATTAAAATCTATTTCAATCTAAAATATGAATGATTTACTTAAAAGTGTAATAAAAATTATTTTTCATTAATTACTAATCTGAACCCAGAGGGTTTCTTGTATTCCGGCCAAATCTTAAATATTTCTGAGATATTTTTTGACTCTGATATTTCTTTAAATCTAAGTTGGCTACATTTTCCCCAATAATTTTCAAACTCTTCCACATTAAGCTTATCGTATTTTAAAACCTGACGTATGGATTCTGAAGACGGCTCAGGAGCTGAAAAATTTTGGTTGAAAAGAACGAAATTGTTTAAATATATGTAAGTATTTTTTGCAAAATTTTTTACATACTGTACATCTGTGTAGATACTACTTCTTTTTTATTTTTTGGGAGGCTTATTGTTCCATTTCTTTTCGGGGCACATTTCCAATTTGATATTTTTGCATATAATCTTCCTCTCTTCGTCGTTCTATAAAACTCCTGGAATGTAGTGATTAATATTACAGTTATATTCTCGGGTTATATGAAGTTCCTTACTATTTTTTCAGATGGGAACTTTTGTATTATTTCATTTTCCATTTGATAGGTTTGATTAAGCGAAAAGTGGATATTATTTTCATAAATATAGTTTGCAATTACATTAAGAAGCATATTACGTTGTTGTTCCTTAAATAACACAGCTCAACATGAAAATGCGTATTGGATTCTGGTAAGTGATTTAGGTAGTGTTTGTCGCTCTGATTCCGAATCTGCAACCCAAATATGTCTATCACGTCAGGATTTTGAGTTATTCGCGGTTAAAGTGCCGAAAAATGCCATTTTGGACCCTTTTTGAAAGCTTATAATATAAGATCCTGACATGCGATTGATTTGGTATCAAGCTCATTCAAAAGTATGTGATTTTCCCTATAAGACAAGATAAAATGTTTTTGGAATTTAATTTTCTAAAATGTTAAAAACATCATTAACAAAAAACCTTCCATTTTTTAAATATTTAGTTTATTTACACAGTGTTTTTTAACAATTTTCCATACAAATACACACGTAAATATTAAATTTAAAGCACTTGTTTCTAACGATTTTTTCACCATTATAAAAAATTAAATTCCAAGAAGATTTGATTTTGTCTTAAAGAAAAAATTACAAACTTTCGAATGAGCTTGATATCAAGTCATTCGCATGTCAGGATCTTATTTTATAGGCGCTCAAAAATGGCCAAAATGGGCCTTTTTTGACACTTTAACCGCGATTTTCTCAAAATTGTGACGTGATAGAAAAATTTGAGTGACCATTTTGGAATCGGACAACCAAAACCTATAAACTTTTTTTGGTTTCATTCAAAACGCAGCGACAAACCTCAGATTTGTAGAGCGGTGTAATTTATGTGTGTTGTAGTAGTCTATTAGAATTTTTCCATTTTTAGAAGATTGAAGAATTTTTTGCAAAGTTACTGAGTTTCCGCTCTTCAATTCTGGTTCCGAACATTGAGCTGAAGAATTATTTGAACTTTGAAGTTGATATTCAAAATTATTCTGAGGCAAAAATGGCAAATTTAAACTATTTCTCCATTCTTCAAGTTTGTGTTCAAATAGTATTGCCTTACCAGCAGAAACATCCTTCAAGAAACTCGGTATTTGTTCCAACTTAACAATTTTTAAAATAGGCACAAATATTTCATTATCTATAAAAAAAAATAAAAATTACTCAGTCATAATATGTAGTTAGTAAAACATTATGACTTACTCTAAGAATTTGATGCAAACATTCTAGCTTCCACGAGGTTAAAAGATTGAACAGTTCTTCATCATCTGAACTGGTAAAGACGTTATTAATACTGGAATCCATTTTGAGAATAAAAAAACACCCTTTATATAATATTTTGAAGCACTCCTTTAATCAAACGAATTCTTCCCAAAAGCTGTAGTAATTGTATGAAAAAAAAAACTTAGAATATTTTAAAATACTTCTTTAAACGAACAAAGTGTTTTCCAAAAGCTGAGAACGTGGGTGGGCCAACCAAGTGGTTTATGGTAAATAATTTATATTCACTAGATTCAGTTAAATTTGATTCTAATTCATAAGACAAAAAATCTGGATTATACTGAATATTTTCTACGGTTTCGCAAAAAAACAATGTTTCCTTAACATTTAGCTGGACAACATACAAAATTTTATATAATTTTAGATCAGCTTCAAAAACTCCAATATACATTCCTCTTTGGTAGCTGTATCCAAACAGTTTAACTTCATGATACACAGCAAAATTTGACATAGTTATTAAAGTTGGCGATAAATTAATAAAATTGGAAATGACAGTTTTAATACTGTTATCATTTACATTATAATTGTATGTTGGGTCATCCGAATTATGCAGATTCAAAAGAAAGTACGCAAATTTTAGTTGGTACTTTCTTGCCATCGAAAGTGGTATGTTTTTTCTGGATGTAATAACATGACAGTATGTTTTAAAGTCTTTGTGCTTTGCTTCAAATTTGAAATTCCATATTAGACGAAGTGGCCCTGACATTTCCATAACCTTTGGATAGTGTGTGAGCAAATGATGTTTTGGCTTTAACGTTTTGTTAAATAGTGAACGATATAGTGAATTATGGTTCTGTATTTTAATTCGAATTGCGTTGATAAGTTCTTGAGTTACATTAAAGCACAATAACGAATCTATAAGATCAAGCAAAAGAAGAACAAAATGCCAAACAGGATCATCTTGTGGAATCATGTCACCAATAACAAGAGGAAGAACATAATAAAAAGTCATCATTTGCCTGGCGGAAAATTTAAATTTGAACTTTTTATTTCTGAAGTCATCTTTCTTTATTTCACTAGGTTTATACGCTACTTCAATTTTTCCATAATTAAATATTTTCAAACGGTGGTTTAACAAGTCCAAATCAAAATACTTCATTTTTTTAATGAAATATTTTAAAGCTTCAGACAAATCATAATGACATACACCCTCAAAGAGGTCATGCATGACATCTACAGCAAGATTGTCGGTTACGTGAAATGATGGAATATTGTTAAGGTTTGAATATTCGTGAATTCCTGTTTGTGACACATTTTGAACCAACACATCGGACTTATAATTTTCAATATTTCTTAAAGTATGGGGTAGTTCATAGCATAACTCCAAGCAATCATCTTTATTTACTTTGCAGAATCTGCAATATAAGTTGCAAGCAAATGATTTTGTAAAACTTAGTATTATGTTTAAAGCCAAGTTATCGCCCAGCACAAGTGCTAAAATAAACTTCACATTTTGTTCACCATGATTTGTAGTTATGTTTAATCCATTGACTTCTAAATCGTAAAGTACATTAATGAGTTCGTCAAAACAATGGTTGGGATTAATTTCTTTTAAATCTTTTGATTTTAAAATATACGCTAAAAAGACGTAATCCAATTGGGAACTTTTTTTATTTAATGTAGGGAAACTGTAGTATACGTTACATATATTCTGATTACGACTCTTTGATCCCAATGGATTATTAACACCGAAATCATCCGTGTAAAGAAAATACGGAATTAACAACTTGTCTGGATATAATTCCTTCTTTTTTTGCCATAATTTCCCTTTTACAAAATTATCAACCGAAGATTCCGTTTCAGACGTTTGAATAAAATCTAATGAATCTTTTAGAAAATTTTCTTTTTCAAATAGAGATTTTATTTGATGTCTAATGGGTAGTAAAATTCCTTCAGATTTATTTTTTAACACTTGTATTTCTTCACCCATTGAATTCGCTACTGATTCATTGTTAATTGTACAAACAGTTAAATTTGATGCAAGATTTTTTTCAATAAGATGATTTACAAACTTATACTCAGAATCAAAAAAGTCAAATAATCCACCAATTAAATTTAACTCACCCATTACCTCCTCTTTACTGTTAAACTTTCCATCGAAACAATCGTTTATTACTTTTTGTAATAGTTCATTAATTGGAACAAGTAATAGTGTTTTTATTATATTTTGAATACTTAAAACATTTTGCCTTGAAAAATTATTTTTTTCGTGGAGTTCTAATAAAAGATTGAGGCAATTTTGATGCAACTTCTCCAATTCCGTTTTTAATACAAGTTTTGGGCAAGACAGCTCGTGAACTTCAATATTGGTAGAATGTGTTTCAATCACGGGTTCTGCTGTTGAGGTTTCCATTGGTTCCAAATGTCTATTTAGATGCACTTGTGCATATTTTTCACTTATAGGGTTCGATACATGTCGATTTAAATGTTTTTTGTATCTGTGCAAATTCTCGAAAACTTGACCACACGCAGTGCAAAAAAACTCACCAAATGTTTTAAAACGGTGGTCACATTTTAGATGCACAATTAAATTATTTATATTCGTGTAATTATGTTTGCACACAAAGCACTTCATCATAATCCACTTACTTTTTATTTAAACTGGTATCGGTTATTTATTTAAACACAATGAGCGGTACTAATCGCGGTGTTATTTGCGTACAAATTAGTATTACTTTTTTTTAATTAAATGAATAATTCGCGTTTTAAAAAAGAAATTTACAAAATTTTTTATATTTTATGGTCAAAGAAAAAATAAAATTTATACAAATTTCTTCAAGCTACTTTGATTTTTAAAATTTTTAAATTTTTGAATTTCTTCATACATAGTAGTAATTTATTCATACATATTACAAACTGAATTCAATGAAAGCAGTTCATACTATTTATGCACAAAATTTGTTCTGTGTATGATTACCCGTTGGATAATACCATATGCTAGTTGTTGTTGCAAATGCTCATATACAGGGACAGGACCTTCATGCACTAAAAAACTATGTTTTAGGCGCCTAAAATATGCACTAAAAAGTCGTGAAATATGCACTAAAAATCTTAAAATATGCACTTAAAACCATAAAATATCGACCTGTTTTTTACTTTTATTAAAAAAAGACAACATTTAAATTCAGTCTCGCGTTGTAAGACTTGATATACATACATATATACAGTGTGTATAAATTGTTATTAAAAAATAAATAAAAAAAAAAAAAATATTAATTGCTTTAATACAAAAAAAAAGTATAAAAAAATCTTAAAAATAGCTTAAAAAAAATAAAAAATAGCTAAAAAACGAAAATTTATACAAAATATGACCTAAAAATATGCATTTATAGCGAAATAATAGCAAAATATGCATTGTAAGCAAAATATGCAAAAATATGCACTAACGAATCGATGCCATTTTAAAGCAAATTCTTTGATTCGCAAAGATATTTTGTTTATGCTGTTCTATGATCAAAGTCCTCCCCTTGCTCATATATATGGACTATTTGCGGGTGTAAACCATGTATGGGGTATTCAACCCGAAAACTTATATTTATAAAGACTATGCATAAGTCAGTTGTTTTTGACTTTTAAAGGTGGTGTTAGTTTTACAAATGCCATTTGGGAAAGCTGCAAGCTTTGTTTACCTTTTGTTTTTCGTTTGATTTTGCTGGTTGTTTTGATTTACATATAAATATTTTGAGTAGGTTTACTCTAGCTCGAGGTATTTATTATTTCACTAGCTGTTTCGCACCCGGCGTTGCCCGGGTTGAAAAAAATATTACATAATGAATAACAGTTTGTAATGCCCTATGGTTGCATCCTGGGTTAGCACTACATCTGGTGAAAATTTCAATTTCGCATTACTTTACACCACCTCTGTCCTATCGCGCGCCGATATGACCCATTATTCCCGCCTTGTTTAGTACTCGACGTTTAAGCGTGATAACCGAATAGGCAGAAAATGTGGCAATTTACGTCCCTTTGTTCGATCGCACACTGATATGGGCCCGCATCAGTTTGTCAGTTATTAAAAATTGGCTCAGCCATTTTTGCGTGATTGCGAAACTGGCAAAAAAACACGCCTTTGCCCAATCACGCGCTAATATGGCATATTGTTCCCGCCTCGGTTAGTAAGTACTATATGTGTTGAAATTTTGTTAAAACCAGTTAAGGTGCTTATAAGGAACAGACAGAAAATAACTTTCAGTGTGGTGCAAAGGGGCGTGACAACTTACGCCCCGTGGTCTAAACACGCTCTATTATGGTTTATTATTCCCGTTTCGGAAGTACTATACGTGGTGAAAAATCCATTAAAATGCATGATTATGGGACAGGCAGAAATAACTTTCAATGTAATACAAAAGAGCGTGGGATTTTACTCCCCTTTGTCAAACCGCACTCTATTGTGGCCTATAGTTCCTGCCTCGGTTAGTACTATCTGCGGTGGAAATTTCTTCAAAAGCAGTTAAGCCGAATAAGCGTGATTGCGAAAAAGGCAGAAAGGAGGTGCAATAAATTTAACAGGGCGTGCGATTTTATGCCCCTTTGTCCGATCGCTCATTTTATGTTCTATAGTTCCCGCCTCGTTTAGTACTATCTGTTGCGAAAATTTCATATTAATTGATTCAGCCGTTGATGCGTAATTGCGGAACTGACAGAAACAACTTTTAGTATAGTACAAAAGAGCGATGCAACTAATGCCTCTTTGTCCAAATGCTCTTTATAATGGCATTCAAAATAATTTGAAATTAATACAAAGAGCGGCATTTTGAAACGCCTTTGCCCAATAACGTGCAGATATGGCATATTGTTCCCGCTTCGGTTAGTACTATCTGTGTTGAAAATTGCAATAAAATCTGTTCAGACGTTTAAAAGTGATTACGGAACTGGCAGAAATAACTTTCAATGTTATACAAAGAAGCGTGGACTTTTACGCCCATCCGTCAGATTGCCCTCCTATTATAACCTATAGTGCCCGCTTGGGTTAGTGCTATGTGTGGTGAAATTTTCATTAAAAACGGTTCAGACGTTTAAGCGTGATTACGGGATAGGTAGAAATAACTTTCAACGAAGTACAAAGGGGCGTGGCATTTCCGCCCCTTTGAGTGATCGCCGCCCTATTATGAACTTTATTTCCCGCTTGGATTAGTACTCTATGTGGTGAAAATTTCTTTAAAATTGGTTCAGCCGTTTAAGTATAATCGCTGAAAAGGCAGAAATAATGTTCAATATAATACAAAGGGGCGTGGCATTTTACGCCCACTTAGCCGATCGGTCTCTCTTATGGCCTATAGTTCCCGTCTCAGTTAGTACTATCTGTGGTGAAGATTTCATGTAAATCGGTTTAGCCGTTTATCCTTGTTTGTGGACAGACAGACAGAAAAACCAAAGGATGCCACGCCCCTTTTTAAGGATTTTATATTTACAAAAAGTGGGCGTAAGAAGAGGCGTGGCTTCCAATCAAGATGCGGGATGGCATATATTTCCTTGCAAAAATCGCCCTATTAGTATGCCAAATTGCATGTTTATCGGTAACAAACATCCAAATATAGTACAAAAACCAAATATATTGAAAAATCTGAAATTCACAAAAAGTGGGCGTAAAAGGAGGCGGGGCATCCAATCGAGATGCCATTGGTGCCAGTTTTCATTCCAGAAAACGTACTATCTACATGCCAAATTTCATTTAAATCGGTTCAGTAGTTTTTTTCTGAAAGCGACACAAACAAACAAACAAACTAACATGTCATTTTTATATATATATAAGGATATAAGGATTAACTAATTAAAGCTATGATATTCTCATGGAATATTTTTCAAGAAAATTATTTTTCTGTTTTAAATTTAATAATACTGGTCACATTTGCAAGACTATGTCGACACGTGTTTCGGAACTTGTCAGGTTTCATTGTCCAGGCTATTTAGCAAATTTAAAAATCCTCTACTTCAAGTAGCAAAGGGAATTTAAATGACAAATTGACTCTACCCTCATTGAGAATTAGAAGAAGAAAATTTTACAATCTCTTAGTAAGATCACGATCTTCAAACAACAAACAAAAAATATTAACCAACAGATTTACATATGATTACCAATTGGATAATTTTTTTGGAGCACCATATAAAATAAATCAGAGCCAAAAAATTTAATGTGTAATTTTAAAAATTTGAAAAAAAATATAAAGAATTGTGACCACATCTCGAATTATAGCTTAAAAGTTGCGTAATTTAGAGTAGAGATGGGCGCTAGTCACGTGATTTGCGTGATTCACGTGATTCACGCGTGATTGTGAGTGATGCTCACTCACAATCACGTGATTGAAATGAAAATCACTCACAATCACGTGAGTTGAAAAAAAATCTGAGTGAGTGATTAGTGAGTGAGTCATTTATTTTTTGCGTGAGTTTGCGTGATTAGATTTTTTGATTTGCCCAATTTTTTTTTTAATTTTTTTAAAAAAAATTTTTTGGAGTTTTTTTTTTGGTATGAAAATTTTATTGCGTGAGTAGATTTTTCGTGACTCACGCGTGAGCGTGATTTAATCTGGCGTGAGTCACGCGTGAGTTAGTTTTTTTATTACTCACGTGAATAGTGAGTGAGCGTGAGTAAAAAAGAATATTGCGTGAGTGATTAGTGAGTGATTCGTTTATTTTTTGCATGAGTGTGAGTCAAAATCCACTCACGCGCCCATCTCTAATTTAGAGTAGAATTTTCATAGTTTTTTACAAAAAAATCAAATTTTTGGGACTTTTTCAAAAAGTCGATTTTAATTTTTAAACGTCAAAAAATAAGTGATAATTACTTCGAATAATTTGTTCATATTTTTTTTTCTAAAACTACGTTTTGTTGATATTTTAACAAACAAAACGTTGGTCCAACTTTTTTTATGATATCTATATTTTTTAATGGTCAAAATCAATTAAAAACAAGTAGAAAAGTTAAATTCGACTTTGCCGAATCTATGAATACCCTCCACAATGCATTTTTTTTAAAGGGTAGTACATTTTTTAACGTGAAAAAATTAACAATTTTGATTAGAAATATTTTATTTTGAGTAAAAAACTCTTTTTTTGTCATTTTTTTTTTAAAGAAAAGTTACTAATTTTTTTTTGAGTGTAAAATTTTTCTTCGAGTGTAATGTTTTTTTTACTGTAAAAATATTTCTTAGTGAATGCACGTACGTATGTACACAAAATATTGTCATTTTTGTAAAAAAAAAACTGAATTTTTTTTGTGTATTTTTTTTTTTTTTGAGTGTAAAATTTTTTTTGAGTGTAAAATTTTTTATGAGTGTAAAATTTTTTCGAGTATAATTTTTAAGTTACCAATGCTTTTAAAACTAAACAAGTTTAAAAAGCATTGCTTTAAAATTAAATAAGTTTGAAAAGCATTGTTTATTTACCACCAATGTTTTTAAAACTTGTTAAAACACGTGGCATTTTAGATGAAACTAATGTGAAATTCATGATTTTGCTTATAACTTTTAAGCCACTGAACCGATTGAGCTGAAATTTAATACCAAACAGACCCGGGGAACTGCAAAGATACCTGCCAAGCTTCAGTAGTCTCATTATTGAATTTCGAAAGTTATCGTGTTTTTTATCTCGTAAATTCGCGAAACACCCTTGCCGAAATTTACTCTTTTGCTCATAACTTTTGAACTACTGGACCGATTTGGCTGGATTGCAATACCAACCTGACCAGGTAAATGACAAACATATATGCGAAACTTCAGTAGCCTCTGTAAAGTCTTTCAAAAGTTAGCGTGTTTTCTACGGACAGACAGACAGGCGGACGGACGGACGGACGGACGGACGGACGGACATCGCTAGATCGACTTAAAATCGATCGAGGATCATAAATATATATACTTTATGGGGTCCTAGACCAATATTTCGAGGTGTTACAAACGGAATGACAAACGTATATATACCCTCTATCACTAGAGTGGAGGGTATAATTAAATTTTTTTAATTTTTTTGAGAAAATCGCCATTTTGATTACTAACAAGGGAAGTATCTCAACCCTTATGAACCGATTTGCCTAGAACTTAAAATATATATAAAAGAGACGATTTTAAGGTTGTGGTGTCTCGGCCATATCAGTGTTTTAAAATTTTGTTGTCCCCTTATGGAACAATGTGGACCTTCGGGAAAATTTCGATAACTCCCGAACTAACAGGAATATCGTCTAGAGCAAAAATACGTGTCGAATTAAATTTAATAAAGTTTATTTTGTATTCATATAGACATCGTAGGTCTATGTCTTCATATAAATACCCCCCAAAATTTACACATTTTCATGAAAAAAATATTTAATGAAGCCGAGTTTTTAACAGGTTATGCCACCGTTAGATAGGCATTCGAAAAACCTTTCTTTTCCTATGTAAACATCATATAGTTTCTTAGAAAAAATGGCTAAAAAATCCAAAAAAACATTTTTTTCCCCCATTTTGTGACCCATGTTTTGAACACCTAAATCCCCTATATGGCCGATAAGCCCAGACACCCCAACCTTAGAATTGTCTCTTTAATATATATTTTACATTTCATGCAAATCGGTTCAAAAGGGTTGAGATACTTCCCTTGTAAGTACTAAAACATATCCAAAAAATAAAATAAATCGAAAGGGGTCGGATCTAAAAGTGAGTGATTTGGCCTGGAATGCCCCATATACAATTTTAAATAATTCGAGATTTTTTGGAGCAAAAGTTTTTTTTTTCTAGAGAAAAATTTTACATTCGTAGACTCCAAAGCATTAACTAAAACATTTTCCTATTAAATTTTTTAAATTCTAAGAATTTTTTTTTCATAAATTTTTAAATTCTCGAAAATATAATTGCAGAATAATTAAAGAAACCAAAAACATTTATTTTTTTTTTTATTCTCAGATTTCCATAAAAATATGAAATAATTTCAGGTTCTCAGAAAACTATCAGACATTTCTTTTTGATTCTAAAAATCTCAATGTCAGTATTAAATTATTTTTTCTGTCTTTTATTTTTGCTCCTCTTCCATTGTTCTTCACCATTATTTGTTTCCTTTTTTTCTTTTTCGAATTCGGTTTAGGGAGGAAAGATAATTTCACACCTTTTTCCCTGACATACCTATGTCGGATCCAATGGAGAGGGACTATGAATACTTCGCTATAGAAAAAATGTCTCAGAATATTCTTTACAAAATGTTTCAGTATCAGAGAATCTCTACATAGACAAAATATTTTACAATCTGAAAATTTGTCTATAGTAAATTTGTCTGATTGTGAGAGTTTTTCTATAGAAAAAAACTTTAAATTTAAAGAAAAATATCTAGAAATCATTAAACTTTTCTATACAAAAAATTTCTTAGAATCTAGAAAAAAAACTCCCAGAATCAGAGAACTGGTCTCTAAAAAAAGTGACTCAGAATTTTCTATTGGAAAAATTTCTCAAAATTTAAGAATATCTTTATAGAATAAAATTTCTCAGAACCTGAATATTTTTCTTTTAAAAAAATGATAATTTTTTATTGGGAAAATGTTTCGGAATCAGAAAATTTAATAAAACATTGCTGATGACATACAAGTCTCACCCAAACAGGTGTTCAACAATAATCTTAAAATTTAGGGCATTTTAAAACTGTATTTAAATTTGTTTTTATTTTTTTTTTTTGTAGCACAGTGTAATTTGTCATTCATTTAACAAAGAAACAAATTTTGAATACTTCTTACATCATTTTGCAAAAAATAAATTTCCAAAAAAAAAAAAAAAACTTTACTGATAAAATACGTGATGTCTACACTCCGAAAACAATTTTTGAAATGAACATATATTTTTTTTCTAACAAATTGTAATACTTAAGTGTCAAAATTATCATATTTTATTTTCAACACATTCTCGGCTTAAAATTTTAAAGGAATAAAAAAAAAAATTGAAAAATAACTTTTGAATGTTTAAAACTAATTGAAATTCAACACAACATTGTTTAGAAATAAAACAAACACAGAAATAACAACAACGATGACGACAACAACACACTTTTCAACAAACAAGAATTTATAAACACTACTACAAAAAAAGAAACAACTTTAAAATACATTCAAAGTATTTGTATAGAAAAGCAAAGGAAACGGAAAATGTTTAAAATTGGAAAAGGAAATTCATATTCACTGTCAGATGCACATAACGTATGAATGGTTCTGTGTGTGTGTGCTTGTGTGTCTGTATAAGACAATTACAGACATACACACACACATACATTTAAGGTAAAAGTTATGTTATAAATAACAACAGTAAGTAAAAGAAGCAATGAATACACATACTGTTTAATCTGTGATAAAAGAATTAGAAATAAATCAGAATAAAAATAAAATAAAAATTTGTCAACATGTTTGTAGAAAGTTTCAAGCAGATGGGAACGACGAAATCATAAAAATATGTACAATGTGTTTCAAGACCACAGATACAATTATGCCTTAAAATAAATAATAAGAAAGAATATTTTCAGTTTAACATCTATGGCGTACGACAAGCCTGAAGAAACAAATAAAAGGGTCCGATCGATTACCTTTATAAACCTACTATTTTTTACTTTTTTTTTCAAGGATCAAATATTATTGTAGAAGTTCAATAAAATTTTAATTTCAAAAAAAAAAAAATATTAAATAAATTTATGGGGCTTTTCATATCAAGTGACATAACTTTTGGAACCGATGTCTTATGATCGGGATGAAATTTGCAGCAATTGGATAGCTGTTTAGACACAATTTTTTAATGATATCGGTCAGGAACTCTCTGAGTTGGAGGAGTCAAATGTATGGCCAACCCACAATATACTATTTGTAAACCCTTTATATATTGATCTTTAAATATTGCCACAATTTACATATTCCCACAATCTACTGTTCTATTTTACCTGTCTGCAGTAAAATGTGTGGGTAAATTTAAAATTAAATGTTGTTAAAATTTCGAAATCATGGATTTCTTTTATTTCTTTCCCACTGGGTTGAAACAATTGAGAATATGAATATTTGATAATGGACACCAACAGAATTACCTAATTTTCTTAAGAATTCTGATTATGGGGAAATTGAAAAATTCCCGAAATTCATTTCTGAAAATTACAAAATTGTTAAAAGCGGAAACTCTATGATTATTTGTTGGGAGAATATCCTACAGTACTAGTTATGTGAATTCATAATGGGAAACAAAAAATGACCTCGAACTAGAACGAATTATTTTTAATTAAATGCTAAATATAAGAACGAAAAAATAATAATTTTGATGACGATTGGCTTTCATATAACATCTCTTTTAAGTCGATAAAGGTGGTGATTGCAAGTAAACCCTTTTTTTAATTTGAACCAACCCTCGGGGGATGCCCCTACTAAGGCAGTGCATTTTTTTGATATCAGGAAAATAGGTTGTGAGGAGGAGGCAAGAGGGAGTAATGTTTGTGAATGTATGACTTGAATTTATCTACATTGAAAGAATCTGGGAGGACCTCCGCGGGGAGATTATTCCAGATACGGCTAGTACGACTAGATAAACGACCCTTCTCTGTAATGCAATGTGAGATCAACAGGACAATCGACAACAAATGGATGTGATCTACTAGACAACCGATTTAATAGTATTGAGTAAATTTTTAATAAAAATTTTTTAAATGTTTGAAAAAAAATTTTAGTAAATTTTTAATTGACACAATTAAAAATTTACACAAAATTTATCTATATTTTTTTAAATGTTTAAAAAAGTTTTAAATTTTTTTACAAAAAAAAAAAAATTGTTTTTCAAACTTTACCAAACATATTTATGTCTTAAAAACATATGACAATTTTATAAAGACGATTACAAACTTTCATATACTTACATGTGAGTTTAAAAAAAATATAAAAAAAACTATTAAATTTTTATTAAATTATTTACTTAAATTGTTTTTAAAATTTTTAAGTAAATTTTTAATTGCGTCAATTAAAAAATTACTCAATTTTTGTTTTTAAATTTAAACAAGTGATTATTAAAATTTGACTCCTCCATATTTTTTTCTGTGTTGGCAAAATTTTCTAAAATAAATAAAATTAAAGGTTATAAAATAACGTTTCTTTCATTCTTTTTTACCAACAAATTAAAAAAAAAATAACCTACGAAATTAATGATAGTTCTGTTATTTTTACCAACAAATTCCAAAAAAATAACCTACGAAAACATTAAAAATTAATGATTTCGTAAGTTATTTTTTACAATTTTCTATTGAAATTGGGACTGAAATTTTTTAGTGGGGGAAAAAATGTCCTCTTTTTGGCGACAAATTTCCTCCTTTTTTGATGCTGACGTCCTCTTTTTCTCAAAATGGAAATGGCAACCCTAATTTAGAGGATTTTTAAGAAAAATTATAAAAAGGGTAGGAGACAGAACATAACCTGCCAGTACCTCTGACTGAAGCTGAAACTCATTTGGTAAGAAACCATGTATAACAAAACGTAAAGAACGATCCCTGAGAAAACTTGAAATAAATCGAGAGAAATTATTACCGAAACCAAAGGCATTAATCTTAGATATGAGCGCACCGTGCCACACACAATCAAATGCCTTGGAAATATCCAGACCAACCACCTTACTGTCACCAAAGTGGTGGATGGACCTACTCCAACGTTCAGAAAGGAACGCCAACAGATCCCCAGTAGAATGAGTTCTACGAAAACTATACTGTCGATCGTTTAAAAGTAAGTTAGCCTCAAGACAACTAACAAGATGGCAATTTACCAATTTAAATTTATCTATCACCTTCAAAAGCGCTGGAAATATTGCGATTGGGCGGTAATTATCAAGGTTTTTAGCTGCACCTTTTATAGCGATTAGCTGCACATTGGCAACCTTTCAACATTAGGGAAAGGCTCCCGAACGGTAACTTATTTACGTTAAGATTTGCAAGAACCCTTTTAACTGCACGAGCACGGACAAATATCCTGGGCATAGTATGGGGTACCCTCTCGAGTTCGAGAGGGTGCAAAAAGACCAGCCAACAGTTAAGCTTTATCAACCGGTTCACTGAGTACTTGATCGTCTTTTTAAAGAGTCGGGGTAGAAGAACTAGCATTTTCCTTGACTCTTTTAACAAACGATTAAAAGCTCTTACTGTAAACAGAAGCAGAAAGATCTTTAGCATGAAGTCGCTGTTAGTAAAGAAGTTTTTCACGACTAATTGTAAGTGCTTTTTCTCAATCTGATCTCGCCTGTTTGCGTAGCAGATCAGTATTAGCGTTTTTGTTGTTATGTCAATTTCTGAATGCTTCCCACCCGGATCTGACTGCATTCCTGCAAGTCTGGTTAAACCAACATTTATCCCTTGGTTTAGCCGAAATGAGATTCACTATAATATTTTCAACCATTTTCACCGCGTCGTCAGCGTTGCCGTCAATGAAACAAAGTTTTCAGTTGAAACGCCGGAAAAAGTCTTTGAGCTCAGCCCAACGGGCCTTATCATATATGACAACTGAACGCTTCGTAGCTGTTGACGAAACGTTATGAAGATCGGAGTACGAGAAAGATACGGAAATGGTGCAATGATCCGAATTACCAAGAGGTACAAATGTTTTTACTTCATATTTGTCAGAATGTGAAGTAAGAAAAAGGTCGAGAGTAGTTTGGTGTTCATTCCCAACGCCTGTTAAGCGCCTTGGTTCATACGCTAACTATGGCAGATGGCGAATAACTTAACGTAATCACCAACCGCATACGAATGGTTTGAATGGAGAATCTAGGAAGAGTTGTGAACATTAAAATTATCTGCCACGACAATTGTTAAAACTAATGGTTATGCATTACTGTTCAACGTACATACACTCACATGACAAATCCGGTTGCCACCACCGTAAATATTCCAACCTTAATTCGGAATATCTACTGTTGTGACAACTGTAATTGTAATGTGAGTGTAAAGGCTTTTCTGAAATTTTTTTGCGGAGTTATGAATTTTCTAAAAGCTTACTCAAAAATCTTATAATTTAACCCACGCACTGGATATACTTTATTGTATGCATATTTTTATTAAAGTCTACATGATATTTTGTTTATTGAATTTAAGTTTGCCTTTTTACGCTCAAATAAATTTATTTGATGAATACGGGACTCGTGCTTTAACAAAGTATATTAAAATGTGTACACATACACCCATTTGCAACTCCCATATCAACAAACAAAGCATAAGATTTTCTGTATTGGGGCGTGAAAGTAGACGCTCATGATAGTAGAAAGCCCTGAAGGCAGACACAGGTCAGTTGACTGTATTTTTGTTGTTACTGTTGCTATTGTTGCTATTCTTATGGGGTTATCTATCGTCAATAAACCGTAAAAAGAATATTGTATTTTATGATATTGATGCGTCTAATTGAATTTCTTAGAAAAATATGCTTTGGAATGTCATCCAAACTCAACTGATATGATTTCATATGATATTGCTTATTTTGTGTATAAGAAATTCAATGAAGTTTTAATTTTCCCAAAAACGGAAAAGTGAAAAAGAAAAATGTACTTATGTATAACATCAACCATGAAATCGTTTTAGTTGCTTAGTTATCGACTTATTTATTAGGGTAGTGCGTATTCCAACAAAGCTCTGAGATCAACTATTAATAAAATATTAAAACCGCGTGAATAATCACTACCATAATGTTGCTTAAAATTAAGCACTATGTGTAATATTACACATAAAATATGTATTTTTTCTTTTACACACATTGAGCGTAATATTAGGCACAATGGATAGTAAATCTAATGTTTCCAGTTGGCAACGTCCTCGAGCCATTCTCAGTGACGTTGTGACATGTCAGAGTCACTGCTGACATCCGTAGGAAAAAGAACAAGTGAGAGTGTTAAATTCGGCTGTGCCGAATCTATTATACCCTCCAACACGTTAAAAAAAAACAGGGGCGTCTTTTTTTTGGAGGGGGGGGGGGGGGGGGTACGTCGGTGGGGGCAACTTTTCTGGATCCAACTTCAAGACTTTGAACTTCTTTTGACATAAAAATGTTTCGTTTGCTAAGCAAATGTGCAAAAAACCTATAAAAAATGTTTTTTTAGAGGTTTGTTTAGTTCTTAAGAGGGGAACTTTTTCCCCCTGATCCGATTTTGCCCATGTTCGAACTTAACCAGCCCAATACCATAAGACATATTCGTGCCAAATTTCAGGAGTCTTGCTCTATTACTTTGGACTGTATCGTGTCTTCCACAGACGGACGGACGGACGGACGGACGGACGGACGGACAGACGGACATCGCCAGAATGTCTTAGAATGGATCACTGATCAATAATATATATACTTTATGGGGCCCTAGACCGATATTTCGATGCGTTACACACGGAATGACAAAGTGAGTATACCCCCATACTGTGGTTGGAGGGTATAAAAAAATCTTCGTGTACTGAGTTGAGGACAGTTTCATGTAAATTTTAAAAATTTCCTCACTCAAAGTCAGCAGTAGTCAGGGCAATGCTGACTTTCTGGGGATATGTCACCAAAGACTTCTTTGGGGAAATGTCTGATATAGGGCATACGGAAATTCAAAAAATGTTCGTATTTCCTTTAGTTTTTAGTTTTATACATTTTTATACCCGCCACTTACAAGGAAGGTCTTTTGCAGGGCACCCACTGAATGTCCTGAAACTTGCATATAGGAAAGAGGGGAG
This sequence comes from Pegoplata infirma, assembly GCA_963921195.1. Classification (NCBI taxonomy): domain Eukaryota; kingdom Metazoa; phylum Arthropoda; class Insecta; order Diptera; family Anthomyiidae; genus Pegoplata; species Pegoplata infirma. The sequence goes on along the minus strand of OY992536.1, from coordinate 111,574,021 downwards.
CAAAATTAGAGTTACCTGTTTTTTTATAGCTGTTCAATCTTACTTTTAGCGGGTCAAAGGGGAGGGGGGAAAACGAGATTTTTATTAGTTTTTTGAACATTTCATACAGGCCTATCTAATGGTGTATCAGTCGTGTCCAAAGTCGTCTTCGTTTTGTTCGTTGTTGTCAAAAATCTGTAATCGTTGGGGTAGTTTATATGGAGATGCATTTACGTACGGACACCAAAATCATGCATAATAATCTCTATCAAAATTAAGCTGACAAGTATTTTTTCGTTTGGCGAAATTCCTGCTAGTTCGGCCTTTATACGGGTTTTCCCGAAAGCCCTTATTTTTTCATAAGGTGGCAACCCATTTTTAAAGTTGAGATTGGGCAGTTAAAAAAAAGATAACTCTTATTTTTCATCCCTTATTCCATATTCAAGTTTTCTGTGATTTCTCAGAATCTGATACTTTTTTCGTGCAGAAAATGTATCAGATTCTGAGACTTTTTCTATACAAAAAATCTTTTAGAATCAGATACTTTTTCAATACGAAAAATGTCTCAGAATCTAAGATTTTTTCTAAACGAAAAATGTCTCAGAATTTGAGACTTTTTTACGAAAAATGTTTCAGAATCTCAAACTTCTTCTATTCGAAAAATGTCTCAGAATCTGAAACGTCTTCTATTCGAAAAATGTCACAGAATCTGAAACTATTTTTATACGAAAAAATCTGACAATTTTTATATCTAAACAATGTCTTAAAATCGAAGATATTTTCTATAAGAAAAATATTTCAGAATCTGAGATTTCTTCTAAACGAAAACTGCCTTAAAATCTGACATTTTTTTTTATAAAAAATGTCTCGGAATCTGAGACTTTTCCTATAAGAAAAATGTGTCAGATTCTGAGATTTTTGTATACGAAAGTAAATCGGTCCAAGTAACTTTTACTTTGAAAAATGGATTTTTTTATATAAAAATGTCTCAGAATTTCAGAATACGAAAAGTTTCAGAGGATCTAAAACTTTTTCTATACAAAAAATTTCGCAGAATCTGAGACTTCTTCTGTACAAAAAATGTCTCCAAATCTAAGACTTTTTCGTGTACACAGAAAAAAATATGGAGGAAACAAATTTGAGTAATCACTTGTTTAAATTTAAAAACAAAAATTGAGTAATTTTTTAATTGACGCAATTAAAAATTTATTCAAAAATTTTAAAAACAATTTAAGTAAATAATTTAATATAAATTTAATAGTTTTTTTGTTTTTTTTTTTTTAACTCTCATAGTTTTTTGAATTCTCGTTTAGTTTATTGTTTTTTGCGTATGTATATGAAAGTTTGTAATCGTCATTATAAAATTTTCCTATGTTTTTGAGACATAAATATGTTTGGTAAAGTTTGAAAAAACAAGTTTTTTTTTTTTTTTGTAAAAAAAATTAAAACTTTTTTAAACTTTAAGCGTCCAACCTAAATCAAACGGACGTAAAAATTTCAAATTTGACGTGTTTGTTTTTGTTTTTTTATGTCTTGCGCGACGCAATTTGATTCTGGTTCGACCATAAAAAAAATAAATAGATAAATTTTGAAAATTGACACAATTAAAAATTTACTCAAATTTTTTTTCGAACATTTAATAAATTTTTATTAAAAATTTACTCAATACTATTAAATCGTTTACTGGTGCAAAATTGAGTAATTTTTTACTCAATAGTATTAAAAATTTACTCAAATATTTTTTTTATTTTTTTTGTGTAGAAAGAGTCTTACACATTTTACAAAAGTGCCCCTCGACCCTTCTTTGGAAGAGATATGAAAAAAATTTAAAAACGATAAAATACCGTTTTCCCCCTTCTCATTTCCAAAGTCTCAAAAAAGTCCAACAGAATTAACAACAGTCTAACAACATTATTTGTTAAATTTATTAGCAGCTAGTTTCTCTGCACAAGTTCTAAAAAATTGGAATTATTTTTTGCTGGGTACTTCAACATATTTATACAACTAAAAAACAAATACAAATTTTCTAAGGATATTAAAAGTTTACACTCAGTAGGCAATATAAATTTGCAATAAGACCATTTATTCATACACATAAATATTTAAACAATTTTCATCCTGGCATAATACCAACATTGCAACTAACCGACAGACCGACCAACCTACCACCCAGATAATCTTGCAAACACTGACAAGGGAAGTATCTCAACTAGAGTTTGCAAATAATCGAGATATCTCATAATCGCGATTACGATTAAAAAAATTGCCGTTAATCGCGATTATCGATTAATCGAATTTTCAATAAATTGAATTTCAATAGATTTATTAAAAAATTTCAAACGTATGAAAATACAAAAATTAATATTTTTAATATATAATGTGCTCGATTTGGTAGTACACTTTCACCATTCACCTAATTTTTAAAAATTTTATATTCTTTCGAATTTTTTTATTTATATCTAGTAAATATCTTCAATAATTAAATTATAAAAATTTGAAAATTTGAAAGGATATCAAATTTTTTAAAATTACCCAGCAAAATTTTCGGTTGCAAAGAACCGATTGTAGAACAACTTATTCTTCCCTAGAACCTGTTCTAATTCTTGTGCAACACCGATTCTTTTTACAAAGGGATTGTCCCAAAAGCAACAGGTGTTTGTAAGCAAAATTCCTCGGAATCGGTTCTAGAAGTGAAATTTGGAATAGAAACGAGAATTAAAAAAATATTTTGAATTGCATTAATTTATTAAACAAAGATAAAAAAAATCAGATTTAACTTGGAATGTTTACATTTTTAACACAGATTTATCCTTTTTCGCCTCCAAAGTTTGCATTTGAGGAGTTCCATAACAAAACGCGCCAATTCCACTTTTTGATTTTTTTGTTTTTTTGACTGAATACTATTGTACACATTAAAATCTATGTAACCATTACTAAAAAACATCACAAATCTCAATATTTGTACATCAATTCACTACTGACTTTAATTATGAAACATCCCAAACCTCAGTACTTACTAGGGTGTTCAGTCGATTAATTCTTGTTCGATTAATCGAACAATTTTAGACGAATAATTGTTCGATTAATTTAAAATCGCTAATTTCGATTAAAGGATTAATCGAAGAATTTATGCCGATTAATCGAATAATAATATATTTGTATGATTAATTTTTTAAAAGTTTTTAGTCCAATAAACAAACTAAACGTATGTTACAGTTGGAATTAAAAAAAACACAGTCATGTTTACTTGAGTGGTCCGTATTTTAAATTTGTTTTCGGATTTTCGCTGCTCCTGAAGCTTGGATTTGTTAAACGACCTAAATAAGTACCTGATAAAGTGTTGGTCCAAATCGGTTAATTGTATGACCGCGATAAAATTGGTAAAAGTTTCGAGTTTCGGTTAAAAACGCACTAATTTATAAAAAAAAATAAAATTACAAATTTAAGATTTTCGTAAATGTAGTCAGATAATAAATAATTTTTTTTTGTGATATCGGTAATCTAATAAATTTGTCAAAAAAATGTTTTTGAATTCTACAAATCTCCAAAGTGTTTTTTTTTTTAATTTTTTCAAACAAATTAGCAGAAAACTTAAATTTTGATACATTTGGAAATGATTTTAATTTTGTTTTTTTGTTGCTAATTAAATGTTAAAATACTTGTTATTAATGTTGTTTATTTACTCAAGTACCAATGTTTTTCTAAAATTGTCGAAAAAAATCTTGTAATTTAGAAAATTTCTGAATTTGTAATTATTCGATTAATCGAACAATTTTAAAATTTTATTCGTTTAATCGAATAATTTAAAAATGGTAAATATCGATTAATCGTTTAATCGAACAATTAAAAAACCCGATTAATTGAACACCCTAGTACTTACACTCATTGTCAGTACTGACTTTGTTTACATTTATGCGTTTATCTAAAAAACTGTTAAAGTGGAATTGGTGCGTTTTGTTATGGACCTCCTCATTTGGGGCCTTACAATAATGAAATACCAGAACATGGATTTTCTGCAAACAAAATTAAAAAACATAATATTATTAGTATTTGACCCGACCCAGACAATGAAAATTTAATTTACTCACCTTTGTTTTAACAATTTTCACGATTATATCCTGCAATTTTAATATAGAATTCGTGTTTTTTCTTGGTTGGCAAAAAAAAATTGATATTTATTTTTTAATTTTTTTGACACATAATTTTTTTTTAAATTCCTGAGAACCAAAATGTTATGAAAATCTGATTGCAGAGAACAAGCTTCACAATAATTTTCACATAACTTGTTCTGAATAATTGAAGTGTAATAGTGTATGGTTACCGAAGGACCTGTTCTAGAACAAGTGTTGTCAGAATCGGTTCTGAAAAATTTTCCTGGGTAGGTGAATGGTGAAAGTGTACTCCCGACTCGAGCACAATATTTTATGCCTGTGGAACAAATTTGAGGCCAATCGAGTTAAATATATCCGTAGCAATCAAAGTTTTAGATTTTTGAAAATTAACAAATACGTCTTGCAATGCTTAAAAGAAAAAAAACGGGAATATAAAAAAAAATTTCGAACATTTTTCCCACGTTCAATTTTTTTCTAATCTCAAAATTTAAATTCCCTTGACCCATAGAGCTTGATGCTAACTTTCACTTGATTTTTATTTGAGTCAAATCCGATCATTTGTGGCGCCTTTCGATCAAAATTTTAGATTTTTGGAAAACTTTCGAAAATTAAAAAATCGATCGAAAGCTGCACGAGCTTAAATAATCGGATTTGGCTCAAATCAATTTAAAATTAAAGTTTGTTTCAAGACTTATAAAAGGATCAATAAATTAAAAATTTTTTGGAAATTTTTTGACAAATTTCAAACAGCGATAGCGGTATCTCGAAAATCGTGCGATCGATTTCAGATTTTTTTTTTTTTGATATTCGTATTCAGCATGCTAAAATCAATCAAGTATATCGCAAATTATTTAAATTTTCAAACTTTTTCAAAACTCCAAATTTTTTTTAGTTGAAATTTTCCATATTATATATCGAATTCGTTATCAAAATAATAAATTTTAAAGAAAATGATTAATCGTAATCGCATGATTTTTTTGCCGATTACGATTAATTGGTGCGATTAATCGCGATTACGATTACGATTTTAATCGTTTTGCAAACTCTAATCTCAACCCTTATGAACCGATTTGCTTGAAACGTAAAATATATATAAAAGAGACAATTCTAAGGTTGGGGTGTCTCGGCTTATCGGCCATATCGGGGATTTAGGTGTTCAAAACATGGGTCAAAAAATGGCGAAAAAACCGTTTTTTGGACTTTGTGGAACAACTTATACTTCCCTAGAACCTGTTCTAATTCTTGTGCAACACCGATTCTTTTTACAAAGGGATTGTCCCAAAAGCAACAGGTGTTTGTAAGCAAAATTAGAACACATTTTTGTTCTTCGGAATCGGTTCTAGAAGTAAAATTTGGAACAGAAATGAGAACTAAAAAAATATTTTGAATTGCATTAATTTATTAAACAACGATAAAGCCAATTATATATAACATGGAATATTTACAATTTTTAACACAAATTTATCTTTCTTCGCCACCAAAGTTGCATTTTGGGCCTTACAATAATGAAATACCAGAACACAGATTTTCTGCAAACAAAAATAAAAAACATAATACTATAAGTATTTGACCCGAGCCAGACAAAGAAAATTTAATTATTATATTATATGCTGCTATTTTAGTAGAATTTCATGTTTTTCTTGGTTAACAAAAATAAATTGATATTTATTTTTTAATTTTTTTGACACATAATTTTTTCTTAATTCATGAGAACCGAAATGTTATGAAACTTTGATTGCAGAGAACAAACTTTACAATAATTTTCACTTAACTTGTTCTAAATAATTGAAGTGTAATAGTGTATGGTTACCGAAGAACCTGTTCTAGAACAAGTGTTGTCAGAATCGGTTCTGAAAAATTTTCCTGGGTATATGATGTTTTCATATGAGAAGAAAGGTTTTTTTAATGCCTATCCAATGGTGGCATAACCTTGTAAAAATTCGGCTTCTTTAAATATTTTTTTCAGGAAAATGTGTAAATTTTGGAGGGTACTTATGTGAAGACATAGGCCTACGATATCCATATGGATAAGAAATAATCTTTATTAAATTTAAGTCGACCCGTATTTTTGCCCTAGATGATATTCCTGTAAGTTCGGAAGTTATCGAAATTTTCCCGGAGGTCCATATGGTTTCATAAGGGGACAACGAAATTTTTAAACACCGATATGGCCGATAAGCCGAGACACCCCAACCTTAAAATCGCTTCTTTAATATATATTTCAAGTTTCAGGCAAATCGGTTCATAAGGGTTGAGATACTTCCCTTGTGAGTCTGCATAAATAAACACACACAGTTTCTATTAATATTTATTATGGATGTGAAGGAAACAAGACCAAAATGGCCTGTCCACACTGAGGCACACTTTCTCTTTCCACTGTATCTTATACCCATAACATTTTTTTTTAATTCTCTACAAAGCATTTACAATTGTACTTGAAAGGTGTTTTCGGTTTCGGAGTGTTTGTAGGTTAGGGGACTTTAGATCATGTACCATAAATTAAGAAACAAAAGCGGAATAGTATTGTTAAAAGTTTAAAGAAGGCAATTTTTTTAGTTTTGAAATTTAACCAGCTTCTAAAAGATATTTTTTTCTGATATTGTTGAGGTTCGATCTCGGGATGATCTACATTTGTGGCCCCTACATGTTCAATAAACATAAATATTGTTCATGTCCAAAAACAACTTTACAAAAATAGTTAATGCAGAATAAAACCATGACAAGTGTGCAGTATATAAAGCATTTCATTTCAAATGTCCCTCTGCAGAAAAACATGTGACCCATGAATGTTTGAATAGGGTGTATGTATAGTAGGGTGTTCAATTAATAGGGTTTTTTATTGTTCGATTAAACGATTAATCGACATTTGGCATTTTTAATTTATTCGATTAAACGAATAAAATTTTTAAATTTATCGGTTAATCGAATAATTCCAAATTCAGAAATTTTCTAAATTACAAGATTTTTTTTCGACAATTTTAGAAAAAAATGGTACTTGAGTAAATAAACAACATTAATTACAAGTCTATTAACATAAAACATTACAGATGTATCAAAATTTAAGTTTTCTGTAATTTTGATTGAGAACATTTTAGAAGCAATTTTGGAGATTTGAAAAATGTGTAGAATTCAAAAAGTAGTTTTGTTGCCAAATTTATATGGATAACCAATATCACAAAGATTTTATATTTATTATCTGACTACATTTAGTTTCCATTGACAGATTTTTGGCAGAAGTTTTTCTTAAACCCTTCCTTTAAGTATCTTGAGTAAGAAAGTTGTTCAAAAGATCTATAATTATCATTATTTCAAAAGTATTGAGGCAAAAACCATCATTAAATGAAATGTTGCTTATCATAAAATTTTTAATTTTTTTTTTTTATAATAAGTGGGTTTTGCCCAAAACTCGAAACTTTAACCGATTTTAGCGCGGTCATAGAGTTTACTTATTTAGTCTAAAATTTTATCAGGTACTACATGAAACTAAGAAAACTGGGTTTTTGTGTTTTTCAATTTTTCAAAAAACTGGGCTTAGTAGGCGTGGTCAGAGGTAGAGAGATATGTATCGACTATTTTGTAGAACTGACATAGCCAAGAATAATTGGCAACATCTGGTAATACCCCACTAAAAATCGAACATGTAAAATAAGTGTATTTTTAAGAGGTTGGTTCAGTTCTTCAAGGGCGAAATTTTTTCCTTTGGGCCGATTTTGCCTATTTACGAAATTAACCTGCCTAGGACCATAAGACATATTCGTGCCAAATTGCAGAAGGCTAGCTCTTTGGTTTTGGACTGCATCGTGCCATCTACAGACAGACGGACGGACGGGCAGACGGACATTCACAGAATGTCTTAACTTTTAACACTTATGATATTCTGTTAATTTTGGAATAACTTTTTTATTTGTAAATTATGTGGTACCTATGAATGATGATAAGTTAAGGGAACCTTAAAGAGTAATTGTGCAAAGGCACAGCGCAAAAGGTCTCATTAGTTCATGGTAAGGAATGTCAAAAGTTGAAAAATGTAAAAAAAAAACCGCTTGATACACTCACGAAATTTTTCATCCAATGTTTCATATTGTTGGGTGCGTTAAAGCTATTACTCCAAAATTAATATCGCTTAATCAGTAGACTTGGGCAATTATTTGGTGTGGGTTCAGTGGATGTGCCATCAATAAGAAAAAAGTTACATGGACTCAAATCTTTGATACCAATTTTTTTCAATTTTTCAAGGTTTTTTGATTGTAGCCAGAGACCCTAACTGTTATGAGATTTATTGAAAAAAGTCAAATTAAATTGTTCAAAAATATTTTTTCAAATAAAAAAAGAAAAATAACTGTTTGAAATGATTTATATAAATATCTGTTCAAAATAACAGAAATAAAAAACTTTTATTTTTTATAACCAGGGAAACCAAAAATATGCTCTAAAAAACACGTTTTATGCGCTTAAAAAATGCCCTTAAAGACGGAAAATATGCTCTAAAAACAATAAAAATATGCTCTTAAAAAAAATTATGTCCCCTTTTTTGTTGTGTTTTTTACAATTTGTTAGAGAATAGACCCTCCAAATACCGTTATGTGCGATAGTAAGAGGGTTAAATATGTTCTACAAAAATATTTTCCTTAATGTTTTCTGCCAAGTTGCTGAATCTAAAGAAAACATAGTTTCTTATACCGATATGAAGCAAGAACAGACCAAATGCGAGTCAATCGTCACAATTCCGTAATTGTTGAAAAAAACATTCTTGTTGGATAAAAAATTAAAAAATACATGTTGTCATAAAAAAAATTGGAAAAGAATGCTCTAAAATTTAAAAAAAAAATGCTCTAAAAATGTAAAAATATGCTCTAAAAAGTGGAAAAATTCTCTAAAAATTGAAAATATGCTCTAAAAATTGAAAATATGCTCTAAAAATATGCTCTTATGCTAAAATATGCTCTTAAACCTAAAATATGCAAAAATATGCTCTTAAGGCTAAAATATGCAAAAATATGCTCTAACAAATCGATGCCAGATTTCTTAAAAACTTCTGAAACGGATAAATACCTTACCCATTTATCAATAAAATGCACAGGAAAAAACATGATACTGCATATTTTTGGTTTCCCTGTTTATAACTGTTATTTAAAACTGTTGAGCTAAAACACCTCAATTCATCGGAGGAGTTGACCGCACCCCCTTAAAATTTAATGAAATTAAGTACTGATGTTTACTTTAACAAAAAAGAGATTTTGCCAATTTTTCAGGCTTCTGGTCATTCCAGTATTCGAGATATGGGGTCTTGAAAATTGGCAAAATCGTATCTATTTGACAAAAGTGTTCTGAGATAAATAAAGATAGCTCGAAAAGTAATTACAATACACGTCTCAGTCAGGTCGCAAATAATAGATAATAAGACAGCCTTTAAAATGGCATTCCCCAAGATTTTTTTTGAAAAAGGTCATTGGTTTTAACCTTAATTTTTGGAGAGCTATATCTCAAAAAACGATATTTTTAAAATTTTGGAAAAAATAAATGTGATTAAGAATCATCTATACTACTTAAGTTTAAATTTTCAGGATGGAGACTTCATTGGAACTTTTTAAATTAATAGAAACGTTGTGACAGGAAAGAAAAAGCGGTGTTATTTCCCTTAGAAAAAAAATATTTTTTTTTGTCTTTGAAATTCTGCTACCAAAGTTCATTTTTCTGAATGTTTTTGACGTGCTGAGTCCAAATATGACCTTTGAACTGGCCTAAAATTAAACTAAAATTACTGTAATCGCAATTCAACAGATATTTGACAGAATTTTCTGTCAAAATACAGATTTAAAGAAAATACTTTGTATTTTGTTGTGACAAAAAAAACAAGTTTCCTTTGTTATATTACTTTTTAATTTGTAATCTTAATTTTACAGATAATTAAAAGAGTTTTCTGCTAAAATACAGATTTAAGCAAAATACTTCGTATTTTTTATAACCAAACAAGTTATCTGTTTTGAGTAGTTTTTGTTACCAAACATCAAAATTTTATCTGTATATTTTTTTTTTTTGAGAAAAAGTAGCAAAAAAGTTATAAAATTTATTTTTTTCAGAAATCTTATAAAAAATTTACAAAATAACATGAATTACAGCGTATTCTCTGTCAAAAAGCTTTAATATTTAACCAATATTTTACTATAAACTCTGCAAATTAACAGTTAATTTTTTTGTCAAAATCATTTTACAGAGTTTTTTAGTAAAATTACCAAGAAATGTTGTTAGCTGGAAAAGTATGGTGTCCTCTGTTAAATTATCAGAGTTGTTCTGTAATTTAACTGAGTTATTATTTTGAGTGTACTTAATAACTCTGTTTGAGTGTACTTTATGGGGTCCCCGACCAATATTTCGAAGAGTTACAAACGGAGTGAGTATACCTTCATACTGTTGTTGGAGTGTATAAAATGGGACAAAAAAATCTGCATTCTCACTGTATAACTGATTTCATACACTCAAAATAATAACTCTGTCAAATTACAGAAAAACTCTGCTAATTTAACAGAGTACACCATACTTTTCCAGCTAGCAACATTTCTTTGTAATTTCACTATAAAAATCTGTAAATGATTTTGACAAAAAAAAACTGTTAATTTACAGAGTTTCTAGTAAAATATTGGTCAAATAAAACACCATTTAGCAAGGAAAAACTCTGTAAATTTTCATATATTTGTAAAATGAATTTTATGCAACCAAAATTTTACAGAAAAAAACTTTGTAAATTTACAGAGTTTAGTAAAAAAACATGTTATTTTGTAAAATTTTTATAAGATTTTAGAAAAGATTTTTTTGTTACTTTTTTAACATTTTCTCAAAAAAAAAAAAATACAGATAAAATTTTGGTGTTTTTACAGAAAACTCTGTTTTTAACTATGAAATTAAGATTACATAGAAATAAGTAAAAATACAGATAAAACTTAGTTTTTTGGTTATAAAAAATACAGAGTATTTCGCTTAAATATGTATTTTAGCAGAAATCTCTGTTAATTATCTGTAAAATTAAGATTACAAAGTTAAAAGTAATATTACAGAAGAGACTTTGTTTTTTTGTCACAACAAAATACAAAGTTCTTTCTTTTAATCTGTATTTTGACAGAAAACTCTGTCAAATATCTGTTGAATTGAGATTACAGTCATTTTACAGAGTATTTAACAGAGTTATTATTTTGAGTGTACATCTTGCTCAGATTTCGATTTATGATGCAATTTTCTAAATAACAACATGCGGTTTTTGTTCACAACTTTTTCAAACGCCATTTGTCATATATCTCTGTACGTCTGGGCTTATTAAAAAATTGTACATTTTGTGTCGAGTTCCTTTGATTAAATATTTATCAACTTCATGCACCAAAATCCCAAAATTGTGCAGTCTTGCATTATTTTTATGGGTTATCGAATAAAATTTTGAGAAATTTTCAGGACCTTCTCTGAAATTTTTAGTTTTTTAAGAAGTCAATTTATCAAAAACCGGGCTAGATTTTTTTTTTAATTTAGATATTTCCTAAACCATACAAAAAAATCAGAAATTTTAATTTTTTCTTTGTAATCTTTATTAATTTTTATTAATTTTTTCTTTGTAATCTTTATTTTACAGATAATAAACAGAGTTTTTTGTTAAAATACAAATATTTGAAAAATACTCTCGTAACCAAAATATTTATTGCTCTGTAATACAGTTTCCAAATAAAAATCTCTTCAAAAAAACTTCCAAATATTTCAACCCCTTTTTTAAAAAGCTTCTTAAATTACAATTAAAGCTGGTAAATTTTCCGTAGATGTGTTGTAAATTGGAAGGTTTTTTTTAATTTTCACAAAAATAAAAGTAAATTTAAAATTTGGAAGCATTAAAGCGGGCAAATTTATACGATGGCATTTCCCAATTGTCAACACTACTTGCACATTAAGGAAGGATAAATTAATCGGGAATCAAATAGTGACTGTTGTGTAAAAGCCATATCAAACACATTAAAAAAAATATGTAAGAAAGTCAAGGCATTCTTAAACGATTTATCTTAAATTTTATAAAAGTGTTTATTAGAATGAATCCGCTCAAAGGTGGCACTGAAAATAAGAAATTTATGAAAAAAAAGACGTGAGAACATCTAGCGAGTTTATAAATAATTTCTACAAAGTTCAACATTCGCGTGTGAAACATTTAAGCGGGCGCATTTAAATGATGGCAGTTGCCTTTATTTTGTGTCAAGTTATTACTTAGCCATGCTTCTTGCACATTACAATCGAAGAAAATGAATAAGAATTCTTATAGTTGCCACTTAAAAAGTGAATTAAAACACAAGAAATTAAAAAATAACGTTTCACGTGTACACCATTAAAGTGGGAAATGCATTTAATCAGGCTCATTTAATTTTTAGTTTTTTCTCGAAGTTTATAAAATACTACAATTTTCACATTTAAATAACCCCTGCTCAAATCGTCATTTATTAGTTTATAAAAACCTCGGTGAATATCTACGCTTAAATGCGTCACTAAATATGTGAGCTTTAATACGCAAAGAATAATTTTGATGGCTTGTCAGACTGTTAATGTTTTTGATGCAGAGAAGTTCTGGAGTTCATGCACGCAGGTAAAACAAAATTAAAAACGCCGTTGGAATGACAACTTTAAGAAGTTTTTTTTATTATAAGTATGGATGTTATTTTTGTTCTCAATTATTTCATGTATTTAAGTTTGAAATCAAATAAATTTAACAAAAACTTTGTAAATTTTCAGAAGTTTTTTTTGAAAAACTTCTAGTCACATACCAACATTTTATAGATAATTCTGTAAATTTTCAGTTTTTTATCGAAATAATTTTACAGAGTTTTTACAAATATATGTAAAGTACTTCTTTGTAAAAATGTGATCCCATTTAACTAATATTTTACTAAAAACTATGTAATATTACAGTTTTTTTTTTGTCCAAACCATTTTACAGAGTTTTCTTTGTAAAACAACAAAAAATCTTGCTGCACTCAAAAAAAAAAGTTTGTAAAATGACATAAAATCCCCGTGATTTTACGGGGCAGGTTTTGTAAAATATGTACTAGCAAGAATCCCCGTAATGTTACGGGGATAATTTGTAAATTGATTTAACAAAAAAATTACGGGGAGAAAGTGTAAATTTACTATTTTTTTTGTAAAATATTATTGTAGACTTACAAAAAAAGTTGTAAATTTACGAAATAAAGTAGAAAATCAAAAAATAAAATTGTAAATTTACAAATTGTTTGGTTTAACTACATTTTTTTATGGCAAAAAACTTGTATATTTACAGTAAAAAGTGGTAAATTTACAATTTTTATTGTATATACCATTTTTTCTTATTTTTTTGCCGTAAAAACAGTAGTTTAACCAAATAATTTGTAAATTTACAATATTGTTTTTGTAATTTTTACTTCATTTTTGTAAAATTACAACTTTTTCTGTAAGTATACAATTTTGTTTTCTAAACTTTCATATTTGTTTTGAAAATTTACAAATAATTTGGTATATTTACATATTGGTTTTGTAAATTTAAAGGTTTTTTCCATTGGTGCATCTTATTTTTCCTTCTTCGGCAGCTGGAGTAGCACTTAAACAACCTGAAATGACTTTTTTTTTTTCATTTGAACACTTTTAACTAACTTTTTAGAGTATAACACTGCACTTTTTTATTTTTTTTTCGGAATTTCGTTTCTCTTAAGTAGAACATATGAGAATTGCGAAGGAGGCTACACAAGAAATTTCTTATATTTTCAAGAAAAACTAGTCAAAAAAATTACCTTTTTTTCGAATTTTTAATTATTTTAGCAAGTATTTTTAAAAAATTATAAAAAAACTTTGGATATTGTAGATTGGACGTTTAAGTACCTGATAAAATAAGAAAAAAACTTAATTTTTCATAATTGACAGCTTTTGATTGACATTTTAGTGCCAGATTTAAAAAAAAGTACCAAAAAAATATGGTAAAATTACCAAAAAATGGTAAAAATACAAACAAAAAAACTAGAACAATAATATAGTAAAAAAATATAAAAATTGTGGTATTATACTTAAAGCAAGTTACCAAAAAATTGTCTTAATATTCAATTTCTTTGATAAAGCTTACAACTAATTGAAAAATGTTTGTATCCGGAACTTAAAAAATTTTCAAAATTTTTTTATGAAATTTTTTATTTATAAAAATTAATTTTTAACAAAATATGGACTTAGAAAACTTTTGCGTCTCCTATTGTTGAATAATTATTTTTCAATACAAATTTTTGTTTAATTACATTTTTTTGTGTCAAAATACTGAAAACCTTGTAAACTAAAAAATCTTGAAAAAAAATTGTTTGTAATAAAACATTTTTTGGTAGAAAGACTAAATACTATCAAATAAAACGTTGTTGTACAATTACAATTTTCTTGTGTAAAACAACTAAACACCTTGTAATTTTTTTTTAATTTGTAAAATAATTATTTTTTTTTTTTTATTTTTATTTTATTTTATTAAGAATTACCACATAATTACAAATTATATACTAATTTTACTTAACCGAGAACTGGTAACAATGACCTTCGTCTCGTTGTAGCGAAACAGACCAAGGCCTCTGGTGGGAATCGAACCCACGACCCCCAGACTCATAGGCTAGCACGCTACCAACTAGCCTACTGGGGCGCCTAATAATTATTTTTTTTGTTAATTTACCTAAAAAAATTGTTAAATAAATTTACCAACATATTATAGTAAAATTACAAAGCGCACGGTAGTTTTTGTTTTATTAAAAATACAAGAATTTTTGTAAATAGACAAAAATATTTGTAAAATAGAATTACAAGACCTTTTGCTTGTAATTTTACAAACTTTATTTTTTTTGAGTGTTGTTGGAAATCTATGGTATTTTCTGCTGGGTTAGCAGAGTATCTCTGTAATTTAACAGAGTGATCAGATTTTTCGGTTAACCGGTTTTCTCGGTTAAACCGGAGTAAAAAAACCGGTTAACCGTTTTTTTTTTAACTGAAAAAAAAACAAAAAATAGTTGAAAATAGCTTATTTTTATTAAATAAGAAAGCGAATATAGCTTAAGTTAACATATTTGTTTCAGCAAGGTTTGCAACTGTTACGCTATAAAAAAGCGGTATTTAAATAATGTTCTTTAATTGACCATATTCACTAGAACTTTAATTTGTATTGGTTTTATTTAGAATAATACATCTATTCGTTATAAGTAAATTGCAGTTCCGAATTTTATTTTTATTTTCTTTTATTGACATTTTCGCCAATAACAGAAATTTTAGTATCTGGTTAACAGTCTTTTACTAAGGTTTTCATGAAATGTTCAAAAAAACGCTTACAACGGTGAGTTTTTTAAATTTTTATTAGTTTTGGAATAAAATTCCTATTTAAAAAATTGTTTCTTGAAGACAAACAATATTTTAACGTTCTTTCTCGCGGATTTTTAATGTGTTTTCAACGAAATTTTGAAAATATCATAAACAAATAAGTGTAAACCCTTAATATTTGCGAATATATTCCGTTTTGAATGTATTTAAAAACCGGTTAACCGACAGAAAAAACCCGGTTTTCGGTGCACCGGAAATCTTCAATTCCGGTTAACCGGTTTGCAAAATAACCGAAATTTTAGGAAAAACCCGGTTTTTAGGTTAACCGGTTAACCGGTTTATAAACACTAGTAAATTTATTTTATTTTATTGAATCAACTGGCCGTTGAACAGTTTGGCCAAATAACGGTATAGGTCTAAAATCGGTATTTACAAGAATTTTGAAAATTTTTTTCTGATGGCCGTTTGTATATTAGGCCGATGGAAAAGTATTCTTAATTTCAAATTAAATGTCTTGAATTAAGCATCAATTTAAAAGTTCGGTAGCCGAAAGTTTGGCTAAATTAAAAAAAGGTCGGCTACCGAACATTAAAATTGTGGCTTAACTTTATATCGATACTAGTCGAATAGCCTGTCCCTGCCAGGCGGAACACCAAATCACTTTTCTTAATAGTTCTAATTGTTTACCAAACTTTATAAAAAATTATGTTTGTGCTTCAAAAATTTAATATTGCTAGATTGAGTTACATCAATATATTTCCCAAACTGGAAAAAAAGTTAATGAGTATAAAAGATTTAATTGATAAAATTTTAGAACTAAATTTAGCACCCCCATTTCATCTCTCCGTCCATAAACCGGATATCAAAAATCCATGGTGTGGATCTGTCCAATGGTCACTGCTATATAAATACATGGAAATTTTTATCTTTCTTAGTCATGAAGGGTTTTAAAATTAGCTAAAATGTTAAAAAAATACAGTGTAAATATTAAATCTGACTTCATAAGGATATTATCCATTGTCAATACTTTATGCTTTACAATTTTCAGCTTCTTAGTCATTAGGGGTTTCAGAAATAGTTAAAATGTTTGAAAACTAAATTTCGCTGTATTCCGCCACTCCCCCCGACTTAAAGGCCGAAAATCCGGCTACGTTACAGATTATATATGAACAAAATTCACGGATTTTTTTGTATTTCCACCCTTTCACTGAATATCCAGGTCAGTGTTGATCTTTGCCATAGTCCGTACCATATGCATCCCAATTTTCATCTTTCAAGGTCATAAGGTGTCTTCAAAATTAGGTAAGATGTAAAAACATAATTTTTCCGCACCCATTTCTTCTCTTAATTCTCCGTCCATATTCCAAAATTTATAAATCTGACTACTTTAGGATAAGCTCCACCGTTAGTACTATACCCGTATCCACGCCCATTTTCCCTCTTAATTCTCCGCCCACAGTCCAAAAATTTTAAGTCTGACTACTTTAGGATATGCTCCAGTGTCAGGACAATATGCTTACCAATTTTTGACTGCGTAGGTCATTAGGGCTTTAAAGTTAGTTAAATAAAAAAAAAAACAAAACACAATATTGCCTTGCCCCTTCCTCTCAACTCTCCGTCTACATTCTAAAAATGTTAAATCTGACTACTTTACAATATGCTTCATACTTTACAATATGCTTCATAGGACTACATGTTAGGGATTTTCAGCTTCCTAATTCATTAGGGCGGAGCTTAAAAATACTCTAAAATGTAAAAAAAAAAATATTTTGCCAAGCCCCCTTTTTCTCGTAATTCGCCGCCCACAGGCAAAAAATCCGGCTTTGTAAGAATCTGTCCCTGGTGTTTTACTATATACATACCAATTTTAAGCTTTTAAGTTCATCATTGAGATTCAAAAGGCGCTGGATACACAAAAAATAAGAGAAACACAAAAAAAATTAATTATATATACAGAAAATAGATGGAAATAAATTTACCACGCCCTTTGCCTTTGTTATTCTCCACCCATACACTGGATAACAAAAATCCAGGTTCGTGTTGATCTTCCCCATGAAACCTTCTATATACATGCCAATTTTCATCTTCCTAAGTCATTGGGGGTCTTCAAATTAGTTAAAATATTAAAAAAACACAATTTTTGCACGCCCCTTTAATCTTTTCATTCTCCGTCCACAGCCGAAAAATTTTAAATCCGATTATTTCAGGATATACTACATGGTGAGGACTATACGCTATGCATTTTCCGCTATTGCGGGCTTCCAGAGAAGTTAAAATGTTAAAAATCTCAATTTTGTCACTCCCCTTTTTCCTTTCAATTCTCCGCCCGCATTCCAAAAACTTAAAATTCGACTACTTCAGGATATGCTTCATATATAGGACTATATGCTATTGCAGCTTCCTAAGTCATTAGAGGGCTTTGAAATAAGCAAAAATGTGAATTTTCATCTTCATAGGTCATTAGGGGTCTTCAAATTAGTTAAAATATTAAAAAACACAATTTTGCCACGCCCTCTTTTTCTCTTAATTCTCCTTCCACAGTCTAAAAATTTTAAATCCGATTATTTCAGGTTATGCTTCATTGTTAGAACTACATATATGCTATACATTTTTCCGCTTCCTAAGTCATTAGAGGACTTTAATATAAGCAAAAATATCAATTTGCATCTTCATAGGTCATTGGGGACCTTCAAATTAGTTATTAAAAAACACAATTTTGCCACGCCCCATTTTTCTCTTAATTCTCCTTCCGCAGTCTAAAAAATTTAAATCCGATTACTTCAGGATATGCTTCATTGTTAAAACTAAATGCTATGCAATTTTCCGCTTCCTTAGTCATTTGGGAGCTTCAAAAGAAGTAAAATGTTAAAAAAATACCAATTTATCCACTCCACTTTTCCCCTCAATCCTCCGCCCACATTGCGAAAATTTTAAATCCGACTACTTGGGGATATGCGCCATAGTTAGGACTATATTCTAGGAAATTTTCAGCTTCCTAAGTCATTTGGGTGCTTTAAATTAAGCAAAAATGTCAAAAAATTGAATTTTGCCACGCCCACTTTTCCGCTTATTTTTCCGCCCACAGACAAAAAATCGAAAATCCGGCTACGTTAGGATCTGCCCCAGGTGTTTTACTATGTGCATGCCAATTTTCAGCTTTGTAGCTCATCAGAGGGCTTCAAAAATCTCTGGATAGACAAAAAAAGAGGAACACACAAATAGGGAAATTATATATATAGATTTATTTACAGAATTCAATTCAATCTTCAATTGAAATGAAAAAAATTCTTTAAGCACTGTTGCCAATTTAGCTATTTTGTAGCTAGATTTAGCTATTTTTTTTTGCATTTAGCGACAAAAAAAGTCATTTAGCTCTTAGCTACAAATCTAGCTACTTTTTTTTTGGTCGCAAAATTTGTAAAAAAGTGTTTTTTAAAACCGTTTTATTAGCCATATTTTCAAGTTGACATTTCGTTAACGTGCTATTTAAGTGAGTATGACATCTGCTAGTTTTTCAACTTTTCAAAAAATTTTATCAAGGGTTTTCTATGCTATTTCCTTTAACTTCAAACAAAAATTTAAAATTTATCAAAAATCTCTCCATGATAAAGTTACTTAAAAAGTTTAAAATCAAGCAAGTATCGTATCGGCATAACTCATAGAGAATGAAGTTTAGTACCAACATAAAGAAAAAACAGCTATGGGGTTAAAAATATAATGGTTTTCATCTCTCGAATAACGGATAAAATTTTACACAGCATTCATAACCAAAAAAACGAGTGGCTATAATCGAGCTTTTAATTCGCATTCAGAAAATTGTGTATTAAAAAATTTGGTACTGCGAAATAACTCCCAAATGAAATAAATCCCAATTCAATAATTCCTAATGATATAAGTCCTAAGAGAAATGAATAAACTCCCAACTTTAAAAAATAAAATCAGTCCCAAAGAAAAAATGAAATAAGTCCCAATATTTGGGAGTTATTTAAAATCCTTACTCTCAAAAAAATTAAAGAACTCCGAATGAAATAAGTCCCAAAAAATAATATAAGTTCCCATTACAAGAATTATATGTATTATAAGTACTTTTTACCTATACAAAATGAGGCCCTATGTTCCAACTAGGAGTTTTAAAGGACTACATGTATAAAATGAGGTGCCGATTCACAGAAAATAGTCATAACTCAATCATAACTTATTTTTTCCCCAAAGCATGGCCGAAGGCCGGCTTAACAGAAAAACTTTTAACAAAAAAATAAAAATAAATTGCAATATTTTATTTAAAATGAGAAGAGTCCCAACAACTCTCAATGTTAGAAAAGAAATAAAATAACTCTCAAAATAGATTTTGGAGCTATTTCATTAGGGAATTGTTTCATAACGAAATAACTCCTAACAAAAATTGTGAAATAAGATAATTCAGCCATTTTTTTGTGATCTGATATCTGATATCTGCGATATAAAATATAAGTATTTAAACTTTTTTGTTTGCAAAATTTAAAAAAAATATTTGAAAATATTCGTTTTAAAACCAAAACTAACTTATATTATTATTAAATTAAAAACTTTAGCAAATAAAACCTTTTAAAAACCACTAATCCAAAATCTAGCTATAAAATAGCTAGATTTTTCAACTGTTTATACAAATCTACCCAGCCAGAAATTGCCAACCGTACCAAAAAAAAAGTACTGGCAAAGCAATTTATTTTTTGTATAGCAAGCTCTTTTTAGTAAAGTACTTGGTTTCACCGAATTAAGTACTTTGCTAGTACATTTTTACCAAACTAAAGGCGGTTTATTAAATTGAAATATTTTTTAATAATTTAATTAAATTTTAACATTTTATTTGAAAACACTTAATTATGTTATAAAGTTATGACAATGATGTCATTATCAAATTTAGTATGAATACATTTTGATTCTACTATGTGGATACTGATTTCAATGTTATTTTTATCAAATTTGTTTAAGTTTTTCTTGATGGTAGTGGAAATTTAAAAAAATCGCTACATTCAATGAAAATATTGCCTTTCAAAAATATATCATCACATTTAGACAGCTTTCTATTTAAAATTTCAGTAACTTTAATTACATTTTCATTGTCGAGTAAACATACGTTATCTGGATGAATTGGTTTTATTTTAAAACCATTAATGTTTACGAAAGAAAATACAACTCTCAATTCCGAGCTTTCTTTTATATTCCTAGAGAGTATTTGGAACTTTTATTAAGAGGATGTAGCAATAAATTCGCGAATTTCTTAATTTTTTGACGCCCCTAAATTGGCCTTTGATAAAAAACTTACTTTTACAATCATGTTGAATTTTATCATCATGTTGTATATGGCAGCACCATTTTTCGAGATAATTTAAGGGTCCATCTTTAAGTAAATAATGTGGGAACCTACAGAATTAACTGAACAAAAATTATTTTTTTGGACAAATTTTTCGTCAGTTATTTAAGTTACCACATTATATAGTTAAAGATGGACCCTTAAGTCATCTTGTAAAATGATTCTGCCATAAAAAAAAGTTTTTCACGATTTTTAACATGATGGTCTATATCACATAGATGTTTTTTGTTCACTATTCGTAGTGTTAGGGATGCCTTTATGATCCACTAAAAGCAAGTTTTTTTTATCAAATACCAATTTAGAGGTTTATTTCGCGAGAACCTCGAAAAATTAAGAAATTCGCGAATTTAAGGGCTTAAGATGAAAAGCTTTAAACCAAATTTGCTTAAGAAACATTGCTACAAGTCAAGAAAACTGTACCATGCATCGAAAAACGGAGTACGCCATTCGACTCAGCATGTCTCAGATAGATGGAAATGTTGGTCATACCTCTTATTTTCTATAATAGTGGTCACTTTTGTCATGCTGTGTAATTAATATATAATTTATTTAAAATAGAAAAAATTAAAAAAAGATTTCTAATGTACAAATTATTAAATAAAAAATTATTTTATTAAATACATTTTTAATTTTGTAATGGATTGTTTTAGTTAAAAAGCTATTTTAAAAATTCTCGGATAGTACTTTTTAAAGTACAGGGAAAGCGCTTTTAAAAGTACTTAGCCACTACTAAATGGTGTTATCATTTAGCATCTTAGCAAGTATTAAAAACCCAAAAAAAATGTACTTTGCCAGTATTAATACTACCTTATTAGATACTTTGCCAGATCTGGCCCGTATGTATTTTTCTGCCTGGGTAGCTACAAAATAGCTAGATTTTTTAACTGTTTTTAAATTTAGCTATTTCTAGCTATTTTTTTGTCCAATCTAGCTACATTTTTTTAAAAATAGTTGGCATCAGTGTCTTTAAGGCACAAATTTTGATCTAACGCCGTTTTTGGCCGAACTGCTCAGTCGGTCACTACTGGTCGTATGAGTAATAACAATTTACGAAACCAACGAATTGAGTTAATTTTGTTTATTATTATTTTAGCTCTTGTGGTACAACACAGAAATGGGCGTATTATTTATTGAAACTCACGAAAAAAAAAATGGAGGCACTTTTTTTTAGTTTACTCACACTTACAATTAGTACTTACGCGGTTCACGAGCCCAGGCCTAAAGCGGAGCTTCATTTTTCATAATCATACGCGCATAAAACGTTTTTAGAGCAAAAATTTTTTGTTATTACAGAAAATTTCACGTTTTGGAACAGAAAAATTCGAAGATTCTACACATTTTCAGTTTTTTTCGTTTAACTCCTAAATTATGCAAATAAACCTAGACATGTTACATACCAAATGAAAGGTCTTTGGAAAACCTATCTACACTCAAAAAAATAACTTAGTCAAAATATTAGTAAAAGGTGTTGTAAAAGGTGTTGTAATATACTTCAACCAAACTTTAGCAAAAAAAATTGTAAAAATTTAACTTTTACAGTTTTTTTTGGCAATTTACTATTGGTAAAATACAATAATTTTTTGGTATTTTTACTATATTTTCTTGCTAGTTTTTTTTTTTATTTTACTATAATTTTAGCAAAAATATTAGTATTTTCCTTAAAGAAATGGTAATACATTTTATTTTTTTTTTTTCTTAGTTTAAAAAAAAAAAAATTGTTTCAAGTGTTCTAGTGTGAAAAAAAATCATTGCAGATTGATGATGCTGCCAACACCATAGCAAAGTAGCCATCCATCAACTGCATGTGCGCTGAAAAATAGGCTACACAATTTTTAGTATTTTTTACCATATTTTTTGCTAATTTTACCATATTTTTTGCTAATTTTATATGAAAATTTTTTAAAATTTGCCACCTAAATTGTTAATAAAAAGTTAATAATTTTGAAAAATTATTTTTTTAAAATTTTAACACATAGTTAGATATCTAATCTTTAATATCCAAAAGTTTTTTTTTTATTTTTTTTTTAAATACATGTGAAAAAAATTAAAAATTCGAAAAAAAATTGTTAATTTTTTACAAATTTTACCTGAAAATATAAGAAATTTCTTGTGTAGACTACTACGCAAATCTCATTTGTTCTAC
This sequence comes from Pegoplata infirma, assembly GCA_963921195.1. Classification (NCBI taxonomy): domain Eukaryota; kingdom Metazoa; phylum Arthropoda; class Insecta; order Diptera; family Anthomyiidae; genus Pegoplata; species Pegoplata infirma. The sequence continues at coordinate 111,551,109 of OY992536.1, read as the reverse complement.
TTAAGCTAAAAAAATGACACAAAAAAAAATAAAAAAGTGAAGTGTTGTTCTTTAAATTTTTTGTTTAAAGTGTTTAAGTGAAAAAAAAAATCATTTTGGATTTTGATGTTGTTGGAAGTCCAGTTACTGCAACTACAGCTGCTGAGAAGAAGGCAAAAGAAGATGCTGCCACCATCAAGCCGAAGAAACCATCCAACAACTGAAGTAATATGCTGCTATTACTACATTTAAAGAATGTGGTGCTCAAAAACAGGCAAAAATTTTTTTAGTATATTCACCAAATTTTAAATCAACTACTAATCAGAGAAAAAAAATTACTAAATAAAACAGTTTTTTTTTACCAAATTACAAATTTTTTTATCTATTTCAATTTTACCATTTTTTTTTGGTAATTTTACCATATTTTTTAATAATTTTACAAGGTTGATTTTTTACAAAAATAAAATGGTATTCTTGTAATTTTACCATTTTTTTCCTAATTTTTTGATTAGCAAAATGGTTTTGCTAATATTACCAAAATTTTTGCAACGTCCAAAACTACAGTTTTTTTTGCTAATTTTAACCATTTTTTTTGCTAGTTTTACAATATTTTTTTTTTTGAGTGTACGTGTGTTAAGAACGTGTCCCAGTGCCATTAAAAAGTATTCGTTGATTTATTTTTTTTATTAATGCTATATTTTTGCCATGAAACTGCATTTTTTTTTTTTTTATTTTTTTTACATACATAATGTTTATTACGTCTTCTATTCAAATCCCAACAAAAATAACAAAGAATACATAAAATGAAGGCAATATAATTAATAAAAAGAAAAATTACATAAAATAAAAACAAAAAAGTATTCGTCTGTTTTCAGGAACTGCAATTATCACTCTGCGATTTGGACTTTGAAACGTTTTTTGGACCAACACTACTCTTTATTACAGCCGTCAAACATCTAGGCATGGAATTGACGTAATTGAGCATTATTTCCGGTATAATTTTACCAAATTTTTCTTTTAATGCATTTCTTAAGTTTATCTTATCAGAAATGTGTTTTTTTTTAATGACTTGATCGAGACTTGAAATACAGATTTTAAGAAAATACTTTGTATTTTCTTGTGACCGAAAAACAATTTTTAACTGTAATTTTACTTTTTAATTTGTAATCTCCATTTTACAGATAATAAACAGAGTTTTTTGTTAAAATACAGATTTAAGAAAAATACCTTGTTTTTTTTCTCATAACCAAAATACTAAATTTCAAATAAAAATCACTTCAAAAAACTTCCAAATATGACCGATAAACCCCTCTTTAAAAAGTGACTTAAATTACAATAAAAACTGGTAAATTTTACGAGGATGACGTGTAAAATTGGAGTTACTCGTTAAAAACTCGTAATTTTCAAAAAAATAAAAAAGTAAATTTACAATTTGGAAACATTAAAGCGGGCAAATTTAACAAAATTTTAATATTAATTAATGTTTTTGAAGCAGAGACGTTTTACTAATAAAATGGATTTAACTAAAACTTTGTAAATTTACAGAGTTTTTTTTGTAAAACTTTTAGCTCATAAAATACATTTAACTAAAACTTTGTAAATTTACAGAGTTTTTTTGGTAAAATTCTTTTCGGTTTTATTAATATTTTACAGATAATTCTGTAAATTTACAGTTTTTTATCGAAATCATTTTACAGAGTTTTCGTCGTAAAATAACAAAAAATCTTGCTGGTTGGAAATCTATGGTATTTTCTGCTGGCTCAGCAGAGTATCTCTGTAATTTAACAGAGTTATTATTTTGAGTGTAGTAAATATATAATTGCTTAGTGAGCACTTTGTTTTTAAACTATCTTGGAGGTAAGCATTGATGATGTAAATGTAGACCTTTTAGTCCATAATACATTCAACAATTTTTTTTTTTGCCACACCCCGTTCGTCTTTATACACCCCCTAACTAGTTGGGAACTTCAGCATGTTTAACAGTGCATGTTAGGGTATTCTCTTGCGTTTCCGTTTACGACTTTCGCCAACTTTAACCTTTCCATCAGACTTGAATAGGTTAAATATACTATCATTGGTAAAAATTATTCAGTTCCAGTGCTTATGGTCATGATTAAGGTAAGTTTTGGCGTGTTTCAAACGCTTCGGCATGTTTTTTTCTTCTACGGGAAGTACGTGGCTTTATGCAGTATGTTGCGAATAGTTTCAACCGAAGCTTGTTTACCATAGTCGTAAAATATTATTTTTTTTTTCTTTTTTAAATTTAAATTAGAATAAGTTTTCATAGTCTGTAATGCCTTTATGATACTTGCTTGTTTCAAGTTACTTGTTGCTGCATTTATTAGGGTTTTTCTATGGGAATTTCGATAAATTCAATATTTTTGGTTTAAGTTATCGAAATTTTTATAGAAAAACCCTAATAAATGCAGCAACAAGTAACTTGAAACAAGCAAGTATCATACGCACTTAAGGAACTTTTGTTCTAGAGACTAATAAATAAATAAATAAATACCTGCGCAGCTATACAGACGCAGTTTTTTATGGACCCTTTGTGATATTTTTGACGACTATTGCTCTTTTTTTGATCAGTCAACAAGTTGAAGATCCGATTTTTTATTATTTACATACCGCCCGGTTCTCGCGTACGTATAAAAAACGCTGTTGGTAGTGGTTATGAGCCTAATAACCGCTTCGGCTGTATTTTTAAAAGAATTTTCTTTTTTGACTCTATTGATGATGATTTCTCCTTTCTCTTTGGTACTTTTTTAAAATTCCGCCATATCCGTCCAATTTGCACGATTCCGATCGGGATTTCAGAAACCGTTCTTAACTTACCAAAATCCCTAGACGCTGTAAGTTTTTTAAATCAAATCGCTGTTTTACTAGTGGAGAATTTATCAAAACACCAAAACGACGAATACTTTTTTGGAAAAAATATTTGAGCTTTATTTATCTTTCGCTTTTTTAGCAAAGAAGATGAAAATTCAAATCACCAAAAACAAAAATTTTTTTATATTGAGAGCCAAAGAATACTTGTGAAAAAAAAAATTTTGCAGTTTATGCAAAAGGAATATTGATATTTAAAATTTAAAAAAAAAAAAACATTGAGCGACGAATACTTTATACTGGCACTGTATATTAATTTTGTTTAAATAGGTGTAAATCCTAAAAAATTGAAAAGGTCAATTTCCCCCCGTACAAATCAAGTCCCCCTAAAAATGAGTTTGGCCCGCTAAAAAAAATACGTGTCGAATTAATTTTCGTTCTTAACAACATATCCAAATTACATGAAGATCGGGTGACACCAGGAAGACTTTCCCTGTTAGACATAAAAGTCTAAAAATTCTAGAAATTTATCGTATAGAAAAAGTCTCAGATTTTAAAACGTTTTCCGTAATGAAACAGTCTCAGATGCTGAGACATTTTTCGTATAGAAAAAGACTTTGATTCTGAGACATTTTTAGCATAGAAAGTCTCAGATTCTATGACATTTTACGTATAGAAACAGTCTCTAGCAAAAACAAAAAATGGTGAGTCTCACATCACTCATACGCCCATTTGTAAATTGCAGTGTTGCCACTTTCTGGATAATTATCCAAACGTGGGACAATTTCAAAATCCTTGGATAATTTTTGGATAATGATATTTTTTGTGTAATTTTTGTGTAATTTTACCTCAATAAAGTTCCAATTTTTTTTATCATTTTATCGACATTTTTGGCTTAATTAATACCAAATACAAGATAATAAATGAAGAACATGAATATTTGGACCATTAAAGCCTTAATTTTCTTTATGACTTAGATGTCGAAAAACCACGCTCAAAAATTTTTTAAATTAAAAATTGTTCTGGAGAATCCCTATTCCCAAATATGAAAATTGTTATTCAATATCTTTTAATTCCCCCATATTGGGGGACACTTTTCCCCACGCGATAAATGTTGGCAAGCTGATTTATAATGAACTTTGCACTTAATTATTACAATTATATCAATATTAAAACTACTTATTTTATCATTATTAAAATTATTTTTTTTTATCCACGCCTACAAAAGGAGGTGGACTGAAAATTGTTTCATTTGTTTAACAAAAATACAAAAAAATCATTAAAAAAATTTAGTTTTTCAGAGGTTGGTTTAGTTTTTCAAGGGGAAACATTTTTCCACATGGACCGATTTTGCCCATTTACGAACTTATACCCAATTCGCATGCATTTTTTTAAACATGTTTAATAGAGCACCCATATGTGCATAATTGTTTTTTTTATCGCTCCCCGCTCATTTTCGGTTGAGTTGGGAGTAAAAAATAATATCTATCCAGAAATTGGACTTCTAGGTTGCAAACAGGCCAAGCAGTTTGAACTTTTGACCTCAAAAATGGGCTAAAAAACCTTTATAGATTAATTTGACTGTAACTCTTAAAATAAAAGTTTTTCGCAATTAACTTTCATAACAATTTTTTTGTAGAATCAAAATGCAAAGATTTTTCTCTCATACTGTTTTGACCTAAATATGCCCGATCGCGGTGTTTTAAGCGGTTAAAGTCGAAATTTGGGTCAGAACTTTTTTTAAAAAAATTCTCGTAAATTTTTAAATTGGGGAAAATTTGAGCTCTTTGCATAATTTAATAGGGTATTGAATGCAGTTTTCCAAAAAAATTTTTTTTGCAAAAATATATCGACCCTTCCATGAAAAATTGCCAAAATCATACCCTGAACCACAATTTTTTGACCTCCAACTACGTTATGAGGGTGTACTCACTTTGTCATTGCATGTTTTACGCATCGAAAGATGATTCTAGGATTTCACATAGTATATATGGGGTATTCCATGCCAACTCGGACGCTTGGAAAATTTTTAATTTTATGTTTTTTCAATTTTTTAGTACCCTTTAAAAACCCATTCCAAGTAAATTTTGACATCTTTTTTGACAATCCGTTCAAAAAATATCGAATAAAAAAAAAAACACGATTTTTTCTGTCTTCACTTCTTTAAAAATGGTCCAAATTCGAAATAATTTGTTGAAATTTTAGTATTTTCTTTAACGTGTTTTAATAAAGATTGGAAAACAAAAAAAAAAAATCAAAAACCGCTGAATATATTAATTACCAAAATCCCACGATCTACTTAAGCTTAAAATTTTAAGAAAATATTAAGTTTACCACGAAAAATTAAAAAAAAAAATAAAAAAATCAAATAAAAAATTTTAAGAAAAGATTGAAAACAACAAAACAAAGAGAGCAATCATTTAAAAATTGCATATTAGAACACTTTAAGAAATATTTAATAAAAAAAACAAAAAATTAAAAAAAAAAAAAAAAATGTTGACCATTTTTGAATTTGTTATGATAAAAATACGGAAAACGATAGTTTATTTTTGAAAATTCCATATCTTTGAAACGAGTAATTTAAAAAAATTTGAAAACAAACTTGGATGGGGGTTTTAATGGGTTTTAAAAAAATTTAAAAATAATTAAAAAATGTAAAAAAAATAAATTTCAAAGTGTCCAATTTGGCACTGAATACCCCATATATATTTAGGGAAATCCTAGACAGATGTTTTGGTGCGAAACTCACGGAATTACAAAGTGAGTATTCGCCTATATTGAGGATGAATTGTAAAAAAATGAGATTCAGGGTAGAACTTTGGGATTTTTTCATGGAACAGTCGATATATTTTTGCAAAAAAAAATTTTTTGGAAAACTACATTCAATACCCTAGTGAATTGTGCAAGGAGCTCAAATTTTCCCCAATTTAAAAATTTACGAGAATTTTTTTAAAAAAAGTTCAGACCCAAATTTCGATTTTAACCGCTTAAAACACCGCGATCGGACATATTTAGGTCAAAACAGTATGAGAGAAAAATCTTTGCATTTTGATTCTACAAAAAAATTGTTATGAAAGTTAATTGCGAAAAACTTTTATTTTAAGAGTTACAGCCAAATTAATCTATAAAGGTTTTTTAGCCCATTTTTGAGGTCAAAAGTTCAAACTGCTTGGCCTGTTTGCAACCTAGAAGTCCAATTTCTGGATAAATATTATTTTTTAATCCCAACTCAACCGGAAATGAGCGGGGAGCGATAAAAAATACAATTTTGCACATCCCATACATTTTGTGGGTGCTCTAATGTTTAACCATTTAAACATGTTTAAATTTAAACTTTATTAGGTACATAAACATGTTTAAGTGCTTAAACTAGTTTAAAAATATGAATATGGCATTATTTTGGACTGCAGTATGTTTTATACAGACGGACGGACGAACATTCAGAGAATGTCTTAAAATCGATCAAGGATCAATAACGTAAATATACTTTAAGGGCTCTCTGGCCAATATTTCGATATTTTAGTTTCCACAACTGATATAACGTCAAAATTTGAATAGCAATAATTGATTGGCAATTTTTCTGAGCAACTATTGCTGACAATTAAACATCAAAATCGTACGCCATCTTTGTTAGCAATTCATACGTTATTGCTTATTGCAATAAAAATCAGGTGTAGACGAGGGGTTACAAACGGAATGACAAACTAAAAATTTTTGTGTAATTTATGAGATTTTGGATAATTTTTTGTGTAATTTCCAATTCCATTAGTGGCAACACTGGTAAATTGTATCACATGAACAAAAAACAAAGTAAATTCAATATTTTCGTATATTGATATTACTCATACGCCTTGCAGAAAAAATAAAATACAAGAAATTTACAGATGATTACAGAAATGCAATATTCAAAGCCGATTTTCTTGATAACAAAACGAAAAACGCCCTTCTGGCTTTTTTTGTGTTGATAGACAAACATTTAAACTTTTTAAGAAAAAAAAAAGTTGTAGCCGATTTTTTAATAAATTGACTTTTTTATAAAAATAAAAAAAAAATAGAACAGGTTCTTTCAATTCGATAAAATTTTATTACAATATACAAAATTACACTGTTAAACAAATTCATAGAAATTCGCACTCCCATTATTCAGAATACATGAATGAAATAGATTTTGACCTCCTGATTCCAAATCTGCCTTCCAAATTTTAGTGGGGTCTCTACTGTAACTTTTTCTTAAGTTGCTCACACAAAATTTCACTAAATCTGTCATAAAAATTTGTCTAGCGCGTGCCGTTTTTGAAATATTGGTCTTTGAAAAACTTAAACTCCACCTTCACGCACTTACATATATTCTTTATAAATTACACTAACATTTTCAAACGCGAATATCTCGAAAACCGAACATGCTAGAAAAATTTGGATTGCAGTTTTGGAATCAGGGGGTTAAGAATCAGGTTTGGAATCAGGGGGGTAAGAATACCAGTGGACCCCCAAAAGTGATAAAAAAATTAATTTTTGACTTCTTAACAGCGAATATCTCAAAAACTTTACGTGCTAGAAAAATTTGGATGGGAGATTTTGAATCAGGAGACCAAAATCTATAAGTACTAGTCAGACATTTCATTGGAAGTTTTTGTTGTCGAACAGTGTTTTTCAAGACTGCCCAATTTTGGCATTGTGGTGCATTCTGTTGACAAATATTTATTCATAAATTTTACCATTTTTTTTTTTTAATATTTAACCACTAAAATTGCAATTTTCTTAGTGCCATATAGGAATATTAATACACCCTATCATTTATGTAACACATTTTTTGTTTGCTGAACATTTGGTATGGAATGCCTTATATATGGTATCTAATGATGGTCGTGTTTTTATTGTCGTTGTAGCCTGCGGGCTATGCAATTACAAGTGTTAGAAACATTATGCAACCAGCATCTCAGAAACTATCATCACTTTTATATTTTTGTGAAATATATACATACTAAACTCTTTACATACATATCGTCACCTAAAATGCAAAACGCCCTAACTAACAAAAAATTCAAAATCGCGTTTTTAAATGATTCTTGTGTATTGGATCAAAATACATGCCCACAAAAAAATGTTGACTCCTTTGATCAAAAATGGAGATTTTATTAACAAAATTCAAAAAGCCCTAACTACATGCTTTGATATATGTTAAACCAAAAAGCCCCAACTACACATTTGTTTACATAATATTGCCGACGCAACTGTTATTTTTTAAGATTAAACATTTTTTTGATGCTTCTTCTCCCAGAATGTTTACCAATAGGAAAAATATCTGTAATGTACACAAAAAATAAAGTTTAGAAATTTACCAATTAACCCCTTCAGGCCCGTACTCTCACGAGAATTGTTCCTTTTTCAGCTACAGAAATCGCAATTTATGCAGTATAATTAGTCTTAAGTAAAATATAAATAATACATAAAATTTAATAACAATATAATTAATGACGATAAAAACATGATTGTTAGTTCTTCATTCCGATTGAATAAAATTCAAAGTAAATTTTTCGTTAAATAAGTAAAAAAAAAAATTGTTTATAATTATAAATTTTTGCTTTTATTACAAAAAATGCAGGGGGCTAATTATGTAACTTAATAATCGTTAATCGTCATCGTTAGCTCATTATTCTATTACCATAAAATGCACTCAAAAAAAAAGTGAACTAAAATCTGGGAAAATTAACTCAATTTTGAGAAAAAGAGGCAATGATTTGGCTCCAAAGATTTTTTTTCTTGGTTTTAGTTCATAATTTTCCCAAAAATAAGGAAAACAAAATTATTTAATTTTAAGCCAATTTTAACTAGAAAATGGGAAAATTATACTTCACATTTTAGAAATAGACCCTGGACCCATGGGTTCGGACCCCATTTGACTCGAGACCCCGTTGGGTCCTTTAAGGGACCCCATAGATTTTGAACCAAAACTTGTGTCCGTTTCGCTCAAACTTGCTTAGTTTTTGAGATACGGTAATAAGGGGCCTGATAGGGTCTTGAGAATCTTAAAAACCGGATAACTCAAAAACTATTAATCGGAGGGCTTTCGGGTATTTTGCGGAAGTGTTCTACGAGTCAAGAGCTACAAAAATGCCGTTGGACCTTTTCTCGTGTTGGCAGTATTTACCGAGATATGTGTATTTATAAAATCTCGGGAATTTCAAATTTTAGATCTAAAATTAGGGTCTTGAGACCCCGACAGATATGCAGAGCTAGGCTATTCCACATTTTTCTTTGTAGTCTTTCTTTTGAAAATTTCATCCGTTTCGCTCTATCTCGCTTAGTTTTCGAGATATCGCCATTTTGAATTTTTAACTAAATTCTAAGAAGTTATTTACTAAATTCTCAGAAGTCATTAACTAAATTCTAAGAAGTACACTTCCTCAATTCAAAGAAGAGAAATACGATGATGTTTTTCTTAGTAAATTTTAACTAAACTTGAACTAAATTGTTTTTTAAGAAATATGTCTTAAAAATAAAGATACGATTCTTAGATTTGTGGAAAAATTCTTTGGCAGTAAGAATTTTTTTCGTAATATTTAAAAAACCCATTTAAAGAAAACTATGAACTAATTATAAGTAAATGAACTAAAAATTTTTCCTCATAGTTAAGAAAATTTCTCATTTTTAAGTTAAATTTAACTAAATTTTAGGAAAATTCATGATAAATTTTCAAAGACATTTTTTCCTTAAATTTAGTTATGTCTTTTTTTTCAGTGTGGTACAATATGGTAATGAAATAACGATTAAAACGTTACGATTGACGACTATCAAGTTAACATACATAATTACCCCCCAGTATATAAAAAAAAACGTTAACTTCATTGGAAAGCTTATAATTTCTTCATAAAAAGGGACAGAAATAAAAAACAAGTTGATGTCTAATACCGCTAACATTAAATACAGGGCTTAGGAAAGATAAAATAACAACCTGTGTCAAATTTTATCATTTACATATGGGGTTTTTCATCTCAAGTGACACAACTTTTAAAACCGATAGTAGTTAAGTCACAATTTTTCAACGAGATCGGTCAAGAACTTTCTGAGTTAGAGGGAGCCGTAATTTTACATTTTGGTCAAACAGTTGTTTTTTTTTTTTGCATCCATGTAACTGATTACCTAATGTACCTAGCAAAATGTGTCCCAAGAGTTTAAGATAGCTATTTTTTTTCTTTTTTTTTTTGCAAAATCAAAAACTTGTTTGGCATTTTTTTAAAACCGGCCCTTTTCAACTTAAAATAAAGCTAAGGTATTTTCCTTTAAGAGCTTTGAAGGATGCGAGTGAGATATCTATCAAATGCCCAATATTTACTGTAGATCTTAAGAAATTTTCCAGAAGCCGAGTAAACGCTTTACCAACCAAACATTTTTGGTAGAAGTGTTTTTGATTTTCTTTCCATTTTCTAATTTCTGACCTATTAATAGTTAGGTTGTAAGTGGCTGCTGACGTTTTACGTCATCACACGTAAAATAGTTACGCATACAAAAATTGGACCCCTCCTTCCCCCTTATTACGCTGTTCTGGCCAAGGCTATTTTGGTACTCGCCGTGATCTTTAAGAAATGCAACTTAATAATAGTTATTCTACAAGAATTTGGATTTCTGAACCCCCTTCTTGACCATTATTGTCAAATAAATATAATTTTGTCTCTAATATATTTATTACTTCGCAAGTGATTAAGTGGACCCAGTTAGAGACTTAATGAAAACAAAACTTTTGTTTCTCTAAAACTCTTCTATAATTCATCTTTTAGCACATTTATCCTATCTTTTACTTGAACAAAAAAAAAATCGCAAAAAATCATTTGGGAAGTATAGTTGCCTGTGGTGGTTAAAAGGTTAAGGCATTTTGATGCATTAGGTTATTTCGGGCCATATCCCTTGTCCTGTTCCACCCTCATTTGATATGGAGCTTTAAAATGATAAGTTGACATTCTGTATCGAATTCAGTTAACATGTGTTTTACAGAATCCGAAATGAGACATTTTGCAGTGTTAGGTTATAATGCAGGTGCCACACCCCTTTTTCCAATACCGCCCACATTTTGTTAGAGTTCTATATGATAAAACAACATTCAGTATAAAATTTTGTTAGCATGTTGTTATATTTTATAACACATCTGCTTGGTGTTTTTAAACATCTTCAGTGCAGTTAGGGCTTTTTGTGTTTCTGAAAATTACAAGACAAAGGGCGTTACTAACATAACTTTTCAAATATTAAAAATTTATAAGTTTTTTAACAGAAATGAATTTGTTTGTGTGTTTTTACTAATATTTAAGAAATTTGTAATGAAAACTTTTATAGTTTTTATATAAACACGTTTTTTGCTTCTCCTGTAAAATTTATAAAATATTAGATAGGGCGTTTTGTATTTTAGGTGACGATATATAAAATCATGCTATTTTCTGTGTTATATCCAAGCAAACACTGTCCTTACAGTTTCAAGACATATTTTTAAAACATAATCTCATATGAGGAAAAATCTTATAATAACACAGTGATACAAAATCGAAATTTCGTAAATGGAATGGATGAAACCAAAAGCAAATAAAAGTTGACATTTTACATAACAAATCCCTCAAATTTTTTTTTAGTTCAGCGCTAGATTTTTTTACATGCATTTCAAGTTGGTGATTTTAAGTTTTCAAAAATGTATTTAATTTATATTTAAGTTTTTTGCTGGGTTATAATTATCTACATATATAGTTGAATGTAAATTCTGATTTAGTGGAATTAAAAACTAAAAGGAAATGTACCATTACTGAAATGTTATCTAGATGGAATCTAAAATATGAGGAATGTGTGAACTAATAATGTGTAAACAAACTTCATGGAGTTTACAACGTTTTTTAAATATTTTATTAAAAACTTTCATCCTTATAGAGTTTACAGCGTTTTTTTAATATTTCATTAAAGACTTTCATCAAAGTTTTTTTAATATTTTAAAGACCTTCATCTTCATTGTAGAACAACTGTTAATAAAATAAAAAAAGTGAGAGTGTTAAATTCGGCTGTGCCGAATCTATAATACCCTCCAACATATAAAAAAAAAAACTGCAGGGGCGATTTTTTGGGCGGGGGGTCAGTAAGGGTCATTGGGGGACACATAAACCCATGCGGAAATGTTTTAAAATTCATTTATTATGCTTTTTCAGCTTAAGTAATACAATTTTATCATTATTTAAAAACATTTTTAATATCCATGCCCACAAAAGGGGGCGGGCAAATGAAAACGATTTTTTTGTATTTCGGACATCAAATTGTTATATTTTCTTAATAAAACTACAAAAATCCTGTGAAAATATGGCGTTTTTCACAGGTCTTCAAGAGGGAACTTTTTTCCCCCTGGTCCGATTTTGCCCATTTGCGAACTTAAACTGCCTAGGACTAAAAGACATATTCCTACTAAACTTAATGAGTCGTGTTTTATACAGACGGACGGACGGACATACGGACATTCTAGAAAAGTCTTAGAATCGATCATAGATCAATAATATATATGAGGCATTCCACACCAAATGTCCCGCTACAGAAAAACATGTGTCCCGTAAATTTCTGAATAGGTTGTTTAGATAGCCCTATATGGAACTAAGAAAATTGCGTTTTTGGTTTTTCTAATTTTCAAAAACTTGGCTTAGAAGGCGTGGTCAAATATTGGAAAAATGGTCAAATTTGTGGCGAGTTGCCTTGATTAAATATTTATCACATTAAAACGGAATGCACCACAATCTCAAAAATTAACATTCTTATATAGTTTTGTATGGGTTATCGAATAAAATGTTTTTCTTTGGAAAATTTTCAGAACCCGTTCTGAAATTTTACATTTTTTAAAAAATCAAAAATCCGGCCACTTTTTTTTTTAATTTTTTTTTTTAAGTTTAGATGTTTGTCCATCCACACAAAAAAATTCAGAAAAACATTTTTCGTTTTTTTCGAGAAAATCGCATTTGAGTTTTAAATTTCATAACAATTTTGTAATTTGCTTGTATTTTCTTGTATTATCGTTGCGAATGAGTATTATTAATTGCATGAATATTACTCATTCGCAACGTTAATACAAGAAAATACATGCAAATTACAAAATTGCAAGGATGGGTACCAATTCGATAAAAGTATTGGTATTGGTTTTTAAAATTATATTAGTATTGGTATAGGTATTGGTTTTCATTTTTTGTTGAATTGGTATAGGTATCGGTATTGGTTTTGAATTATTTAGGTATTGGGTATTGGTATTGGTTTTAGCCTCGAATCGGTATCGGTTTTTAATAAGTATTGGTATTTATCTTATATCGGTTTTGGTATTTGTATGCAAAAGGTTTTGTCGTTAATATTAATTAATTTAACGTAAGTCGTCCTTCTGTCCGTCCCACAGTGCACACTGGGGCGAGATGGTAGGTTTTTTGGCCAAAAGTCTCTACAGGTCGTAAATGTTAACCGATTTTTTTGAAATTCAGAATATAAGGTAATAAATAAGTGCCTTGAAAGTTTTTGAAATCGGACCTACAAGGAAACTATTTCAGGGTGGACACTTAATTTTTAATAAAATTTACAGATGCTATAGATGAAACAAATGAAGAGAAACTTGTCTTTTGTTTATGTATTTGAATTAGAGATGGTCTGTGGTCCCGTAATTTGCGTGGCTCAAAAAAACACGTGATTCAGGCGTGAGCGATTTTTATTTAAATCACGTGATTATAGAGTGATTTTCATTTAAATTAAGTACTATATTAATGTAATAAATAAGTGACTTGAAACTTTTTGAAATCGGACCTACAAGGAAACTATTTCAGGGTGGACACTTCATTTTTAAAGAACGCATGTAAACTTACTATTATAAATTGGGTAAATATCTGTTGAATAGCACGCATTTTGTGTTAATATAAGCACAAAATGCGTAAAATACTTTTAAACCAATTTAACCATAGAAAAGATTAGAAGGTACGCAGTGTTGTATTTGATGTATTTCCAATATGGTGGCAAAATGCTTGTTCTTCCTCATCTCACACGCATTCAATATCTAATTAGATTCTTTGTTTATAAAAAATGGAATTTGTCTTTCATTTAATTAAATTTATTATTTATTTTGCTTATTCAAGGTTTTTTAAGATAATACGCACTATTGATAGTTTAAAAACTTTTTTTTTTCTTTTGTTGTTTGTTGTTGTTCTCCTTTATCTTGCATTGTTTTTATTAAACGTCAAAAGTTACATAATGTGCTGTCACTAATACTTATTCAAGCGAAATACGACTCTGTTTCATTTCTATTTTTTTCTATGAATTTAACACAGCAAATTATAAATATTATCCGTTAATTCAAATATTTTACACACAAATGTGTAAATAAAATTGTCGAACAACATACATACACACATGTTAAATAACTAAGTATTTGAATTGGAGATGGTCTCTGGTCCCGTGATTCACGCGTGAGCGTGGGTGATTTTCGTTTAAATCATTTGGTTATAGAGTGATTTTCATTTAAGTCAAGTGACTATCCCAGCAGAAATTTTGCTGAACTGGCAGCAGCTTTTGGAAAGGAAACTCGAGTCAAGGAGCGCATCCAAACCCGCTGAATTCATGCATGATTCTCTAAGGCGATGTCACACTTTAGAGCGCTAGTTGGATACACCGAAAAAGCACTCTTAAGATGCTCTGAATTCACATCTCTTTAGAGCGCTGAAAAAATGCAGTGAATTCACGTATATTTTAAGAGCTGATTTAAGCAGAATAAAGATGAAGCACATTTGACTATTTCTGAAATGCAAATTACAAAATATGAAATACGATTGACTATTTCTGAATACAATTGGAAAATCTTAAATACAATTGACTAATTCTGAAAATCAGTTGACTCCCTGCAAGCATTTTGAAGAAATATCGCCTAAGAGATCCAATTACACTTAAAAAATTTCCAATTATATTTCGAAAGTTTCAAATTATATTTCAGAAACTTCCATTTATATTTCAGATATGTATTACCATTTATAACCAAAAAAATTTTAATTACATTTCAAAAATTTTCAATTATATTGGAAATTTTTGAAATATAATTGGACATTTTTAAATATAATTGGAGATTCTAAAATATGATTGAACTTTTTTTTTAATATAATTTGTATTTTCTGAAACTAAAGTGGAAATGGTGTACTCAATTTTTTTTCATTTAAAATGTGAGGTGTTATGATTGAAGCACTCTTTGCAGCGCTGATTAATGCGCAATAATGATGCAGTGAAATCATGTTTCTTTATCCAAAACTCATGGTTTTTTATTCAAGAAGTGTTAAATATATTCAAAAGGAAAGCACATGAAATTTTATCAAAATATAATTTTATATTTTGAGTTTTATATAAAAAATCTTATCAAAAAATTTTAATTTTTTCCCCTTACTTTTACTGCATCCTCAAGAGCGCTCTTTGGATGCGCTTCGGTATGCTGTAAAAAGATGCTGTGTCGCCAAAATCTTGATTTATTTTTGCTGGGTATATTAAGGTAATAAATACACAGAAAATAATATCGTATATTTTATTTTAATTAAAATTTTAATTGTTTTTTAATTTAATATTAATTAAACGTTTAATTAATATAATTAATTGTTTAATTAAATTTTTAACTTTATTTTAATTAATATTTTCAAATTTTATTCAAATTTAATATTAATTAAGTATTTAATTTATATAATTAAATGTTTAATTAAATTTCTAGCTTTACTTATTTTTTTTTTGTTTTGTTTTCCGTGTGTGTGCGAGTGTGTGTTTTTCTCTTGCATTGTATTACATACAAAAAAAATACATAAGTATAAAAAGTTTGTTGAAAGTTTTTTTTATTTTTCACATAGGTTTTTGAATTCTCATTTTGTTTATAGTTTTATGTGTATGTATATGAAAGGTTTATAATCAACTTTATAAAATCATCTCACTGACTATGTCTTTACGGCATAAATAAATTTGGTAAAGTTTGAAGAAATATTTTTTTTTAAACTATTTTATTCAAAAAGAATGTTTTCACAAATTATTTTTTTTTTAATATAATATTTTTAATTAATTTTTTTAATTTATACAATTAAAATTTTAATTATTTTTTTTTTTTTTAATTTTAATTAAATTTTTTAATTTATAGTATTAAGTTTTTAATTAAATAAATATCCATTTATTTTTAATTAACGACATACAAATATTTTTAATTTATTTGCGCATTTTAGTGATTGGTCCGGATTTAATTAATTTTTTAATTAAATCTAAGAATTTTTTAATTAAATATTTTTTTTATTTTTTTCTGTGTAAGTGCCTTGAAACTTTTTGGATTCAGACCTACAAGGAAACTTTTTCAAGGGTGGACACTTTATTTTAAATAAAATTTACAGATGTTATAGATTAAACAAATTAAAAGACACTTGTCTCTTGTTTATGTATTTGAATTGCAGATGGTCGCTGGTCCCGTGATTTGCGTGACTCAAAAAAGTGATTTTCATTTAAATCACGTGATTGTGAGTTGAAAAATTCTGAGTGAGTGTCTAGAGAGTGAGTCGAATTTTTGCGTGAGGGATTTTTTTTTTTTTTTTGAAAAACCCCTTTTAAAAAAAAATATTTTTTAGCAGCATTTGCATTCAGAATTAAGCCAAACTTTAAACTAAATAGTACATGCTTAACGCATTTTGGACAAAGATTCATTTTTTTTTTGGAAAAAGGCACCTATTTAGTAAAATTAGCACCGGCTGATCTCAAAACTCTTGTAAAAAAAATTTTAATGTTCCGGTATTCCAGAAAAGCCTGTATATCAACTTTTTATCCAATTTTAATATTTGGATTTATTTGCTATTTTATTAATTTATTTCGTTATTTTCAAAATAAATAGTTTCAAAATGTTTCAATTAGTGGAATTTGATAATAAATTAAATCTAAAAAAATTTATATTAATTAATAAAAAAATAAAAAGCCTAAACTAAAAATTTTTCGTTTTTGCTTGAAACAATTTCTATGCTGATGCACATTGCATTTAATGCACATATAAATTCCGGTGGTTAAGGGGAGATATTTTTTAATTGCAGAAAGATGAGACTTAACATTTGTAACAAAATATATGTATCCTTTTCATACATAAATATTTCTTTTGAAAAAGGTGATAGAAATAGGTTATCATGCAGGGGGCCCCTTTTTCGATTTTAGATCTTTGCCAATTGCGATTACACGGGTCATTTTTTTTCTTATATGGGGTTCACACTTACGACCTTAAACAAGTTGTTTAACAAAACACCAGTAACAGAATAAAAACGTAATGGATACAGAAAAAAGAATTTTTTAAACACGTAGCCCTTAAACTCTCAAAAATAGCAAGTGTGAACTGCACATTATGCGTTCTTAAATTCTTATATAATATGACTGTGCCTCTAATAAAACAATTGGGGTTTTCACAGTGTCGATTAAATTTGCCTTTTTTAGTTGGGTATTTGGCAAATTTGCCATTTTACTAAGAGTCAAGTATTTGCCACCGTTTTTTCTTTACATATCGTGAGCGCACTTTTCATTAATAATTTTAAAATAAACACGAAAAATGTGTATGTTTCTTTTTATATAAATGTTTTTGTTGCCGCTTTCGAAATTTCAGCATAAACAATCACATTTTTTGATTTTTTTTTATCATTTTTATGATTTTTTTATTTGCACACTGGCATTTTGTTTTTAGACAAGGTTTGAGGCATTTTAAGAAAAATGTGCCACATTCAAATTGGCATTTTTTTGACGTTTGGCACAACTAAAAATGGCAAATTTAATCGTCACTGTGAAAACCCTAAATATTTTTTTTCTGGATTCTGGTCACAGACTAATACAGACTCGACATAAGTGACAGATGTCAAAAAAGTAGTATTGAACCATATGGTTAATGTTTTCAAATTATTCTACGAATTAGGTTAGAAAGAGAAAGCTCATATAACGCGCCATTAGAAAAATGGATGCCAGATCGGTTTTTGTTGTTTCACTCACTCCTAAGTCGTAGAAAGTGTTGCCATGTTAGCGTAAAACGGACTAAAAACCGCAGTGTTTTCTCCTAAAATCGCTTAGTTTTTCCCCATTTTTTCTTATAAAACTCTACTGTCGAGTCTGTATTTAGTCTGTGTTCTGGTGTTGTGACATAAAATTTTGTAACGTCTGCTAGATTAAAATTTTGAAATTTCCAAAAAAAGGACATTAGTATTTTTTTACAACGCAAACAAGAGTGCAGTGACATTCAATGTACACGCAAAAAAAAATCTGTGTCAGATTGAGCAATCCTACTTGGTAAAATTTTTTTCATACCAAAAAAATTTTTTTAACAAATTTTTGGTAAAATTATGCTTGTCGATGTTAAAGTAAAATAATTAGTTTTTTATGTAAAATAACCAAGTAGCTTGCACAATAACGCAAATTACTTGCACAAAAATTTATCGAAAGAAAACAACAACAAAAAAACAAACAAATACAGACCGCCATTTTCATTTTGTATTTTTGTGTGCGTGCTTCGTTCATTTTTTGTGTTATAAAAACGTAAAAAGGAAATTGATAAATAAAATTAAAATAAATTAATAAATAAAAATATATAAATAATTAGTTTTTTAAAAGATAAATAAATGTAATATAAAAAAATGCTAAAGTTAATTTTGCTGTCATAACACCATTCATTTAGCAAAACCAATGTTTCAATGAATTACATATGGAATGATAAAGTGAGTATACCCCTATTCCGAAGACACCAATAAGGTTGAATAGATTTTTAGTTAAAAATTAGTGTTTGGTAATAATTTTCTATTTTTACAGGCTACTGCTAAATAAATTTTTGAAGCTATGGCGAATCCTTCACTACAATAAAAAGCGTGGGCACCATTCCTCCCTTTAGTCATAAAATTAAAATCTAAAAACTCATTTATATAGCAAAGGCAGTGGAGTCCAGACCTGTTTTGATGAGTTACAAATGGAATCACAAAGTAAGTGTTCCTCCTAACCAAAAGACCAATGGGATTTACTAGTTTTTTAAATTAAAAATTTAATGTTTTGTAATAATTTTATGTTTTGTAATAATTTTATATTTTTACAGGATGCTTTTAAATAAATTCGCGAAGCTATAGCGGATCCTTCACTTCAAGAAAAAGCTTAGGCAGCAGTCACTGGAGAAAATTGTACATAAAGGGTCAGTTGGTGGTTGGTAAATAAAATCCTACACAACATTTATTATATTAATATGGATTTATTCTGTGAAAATTTTAAATTCAACAAATATACAAATTTTTACAAAAATTTTATAGAAAAATTATTTTAGCATAAATATGGTAATTTTTAGCATTATTTTTAGTCACATTTTCTAATAATTTTGGTATATTTCACCATATTTATTTTGGTATATTTTACCAAGTTTTTGCTTAAATATCATTAGCATTTTCTTCAAAATTTTTTACATAAGTGTTTTGGCTAAATTACGAAAACTACTTCGTCGGTTGTAGTTTTAGCATATTTTTGGTAAAATTATGCCTGATTTTTGCTCACTCCGACACAAGTTTTTTTTTGCGTGTACATTAGGGATATAACCATTTGCGTTTTTTTGCAAATATCAAAAAGGACCTATCATATTTAGAAAGTACATGAAAAATCAAGAAGAAATGTGTGTTCTTTTTTTCGCGAATGTTAAAAAAGGTTCGGCACCGATCGCGATGAAGTTTTCGCTAATATTTTTTTTTATTATTCGGAAAACCCGTATTTCTAGTGTCGAAAACCATTTTATAAATTTGTTAGTGTTTTATTTTTGTTGTAAAACGACAAAAAGCCAAAAAACGGTGGATGGGAAGGAATCCCACCATAAAACATAAAAAAATTTAAATTTATGGTGTTTTAGAAATTGCAATCGGTGCCGAAGGTTTTTGGACCAAAATGTCCCCGGATAACGTTTTTTGTTATCAGTATAAAATTGCCCATACGATTATGATAGGTTCCTATTTTGGTTATATCCCTAGTGTACATATATCAAATATTAACAATGTTTGCAAAAGAAAAAATTTCATCACAGAAAAGGTCTAAATTTTTTAAGATCTACTTTTATTAGGGGTCATAAAAACCGTGACAAAAAATATTTCTTTTATGTTTTTATGGCTTTTAAAATTCAAGTAGCTAACTCCTTTTTGTTATGTGACATTGCATGCAAACGATTACTGATCGATGTAACATCTTTTGCAATTCGTTAGTCAGGTAAAACCTACACGCAAAAAAAATCTGTGTCGGAGTGAGCAAAAATCTGGCATAATTTTACCAAAAATATGCTAAAACTACAACCGACGAAGTAGTTTTCGTAATTTATCCAAAACACTTATGTAAAAAATTTTGAAGAAAATGCTAATGCTATTTAAGCAAAAACTTGGTAAAATATACCAAAAAAAAATATGGTGAAATATGCTAAAATTATTAGAAAAGGTGACTAAAAATAATGCTAAAAATTAACACATTTATGCTAAAATTATTTTTTTATTAAATTTTTGTAAAAAATTGTATATTTGTTGAATTTAAAATTTTCACACAATAAATCCATATTAATATAATAAATGATGTCTAGGATTTAATTTACCACCGACCAACTGACCCTTTTTGTACAAATTTCTCCAGTGACTGCTGCCTACGCTTTTTCTTGAAGTGAAGGATCCACTATAGCTACACGAATTTATTTAAAAGCATCCTGTAAAAATAGCAAATTATTACAAACCACAAATTTTTAATTTAAAAAACTAGTTAGCCCCATTGGTCTCTTGGTATGGAGGAATACTTACTTTTGTAACTCATTAAAACAGGTCTGGACTCCATTGGCTTTGCCATATAAATGAGTTTTTAGATTTTTATTTTATAACTGAAGGCAGGACTGGTGCCCACGCTCTTTATTGTAGTGAAGGATTCGCCATGGCTTCATAAATTTCCATTGGTTTTTCTTAATGAATGGTGTTTTAAGTGAAGAAAGCAAAATTAACTTTAACATTCTTTTATCTTACATTTATTTATCTTTTAGAAAACTAATTATTTATTTTTATTTATTAATTTATTTTTATTTTATTTATCAATTTCCTTTTTACGTTTTTATAACACAAAAAATAAACGAACAACGCACACAAAAATACAAAATGGAAATGGCGGTCTGTATTTGTTTTTTTTTTTTTTTTTGTTGTTTTCTTTCGATAAATTTTTGTGCAAGTAATTTGCGTTATTGTGCAAGCTACTTGGTTATTTTACATAAAAAACTAATTATTTTACTTTAACATCGACAGACATGGGGGTTAATGATTACATTGTGTAATTGATTACAGTTTCAATTACAATTACATGTAATTAGTAATTGAAAATTTTCAATTACTAATTACATGTAATTGTAATTGAAAAAACTCAATTACAAATTACATGTAATTGTAATTGAAAAAACTCAATTACTAATTACAGCTAATTGAAAAATGTAATTGATTTTAATGTAATTGTAAGAAACATGTTTATAATTACATTTAGTAGTTAATTACTAATATTGTCAATTACACATACATATTTATTCAAAAATCTTTATGCATAAAATCGTTAGTGCAATTGTTTGTAACGCATGATCTCTGGAATCATAAGAGCTACCAACCTAAGACATACATATTAGATGCTGAACAAGGTTTTAAAGATTTGATTTTTTTCGACCCTGCAGGTGGCGCTGGCCTCAAGTTGTAAACAGAATTGTGGGTGCCACAATACTGTAGTCATTCGCAACAAACTGGAAGCAAAAACTCCAAGTCAAACGAAGATAACGAGAGTTTTTGTGGTAGTCTTTAAAAAACTTAACAATGACTACAGACGACACCAGGGTTGCAAAATGTGAACTTTAAAATTGTACCAACAAGCTCATAAAATTGTACTTTTTCGACCGCAATTGTACCAAAAAAATTTTTGTTTTAAAAAATTAAAAAAACATATAAAAAAGTCGTTTTTTGGGGGGGGGGTCGACGGAAGGTACTTCTGCCCCGCATTAAATCTTAGGAAATTAATTTCTTGTGGTTTTTGCACCCCTTTTAACGCTTTAAAAGTGAATAGAGGCCGATTAGCTCAAAAGGAAGGTATTCACAGGGCACCCACCGATTGTCCTGAAACTTGCACATATGAAAGACGGGACCAAAATAAGAGTTACCTCTTTTTTTAATAGCTGCCCAATCTCACATCTAGCGGGTCAAAGTGGAGGGGGAAAAACGTGATTTTTTTGGTTTTTTGAAGATTTTTCAAATTTCTTCAAAAGAAACTATATGAACATTTTAAATTGGTCGTGTCCAAATTCGGCTTCGTTATTGTCAAAAATGTATAATCGTTAGGGTAGTTTATATAGAGATATATGTATGTATATACGTACGACCGCCAAAATCATATATAATAATTTCTATCAAAAGAAATTCCTGCTTTCGACTTTTATGCGGATTTTCCCAAAAGCCCTTTTTTTCATAAGGTGGCAACCCTTTTTAAAATTTGAGATTGGGCAGCTAAAAAAACAGGTAACTCTTATTTTTTCCCTCTCATTCCCATATTCAAGTTTCAGGGCAATCGGTGGGTGCCCTGTAAAAGGCCTTCCTTGTTAGACATGTCGGTCTTAGGTTTGATCTTCAAAGAAAACTGGTTCACTTTCAAAATTTTCCTTGTAAGAGAACAAGAAAATCTAACGGTATAATTTAATTTTGATGGTGGAATCGAATTGTTTTGTGTGTGTAAATATCATGAAATATTACGTTTTTTCCAATTTTGAAAACGTCATACCCATTTACAATACAGTATCGTTTTGACATGGAATTGTCCTGTAGTTTGAAAATAAAACAATGATACCGATAAACTGGGGAAGTCCCATTAAAAAAGAGACAAAAACTGAGAAAATTCTTAAATTGTACTAAATGAGTCATTGGTGTACCATTGTACTTTTGAGTCTCAAATTGTACCAAAAATAGTACAATTGTACCAACTTTTGCAACCCTGGACGACACAAAAGAAATACCCAAAATAGACCGTACAATGCGAGTAATAATCACCACATTAATTGGAATGCAAACATTTTAGTTAAACAAATTAAATTTAACAAATATTTAGGTAAAAAATCGTTTAACTAAATTTGAATTCATAACTGAAATAGACAAAAAATCTAAAACTGATAGGGTTTAAATAAACCCAGATCTTTTATACAATGAATTTATTCATTAAATTTTTAGTTTTGAAATAAAGTTTAAAGTATTCATTTTCAACTGAAACATGAATCAAATTAATTTTTATTATTATGCATCCGAATACCATGAAAAAGAATAGTTGTATGTTTTTTTTGTCTTTAAAAATATTATAAGTAGTTATTTATTATGATTTTTTACATTATTAACCGTTTTTTTACAATTTGGAAAGAAAAAATTATTTTATCAAATTTTTTTTTTCCTGTGAATTTTAATATAATTTTACCTAAGTATTTTTCAAAGCTAAACCAACTTATTGTCAATGATATGTCCGTCCATCTGTAACATATTTACACAGATTAAAAAAAAAAATTAATTTTGTCGTTTTTTAGCGTAAAAAAAAAAGTGTAAATGCAACAGGTGTATTGATGTATGTATTAATTAGAATATTTTTTTTTTAAACAAAAAGTCACAAACAACTGTTATATTTGGTCTCTGAAGAGAAATCATAATAAAATTTATTTGTTACGATTTCTATTTTTGTCGACCATCCAAATTTTGATTTAATTGCTCAAATAACGTATTTTTGTCATAATATGACATATTATGTATGCTAATTAAACGTAATCTTATCATTTGATTGGAAAATGATGTTTGAATGCAGGGCTACCAGACTTGGGGATTTATCCCCAAAGTTGGGGATTTCAATCGAGCAAAAAGGACAAGAAATCATGTTTGGGGATTGGGGATTTTTATGGGGATTTCTCAAAATAATATGGGGATTTTTTGGGGATATTCAAAACTAAATCTATTTAAAAATTCAAGCTAGATTGAATGTTATCAACGATTTTTAAAAATAATTTTAGTGATAACCATTCTTTGGTACGAGATTACAAAGTGAGTTCAGTAAAACTTGCATTTATCGGCTGTAAAATGTATATTAACAATACTAAAAACCGTTTATTTACGCGTTTGGGGATTTTTGGGGATTTTATAATTTCTGAATCTATGAAATAAAATGTTAAAATTACCACTAATAAATTTTTTTTTTTTAAAATTGAAGAAAATATTTTTTGTGTTATTAAATAAAAGTATTTTTCATTATTTGGGGATTTTTGGGGATATTTTGTTAAATTTTTGGGGACAACGAAAAAAACTACCTGGGAACGCTGTTTGAATGATTTGTTGCATGATTCTCTTTAACATGGATTTTATCGCGAGTAGATCGGATGTAAACAACGCGAGGTATAACGAAAATAGTCGAAAAATTTAAAGAAACGCTAAACATATTTTTAATATTACTGAATCCGTGAAAAGAAAAATTTTGATATTTTTTTTGAGTTAGTAGTCTGTAATATATAAAAAAATATAGTCACGTTTCGTGCGCAGAAATTTTTTTTTTATTTTGTAAACCAGTGTTATTTATCAAGCACAACAAAAAATCTTTGAAAGAATATAAATTTGGCTGAAAACCACAAATTTTCTTTAAAAGATAAAATAAAATAATTCAGGTAATAAATATTTGCAAAAGGGAAAATTTTATCAAAAAAAAGGTCAACATTTTTTAGGATCTGCGTTTATGGCACATATAAAAGCAGATAATAAAAAAAATTAGACCTTTTCTGTAATAATAATTTTACTTTTGGAAATATTTATTGCGATATGCAGCCGCTCCATTAAATGATAATGCAATGTCTTTAAAAGGTAGTTTCTTTACATATTTCGCAAAAAAATAAAATACTAATGTCTTTTTGGAAATCCCGATATTTTTAACACAACTTGATTTTTATGACCACACATATAAAAGAAGATCCTATAAAATGTAGAACTTTTCGTGCCAAAATTTTAAATTTTTCAAATATTTATTGCGATGTACAGCCACTCCATTGAATTTCAATGCAATGTCTTCACATATTTTGCGTTGTAAAAAAATAATAGTGTCTTTTAAATTCCTTTTGGAAATCCCGATTTTTTATGTCTTTGTGACTTTGTAGCTGTTTCCTTTTTGTTATATGTTAAATTATGCAAGCGATCACTTATGCAGGTAGGATTTTGCTTGCTGGAATGCTTTAAAAAAATCCAACAAATGCGTGTGTATTTTCTGATTTCACTGTACCTGCGAAATATTAATTATTTTTAAGATAATATAAAGTCGTTAGATTTCCTGCTAACAAATAAAATAATTTTTTGACCGCTAGATGCAAATAAAAAACGCAAAATTTAGTCGAAAAAACACCAAAGTACAAATTTCTTTCGAATTTATTTATTATATTAATATATTATTTTCTATTAGTACCCCTTGCTGTAACTACTTGTAAAAAAAACGATATCACTACTTACCATTACAATTTTGGCAACACTATTTTTATACCCTACACCACTCTGTGGTACAGGGTATAATGAGTTTCTGCTGATGTTTGTAACTTCCCGAAATATTGGTCCTAGACCCACCTTCAAGATTGACTCAGAATAACTTTTTGAGTCGATTTAGCGATGTCCGTCCATGTAAACGTTGTGCGCACGATACAGGTCGCAATTTTTAACCGATTTATCTGAAATTTGAGACTTAAGCTTCTTTTGCAACAACGACGGACGCTATTGAAATTTGCAAAAATCGGTCCATGTTTTGACCTAGCCCCCATACAAACGTCCCCTTAAAATATGAGTCAAATGACTCTAACAATAACAATAGGTATCCTTTCGAAATTTGGCAGGTAAACGTGTTTTGTATTCACAAATCACCATTCCACATTTTAAAGCAATCGGACCAGTTCTTCTTGTAGCCCCCATACAAACCACCCTCCCGATATTCACATAAATCGCTAAAATTTCATGAAAATAGGAAATGATTTATTAAAATTTTGTTTATTTTTAACACGTACTTTAATTACCCAATCAAAATTTGATTATAATCACACCATTTTTGGACTTAGGTCCCATATGAAAATTTCCCCCGCTATTCACATAAATCGGTTAATTTAAAAACAAATAGAAGACTATTTCACTCAGATTTGGTTTGTGAGTGTTTTCTACACTTATTAAAGATTTGACCTAAGATAAACCAAATCGGTCCATGTTTGGACTTATGACACATTTTCCGGAAAACACTGGTGTAGGGTATTCGGTCGGTCTTGACCGACTATAATTTTCTTACTTGTTTTTGTATGTAGTTGGTGTCACTTATTTATTATATTTTATTAAAATTATTTAATTAATATTAATACATATAATTATTTTATTAAAATAAATATTATATAATTTCGGTGTTAGTTTTAAATCATGTGACATGTCACCAGTAAAAGCCATGGTAACGTAGTAGGAAAAAGAAAAGCTTAGTTTAGTTTCAAGTTTAGAATCTGCCACCATAACTATACACACAAATTATATATTTATGTCACAAATTTTATGTTATATTTTTGACTTATATTTTTTTACACTAGTTTTAAATATCATATTTAGAATCGACCGCAATCACTTAACTTGTCCAAAATTCTTCTGATGTTGAATTTCGCCAGTCACTATTAGTTTGTTAAAAATAAAACTTTGTCAGTTGTCAGATTTTTTTTTGCATGTAATGGAAAACACTGTAATTTGAACGTTTTAATTACGATTACATGTAATTAGTAATTGAGTTTTTTCAATTACAATTACATGTAATTAGTAATTGAATTTTTCAATTACATTTACATGTAATTAGTAATTGAGTTTTTTCAATTACAATTACATGTAATTAGTAATTGAAAAAACTCAATTACTAATTACATGTAAATGTAATTGAAAAATTCAATTACTAATTACATGTAATTGTAATTGAAAAAACTCAATTACTAATTACATGTAATTGTAATTGAAAAAAATGTAATTGGTATCGCCCATGTCTGAACATCGACAAGCATAATTTTAGCAAAAAATTTGGTAAAATTTTTTTTTTGGTATGAAAAAAGGTTTACCAAGTAGGATTGCTCAATCTTACACAGATTTTTTTTTTGCGTGTAATAATGTGATAGAAAGAAAATGTTTGACGTCACAATTAAAACAAACGAAAATAAGAATACAAAAAACCGAAACAAAACCGATACGAAAGTAGAAAAAAATGAATTGGTATTGGTTTTTTATTGGTATTGGTTTTGAAGAATAAAAGTATTGGTTTTTAATTGGTATTGGTAGTGGGGAATCGGTATTGGTTTTTTATCGGTATAGGTATCGCACAAATAAAGGTATTGGTTTTTAATTGGTATTGGTTTTCAATTTGAATTGGTATTAACGGGTATTGGTATCGAAAAGGTATTGGTACCCATCATTGCAAAATTGTTATGAAATTTAAAACTCAAATGCGATTTTCTTGTAAAAAAACGAAAAATGTTTTTCTGAATCTTTTTGTGTGGATGGACAAACATCTAAACTTTAAAAAAGGAAAAAAATGTGGCCGGATTTTTGATAAATTGACTTTTTTAAAAAATGGAAAATTTCAGAACCGGTTCTGAAAATTTTCCAAAAAAAAATTTAATCGAAGGCCCATACAAAACTACATAAGAATGTAAATTTTTAAGATTGTGGTGCATTCCGTTTTAATGTGATAAATATTTAATCAAGGCAACTCGCCACAAATTTTACCATTTTTCCAATATTTGACCACGCCTACTAAGCCCAGTTTTTGAAAAATTGGAAAACCAAAAACGCAATTTTCTAAGTTCCATTTAGGGCTATCCATACAAGCTATTCAGAAGTTTACGGTACACGTGTTTTTTTTTTCGCTGGACATTTGGTGTGGAATGCCTCATATACTTTATAGGGTCCCCGACCGATATTTCGATGCGTTACAAACGGAATGACAAAGTGAGTATACCCCCATACTGTAGTTCGAGGGTATAAAAAAATTGTATCAGACTTTTCTGCAGAAATTAATAACACAGGAATACAAAATCGAACTTTCTGAATCAGAATGGGATGAAACCAAAAGCAAATGAAAGTGGACATTTTACATAACAAACCCTTCAAGGAATTTTTTCCAATTCATCCAATTCATTCGATTCATTACAATATGATAGGGGAATTCAAAAGTTTATTTATATTATACTAGCTTGCTAAATATCGGTACTTCGTTATCGGTTAGCTATTCAACGTGTTCGTTAGAGTGTCCCTTATTTTGGAAATGTTGCGACAGTACCTGCTCATTTTTTTCCATTTGACTTAAAAATAACTCAAGAAAAATTTTACGCCCCTACGACCATGCCTTCCCTACGCGACGGGGCCTTAAAGAGCAGGGCCTTAAAAATCAAATTTTTTGTCGTGAATAAGCTAACCAAGTAATATTATAATTAATAACAAAAAAAATTTAAAATCAAAAAAAAAATGTTTTGTTTGTATGGAAAAATGCTTCTTAAGGCCCCGCTCTTTAAGGCCCCGCTCTTTAAGGCCCCGTCGCGTAGGGAAGGCGTGGTCGTAGGGGCGAAAAAATTTTCCCGAGTTATTTTTTAGTCAAATGGAAAAAATGAGCGGGTACCGCCTCAACATTTTCAACATTTCCAAAATAATGGACACTCTAATGTAGTATATTCTAATTTTCAATCTACAAAAAAGTGAAACCACATTGGTAAATTTACAGAATTATCTGTAAAGTATTGATTAAGCCGAAAAGAATTTTACCAAAAAAACTCTATAAGTTTACAAAGTTTTAATTCAATGCAATTTATGAGTAAAACTTCTCTGCTTCAAAAACATTTATTAATATTAAAAAAAAAATTTAATTAATTAAAATTAAAATTTTGTTAAATTTGCACGCTTTAATGCTTCCAAATTGTAAATTTTCTTTTTTATTTTTGTGAAAATTACGAGTTTTTAAAGAGTAACTCCAATTTTACAAAAAAATTTTTTTCGGTCACCAGAAAATACAATGTTTTTTTTGTTTTAAATCTGTATTTCGACAGATAACTTTGTCAAATATCTGTCGAATTGAGATTACAGTCATTTTATAGAGTATTTAACAGAATAATTATTTTGAGTGTATAACAACTCACGCAACCATACAATAATGTTAAAGGGAGATATTTAATGGCTTAATTTATACATTAAATAATTTGTATACCCTTCAAGCATAGTAAGGGGATATACTCACTTTGTCAAAACGTTTGTATATTATTGATCCATGATCGATTCTAAGATATTCTATGAATTTCCGTCTTTAAAAAAAAAAAACAAGGATGCATGGATGAATATTCATGGAATGTCCTTAAATCAATCAGTGATCAATTATATACACATAAAAAAATACGTCGTTAACTGTTTGTGGTTAGCTTAGAAAGTTTTACGTTTAGTTGTTATATAAAGAAAAAAACATTTGTTCAATGTTCAGTTTTTATTACTGACTACTTCTGTGCGTTATTTCAGAAATGACATCATAAAAATAAAGAATGTCACTTACATTTAATTTCGACAGTCACACATTGGGAACTTTGTGTGAAAAAGGCGCGCATCGAAGTTTTTTTGTTATATCTCTTGAACGGATAGGAATTTTACGACATTCTTTACCATTATACAAACTGGAGACCTTAAGGAACTCACACATGTGGATTTGACATTTTTCGCATTTGTACCCTACTTGTAAATTTAAGGCAAAGTTGGTTAATTTATTCATATAAAAAAAATAAAATGGAGGTCAATTAATTAAAAACTTTTTGATTTTAAGTGACAATATAACAGTTTACCATTCAATACGAAGTGTTTCTTTCATATTTTGGTGCAGTCTACACGCTACACCAAAATAACCTGCAAAATAAAATGTTATTTATCTATTGTCATTTTCGATTTTTTAAACAAAAATAATGCGGAAAAATATCAAACATAGAAGCAACACACGGTAAATAAGCATTACTTGCAATAATTGTTAAGGTTTTTGGTTAAAAACAAAAATATTAAAAAAACATTACTCTATAATCAGTACTTCCAACTTTTTTATGTCTTACTAGCTAACTCGCCCGGTACTTCGTTACCGGTTAGCTGTAAAAAAAAAAAACTTTATTACTTCAAATTCTTACTATTTTTTAATTAAACATAAAAATTGCTAGTTTCGACCTTTAAAATATTATATTTTGAGTAGATTTAAAGTTGCAAAAAATTTTATTTTGGCGAAACGATCCCATAGTTCAAACTTTAAGTTTAAAGGAACATTAGTGCATAAGGAACAATATGTACCAAATTGAAGCGAAAATTCAAAAAATTATTTTCCCAGAATGTAATTTCCGCAAGTGGATCGTAAAGTACCAATTTTAAGTATTTCTACTTTCTCCCTTTTTCCCCATTAGAAGCAGAATTTTCATAAAAGTACTTATTTTAGAATGTTATTTCCGCGAAAGGATCGTACAGTCCAAATTTCAAGTATCTAGGACCATTAATTCAGTAGATACAAAATTGCCCTACTTTCCCCAATTTCCCCCTTAGAAGCAGAATTTTCTAAAAAAGTGCTTCTTCCAGAATGTTATTTCCGCGATAGGATAGTACACTCCAAACTTTAAGTATCTACGACCATTATTTCAGCAGATACAAAACAGTTCAAAATTCAAGTATCTAGGACCATTAGTTCAGCAGATACAAAATTGCCCTACTTTCCCCCTTTTCCACCTATAAAACAAAATTTTCAAAAAAGTACTTCTTTCAGAATGTTTTTTCCGCGAGAGGATTGTACACTCCAAATTTCAAGTATCTAGGACCGTTAGTTCAGCAGATACAAAATTGCCCTAATTTCCCCCTTTTTCCCGTAGAAGCGAAATTTCAAAAAAGTACCTCCATTAGAATGTTGTTTCCGCAAGAAGATTCAAATTTCAAATTTGCCCTACTTTCCCTCTTTTTCCCCCATAGAAGTAGATTTTCCAAAAAAGTACTTCTTCCATAATGTTATTTCCGCGAGAGGATCGTACAGTCCAAACTTCAATATCTAGGACCATTAGTTCAGCAGATAAAAAATTGCCCTTCTTTCCCCCTTTAAAAAGTAATTTTCAAAAAAGTACTTCTTTCAATATGTTATTTCCGCGAGATGATCCTATATTGCAAATGTCATGTTTTTAAGACCATTAGTTTAAAATTTACCAAATTGCCCTATTTTCCCCCTCTTGGCCCTCCTTAAAACCAAAATTTTCAAAAAGTGTATTTTTCAAAAAATTATTTCCGCGAGAGGATCAAAACTTAAAGTTTTAGTTCAGAAGATACAAAATTGCCCTAGTTTCCCCCTTCTACTTTTTTCAAGATGTTTTTTTTTGCGAGATGATCCTAGAGTTCAAATTTCAAGTTTCTGGAGCCATTTGTTTAAAAGATAAATAATGTACCGATACCCCCTTTCCCACCGTGGAGGAGGAATTTTTCAAACAATATTTTTTCTGAATGCTGTTTCCGCGAGAGGATCCTAAAGACCAAACTTCACGTTTCTGGGACCATTTGTTCAGAAGATAAAAAATTTACCGATTTTCCCTATTTTCCCCTTTTCCCACCCTTGGAGGCGGAATTTTAAAAAAATTTTGTTTTCCGCATGTTAATTTCGCGAGAGGATCCTAGAGTTCAAATTTTAAGTTTCTGGGACCATTTGTCCAGAAGATAAAAAATGTACCAATTTGCTCTATTTTCCCGACCTTGGAGGCGGAATTTTAAAAAAAAATATTTTTTTAGTTTTTTTTTTCGCGAGAGGATCATAGAGTCCAAATTTCAAGTTTCTAAAACTATTAGTTCAAAAGATACAAAATCCCCCAAAGTGCCCAACTTTCCCCTTTTTTCCCATAGAAGTGGAGGTTCTTTAAGTATGTTATTTTCGCGAAAGGATCGTTCAGTTCAAATTTCAAGAATCTAGGACCATTAGTTTAGCAGATTCAAAATTGCCCTTCTTTCCCCCTTTTTCCCACAGAATTTTGAAAAGTTATTTCCGCGAGAGGATCGTTCAGCCAAATTTCAAGTATCTAGAACCATTAGTTCAGCAATTTTAAAAAAGTACTTCTTTCAGAATGTTAATTCCAAGAGAGAGGATCGTGCAGTCTAAGTTTCAAGTATCTAGGACCATAAGTTGAGCAGATACAAAATTGCCCTACTTTCCGCCTTTTCCCCCTTAGAAGCGGAACTTTCTACAAAAAGGACTTATTTTAAAATGTTATTTCCGCAAGAGGATCATACAGTTAAACTTTCAAGTATCTAGGATCATTAGTTCAGCAGATACAGAATTGCCCTACTTTCCACCTTTTCCCCCTTTAGAAGGAGAACTTTCAAAAAAGTACTTCTTCTAGAATGTTCTTTCCGCGAGAGGATCGTAAAGTCCAAACTTCAAGTATGTACACTCAAAATATTTTGTAGGTAAAAACAAAAGAAAAACACACTTAAAACCAGTGAATAAACAATTGAAAACCATCCCAGTAATTATTCATTTGTTTTAAAAACATCAACATTTATTTTTTTCTGTTGGAAAAATTTTCTAAAATAAATAACACTAAACATTAAAAAATTACGGTTTTTTCATTCTTTTTTACCACCAAATTCGAAAAAAATAACCTACGAAAACATTAAAAATTAATGATAGTTCTGTTATTTTTACCAACAAATTCCAAAAAAATAACCTACCAAAACATTAAAAATTAATGATTTCGTAGGTTATTTTATACAATTTTCTATTGAAATATTTTTTTAAAATTTTTTAATAAAATTTTGGGGAATCGATCCCGCAATCAACTACATTCTGGCCAGACACTCTACCCATCGTGCCAAAGCCACTTGATACAAATATGTTTTTATATTTCTATAAATAATTTTTTGAATTTTTTTCTACAAACAAATAACTGACTTGTGTAGGTAAAAACTAATGATATATCATTAAAAAATACCAACAATTTAAAAAAAAATTACTTACACAAATCATTAAAAATTTAAAGAATAATCAGTAGTTTTTACTTACAGAACAAAAATAAATGACTTTATAAATTAAATGTTAGTGAAAGTCTTTATTTTTAGTGTGTTATTTTTGAAACAAAGGTCTGATGTAGTCATTAATAAAAACTGAATATCAAACAAATGTTTTTTCTTTTAAAAACGACTAAACGGAAAACTTTTTAAATAAACTACAAACAGTTAATGACATAATTTTCTGAGTGTAGGATTCAAAATTGCCCTACTTTCTCCCTTTTCCCCCCGTAGAATCAGAATTTAAAAAAAGGTACTTCTTTTAGAATGTTATATAACCCCCCCCTTAAAAGTAGAGTTTTCAAAAAAGTACTTTCTTGAGAATGTTATTTTCGCGAGAGGATCGTACAGTCCAAATTTCAAGTATATAGGACCATTATTTCAGCAGATACAAAATTGGCCTACTTTTCCCCTTTTCCCACTCAAAATCGGAATATTTAAAAAAGTACTTCTTTCAGAATGTTATTCTCGCGAAAAGATCGTTCAGTCCAAATTTCAAGTCTCCCGGACCATTAGTTCTACTTTCCCCCTTTTCCCTCTTAGAGGCGGAATTTTCCAAAAAGTCCCCCATTCGAATTTTATTTCCGCGAGAGGATCGTGCAGTCCAATTTTCAAGTATCTAGGACTATTTGTTCAGCAGATACAAAATTGGCATACTTTCCCCTTTTTCCCCCTTAAAAGAAGAATTTTTAAAAAAGTATTTCTTTCCGAATGTTATTTCCGCGGGAGGATCGTACAGTCCAATTTTCAAGTATCTAGGACCATTAGTTCAGCAGATTCAAAATTGCTCTATTTTCCCCTCTTTTTCCCCTTAAAGCTTAGTACTCTGTTTTTTAACGGTGAAAATTTCACTTAAACTTTCAACGCCTTAAATCGTAATAAGACATTTAAAAATCAAAAAATTTTTACAATTATAAGAAAGAAACGATCATAACAAAACTGAAATGTGACTTTTTCACGGCAATTTAAATTGTCTTGTATAATAAAAATGGGTGAAAACTTTTTTTAACAATTTCCCTATAATTCCTCGCGCTGTCAAAATTTATTTTTTTTATATGGAGTTTGACAGATTTTTTCCTGTGAACTCGAACAAAGTACTTTGCTTAAAAGAGGAATTTTCAAAAAAGTATTCCTTTCCGAATGTTATTTCCGCGGAAGGATCGTAGAGTCCAATTTTCAAGTATCTAGGACCATTACTTTAGCATATACAAAATTGCACTACTTTCCCCCTTTCTACCCCTTAATAGCGAAATTTTCAAAAAAGTACTTCTTTTAGAATGTTATTGCCGCGATATGATCCCATATTCCAAATGTCATGTTTCTAAGACCATTAGTTTAAAGTTTAGCAAATTGCCCTATTTTCCCCCTTTTGGGCTTCCTTAAAACCAAAATTCTCAAAAAAGTATATTTTTCAAAAAATAATTTCCGCAAGAGCATCCAGATTCAAAATTTCAAGTTTGTTCAGAAGATACAAAATTGCCCTATTAAACCCCTTCTACTCCCACCCCCACCCTTATAAAAGGATTTTTCAAAATATTACTTTTTACAAACTGTTTTTTCCGCGAGAGGATCATAGAGTTAAAATTTCAAGTTTCTGGGACCATTCGTTTAGCAGATACGAAACTGCCCTTCTTTCCTTATTTTCCCCCTTTAAAAACGAATTTTTCAAAAAAGTACTTCTTTTAGAGTGTTATTTTCGGGATAGGATTGTACAGTTCAACCATTAGTTCAGCAGATACAAAATTGCCCTGCTTTCCCCCTTTTTTGCCGTAGAAGCGGAATTTTTAAAAAAGTTTTTTTTTAACAATGTTATTTCCGCGAGAGGATCGTTCAGTTGAAATTTCAAGTATCTAGGACCATGAGTTCAGCAGATTCAAAATTACCCCACTCACCCCCTTTTTCCACGGAATTTTCAAAAAGTACTTTCTTAAGAATATTATTTCCGCGAGAGGATTGTACTGTTCAAATTTCAAGTATCTAGGACCATTAGTTCAGCAGATACAAAATTGCCCTACTTCCCCCTTTTTCCTTGTTGGAGCGGAATTTTTGAAAAAGGTCTTCTTTAAGACTGTTATTTTCGCGAAAGGATCGTACAGTTAAAATTTCAAGTATTAAGGACCATTAGTTCAGCAGATTCAAAATTGTCCTACTTTACCCGCATTTTCCCCCAGAATTTTGAAAAAGTACTTCCTTTAGAATGTTATTTCCGCGAGAGGATCGTTCACTCCAAATTTCAAGTATCTAGGACCATATTTTCAGCAGATACAAAATTGCCCTACCTTCCCCTTTTTCACCCTTTAAAGCGGAATTTTCAAAAAATTACTTTTTTCAGAATGTTATTTCCGCGAGAGGATCGTGCAGTCCACGCGAGAGGATCGAGCAGTCCTATTTGTTCAGCAGATACAAACCGGAATTTTCAAAAAAGTACTTCTTTCAGAAAGTTATTTCCGCGAGAGGATCGTACAGTCCAAATTTCAAGGATCTACGACCATTAGTTCAGCAGACACAAAATTACCCTACTTTCCACCTTTTTCGCCCTTAGAAGCCAAATTTTCAAAATAGAATTTTCTTTACAATGTTATTTCCGCGAAGGATCCCATAGTCAAAATTTTTAGGTTTTTGTGAAAATTAGTTCAGAACATACAAAGTGTACCAAATTGTCCTATTATCCCCCTTTTCCACCCTGGAAGCGGAATTGAAAAAAAAAACTTTGTTTCGGAATGTTTTTTCCGCGAGATGATCTTATAGTCCAAACTTTAAGTATCTAGAACCATTAGGTCAGAAAAAAGAATATGTACCAAAGAAGTGCCTTTTTAAAAAAGTACTTTCTTCAGAATATTATTTCCGCGAGAGGTTCCTATAGTCCAAATTTCAGGTTTCTGTGACCATTAGTTCACAATATAGAAAATGTTCAAAATCGTTCTATTTCCCCACCCCCCAAATTTGAATAAAAAATTTTCAAAAAATACTTTCTTCAGAACATAAATTCCGTGAGAGGATCATATAGTCCAAATTTTTAAGTTTCTAGGACCATTAGTTCAGAAGATACAAAATGTACCTATCCTACTTTCCCCCTTTCAACCCCCTAGAATCAGAATTAAAAAAAAAATTTGTTTTAGAATGTTTTTTCCCGTTAGAGGATCTTATGGTCCAAACTTTAAGTTTCTAGGACCATTAGGTCAAAAGATAGAACATGTACCAAATTGCCCTTTTTCCCCCATTTCCCCCCATTTCCCCTTCTTATTGAAAAAAAATACTTTCTTTAGAGTATTATTTCCGCGAGAGGATCCTATAGTCTAAATGTTAGGTTACTGGGGCCATTAGTTCAAAAGATGTTCAAAATTGTCCTATTTCCCCCTAAATTTATGTGATTAAATCAATAAATTCCCAAAAATAAAAAAATAAATGAGAAAAAAAATTGAGTAAAAAATTTGAGTCAAAAAATTAAGCGAAAAAAATTTTGAGTAAAAAAAAATTGAGTAAAAAAAATTTGGGTGAAAACACCTTCTAAGTAAAAAATTTAAGTAAAAAAAATTGAGTAAAAAAACTGAAGAATAAAATACAATTGAGTCAAAAAAATTTTTAGTAAAAAAAATTGAGTGAAAAAAAATTTTGAGTAAAAAAAAGTTTTGAGTAAAAAAAAATTTTTGAGTAAAAAAATTTTGAGTGAAAAAAAATTGAGTGAAAAAAAATTGAGTGAAAAAAAATTTTTGAGTGAAAAAAAAATTTTGAGTGAAAAAAAATTTTGAGTGAAAAAAAATTTTCAGTGAAAAAATTTTGAGTGAAAAAAAATTGAGTGAAAAAAAATGTTTGAGTGAAAAAAATTTTTGAGTGAAAAAAAATTATGAGCGAAAAAAAATTTGATTGAAAAAAAATTTTAAGTAAAAAAAAATTTTGAGTGAAAAAAAAAATTGTAAAAAAAAAAAAAATTTTGAGTGAAAAAAAATTTTGAGCAAAAAAGTTTTGAGTGAAAAAAAATTTTGAGTGAAAAAAAATTTTGAGTGAAAAAATTTTAGTAAAAAAATGTTTTTTCCCCGAGAGGATACTATAGTTCAAATATCTAGTTTCTAGGACCATTAGTTCAAAATTCACCAAATTGCCCTATTTTCCCCCTTTTTGTCCCCCTTAAAGCTAAGTACTCTGTTTCTTACGGTGAAAATTTCACTTAAACTTTAAACGCCTCAAATTGCAATAAAACATTTAAAAATCAAGAACTTTTGACAATGATAAGAAAGAAACGATCATAACAAAACTGAAATGTCACTTTTTCACGGCAATTTAAATTGTCTTGTATAATAAAAATGAGTGAAAACTTTTTTAACAATTTCCCCTTAATTCCTCGCGTTGCCAATTTTTTTTTTTTTTTATATGGAGTTTGACAGATTTTTTCCCGTGAAACCGAACAGAGTACTTAGCTTAAAACCGGAATTTTCAAAAAAGTACTTTTTTCGAAATGTTATTTCCGCGAGAGTATCCTATATTCAAAATTTCAAGATTGTAGGACCATTAGTTCAGAAGATACAAAATGTACCAACTTGCCCTATTTCCCCCCTCCCCCCCACCTGAGAAACGGAATTTTCAAAATATTACTTTTTCCAAAATGTTATTTCCGCGAGAGGGTCCTAGACTTCAAATTTCAAGTTTCTGGGAGCATTTGTTTAGAATATAAAAAATGTAACAATTTGCCCTATTTCCCCCTTTTTCCCCCCTTGGAGGCGGAATTTTCCAAAAAAAATTTTTCCGAAATTTTATTTCCGCGAGAGGATCCTAGAGTTCAAATTTGAAGTTTCTAGGACTATTACTTCAAAAGATACAAAATCCCCCAAAGGGCCCTATTTTCCCCCTTTTGCCCCCCTTAGAATCGGAATTTCCAAAAATCCCTTCTTAGTGGGTGGTTTTGTCGGGAGCCGAACCTACATTCCAAATTTCAAGTCTCTAGCTTCAGCGGTTTGGGCTGGGCGATGATTATTGCCAATCAGTCAGTCAGTCAGTCACCACACTCTTTTATATATATAGACTAGAATAAAACTCTAATCGAATATATGTTCTTTAAGTATGTTATTTTTGCGAAAGGATCGTTCAGTTCAAATTTCAAGAATCTAGGACCATTAGTTCAGCAGATTCAAAATTGCCCTTCTTTTCCCCTTTTTCCCCCAGAATTTTGAAAAGTACTTTCTTAAGAATGTTATTTCCGCGAGAGGATCGTTCAGCCAAATTCCAAGTATCTAGAACCATTAGTTCAGCAGATACAAAATTGCCCTACCTTCCCCGTTTTCCCCCTTGAAATCGGAATTTTCAAAAAAGTATTTCTTTCGGAATGCTAATTCCAAGAGAGAGGATCGTGCAGTCTAAATTTCAAGTATCTAGGACCATTAGTTCAGCAGATACAAAATTGCCCTACTTTCCGCCTTTTTCCCCTTAGAAGCGGAACTTTCCACAATAAGTACTTTTTCCGCAAGAGGATCGTACGGTTCAAATTTTAAGTATCTAGGATCAAAAGTTCAGCAGATACAGAATTGCCCTACTTTCCACCTTTTCCCCCTTTAGAAGGAGAACTTTCAAAAATGTACTTCTTCTAGAATGTTCTTTCCGCGAGAGGATCGTACAGTCCAAACTTCAAGTATGTAGGACTATTAGTTAGCAGATTCAAAATTGCCCTACTTTCTCCCTTTTCCCCCCGTAGAAGCAGAATTTAAAAAAAAGTACTTCTTTAGAATGTTATATCCGAGAGAGGATCGTACAGTTAAATTTTAAGTATCGAGGACCAAATTGCCCTACCTTCCCCTTTTCCCCACTTAAAAGTAGAGTTTTCAAAAAAGTACTTCCTTTAGAATGTTATATCCGCGAGAGGATCGTACAGTCCAAGTTTCAAGTATATAGGACCATTATTTCAGCAGATACAAAATTGCCCTACTTTTCCCCTTTTTCCCACTCAAAATCGGAATATTTAAAAAAGTACTTCTTTCAGAATGTTATTTTCGCGAAAAGATCGTACAGTCCAAATTTCAAGTCTCCCGGACCATTAGTTCAGCAGATACAAAATTGCCTACTTTCCCCCTTTTCCCTCTTAGAGGCGGAATTTTCCAAAAAGTCCTCCATTCGAATTTTATTTCCGCGAGAGGATTGTGCAGTTCAATTTTCAAGTATCTAGGACTATTAGTTCAGCAGACACAAAATTGGTCTAGTTTCCCCCTTTTTCCCCCTTAAAGAAGAATTTTTAAAAAAGAAGCAGTCAAATTTTCAAGTATCTAGGACCATTAGCTCAGCAGATTCAAAATTGCTCTATTTTCCCCTCTTTTTCCCTTAAAAGAGGAATTTTTAAAAAAGTATTTCTTTCCGAATGTTATTTCCGCGGGAGGATCGTACAGTCCAATTTTCAAGTATCTAGGACCATTACTTTAGCATATACAAAATTGCACTACTTTCCCCCTTTCTCCCCCTTAAAAGCGAAATTTTCAAAAAAGTACTTCTTTTAGAATGTTATTGCCGCGATATGATCCCATATTCCCAATGTCATGTTTCTAAGACCATTAATTTAAAGTTTATAGAAATTGCAATATTTTTCCCCTTTTGGGCCTCCTTAAAACCAAAATTCTCAAAAAAATATATTTGTCAAAAAATAATTTCCGCGAGAGCATCCAGATTCAAAATTTGAAGTTTGTTCAGAAGATAAAAAATTGCCCTATTAAACCCCTTCTACCCACCACCCCCACCCTTATAAAAGGATTTCTCAAAATATTACTTTTTACAAAATGTTTTTTCCGCGAGAGAAGAGTTAAAATTTCAAGTTTTTGGGACCCCATTTTTCCCCATTTTTCCCCCTTTAAAAACGAATTTTCAAAAATGTACTTCTTTTAGAATGTTATTTTCGGAATAGGATTGTACAGTTCAAATTTTAAGTATCTAGGACCATTAGTTCAGCAGATACAAAATTGCCCTACTTTCCCCCTTTTTCCCCGTAGAAGCGTAATTTTAAAAAAAGTTTTTCTTTAACAATGTTATTTCCGCGAGAGGATCGTTCAGTTAAAATTTCAAGTATCTAGGACCATGAGTTCAGCAGATTCAAAATTACCCCACTCACCGCCTTTTTCCCCCGGAATTTTCAAAAAGTACTTCCTTTAGAATATTATTTCCGCGAGAGGATTGTACAGTACAAATTTCAAGTATCTAGGACCATTAGTTCAGCAGATACAAAATTGCCCTACTTTCCCCCTTTTTCCCCGTAGAAGCGGATTTTTTGAAAAGTTCTTCTTTAAGAATGTTATTTTCGCGAAAGGATCGTACAGTTTAAATTTCAAGTATTAAGGACCATTAGTTCAGCAGATTCAAAATTGCCCTACTTTCCCGATTTCCCCCCAGAATTTTGAAAAAGTACTTCCTTTAGAATGATATTTCCGCGAGAGGTTTGTTCACTCCAAATTTCAAGTATCTAGGACCATATTTTCAGCAGATACAAAATTGCCCTACCTTCCTCTTTTTCCCCCTTTAAAGCGGAATTTTCAAAAAAGTACATTTTTCAGAATGTTATTTCCGCGAGAGGATCGTGCAGTCCACGCAAGAGGATCGTGCAGTCCTATTTGTTTAGCAGATACAAACCGGAATTTTCAAAAAGTACTTCTTTCAGAAAGTCATTTCCGCGAGAGGATCGTACAGCCCAAATTTCAAGAATCTACGACCATTAGTTCAGCAGACACAAAATTACACTACTTTCCCCTTTTTCCCCCTTAGAAGCGACATTTTCAAAATAGAACTTTCTTCACAATGTAATTTCCGCGAAGGATCCCATAGTCAAAATTTTTAAGTTTCTGGGAAAATTAGTTCAGAACATACAAAGTGTACCAAATTGTCCTATTATCCCCCTTTTTACCACCCTAGAAGCGGAATTGAAAAAAAACTTTGTTACGGAATGTTTTTTCCGCGAGAGGATCTTATAGTCCAAACTTTAAGTTTCTAGGACCATTAGGTCACAGAAAAGAACATGTACCAAATTGCCCAATTTTCCCCCTATTCCCCTTCTTAGAAGTGCCTTTTTAAAAAAGTACTTTCTTCAGAATATTATTTCCGCGAGAGGATCCTATAGTCCAAATTTCAGGTTTCTGGGACCATTAGTTCACAATATAGAAAATGTTCAAAATCGTCCTATTTCCCCCCCCCCCCCCAAATTTGAATGACAAATTTTCAAAAAATACTTTCTTCAGGATAATATTTCCGCGAGAGGATCATATAGTCCAAATTTTCAATTTTCTAGGACCATTAGTTCAGAAGATACAAAATGTACCAAATTATCCTACTTTCCCCCTTTCAACCCCCTAGAATCAGAATTAAAAAAAACTTTGTTTCAGAATGTTTTTTTCGTTAGAGGATCTTATAGTCCAAACTTTAAGTTTCTAGGACCATTAGGTCAGAAGATAGAACATGTACCAAATTGCCCATTTTTCCCCATTTCCCCTTCTTATTTTTTTTTTAAAAAATACTTTCTTTAGAGTATTATTTCCGCGAGAGGATCCTATTGTCCAAATTTTAGGTTACTGGGGCCATTAGTTCAGAAGATCGAAATGTTTAAAATTGTCCTATTTCCCTCTAAATTTAAGTGATTAAATCAATAAATTCCCAAAAATTAAAAAATAAATGAGAAAAAAAGATTGAGTAAAAAATTTGAGTCGAAAAATATTTTGAGTAAAAAAAATTGGGTAAAAAAAATTTGGAGGAAAACACCTTCTAAGTAAAAAATTTAAGTAAAAAAGTGTGTAAAAAAACTGAAGAAAAAAATACAATTGAGTGAAAAAAATTTTTATTAAAAAAAATTGAGTAAAAAAAATTTTGAGTAAAAAAAAAATTTGAGTAAAAAAAAAATTTTTGAGTGAAAAAAAATTTTGAGTGGAAAAAAAATTTGAGTGAAAAAAATTTTGTAAAAAAAAAAATTTGTAAAAAAAAAAATTTTCAGAATGTTTTTTTCGTTAGAGGATCTTATAGTCCAAACTTTAAGTTTCTAGGACCATTAGGTCAGAAGATAGAACATGTACCAAATTGCCCTTTTTTCCCCATTTCCCCTTCTTATTTTTTTTTTAAAAAATACTTTCTTTAGAGTATTATTTCCGCGAGAGGATCCTATAGTCCAAATTTTAGGTTACTGGGGCCATTAGTTCAGAAGATCGAAATGTTTAAAATTGTCCTATTTCCCTCTAAATTTAAGTGATTAAATCAATAAATTCCCAAAAATTAAAAAATAAATGAGAAAAAAAGATTGAGTAAAAAATTTGAGTCGAAAAATATTTTGAGTAAAAAAAATTGGGTAAAAAAAATTTGGAGGAAAACACCTTCTAAGTAAAAAATTTAAGTAAAAAAGTGTGTAAAAAACTGAAGAAAAAAATACAATTGAGTGAAAAAAATTTTTATTAATAAAAAATTAAGTAAAAAAAATTTTGAGTAAAAAAAAAATTTGAGTAAAAAAAAATTGTAAAAAAAAAATTTTTGAGTGAAAAAAAATTTTGAGTGGAAAAAAAATTTGAGTGAAAAAAAATTTGTAAAAAAAAAAATTTTTGAGTAAAAAAAAATTTTGAGTAAAAAAAAAATTTTGAGTGAAAAAAAATTTTGTTTAAAAAAAATTTTTGAGTGAAAAAAAAATTGTAAAAAAAAAATATGTAAAAAAAAAAAATTTGTAAAAAAAAAATTTTGAGTGAAAAAAAAATTTTGAGTGAAAAAAAATTTTGAGTGAAAAAATTTTAGTAAAAAAATGTTTTTCCCCGAGAGGATACTATAGTTCAAATATTTAGTTTCTAGGACCATTAGTTCAAAATTCACCAAATTGCCCTATTTTCCCCCTTTTTGTCCCCCTTAAAACCGGAATTTTCAAAAAAGTACTTTTTTCAAAATGTTATTTCCGCGAGAGTATCCTATATTCAAAATTTCAAGATTGTAGGACCATTAGTTCAGAAGATACAAAATGTACCAATTTGCCCTATTTTCCCCCTCCCCCCGACCTTAGAAACGGAATTTTCAAAATATTACTTTTTCCAAAATGTTATTTCCGCGAGAGGGTCCTAGACTTCAAATTTCAAGTTTCTGTAACCATTTGTTTAGAATATAAAAAATGTACCAATTTGCCCTATTTTCCCCTTTTTCCCCCCTTGGAGGCGGAATTTTCCAAAAATATTTTTTCCGAAATTTTATTTCCGCGAGAGGATCCTAGAGTTCAAATTTGAAGTTTCTAGGACTATTAGTTTAAAAGATACAAAATCCCCCAAACGGCCCTATTTTCCCCCTTTTGCCCCCCTTAGAATCGGAATTTCCAAAAATCCCTTCTTAGTGGGTGGTTTTGTCGGGAGCCGAACCTACATTCCAAATTTCAAGTCTCTAGCTTCAGCGGTTTGGGCTGGGCGATGATTATTGCCAATCAGTCAGTCAGTCAGTCAGTCAGTCAGTCCTTGTATGTATTTTCTAAATTTAACTGAATTAATACACAGAAGTATTATATCAACCCGTTTTATAATATTTTCTTCTATTGCAGTTATTTTTCCCGTAACTGCAGCCAAAAAAGCCTTTTAGTTACAAGCATTAGGTGAAACTCATATTGCCTGAATTAAGTGAGGTAGGGTATCAAAATCAATAATTATTGGAAACTGCGATTATCTGTTAACAATAAACATAATTGACGTAAAATTGTGTAATAAAACGATTAACAGTAAATTATTTAAAAAAATAATCACTTTAAAAATATTTATTTTTCGTTAATAGACCCCATTTTAAACCTCATTTCAGGGCACAGCTGCAACTGGCTGCACAAGTTTCTACCCCAGGAGTATTAAAAAATACTTGTAGTTTATTGTACAAAAAGAATCGCCATTCCCTTTCGTTCCCCACAAAAGTTGCAATCCAAAATATAAACTGTTTTTTTCTAATTTTTCAAAAATTGACACTTTTTGATAGCCTGTATTTCATACTTACAAAGAGTACACTCAAAAAAATAAAACTGTAAAGTTAACAAACTTTTTTTTGTTAACTCGAGTTTACTGGCTTTTTAGCAAATTTTTAGTTAAAATCAGCGTTTTAACTACTTTTTTTAGTTAAGTTCAATTAACGAAAATACTAGTTTTGTACAAATTTTGAATTAATTTTTTTTGTTGACTTTAAAACTGAGTTTACGAATTTTTACTAATTAATTTGCTGATTTTTTGTAACATTTTTGTCAAGTGAAAAATTTTAAACATTTCTTGTGTAGCCTCCTATGCAAATCTCATAAGTCCTACTTAAGCTGAACTTAATGCTGTGAATAAAAAGAAAAAATAAGTGAAGTGTTAGTGTTTAAAACCAATATTTAACAAACTTA
The DNA here is from genome assembly GCA_963921195.1 of Pegoplata infirma. Lineage (NCBI taxonomy): Eukaryota > Metazoa > Arthropoda > Insecta > Diptera > Anthomyiidae > Pegoplata > Pegoplata infirma. Next base: position 111,506,862 of record OY992536.1, on the reverse strand, counting down.
AAATTTTTTACAAAAAGTGTAGCTGAATTCAACTAATAAAAAATGTTACGAAATTTTCAGCTGAATTTTTAGTTAAAATTGCGGTTTTTTTGCTACATTCATTCTACGAAAAGTTAACTTTTTTTTAGTTAAATTTAACTAAATTTTTTGCTAACTTTACAGTTTTTTTTTTTTGAGTGTAATATTAAAAACCATAAAATGGGCAACAAAGGTACTAGTTATAGCTACAATCTCCACTTAATTTCAGGAAAGGCGCATTATTAGAAGTAGTTTTAAAAAATAAAATAAAAAAAGTCTTCAAAAAAAATAATTTTTTTAAAATTTGTGCAAAAAGTCCTTACTTTGAATTTATGTCCTGACTTAACTAACAAGGGAAGTCTCCCTAGTGTCACCCGCGGATCTTTATGGAATTGGTTTTATTTTGTAGATCAGAAAAAATAAAGGGACACGTATTTTTTTTAGCGGCCCAAATTCATATTTAGGGGGTAAAAAGGAGGGGGGAAGACAGGGCCATTTTTCAGTTTTTTTCGTTTATCTCCTATATTATGCAAAGAAACCTAGTCATGTTGCATACCAAATGAAAGGTCTTTGGAAAACCTATATACGTATGCTAAGAACGTGTCCAAACATGCACAACTTTTCGTCATATTGAGTAAAACACCAAAATTTTTGGACATTTTTGTTAATAAGTCGAAAAATATTAACTTCTTTGGCCCGCTGTTAGCACCACGAGATAGGTATTTTTAATACCTTTAATCTGATACCACACATGCCTATATTAATTTTGTTAAAATAGGCGTAAATCGTAAAAAACTGAAAAAGGTCAATTTCCCCCCATACAAGTCGACCCACCCTAAAAATGCGTTTGGGCCGCTAAAAAAAAATACGTGTCTAATTAATTTTCGTTCTTAACAACATATCCAAATTTCATGAAGATCGGAGGGTGACACCAGGGAGACTTCCCTTGTAAGCGATGGATTTTCTTTCTACGAACGGTTTTCTCTCTCCTAGGGTGTCTACTTAGCGAATACGAGCATTTATTGTAAATAACTAAATATTTGCTTGTCTCTCAAATGCGCGTCTAGGATCCAATGTGAGTCATTTATTTTTGTTCTGTAAGTAAAAATAACTGCTTATTCTTTCAAACTTTAAAAATTTGTGTGAATATTTGTATACCCACCACTTATTGTGGAGGGTATACAAATGGAGAAAGGGTCAAAAATTTCTCTCGTGAGCTCATCCCTAGAGGAAACTAATGCATTTTTGTATAAAATATTTATTTTTTATGTTATTATCAGGGCAAGGAAGTTCAAGCACTAAAAATCGCGTCTTTAGCGCTAAAAATATGTATTAAAAAATTAAAAATATGCAGTAAAAACTAAAAAAATATGCATTAAAAATTGATTTATTTTAATATTTATTCATAAAAAATCGTAAAACATAAAATTCGGTGGAGCATATTTACCTTTTTTCGGATTTCGAAATCGTCGGGGTCGGGAAAGTTGCTTTTTAGGGTCGATATTAACACACAAAAATATTGGACCTGTAGGACAATGGATTTGGGTTCCTTTTTTGACTTGAAAATCGGAAAGTTCCGAATAAAGTGAACAAAAATTTTTTGCTTTTTTTTTGCTTGTATTTATTTTTTTTCAAAATTATATATATTTTTTTTTTAATTAATTTCAAATTAAAGGCCAAATTAAATAATACGATATTTAAAAATATACATCTTCTACACACTGAGTTAATGTTATGTTATATTTTCAGCAAAAACTAATTAAAAATATTTTTTTGTAAAGCAAGAAACAAAAAATAAAAGAAATTTTACTGACAAAAAAAAAAATTTCCCCATAAAAACACTTTTTTAGTAATGTTCGAATATAAACTATTATTTTAGCAACAAAACAGTTAATTTTTTTTCACTTTGTTCAAAACCCATGGTCCTACTTTTTCAATATTTTTGTGTTAATATCGACCCGAAAAGCCAACTTTCCCGACCCTGACGTTTTCGAAATTTAAAAAAAAATCTAAATTTGCTCTACCATAGTGTAAACATTTACAAATACGTATGTTATCGCTTCCTGAATTCGGATTTTTTTCTAATTTGAAAACGCTTGCCCCAAAAAGATAGGCAATTAGGACATTTTTACAAGAAAATAAAAAAAAATACATAAATTCAGTTTTTTTTATCTCATTGTCAGTGCATAAAAAAATTAGGAACACTCCTTTTCGTCTTTTAGATGCAGCCCTTGACCGAAATTACTCCATGAAAATTGTATTTATATTTTTCCCACTATATGGCGCAACTTTTGCTTAAATTTTTTGACAAAAAAAATATTTTTTTATTTCTTTTTTATCAAAATGCATGAACCGATTTGCACATTTTTCATAAAAATAGCAAATTTCCCAAAAATAATAATTTTTTTTTTAAATATTAAAAAATATGCATGAAAATATGTAGTTTAAGCAAAATATGCAAAAACATGCATTTTCATCAAAATATGCAAAAATATGCACTAACTAATAAATGCCATTTTTAAGCAAATTCGATGATTCGCGAAGATAAATACTTTAAGTTGTGCTCAGGCTAACGATAACAAACATGTATTTACATGAACCCCCTTGCCCTGGTTATTATAATGCATTATGTATTCATTTACAAATAATGCATTATTTCAAATTTTGAAATAATACATAATGTTACCAAATATAAGTCACCAATGATTTAAAGTTTAGAAATAATAAATATGAAATACAATTTTTGCAATAATCGTGCATTGCGTAACAAGTTATTAGTAAAAGATTATTTTTCACCTTGAAATAATATGTTGTTTTGGTAATACATCCCAAAAAAAAAGCTACAAATTATGGTATTATGGTCGTTGACAGGCTAACTTCGTAAATGGACAAAATCGGTCCAAGGGGAAAAAAGTTTTCCCTTAAAGAACTCAATCAACCTCTTGAAAACGCCACCTTTTGAATATGTTTTTTGTATTTTTGTTCAAATAATAAAACAGTTTGATGACCGCGAATATTAAAAGTCGAATATTAAAAGCCAGGGCAATTAGAAAATCCCATTTTTTTATGGGATCCTTTTCATGGGAGTGGATACGAAAAAATCATTTAAACAATTATAAAATTGTATTACTTATGTGTAGAAAGCGTTATACATAAATTTGCAAATTTATTTCGAAAGAGGACAGGTGCCCCTAACCTTCCACAGTGCCCCCTCCCCCGACGCCTCTGATAAGTATTTTTGTTCATATTGGACGGTATAAAAAATTCGACACAGTCTCACTTGTTTTCTTCTGAAAATTACCATGACTTGCTTATCTGTCTGACTTAGGGCAGTAACTGAGTTTATCCTTGTATTACAGCTGTAATATACAGACGAACAAAGACAATTGATTTTTATGTTTATTCTTTTAAAATGAGTTCATATTATGTACGGACATTTTTAAATTTCATTATTTTACTTGAACGTGAATTTTTGTAAAACTGGCTACAAATAATGAAGGAAAAGTAAAACCGAAGCTAAAACCATTCATATTAAATGAATGTTAAGCTTGTGTATCAGCTAAAAGCCATGGCATGGTACACCATGCTATGTTGCATGCAACCAACCAGCCAACCAACCACATCAAATGCATTAGTGTATGTGTGAATTAGGGATGCCAAATGGAAAATCTTGTATCCCGAAGTTTTAGGATTTTGCGTTTTTTGACCAAGTAATTTTCATTTTAAAATTGGTTAAAAAATTTGATATTGCATATCCAAAGACACTCTCTCTTACTCTTCGTAAAAAACAACTTCAACCTCCTGATGCGATTACTACAATTCCGAATTTTGTCAAAATTCGAAGACTCTGTAATTCAAAGATTCCATTTGTAAACCAAAAATTCCATTTGTAGTTCAAAGATTCTACTTGAAATTCGAAGATTCCACTTGTAATTCGAAAATACCATTTGTAATTCTAATATTCCTATTCTAATTCGAAAAAGATTGGTTGTAATTCGAAATTGAACAATTGTAATTCGATAAAGATCAATTGTTATTCTTTAAAGATCAATTGTTATACAAAAAATAACAATTTTAATTTGAAAAAAAATCAATTGAAGGGCTTACTGCAAGAACTTGATAAGCAACATTTTATTCTTTTGTATTTTTCGCATTCTGCTGATGTTTCATTGACAGATTTTTGGCAGAAGTCTTGCTTTAACCCTTCGTACAAGTATATTGAGAATAAAAGTTCTGCAAAAGTTATATTTTCTACATTATTTTTAAAGCTTTAAGGCAAAAACCACGATAAAATGAAATGTTGCTTATCGAGTTTTTACAATAAGCCCTTCAATTGTAATTGGAAAAAAATCAATTGTAATACGAAGAAGATCAATTGTAATTCGAAAAAGATCAAATGCAATTCTAAAAAGATAAATAGTTATTCAAGAAAGATCTATTGTAAATCGAAAAATGTCAAGTGTAATTTGAAAAAAAAAAATCAATTGTAATTCGAAAAAGATCAACTGAATTTCAAAAAAGTCCAATTGTAATTTGAAGACTACAATTGCAATTCAAAAAAGGTCAATGCAAATTTTGTTTTTCTTTTCAATTGATATTTTTCAAATTACAAATGATATTTTTTTCTAATTATCCGAGAAACTGAACAACAATTATCAAAATTTTGAATCCAGGGATTATTAAAACTCAATTCCGTTTGGCATCCCTAATGCGTATGTATTTGTTGTTTATTTTTATTTCATAATATTTGCATCCGTTAAATGAATCTTTTTGTCTGAGGTCCTATGAAAATATACGTGAGCAAGTAACAAACAACCACAACAGGTACAATACCAGTTGATTCTTAAGTGTATTAATATAACTGAAGGGTCCATGCAAAATTGGTGTCACATAGTGTGAATAATAAACATGTGATAAGTTGCCGCTAAACTTAAAAAAACAACTTTTTAAAAAAAAATTGTAAAACGACTGTCAAAGTAAATATGCTGGTGAAATGGATACTACTTATTATAAATTCTCTGTCATTCAGTTTTGAAAGACAACTGCAATTTTTCTGCAATTTTATTTATTTTTTTGCAAATTTTTTTTTTTTTTTTAAGAAACTAAAACTATTCTGTATTAAATTCTTTTCGCATGTGTCCACATGCAGCCGCATTAAGGCATTTGTGATTTATGGTTATATGGGCTGTACTAAAATTTTCGAGTTGGATTACATTTTTATTCCTAACTATTGAGCGGTTTAATAGTTAGGAAACATACCAAACATCTTAAACCAATGATTGGTTACCAATCTATGAGTATTTTGAAATAGATTTAAGAAATCCATAAAATGGGGTCCCAAACCTATATTTCGATGAGTTACAAACGGAATAACTAACTTATTGTCCCTCTACCAAGAATTGCACAGTGGTTTATTATCGATTTTTTTGAAAATAATTCGGCCATTAAGTAAGTACAAGTACTGCTTTTTACACCTGCAGAAGAACTTTTGGAAGAAGGTGGGGTCTAAAACCGTATATTATCCACTGGGTGTATGGTGTGATAATTAGACCAATACCTATGGTGCCCTTGTGTGGTGAAGAGCAGTGGATAAGAAATCATATCTCTGCAATCTACAGAAGGTACGACTGGCGTGGGTGGGTATCACTGGTGTTATTAGATCAGCACCCCAGACCGGCCTGGAAGTGATATTAAACATTCAGCCCGTAGTTATATACATCAAGAACACAGCAGTAAAGTCGGCTCTCTGGTTAAGAGAGTCGCAAATGCTCGAGCAACGCTCTTGGGGACACTCGACCATATTAATCACGGTGGGCCGGATGGAACTAGAACAGAGAACTGAGTATATCTCACCACAGACGAATTTTGGCAGAACCTTCGAAGTTCAAATACCGACTAGGGAAGACTGGGCGGAAAAATACTAAGGTATTTTTAAATTGGCGTTTGAAGTTTTAGGCTTAGACTGTTAAAGATTTTTTTGAGTGTCTTCGGCAAAGTTGTAGCTCATAAACTACCCAACAAAAAACTTTCAATGGTTTATTCAAAAAAATTTCACCTTCATGATCAAAAACTTAAAAATGTTAAAAATAAAATGGTATTTTTTTAATTTATAAGTTTTTGGACATGAAGGTGGAATTTTTTTAAATCAACTAAGCTACAATATTGCCAACGACACTCGAGCAAATTTGTGAATAGTTTTCGAGATATAGGTATTACAGAAAGTGACCTATTATCTTAAATTAAACTCTAAGCCTTAAACTTCAAACGCCAATTTAAAAAAAACCTTAGTCAAACAGACCAAACATAGCTAGGGTTTTTCTTCTCTTGGCAGTACCTTTATATTTTTGGTCTCAAGCGTATCAAAATATTTAGGTTGCAAAATGATGCATAGTGTAATTGGCCAAATGGCCAATTACACTATTGCAGAAGTTAAGGAGTCAGTGAAGCACTTGCTATGTGAATGTCCGGGTCTGATGAGAAGCCGCCTTAAGCATTTGGGGCAAAGATTTTTTGATGACCTAGATTGCCTAAACGGTGTCTCATTGACATCTCTAGCCGAATATCTTAGAGAATCAGGGTGGTACAAAAAGTAACAAAGTTTTTTGTATCAGATCACAGTGGGCCTTATGGCATCCGAGTGAATTCGCCAAATTGGCGGACGCCATCCAACCTAACCTTAGTACTAAACCGATTATAGTGAAATTTATATTAAATGTAATTTCGTGCTTAAGTTCGGACGGTGAATCGCACATGTCTATAGGGACACCTTCGGGGGCCCCTAAACCAGAACACCTTTTGCATACAAATGCTTAAAGTGCTTGCCAATATGTTGTTTATATTCCGATTTCAATGAAATTTTGATTTTTATAAAGCGCTAGTATATGCCTAAAAAGATGCTTGAAGCAGTTTGAATAAAGAAAATTTTAATTTTTCTCGAACCTGGTCCAGTTTTTCGGGTATAGCTTGGTCACATAACGACCGATTTTTTTCAATCCTGAATATATTGATAAATAGTTTTTTGATATTTTTAAACCATAACCAATAAAATATCTTGTTTTGTTTAAAAGTTATACTATTTTAAACATGGTATAACTATTTGCCCAAAAAGTATCAACACTATTTTGCTTCCAGCTTAAACGTATTAGAACATTAAACTTCTTTAATTTATCTGAATGCCAACATCACTCAGATGAGTTTAAAAGAAATAGCGTGTTTTCATTCTGTGCTCCCCAGCCTCATCGAAAGTTTACCCATTTTTAACACAAATTTACAACTGTACCCCCTTGCAGAAGAAGTGCACGCCTCCGTTGTCCCTACCAAAGCAAATATAAATTCTATAATATTGAAAGATACATTTAAGAAATATACACTTTTTAGGAGAGGAAGTCTGCATAGAAATTTGAAAATGTACTTTTTAGCAAAAGGAAAGTTCAAAGTAAAATGTTTTTAAAAATTAAACTACTTTTCTCATGAAAATTTACTTATTTGCAAATGTTATTTTTTTAAGAAAATGTAAATTTTTCAATCTGAATCATTTTAGTAATCATATGGACTTTATATTTTCCTGTAAATATCGTTCAATACAAATTTTGTATGAACCTTAAACCCTCGAAACTACATACATATAAAGAAAATATTCCTATTCAACTGCTTTCAGATCATGATATAACTGTGTATATGCAAATGTTTTTCTACAGGAGAAAAGTGATTTTGAATGCAAATAATAAAAATTGTGAAAAATTTCTTGAAAGAAAAAATAAATAAAAACGAGACTTGTTTTATATTCCTATGTAGAGTTGTCAAATACTCGTCTATTTTAAAACCCGGTTTTCGAATACTTCGAAAAACCGCCTTTTAAAAAAATCGGTTTTTCGGTTTTGTAACTATAAACCGGTTTCAAAAAATCGGTTTTTCGTTTTTTTTTTTTAAATTATTTATTTAATAAAAAAGTTAAACAAACCCAGCAAAAAACAAGTAAAAAAGTTAAATTCGGCCTTGCCGAATGTAGTGATACCCTCCACAATTTCAAAGAGATTATTGCAAAAAACTTTATTTAAAAGGAAATTACTTTTGAAACAAAAATTTTTTTTTGAAAAAAAAAATTTCCGCGAAAAAAATTTTGGTAAAAAAAATCCGCGATTTTTTTTTTTTTTTTTCAAAAATATGTTCGTACTTGTTTAAATACCATTTGGTGTTCAATTATGTTCACATATGTCAACCAGAAGCCGAAGTAAAGCATTTTGTATTTTTAGGCTATGTTGAATGTACTGAATTTTTTGAGGTGTGCTTACATTTTCGTTCATAACTTTTGAACTGCTGAGCCGATATCGCTCAAATGCAATACCAAACTTCTTGGGAGAACTTCCAACAAATATGTTAAGTTTCAGTCATCTCTGTGCAATATTTTGTCCGCGACAGCATTTTCCACAGACAGACAGACAGACAGACAGACAGACAGACAGACGGACAGACGGACATCGCTAGAATGTCTTAAAATCGATCGGGCATCATGAATATATATACTTTATGGGGTCCCAGATCGATATTTCGATGAGTTACAAACAGAATGACAAACTTATATATACCCTCTATCTCTAAGTGGAGGGTATAAAGAGCTTACCATTCACTACAAAATTCACCACAACTTATGAACCAGATGTACTTCTTCTTCAACTGAAACATTGATGAATTTAATATGGGCGTGACACACAAAGTATGTTCTTTTTATCGCCACTTCTCAGTGGGGAAAGATTGACTTTTAAGTATAACATATATCACTAGTGTTTTTATCACAACTTCTGAAGTAGTGATCCGGATGTTAATATAACTTGACCTTTTAGAAGCACTTTTTTCATCACTTCTTTAGAAGTACATATTTCTTGGCATTTAGGGTGTGATTATGTCATTTTTATTTGGTGATTTAGAACTTCTAAATTAGAAGTTCTTTTTTCACTTATTTTTGTAAGATTGATTGAAAGAGTATTTTTTTGTAATATTTACACTAAAAACACTGTTCGACAGCAAAAACCTTCCAGTGAAATTTCTAACTGGTCCTTATAGATTTTGGTCTCCTGCTTTCAAATCTACAGTCCAAATTTTTCTAGCACGTACCGTTTTTGAGATATTCGCTGTTAAAAAGTAAAAAAAGCACTTTTAGGGGTCCACTGTTACGTATTCTTACGTTGCTTCCACGAAATAGGACTTGATTTCATATAAAATGGACCTCCTGATTCCAAAACTGCATTCCACAATTTTCCATGATTTATAAAGAATATAATTGCGTAACAGTAGAGTTTGAGTTTTTCAAACGCCAATATTTCAAAAACAGTACGCGATAGAAAAATTTGGATGCCAGATTTGGAATAAAAATGCCTTATTTTTACTAAATCGAGTTCTATTGTGTTTGAGCAATTTAAGAATACGTTACAGAGGAGACCCAAATATTTCAATATTAAAACGCGAATATCTTAAAAACCTTACGTGTTAGAAAAATTAACTTTATTGATAACACTGCGGAACACTAAAAAATAAACAAGAGTTACGACCATCATTTCTATATATTTCGGACATGCTGATTCAAATGGCGTACTCCGTTTTTCGATGTATGGTACAGTTTTCTTGCAAAATGTCGTTAAAGATTTGCTGATTTCGAGCCAGTTTTTTAACAAAAAAATTTGCAAAGTAAATGCTTTATAAATTTTATGACATGGAAAACAAAGATGTGACTAGTAGCAACATTTCTTATGCAAATTTGGTTTAAAGCTATTCAATTTAAGCCCTTAAATTCACGAATTTCTTAATTTTTTAAGGTTTTCGCGAAATTAACAGCCAAATTGGTCTTTAATAAAAAACTTGCTTTTAATGAGTCAAAAATTCATCCCTAACAATACGAACAGTGGACAAAAAACAGCTATGTTATATGGACCATCATGATGAAAATCGCGAAAAACCGTTTTTTTTGTATATGCCAGCATCACTTTACGAGATGATTTAAAGTTCCATCTTTTAGTATATAATGTGGGAACCTTAAACAACTAACTGACCAAAAATTCGGCCAAAAAAGTTTTCATTTGCAAAAGTTATCTTAGCAAAAACTATTATTTCAGTGTTTGCGATACAATAATTATAGTTTTTGTTGAGATAACTTTTGCAAATGAAAACTTTTTTGGACAAATTTTGGGTCAGTTCATTGTTTAAGGTTCTTAAGGTTACTAAAAGATGAAGCCTCAGATCATCTCCTAAAGTGATGCTGCCATATACAAAAAACGGTTTTTCGCGATTTTCATCATGATGGTCCATATAACATAGATGTTTTTTGTCCACTATTCGTAGTGTCATGGAAGCGTTTATGATCCACAAAATGCAAGTTTTTTATCAGAGACCAATTTAGCGAAAACTTAAAAAAATTAAGAAATCCGCGAATTTAAGGGCTTTAGATGAAAAGCTTTAAACTAAATTTATATAAGAAATATTGCTACAAGTTATATCTTTGTTTTCCATGCCATAAAATTTAAAAATCATTAGCTTCGGATCTTTTTTTGGTAAAATAGCAGCTGAAAATCAGCCAATCTTTAATGACATTTTACAAGAAAACTGTACCATACATCGAAAAACGGAGTACGCCATTCGATTCAGCATGTCTGAAATATATTTAAATGATGGTCGTACCTCTTGTTTTCTAAAATAGTGGTTAGTTTTGTCACGCAGTGTAATCTAACGTATATACTTCGAATTAAAAAAGGAGTAATTATAGAGATCACAAAACTATAAAAATTCAGGGCGAATTGATTCACAAGTTTGTTTTGACCACAAGCCTATACCTCAATTTTCTTAAAAGTTTAAACAATCTTTAATAATGTGATGCAGCAACATACGCTTTAGTTCGTAAACGTATTTATTTAATTTAGGACCAACTTTTTTTGATATAAGATATGAAATTTGAAAAATTTATCAATAATCGATTTTCGTCTTTTCGATTTTTAAAGCTCTAAATAAAGAGAAATGAAATGCCATTACCAAATTTTGTCACCATTTTTGCAAAACCTAAATCTATTTGAAGCTCGACGTAGAAAAAATTGCATACTTCGCCCTCATTCTAATTGTTTCAGTTGAAAAAGAAGTTCATATGTTGTGGTGATTTGATTCCTAAGAACATACGAAAAAGGTACTTCAAAATCATTAAGCAAAGAACTGGTGAAAGATGTTTTTATTGTTATTTTGTAGCATTTTTGGAAGTGGTTTTAAAAGTGCTTCCTACGGAATATGAAGTTCGGCACCTATCGCTACTTTGTATGTAGTGAAACCACTAATTCTTTTTAAACCACTTCGTTTATTTTTTGCTGGGAAACAATAAAAAAGGAAAACAAAACTAGCATGTCCGTCTGCATAAAACACGATTCAGCCCAAAATAAGAAAGCTAGACCCCTGAAATGTGGCAGAAATATGTCTCATGGTTACTGGCCGGCTACGTTCGTAAATGGACAAAATCGGACCAGTGGGAAAAAAGTTACCCCTTGAAAAACTAAACCAACCTCTGAAAAACGAAACTTTTTAACTTTTTTTTTTTGTATTTTTTTTGTAAAACAAAAGAAACATTTTTGTAATTTACATTTTTTTTTTTAATTTTATAATTTTCCAAGGTTCTTTACAAAAAAAATGCAAATTCACGAGATTTCCTTGTAGTAAGTTTTTCTTCTGCGCCAAAAAAGTTATAAATTTTCAATTTTATTGGTTAAAATTACGAAAAAGCTCGTAATTTTTACTAGGAATTCTCGTAAAATAGGAGGTAGAAAAAAATCTAGTAAAAACACGAAACCGTTAGTTTTATCACGTTAAAAAATTTGTAAATTTACGATTTTTTTTTTTTTGTAAAAATGTCAAAATTATTGGTAAAATGCTTGTAAATTTACAAGGATTTGTTGACAAATAGGAGGTAGCAAAAAAAAGTTACAAACTTTTCTTGCCGTTTTACAAGTTTTTTTTTTTTAATGTGTAGTAAATTGAAAAAAAAACAAGTATCATACACCCATTAATTTTCAGTGAAGCCTTGTAAAGCAGATATAATTTGGAAGATCTTTAAGATAATTTATCTAAGTATACTATAGTATCTAGTCAAAACCCTCTTTCAATTCAGGATTTCCCAGCAAAACTTTAGTAATGGGTAGTGATTATATAACACATTACCAGGTAATGTATATGCCTTATTTGTAGCATTATTTTAGGATGTCTTACCAAACATTTGTTCCACAACATATTATTTTCATGTGAAAAATAATGCATTACTAATAATTTGCTACGTAATGCATGATCATTGGAAAAAATGTATTTCATATTTATTATTTCTAAACATTAAATCATGGATGACTTATATTTGGTTACATTATGTATTATTTGAAAGTTTGAAATAATGCATTATTTATAATTGGATGCATAATGCATTACAATAACATAAAAAATATTTATTTTTAAAAAAATTCATAACCCGAGTAAAAAAGTTCCTATATAGTTGTATATAATTTTATAAACATCATATATGATTAAATAGAATTATATAGAATTTAATGCGAAAAATGAGTCGATAAAACTATATAAAATTTGAAAATTTGAAATTGTATAAAACTGTATAAAACTATATAAAGTTACATAAAATTATATATAATTATATATAATTAAAACAAAATTTTATGATTTATATAAAACTTGATATAATTTTATGTAACTTTATATAGTTTTATACGGTTTTATACAATTTTATATATTTTTATATAATTATATCTAATTATATAATTTTGCTATTATTATATAAAAATGGGGGTCCAAATTTCGCATAAAATTACATAAAAAATTTATCAAAATATATGAAACATTGATCAAATTTTATATAGTTTTATCGACTCATTTTTCGCATCAAATTCTATATAATTCTATTTAACCATATATGATGTTTATAAAATTATATACAACTATATAGGAACTTTTTTACTCGGGAAGTTTAAACTAGAGATGGGCTCACGACAGGAAATTTCTAACGACACACACTCACGAGCATATTTTATCTACTTACACTCACTTACAATCACGTGAGTAAATTTAATACAAAATTACTTTTTCACTACTCGTAACACCTTATATATGATCTTCTGGTATGCTATATTATTTCATTTCTCGTAACCTATAAAATATCATATATTTTACACATTACTCGTATTCTTCGTTATAAATTTATGACTTATTTTATACCTTACTGGTATTCTATGTGATAATGTGGATGCATTACTTTGAGTCTCATCGCCTGTTAAAATCATCAATGCTGCAATGTATAAAATAAGAGATACTATACCTTATTTTATACCGTATTTGGTAATCTAAGTTTTGCTGGGTTTGAATTTCTTTTAAGGTATAATTAAATGTTCTTTGAAGTTTTGAGATGACTACTAAAAAACAACATTGAATGCAAAATACAAACAAAAAAATAATATAAAAAAGTCGATTATTCGAGACCAAAAAATTGGTTTCTCGAATACTTCGAAAACCGGCCTTTTCAAAAAACCGGTTTTAAAAAACCGGAAAAATACAAAAAATCGATTTTTCGAATACTTCGGAAATCGGTTTTGACAACTCTAATTCCTATGTAGTTTAAATGCACTCACTTCTCCATACTTATGCAATACACGGAATGGCTCTGCAGCACCACAGCTCAGCCATAGATGCAATAAATACCATCAACTGTTACTGTTTTCATTTATTTGTCTGTGTTTGTTTATTCGCAAAGAAGGTACTATTATGTAAATGGACATTTATTTATTATTTTAAATCCTTTTTTGTATTCTAAACAAATCTTTTCTTAAATCTCTTAATTTTTCCCCTTGTTTTTTGCAAACAAGTGAATTTGAAAAGATAATAGTTACTTTGCATAAAATGTTATTAAACGCAATAAACGTTATTTGTATAAATGGTAAATTGTTTTTTAAATGGTTTTTGGTGGTTTAAATATTGTCTGGGATTTACCACAAAATGAACCAGACTGTTATTACAACCACAAGAATTGACATGTCTGGCTATTAAAAGCGATGTTGGATCATGTTGGATACGAATTTTCTTATTGTAAAAATACGGTATTTAATTTAAATATAAAAATTAACTTCTTAACGTAAATAAAAATAGTTTTAGAGTGGTTAGATTAAGAGTGACTATTTTTGCGCACGTGTCGTGAAGGCGGCCATAAATAAAATTATGCAACTAAACAATTTTGAAGACGTAGAAAAGTTAAATTTGACTTGGCCGAATCCCTGAATACCCTCCATTAATCTCCAACAAAAATTTTGCTTCCATCATTTTTTTTTTTTCATCAAAATTTTTTTTTTTCAATTTTTTTTTATCAATTTTTTTTTATCAATTTTTTTTTTTAAATCTGAATTTTCATGAGGCACTTTTTCAGAATGTTTTTTGCTGCAGAATCCCAGAAAAAGTTGCAAAGCATACAAAGCACATATTTGCCCCAAAAAATTTTTCAAAAAGTACTTTATTTTGAATGTAATAATAAAATAATAATAGTTTGATCACATGATCAATTATTTTTATTTATTCTTTCTATTTATTTACAACTCATTTTTAATAAATTCAACCTAACCGAGAACTGGTAACAATGACCGTCGTCTCGTTGTAGCGAAAAAACCAAGGGCTCTGGTGGGAATCGAACCCACGACCCCCACGTTGAAAGGCTAGCACGCTACCAGCTAGCCTTCAGGGCTAACATTATTTTGAATGTTTTGAGATAAAAGTTATTGTGATCAACAATGACTCTCTAAAATCTGCTGACGATCCTTTAGTGGGGGTGAAACTGATGAGTACAGATATACTATGCGATGAGTAACTTTTTAAAGCAGTAAATTCAAAAACAATTTATTATAAGAATATCATAAACAGAAATATTTTTTGGCCTCGAGTAAAATTTTTTTTAAAAAAAAAATTTTAAAAAAAATTTTGGTAAAAAAAATCCGCGATTTTTTTCTTTTTTTGTCAAAAAATATCTTCGTACTTGTTTAAATACCATTTGGTGTTCAATTATGTTCACATATGTCAACCAGAAGCCGAATTAAAGCATTTTGTATTTTTAGGTTATGTTGAATGTACCGAAATTTTTGAGGAGTGCTTACATTTTCGTTCATAACTTTTGAACCGCTGAACCGAGATCGCTCAAATGCAATACCAAACTTCTCAGGAGAACTTCCAATAAATATGTTAAGTTTCAGTCATCTCTGTGCAATATTTTGTCCGTGACAGCATTTTCCACAGACAGACAGACGGACATCGCTAGAATGTCTTAAAATCGATCGGGCATCATGAATATCGTCGCTGCGCCTAAAAATGGAGTCATGTGTTTTGGGGCAAGTGTTCAGGAGAGCAAAAAACTGTTTATTTTCATCCCTTCGCGATTTTTTTTAAAAGTTTGTTCTATAAAAAATTCTTGTACCGATATTCTATCCACAAACTACAAAAAAAGTATGAAACATTTAACGGTTTTCCAGTGGTGCAGAAATTTTCAAAAAACATACACATAACTCCTTTCTCAAGTACTTTTTGGAACAAAATTTATATAAAATCGAAATATTTTTTACACATAACTCCTTTGTTTATGAAACCATTCTTATTGTTAATTTCTTTTCGAGAGGGACAAGGACTAAATAAAGTTTGTTGGTGATTTAAAGCGACATAAGTTAGACAAGGTCTTTGAAATTTTGATATTATAAAGCTCTAAATTAAACAGCGGACAACAGATTTTTCACAAAACTGGGGATATTTTTTGTTTTTTCTTGTAACTTTTCAAGAGCTTCGACATAAATTGACATCTGTGAAAGATTCTGTACTTTAGATACTAAAATTTTCCGCCGTCAAATGATTAGATTGCTATCACAAGGCTTGATTACCTGCCATTTAGGATTTAGATAACAGCATGAAAACATGCAAGTATTTTCCAAAAATCTTGACAAATTCATTCAAAATACTTAGATGCTATATGTGAACCTCATATTACTAAAATAGTGGTCCATTTTGTCACGTGCTGTTACTTTTTTATCAAAAAAAGTTATGTGTAGCTTAACACATAACTCCTTTTCAGACCTTTTTTTAGTATGACGAACACATAGCTCCTTTTACTAACTTTTGAACCAATCAAGATATCAAAAAACGGTTTAGTGAGTAAACGTATGACCAATATGGGATCATAAAGATGTAATAAAAAAAAATTATAAAACTACACATGACTCCATTTATAGGCGCAGCGACGATATATATACTTTATGGGGTCCCAGGCCGATATTTCGATGAGTTACAAACGGAATGACAAACTTATATATACCCTCTATCACTAAGTGGATTGTATAAAAATTTAAGAATGTTTAAAGTAGAGATGGGCGAATGAGTGATTTTTGACTCACTCACGCTCACGACAGGAATTTTTGAATCACGCACACTCACTCACGAGCATATTTTTTCTACTCACACTCACTCACAATCACATGAGTAAATTTAATACAACTCACACTCACGTGCACTCACGAAAGCTTCACTCACACTAACGTTAACTCACACTAACGTTAACTCACACTCACGAAACACTTATTTATACAAAAAAAAATTCGAAAACTAAAATTTCAAAAATCTTTCAAAATTTTCAGCAAAATTTAAAGTTCAGCGAAATTTTACATTTTTTTTGTTGCTTTTTTCGGGACGAAGTATTAAATTAAGCCATATTTTACAGTTTTTTTTTTGCTTTTTTTGGTACAAAAGAAAATAAGAAGAGAAAAAAATCACGCAAACTCACGAGAAAAAATCGAATTGCGCACACTCACTCACGCTAAAATCTTACTCACTCACACAATTTTTTTCTCCACTCCCACTCACAATCACGTGAGTAAAATTAAAATCAGTCACACTCCCGCGTGATCACGCGTGAATCACGCTCTAATCTGCTCATGTGCCTATAGGTTTGATGAAACCTAGCCCATGTCCACCCTGAAAGATCAATTATTATAATATATTATGTATTGGTAAAAATACTTTTAAAATCGTATGAGTAGTTTCATCATACAGTCAAACCCGCTTATAACGAACTCCGAGGGACCAGTAAAAATAGTTTGTTATAAGCGAAGTTCGCTATAAGCGGGGTCTATTTGATGTCAACCTAGTTTTATTTCTAACAAAAAAAGTTCAAAATTTAATTTTATTTCACGTTTTTTTGTAAGTAAACTACTTATTGAGAAGAAAACATTAAAAATATAAATAAATTTCATCAAAATTTTAAAATAAACCAAAAATTGTTTATCTTTTTGTGAGTTTGGTAAACATAATTGCAACACATTTCAAAATATTTATGGGAGATCGTTATAAAAAGTGAAATGAAATTGTGTTCGTGGGACCATAATAAGTAGTTCGTTTTCGTTATAAAAGTAGTATTTTGTGTGAAAATTGTTGCCAAAACGTCGGGACTTTGGAATTAGTTCGTTATAACCGATAATTCGTTATAACCGAGTTCGTTATAACCGAGTTCGACTGTATTTAATTTTTAGTTTTTTTTTTTTGCAAAAGTGGTCGTAGAAATGGGCGTAGTCGATGAAACACAGGAATACTCTAAATATTGGTGAAAACATTTTTGGAATCGGATGAATAGTTTCGGAGATTACTTTCTCTAAACAAACATACAAACATTACCTCTTTTTCATACACTCAAAAAATTATGTAAGTAAAATCAACTGAAAATGTCAGTTAAAAAACCTACATTGTAAGTTGTTTTGCGGTCAACTACTTTTTCAGTTAAATCAACTAACAATGTTAGTTATTTTAACTAACAAAAACACAACTGACTTATGTAGTAAAAACTACTAACATTTGTAGTCAAAACAACTAAAATGTAGTAAAAATAAAATAATCAATATATAATTTTTGTTATTCAAAAAAATTTAAGACCAAATTTGTTCTAAGTTTTTTTTTTTTAAGTTGTGAAAAATAAAAAAAAAAAAAATAAAAAATATTTTTTGGAAAAAACTTTTTCAGAGATAAAAAAAATAAAATTAACTACTTTAAATAACTGTTACTACATAAAAGTACTTTTTTGTTAGTTATTCAATAAAACGACTTAAAATATCTAACAGAAATAGTTGTTTGATATTTTTCATACAAAAACAACTGACTTTGTAGTTGAAAGCAACTAACTACTGTAAAATATACAAACAACTAACATGTTGTAACTTACATAATTTTCTGAGTGTATTACCGTTGGTGTAGGATATTATATGGTCGGTCTTGATGAACCATAATTAACTACCATATATTTGTTATATTTTGGCACGTTGGTAACCAAAATTTGAAATTGTTTGAAATCATCTTATTAAAAATTTTGCGAAATTTAAGCCGTAATTCATACATTTTGCCAAAGATTTCTTTCTCCACACAAAACTAAGTAAGTAATTTTTCGCTCCCTCAACCCTCTGTAATACTTAAGTACATGTTACGATATTTGACCTCCCCCAAAAAAAAATCTAATTAGTATTTAAAGGAAAATAATTACAACAAGAATATCAACAAACACAATGAATATTTATTTAGTAAAACAAAACCCCGAATTATATTTAATGCCCAAAATTCCGGAAAGTAAAATTAATACATACAATCCTAAGCATACTCGTATACATTTCTACATGTACGGGTGGGTGTATGTATGTGTTTAATGTGTACGGTGTATGTACAAAAAGTAGGATGCCCTCTAAACTTAAAGCGTAATTAATATAGCGCAAATTAAGCTTTTTGTTTTAAATTACAACAAACATAATACATAAATATATACAAACAACAAAAGAGAAAATCAGTTAAAGCGTGTTGATGTATAAGTGTGTATGTTTTTGACTTTGTGTATGTTTACTTGTTTTTTATATGTGGATGGAATCAAAAAATTCCAACAAACCACCCACTGAACACTGGGTAATTTGAGCCACTTTTTGGGCCAAAATTATTTACAGCCAAAGTTAAGAAGGGATATGGCTTAAATTTGGAATATAGGAGTTTTTCCCAACATTTTTTATTTTGTACTCCCCAGCCTCATCTAAAGTCGACCTATTTTTAACACAAATTTAAACTAGACCGCGCTGGGGAAAAAGTGCACGCCTCTGTTTTCCCTAACAAAGCAAACATAGATTATTTAGTATGTAAGTAGCTTATAATATGAATAGCTAATAATGGCAGCAAAAATTTTAAAAAATCAAGTTTTTTGGAAATTCTTAACAAACAAATTTGGAATTGGAAGATTTCTTTCATCAAATCTTTATATTTTGTTTTGTGTTAACATTTGCTATAGAAAGACCTATATAAATTTTCATTACAATATGCTTAAAAACAAAAATTTTATTGCACATTGAAAATTTACATGTTAAAATTTCGCTCAATAGTGTTGAAAGGGGGTAGGTATGTTCTGAAAAAATGTTGATTGGGAAAAAAAATCGGTGATACATTTTACCCCTCTAGGCTGACTCATGTGAGCGCTACGAGCTGATGTCAAAAAAAAAACAAAAAATTAAATAAAAACAAGTAAGAAATTTATAGTCGGTCAAGACCGACCATATATAGTAGATATATACTAGTGTTTTCGAAAAATAGCTCCCAAGTCCAGACGTGGACCGATATGATTTATCTTTTGTTAGACCTTTAATGAGTATAGAAACCAAAAACCATATCTGAGTGGAATTGCTTTATTTGTATTTCCAACCGATTAAACGAATATCGGCAGAAATTTGTGTATGGGTACTAAGTCCAAAAATGGTCAAATTATATTAAGATTTGATAAGATTACCAAAGAACACGTTTAATAGCTACAACCAAAATTTTAATTAAATATTTCCCATTTTTATGAATTTTGAGGGAATTATGTGAATTTCGGTAGAATGGTTTGTATGACGACTACAAGAATTATTCCCTTGAAATTTGGAATAATGAATTGTGGATACAAACTTTGATAACCTGTTTAATCAAAACGATATCTATTATAATACGGTTATTACACTCAAAATAATTACTCTGTGAAATGACTGTAATCTCAGTTCGACAGATATTTGACAAAGTTATTTGTCGAAATACAGATTTTAAGAAAATACTTGGTATTTTCTTGAAACCGAAAAACAAAATGTTATCTGTAATTTTACTTTATACTTTGTAATCTCTATTTTACAGATAATAAACAGAGTTTTTTTGCTAAAATACGATTTTGCTGAAATACGATTTTAGAAAAATACTTTGTTTTTTTTCTCGTAACCAAAATACTAAATTTCATCTGTAATTTTACGTACAAGGTCTACCTGGTGTCACCCTCCGATCTTCATGAAATTTGAATATGTTGTTTAGAACGAAAATTATTTCGACCCGTATTTTTTTTAGCGGCCCAAACTCATTTTTATGGGGATCGATTTGTATGGGGGGAAGTTGAACTTTTTCACTTTTTTACGATTTATGCCTATTTAATCAAAATTAGTATAGGCATATTTGATATCACATTAAAGGTATTTAAAAGACTTATCTCATGGTGCTAACAACGTGCCAAAAAAATATTATTTTTCAACTTATTAACAAAAATGTGGTAAAATTTTGGTATTTTACTCAATATAAGGAAAAGTTGTGCATGTTCAGACATGTGCTTTACACATGTAGATAGGTTTTCCAAAGACCTTTCATTTGGTTTCAAAGGGTTAAAGAGTTGAAAAAGTGCGTTTTTTACCAATTTTGCTTGGCTATAATTTCCAAAAAAATTTTAGTGCCTCACTTTAAACACGAACTTAACTTTATTGGATGCCAGGATTCCAAAACTGGTATTAGCTTTTTTCTGACAGCTTTAGTTTTTGAGTTATTAAAAAGGGCATAAATATTCAGGCAAAATTAAAGAGGTGATAAATTTAAAAATTTTATTTTAGCGATATCTCAAAAACTAAAGATGACTCAACAAAAGTAAGAGCATTTTTGGAATCATAATATCCAACATACCTAAAATCGTCATTAACTTTTTGGATTTAGGACTAGTGTTGGTAAATATAGACTCACAAACATGCCAAAAACAGCCTATTTTCAAAGTTTCCTTAGGCTATATCTCAAAAACTAGAGCTGACCCAAAAAAAAAAACGGTAGCCAGATTTGAAATCAGCGTACCCCTAATACCCAAAATTAGTTATCATAACCCGGACAAAAAAAAGTGTTGCCCTGTGTTATTGTTACATTTACATAAACAAATTAAAACTAAAATTTTTTTTTAATTTTCAACGTAACTGGCCACGAATTTGGCTGAGCTGAGAATTCTACCCATGCTTGCTGAATAATAGTTCAACGAACTAACCATTACGCCACAGTCACGGAGCCCTTTGACCAAAGTTTGCAAAGTTTGATCGAAGGGCGCCACGGGTAAATTTAATCCGATTGGCCTCAAATTTGTACCACATAAGTTTTAGGCAACAGTGCCTAACAGTACATACAGTGTAACAACCAAAATCGGAATGTGATGAAAGTTGAAAGCAAATAAAAGTTGTCATTTTCCATAACAAACCCCACAAGGCTTTTTTTGGTTCATTGCTACATATTTAATAATAATAATTACTTGAAAACTGCATAAGTGGCGTATACTTAATTTTTAATTGCCTGTAAATAACAATCAGAATAATTAGAAATCATTTTTTAATAATTTCGTTGTAGCGAAATCGACCCAAGGGTTTTCGTGGGAATCAAACCCAAGACTCCCTGCTTAATAGGCTAGCACGCTACCAACTAACCCACTGTAGCCCCCTCAATATGCACAATAAAATTGAAACAAAACGAGTCTACTATTTTTTTACTTTTATAATCAAAGAAATTTAATCCCGAAAAATCCCGGAATCCCGTGATCCCGAATAATCCCGGAATCCCGGGATTTTAAAAACCCGATCCCGTTTGACAGCCCTAATGAGGACTACAAGAAGTACTGTCTCGATTCCTATGAAATATGAAATGATGATTCGTGCATAAAAAATTTGATTACCTGTTAAATCAAAACGATATCTACGGTTATTAGATTCATTTAAGCCAAATTCAAATCTTAATATGGGGGCTAGGTCTTAACATGGACCGATATAATACGCTTCGTCCTTGGGCCAAAAGATGCTTTAGCTTCAAATTTCAAGTCAATTAATTAAAAATTGCGTGCTTTAACCGTTAGACTCAATCGACTCAAAAAGTAATTCTTAGTCGATCAGTATACTTGAAGGTAGGTTAAGGGCAAATATTAGGGGGTAGTTACAAACATCAGCACAAACTCATTATACCCTGTACCACAGAGTGGTGATATTAACACTTATCGTTATAATATCGATACAAACATAACGAAAAACCCACATTCCGACGATGCTCCAATGAGTCAATAGAGTTGGATACCCTACTGTATGTCATTGATTAGCTTCAACGCACTCCTTTGCACCCGATCCAGAAACTTTAAGATAGACCTTGAAGCACCTGTCCAGATATGGGAGTTGTATTCCATCTTCGGCCTGATATAGGCGGTATAAATAGTGAGGAGATCAGACGGAGTGAAGAAATTCTTACACTGTTTTAAGAAACCAAGACACTTGAATGCTTTTTCGACACTTTAAAAACATGTTGGTTCCATCGAACATCACATTGAACTTTCATGCCTAAAACATCATGAGTGTCTGATTCTTCAATACCTATACCTCCCATGGATACAGATGCCGCTGATTACACAATCCGTATGTGGGTCAACATACAAAAACCCTATTCGCAAGACCCCACTCGGATATCGCTGAAAGGTCACGATTGAGTGTGTCGTTCATGTTCTGCCTCAGTAAGGCTTGGTCTATGATTAAAGGAAAATAAATGAGAAATTTTGCTGTCATCTGCGAAAGAATAGATAGGATGAGAAGTTTGACTAAGAAGGTCGTTAAGAAAAATAAAAAAAATGGGAGGAGAAAGAACATAACCTTGCGGTACACCTGAATTTAGCCGGAACTCTTCTGATTAGAACCCATCTACACTCTAAATAATACATTAGTAGATTTACTAATTTTGTTTTGCTAATGCTAGTAAACTAACCTCTAGCAAATTTTTAGTTCAGATTAGATTAGCATTAGCAATTTTAAACAAAATTTGAACTAATTTTTTTTTGCTAAATTTAAAATTGAGTTGACCAAATTTTTACAAGCTTTTTTGCTAATATTAGCAAAAATAAGTTGTAAATTTTTTTTTTATTTTCAGAAAATTTAAAATGGCGCTATCTCGGAAACTAAGCCAGATAGAGCAAAATGGAGGCCATTTTTTGTTCTCGGGCTCTCATAGTATCGCCGGTCCTCTTCACATGTGTGGACCCTAATGGATCCTAACTTTGGATCCAAAAAAGTTAGCATTCCCGAAAATTTTAAAATGCTCCTATCTCGGTAAATATTGCCGACACAACAAAAAGTCCAAAAGCATTTTGGTAAAGAAAGTTACAAGTGATCGAGTTTTGAGTAATTTAATTTGAAGTTATCGAGCTTTTTAATTCTCAAAAAACCCAGTGGTCCCCTAAAATCACGTATCTCAAAAACTAAGCAAGGTGGAGCGATACGGACACAAATTTTGGATCAAAAACTATGACGATTTTTAAGGATCCCTACTAGATCTAGGCCCATCGGGGTTTGGACCTATCGAGTCCGAACCCAATGGGGTCCTCAAATGTGAATGAACTAAGTTGAAATAAAAAAAAAAATTCAGTTAACTAATTTTTGGCAAAACATTTTTGCTAACTTTACCAGTAAAAAATTGTGGGTTCAAAATCAGCAAATTTTATTGTAGGTTTACAAGCTTTTTTTGCTAACATTACTGTTTTTTTTTTTTTTTGAGTGTATAACAACTCTGAGAGAGATCGATATTAATGGAGAGAAATCACTACCGACACTAAACGCAATAAGCTTCGAAACGAGTGAACCGTGCAACACGATTATGAGGGTACGAGTAGCAAAATTCGTTGACCAAAGGACGAGAAAGCCACGAAGCACAACGTCGTAGTACCATCGCTGTAATACCATCCCGACCCGGGGATTTACTTATGTTAAGATCTTCAAGAACCACTTGTCATAAAAGATTTTCTTTTAAATTTTGAAACACGGATTTCCATAAAAATATTTTCGATAAATAACCCTTTTTTGTACATTAACAAAAACATTGAAAATGTTTTATGCCACCCATATGTTTTGTGTGAACTCGTATGTGAGGCATTCCACACCAAATGTTCAGAGAAAAAAAGTGATGTCGTGTAAATATGAAATCAATTGCAGAGTATTCGCCCTTAGGTCACTATTAAATAACACAAATAAAATTTCAGTTTTTTTCAAAAAGTGGGCTTTGTAGGCATGGTCAAATATTGAAAATATCTGAATTTTTTGCCTTAGTACCTTTTATTAAATATTTATGCAAAATTAGTGAAACACAGTGAAGCCTTTAAAATAAAAGTTTTTTATAGATTTTTGTATGGGCTATCGATTAAAAAAATTAAAATTGGAAAATTTTCAGAAAAAGTTCTGAATTTTTTAAATTTAAACTTAAACTTTATTAAATGTTGTTCTTTTATTTTTAGTACCAAAAGGTACATAAAAATAAAATGTATTTATTCGGCCTTTATATATGTATATATATTCGATTAGAGTTTTATTCTAGTTCGAGGCCCAAAAATATTTCTATATATGATATTGTCATAATAGAGTATTTTTAATTTATTGCTTTAAGAGAGAGATGAGTAACTTTTTAAAGCAATAAATTAAAAATACTCTATTAATATTTCTATATATGACAATATCATATATAGAAATATTTTTGGGCCTCGAACTAGAATAAAACTCTAATCTTAAACTTTATTTATCAAAAAACATGCCACAATTTTATTTCTTTTTTAAATGTTTAAAAATTAGTTAAGGTGTATATCTATCCGATCTGAAATTTTCAGAGATGTTTTTTTCCTTCTTTTCGAGAAAAAAAATTTTGAACATTGCACTATGCTTATAACTTACAATAATGGGGTGTATTACGTATGCGAATGAGTAATATTACCCAGCAAAACTTAGATTACCAAATAAGGTATAAAATAAGGTATAGGATCTCTTATTTTATACATTGCAGCATTGATGATTTTAACAGGCGATGAGACTCAAAGTAATGCATCCACATTATCACATAGAATACCAGTAAGGTATAAAATAAGTCATAAATTTATAACGAAGAATACGAGTAAGGTGTAAAATATATGATATTTTATAGGTTACGAGAAATGAAATAATATAGCATACCAGAAGATAATAATATTATATTATATAAGGTGTTACGAGTAGTGAAAAAGTAATCTTGTATTAAATTAACGTACGTGATTGTAAGTGAGTGTAAGTAGATAAAATATGCTCGTGAGTGTGTGTCGTTAGAAATTTCCTGTCGTGAGCCCATCTCTAGTTTAAACTTATGCATTTTTTATAAAATAATTATTTTTTTTATGTTATTGTAATGCATTATGCATCCAATTATAAATAATGCATTATTTCAAACTTTCAAATAATACATAATGTAACCAAATATAAGTCATCCATGATTTAATGTTTAGAAATAATAAATATGAAATACATTTTTTCCAATAATCATGCATTATGTAGCAAATTATTAGTAATGTATTATTTTTCACTTGAAAATAATACGTTGTGGAACAAATGTTTGGTAAGACATCATAAAATAATGCTACAAATAAGTTATATACTTAACCTGGTAATGTGTTATATAATCACTACCCATTACCAAAGTTTTTCTGGGTAACTCTTAAAAAACATTTAAAATAGAGATGTTTTCGTGGGTGAGTTTTTTTTTGATGATCACGTACGGTCACGAAGGAAAAGTTTTAGTCACGCACGATTTTTCATTTTCCTCACGTTCACGTACGCTGACGTGAGTAGAAACAAATGTTGTCACGGGCACGATACCCACGTGAGCGTGACTGAGCGTGAGCAAAATTAATGATCATGCGTGATTAAAATAATTTCCTTGGTGAAAGTTCGTGATCACATCTCTATTTTTAATGTTTTTTAATAGTTAATATTACTCATTGGCATACGTAATACACCCCATTATTGTAAATTATAAGCATAGTGCAATGTTCAACATTTTTTTTCTCGAAAACAAGGCAAAAAACCTCTCTGAAAATTTCAGAACAGATAGATATACACCTTAACTATTTTTTGAACATGTAAAAAAAAAAAAAATTGTGGCATGTTTTTTGATAAATAAGTTTAAATTTGAAAAATTCAGAACTTCTTCTGAAAATTTTCCAATTTTTATTTTTTTAATCGATAGCCCATACAAAAATCTATAAAAAACTTTTGTCTTAAAGACTTTACTGTGTTTCATGTAATTTGCATAAATATTGAAGTAAAGATACTCAGGCAAAAAAGTTTGATATTTTCAATATTTGACCACGCCTACAAGGCCCACTTTTTGAAAAATCTTAAATTTTATTTTTGTTATTTAATAGTACCCTAAGGGCGAATACTTTGCAAATGATAGCCCATTGAAACCACTATGGTTTTTCTGTAATGGAACAGTTGGTGTGGAATGCCTCATGTATGTAGTTTAATGCTTGTTTTTAACAGTTTGTTTAAAATGTTGTTTCCGTTTCCGCTTTCCTTGTAGCCCGGTATTTAATAACATACATAAACATGTACATTTATGTGTTTGTTTTAATAAATTTATGCAAGTGTCTGTATGTGTGTGTGTGTGGGTGTGTATACTTTGTTAATTTTATCTCTAACAACATAAACAACAACAACAACAACAGAAACAAAAACACATAATTTATAGCCAATTAAATAACCAACACAAGAAAAGAGATTTAAACAGAATTAAAAATGAGATAATTTTTTTAATGTGCAAAAATAAATATGCCATCATTCCTCCGTTCTATTTCAACATTTTCTTTTATTTTTTTTTTTTAAATACATAATAAATTCACTTAAATTTGCCTAGAGGAATTACCAGTTAGTACTTTTGTGTGCTGCTTTTCGTTGTTTCTTTTTTTTTTTTTTTTTGTTTTTGGCATAATTTAAATTATAAGTTTTCAACGTTATTAGATTACATTGAAATCTTATCATTAGGGCAAGTACTTTCATGAAAATGCATATTTTTACTTAGCATTGTAAACATAACATAAATTAAATATCTCTCTGAATCAAAGAATTTGCAATAAAATGGCATTGATTTGTGGTTGCATATTTTTGCATATTTTGGTATAACATGAAATCTTTTTTAAATTTCAACTCAGTGAAACTGAAATAAATGTTTAAAAAAACCGGCAGTTTTTGGAATTTAGAAAAACTGTAAATGCAGTTGTGTAAACAAGCCCTTGAACCATCACTGAGCAATGTTTAAGGATTACCCCACTTTATCTGTAAAAGTTACAGAGGGTTAAAGTTGAAAAATCGATAAAAATGGCTTGAAATAATCCATAGTTTTTACCTTCTTTCGCATTTTTTTTTTAAGTTCTCCTTATATTTCAATCTTTTCCGGCATAACACAAAGTCAGTACATATAAAAGATTATTTTAATGTTGGCTTGATAGATGCTTCATCGCTTGGTAAGAAGTTATAAGACGGTTAAGTTTTGAAACCAAAAATTAAGAGTTTTTAAATTTTCGAGGTTTTTTGATCAGGGATTTCGGCCCCCTCTATAAAATGAAAAAAGTTGAACTAGAGTTGGTAGCTGTTGTAATTCTTAACATTTTGGAATTAATCCAGTTAATGTGCCACAAATAGTAAAGGAGTTTTAGCAGATCAAAGATCGAAAGAAAAAACGTAATTTTTTTAAAATACCAGTTTTTCGTGAAGCACATTCGCGGTTTCATTCGAAATTTGGTGGACTCTTGCGTAAACCGAGTTTTTTAGGAGTTTACATAAAAAAATCACTGGCGGGTTTATGAAAAATAAATTGCAAAAATTTTATGGCATTTTTGAAAATTGTGCGAAATTTCCAAATCTGTTTCCAATATTTTTTAGTAGCAATTAATGCATCATGTTCATTTTAATACACCAAAAGACGTGCCTTAACGAGTAGAACTGATTTGCTTTTTGACTTTTTACTTTAAGCCATTCTGAGCGGAAAGCGCGATGATTTTATCTAAACCTGTTTTGATCTGGCACATCCAAGGCTTTACACAAAATCGGATGAAATTTTTTTTAAATGAAAGCCCACTTGATGTGTCATCATAAAATCAGAGGCGGGTTAAAAAATGTTGATGATTATAGATTTTTTGGACCATATTAAATTTTCTTGTTATAAAAAAGCATCACCGATTTTTTTAAACACTGGTACAATGATACGATTTTCCGTGATTTTTTTTTTCAGTAAAACCAACGCGCATTGCCTAAATATGTTATAAAAAATTATGAAACTTTTCTTTTACCGCGAATTAATCGCGATTTTAGGTACTTAGATATTTTTTTTTTTAATTGTTTGGTCATTAAAGGGTTAAATTTATATCATATATTTTAGAAGAAATGATATATCCTGGCATGTTTTAATAACGCATGCAACAAATGTGTAGAAAAAAAATATTTTAAATATTTTAAAAATTATTTAAAACCGCTAAATCTTAAAACCGCCATAACTTTTGACCCCCTTGCGCGATTTAATTGACGCGAACGAATTTCTTATTCTTAAATAGCTTCTAATATTTATGCCAAATTTCATCGATGTGCCATCAAAACAAAAACCACATCTTTTTTACCTCAAAATTTAAGTCTTATTGTTAGCCGGAACTCCTCAAAAATGCATATTTTGCATATTTTGATATAAATTAGACTTTTTTTTTTAAATTTCATCAATATTTTTTCAAAACTTCCTTAGGAAAATTCAAACCATCCCAGCAAAAACAGAGCTTACCATTCACTACAAAATTCACCACAACTTATGAACCAGATGTTCTTCTTCTTCAACTGAAACATTGATGAATTTAATATGGGCGTGACACACAAAGTATGTTCTTTTTATCGCCACTTTTCAGTGGCGAAAGATTGACACTTAAGTATAACATACATCACTACTGTTTTTATTACAACTTTTGAAGTAGTGATCCGGATGTTAATATAACTTGATCTTTTGGAAGCACTTTTTTCATCACTTCTTTAGAAGTACATATTTCTTGGCATTTTGGGTGTAATTATGTCATTTTTATTTGGTGATTTGGAACTTCTAAATTAGAAGTTCTTTTTTCATTTATTTTTGTAAGATTGATTGAACGAGTAATTTTTTAATATTTACACTAAAAACACTGTTCGACAGCAAAAACCTCCTAGTGAAATTTCTAACTGGTCCTTATAGATTTTGGTCTCCTGCTTCCAAATCTACCGTCCAAATTTTTCTAGCACGTACCGTTTTTGAGATAATCGCTGTTAGAAGTAAAAAAAGCACTTTTAGGGGTCCACTGTTACGTATTCTTACGTTGCTTTCACGAAATAGGACTTGACTTCATATAAAATGGACCTCCTGATTCCAAAACTGCAATCCACAATTTTCAAGCGTGTTCTGTTTTTGAGATATTCGCGTTTGAAAATTTTAGTGTGATTTATCTATATCTATTAGAGTTAATTTTGAAAAATAGATTTTTGGATATCATCACTTTTTAGAAGGTTTTTGTATCAATAAAAATAATGGCGTATTTTTTTGTTTTAAATTCCAACTCCTTCCCGTGCCTATAGGCGACTCAAATCGCGGATTTTGGGTCCCTTTTCACATACAACAAAAACGGCTGAATATATGTCAAATCTGACTTCACTATTCGATTCTACAGGAAAACTTAGGCCAATAAGCGTTTTTTTAGTTTTTGGAATTCACCAGAATGCATGATTAGAGTGGTCCAAAAAACTAATTTTTTAAAAAAAAAAATTGAAATATTTTTTTTGTTAATATACAATGAAAAAATACTTACATATGAGAAAAATAGTCCATAAATTTTAATTTTGTTGTTACCCGTTCAAAAGTTATTAAAGTTTAAAAATTTAATTTTTTAGTGAATATAAAATAACACCGCTCAACAAATCGAAGGTTTTTGACTCCGGTTTGAAGTTTGATACAAAATTTTTAAAGATTTTAACTCGCTGATTCCAAATCTGTGCTCCAAATTTTTCCATCACGTCTAGAATTGTAATTATTCGCGGTGGAAAATGCGAAAAAACGCGATTTTTGCATTTTTTGAAAGCCTGCACAGCAGCCACTGGGTGGAATAAAAATCTGGTATAAAGCGTTAGAGTAGAATTGAACTATGATCTCAAATATATGATCAAAAAAATTTCAAGTTGTTGCACTATTATGTGCCAAACATGTATTTAAAAAAAAACACTGTGAAAAAAATTAGAAAAAGCACCATTTTTAAAAGGCTCTAAAACAAAAACCAGATGATCAATCTTTACTGTGATGAGCTCAAAATTTAGGCAAAAGTTCATTCTTTCTTATAGACTTTTAAACCCATTAAAGATATCTTCCGGTTTGTACGAAAAATAACACAGAAAACTTAAATTTGTAAAATATTTATTTTTTTAGTTTTTCTTTGAAAAATATCAAAAATATCTTTTTTACAAAAATGAAAATTTTAACGGAGTCATTTTAAAACGCCATTGTAACCCAACCAAAAGCAATAATAAAAAAAAATTGTTTTCTATGTTGGAGACCAAAGACGAATTATACTTTTGCGCTTTATACCTAGTGTTTCCAATTATTCGACCCTGCCGGTTAACCGGTTAGATCATTATTCGAAAATTGACGAAAATTGGTTAATCGGTTATTCGGGTCGAATAATCGGAAAAAGTGGCGATTAATCGATTAATCGTCAAAAACAATGAAAATTTAATTTTAAACGATTTTTTAAAAGTAATGTCACAAAAAATAAAAGTATTTTAAGTAAAATTTAATTTTCAGTCTTTATACACACACAAAAAAAATTAAAATGAGTTTCAATTACTATTTTAATTGATTTTGCACCTATCACGAAAGTAATAGTATTAATTACTAAAATTTGTAAAAGTTTAATATCGCAAAAGTGCATTTATTCTCAATTCACGGAAATTTTTGAAATTTATTATAATTTTTTATCACATCAATTAATAAAATTATTAAAAACAAAATCGAACTTTTTAAAATTTTTAATTAAATTTTTTTTTTCTTTAAAATTTTTTGTGCGCAGTTTTTAAAGGGGAAACCCAAAACGCAACTAATTGAAATTTAGATAAAATAAAAACACCAAATTTTATTTGGAATTTTCTAAATTTGAATCAGGATTTCTGAGTTTCAATTGGCCATTTCCGTTTTTTAATTGGGATTTCACAATTTCAATTTACTAATAACTGTAATTTTTAAATTTTTAACTATTAATATCAATTCAGATTTCTGAATTTCAGTTGGCTTTTCTAAATTTCAATTGGAATTGCTTATTTTTTAAATTTTGATTTATATAATTTGATTTCACTTTTCTAAATTTCAATAGGGATTTCAATTGAGATTTCTGAATTTTATTAGCTCTTCAGAAACTGAATTATCTTTTCTGAATTTCATTTAGAATTTTTAAATTTAAATTTTGCTTTTCTAAATTTCAATTTAGATTTCTTAATTTCAGTAGGCTTCTGTAAATTTCAGTTTTGTGAAATTGGGAGTTTCTGAATATCAATTAGGATTTCTAAATTTTAATAAGCTTTTTTGAATTTGGATTGAGCTTTCGTAAATGTTAATTGGGCGTTTCTGAATTTCGATTTGGATTTCGGAATTTCAATTGGGATTTCTGAATTTGAATTAGCTTTTCTGAATTTCAATTGGGATTTTCTGAATTTTAATTGGGATTTTCAATATGGCGTTTGAAAACTGTAATTAGGATTTCTGAGTTTTAAATGATTAATATTTTAATTTTGCTTTTCGAAACTGTTAATTGCTGGTTTCTGAATACTTTTTTTCTGTAGTTTTGACTTTTTTCGGTAGTGTTTGTAAAAACGAGGAAGTGTTTCAAACTAATTATAGTAGAAAATAGAGATAATAATATTAACCGGTTAATCGAACTATTTTAACCGATTAATCGGGTCGAATAATTATTTGCGTTTTAAATTATTTGTTTCGACATTAACCGAAATAGAGGCGATTAATCGAGGAATCGATTAATCGATTAACCGAATTGGAAACACTATTTATACCAGATTTGTATTCCACTCAATGGCTGCTGTGCAGGATTTCAAATAATGCAAAAATCTTAATTTTTTGCATTTTTAACCGTGAATAACTAAAAATCTGGACGTGATGGAAAAATTTGGAGTACAGATTTGGAATCAGGAGATCAAAGTCTACTAAAATTGATCACCAGAATTCAAACCGGAAAATGACTGTTGAGCGGTGTAATTTATTAGTTTTGTTATTTCTATTTAACAACAATAAGTTAATCAATTATATTCCTTTCAATAGCAGATAAAGCTAAACAATTTAAATTATCTTGATTTTTAACTAAACACGAGTTGTTCAGGCGCGAAATTTTACCACCGAACAACTTGTTGGTAAAATTTCGCGCCTGAACAACTCGTGTTTAGTTAAAAATAAAGATAATTTAATTGTTTAGCTTTATATGCTGTCGAAAGGAATAGAATTAATTAGAATTGCTGTTAAATAGAAATTACAAAACCAATAAATTTTTTTTATTCACTAAAAAATTTTGTTTTTAAACTTAAATAACTTATGAACGGGTAACTACAAAATTAAAATTTTTGGACCATTTTTCTCAGATGTAAGTATTTTTTCATTGTATATTAACAAAAAAAATATTTTAATTTTTTTTTAAAAAAATTATTTTTTTGGACCACTCTAATTATGCATTCTGGTGCATTCTAAAAACTAGAAATAAGCTTATGGGCCTAAGTTTTCCCGTAGAATCGAATACTGAAGTCAGATTTGACATACATTTAGCCGTTTTTGTTGTATGTGAAAAGGGACCCAAAATCCGCGATTTGAGTCGCCTATAGGCACGGGAAGGAGTTGGAATTTGTT
Source organism: Pegoplata infirma (assembly GCA_963921195.1). Taxonomy (NCBI): domain Eukaryota; kingdom Metazoa; phylum Arthropoda; class Insecta; order Diptera; family Anthomyiidae; genus Pegoplata; species Pegoplata infirma. Next base: position 111,473,754 of record OY992536.1, on the reverse strand, counting down.
AAAAAAAAGTACGCCATTATTTTTATTGATACAAAAACCTTCTAAAAAGTGATAATATCCAGAAATCAAAATCAAAAAAAAATTGAAAACGAACTCTAATATCTATATCTATACTATATTATAAAACGCACTTTTCGCGAAAATTTTCTTTGTCACCGGTGTTTGAAGAAACTACTGAACCGATTTTGATCAGATAAAAACCATAATAAAGCTTTCATTCCAACTTAGATTATAGGCTATAGAATGTTTTGATATCGGTTAAGGGGGACTTTCAAAAATGTGAAAATATGAAAAAAAAAATCAGTTTTTCCGCTTTTAAAAAGACACAATAACTCAGATTTTATTGTGAATATCACCATTGGAAGCTCTTTTTTTAACAAACAACTTAGCCTTTTCAGTTTTTTAAATAAGTTCATTAACACGGCTTGGCCATTCAATTTTACCACTATTCGGGTATCTGTACCTTATCTTTACTATATACTAAAAAACTCACGGTTCGATATTTCAAATTTCAAATAAAACAAGTAAAAAAGTTAAATTCGGCCTTGCCGAATGTAGTGATACCCTCCACAATTTCAAAAAGATTATTGCAAACAACTTTATTTAAAAGGAAATTAATTTTGAAAAAAAAAAAAAATTGAAGAAAAATTTCCGTGAAAAAAAATTTTGGTAAAAAAAAAAAATCCGCGATTTTTTTCTTTTTTTGTCCAAAAATATGTTTGTACTTGTTTAAATACCATTTGGTGTTCAACTATGTTCACATATGTCAACCAGAAGCCAAATTAAAGCATTTTGTATTTTTAGGTTATGTTGAATGTACTGAAATGTTTGAGGTGTACTTACATTTTCGTTCATAACTTTTGAACCGCTGAACCGATATCGCTCAAATGCAATACCAAACTTCTCGGGAGAACTTCCAATATATATGTTAAGTTTCAGTCATCTCTGTGCAATATTTTGTCCGCGAGAGCATTTTCCACAGACAGACAGACGGACAGACGGACATCGCTAGAATGTCTTAAAATCGATCGGGCATCATATATACTTTATGAGGTCCCAGACCGATATTTCGATGAGTTACAAACGGAATGACAAACTTATATATACCCTCTATCACTAAGTGGAGGGTATAAAAATACTATGCAAAAGAATTCATTTATTTAGGGACAACTTTTTGGAAGAAGATTTAGAATTAACAGTAAATTGATGTTTTGGCAGCCAAAAGTTTTGAATAAAAAAGTTTTCAGGTTAAAACCAGAGGTGTCAAACTATCGATAGTACTATTGATAATATCGATAGTATTGATAGTTTTGTGACTATCGATTGTGGTTTTTTGTACTCATTTAACATTGAAAAACAATCGATAGTTTTTAGCCACTATCGATAGTAAATTATCAACCACTGATTTTATGCGTAGTACGAATTTATTTAATTTTTGTTTAATTTTGTTATTTATTAAATAAGGAATGAAAGTTATGTTTGGTTTTGTGACAAAACTTTTGTCTTACCATTATATATTTAATGCACATAAATATGTTCTCACTATGTATTAAACTGTGTAACTATCACGATAATATCTTCAAAAAATATACGCTCAACACGAAAATGCGTATTGGATTCTGGTAAGTGATTTAGGTAGTGTTTGTTGTGCTGATTCCAAATCTGCGACCCAAATATGTCTATCACGTCAGGATTTTGAGTTATTCGCGGTTAAAGTGCCGAAAAATGCCATTTTGGACCCTTTTTGAAAGCTTATAATATAAGATCCTGACATGCAATTTTCTTGGTATCGATAGCTATCGATAGTTTTTGTGTTTTGATAGTTGAGAGTTGATATATCGATGTATTTTTTTAAACTATCAAAAACTATTGATAGTGGCCCTATCGATAGTTTGACACCTCTACCACCGATATTCCATTTATGTATATTAGGGTGGCACGAACAATGACTTTTTTTGAATTTTGTCGATCGCCGGGAAAATTATGGTTCGTGTTGGTCTAAAACTCTTTGCTTAAATTTTTAGCCAAACAAAACTAGCCCGTGCTTTTGGGAAGTTAAAATTTTGCCCAAAAAAATTTTTTTTTCATACAAACCAAACAAAAATTTTTTTAAATTTTTTATTTTGTTTTTAATTATAATTTTACTTAATTAGCTTATTAACGACAATAAATTTAATTTTTGTGAGATAAACGCTTCAAAACTGACTTCGAAAAAAAAATTAAGGCCGTTGCACAGTGGACCAAATGCTTAATCTAGCGTGCAAGAGAGTATAATTCGACTTTGAGACCACCTAGAAACATGAAATTTGTAATGCACAAGGAAAATGAGATGAGCTTCTATATAGTCCAAATGTGGGCGGTATTTGAAGGGGCGTGGCACTTATTGAAACATTGTCATAATAAAATATAGGTAAAGTAGAGCCAATAATAAGCAGAGGAAGTAATTTTTTTAACGTAAAAAAGATTTTTAAACAGTTTAGAAAAGAAATATTTAATTTTGAGTAAAAAAAAATTTTTTTTTACTCATTTCGGTAAAAAAAAAAAAAATTTCAGTTAAAATTTTTTTTTGAGTTAAAATTTTTTTTTGCTTGTAAAATTTTTACATTGGGTTAAAAAATATTTGAGAATGTCAAAAACACTCAGCAAAATATTTTTGTGGCTCATCAAAGTCATTTAAAGCGTTAAGGTGTTTTTTTTTTAAAGTAAATTCAAGATACACCAATCTGAAATTCACGGTTTTTGTTTACAACTTCTTAACCACTGGACCGATTTGGCTGATATTCAATACCAACCTGACTAGGAAAATTGAAAATATATATGCCAAGCGTCAGCAGCAACAGAGTTGCCGTTTGAAAGTTATCGTGTTTTAAACAGACAGACGGACGGACACCGCTAGATCGACTGAAAAACAAAAACCAGCAAAAACCAGCAGCCAATTTTTTTATTATTTTGGAGCTCAATATCTATTCTTTTGAAATCATGTAAAAACCCTATAGAAGTTAGAGGGATTAGTACCTAAATTCATTAACAAAATTCAAGTTTGCTTGAAAAATAATTCCATTGTGGACTCTCTTTTTAATTTACGTTTTTTTACAAACAGCAACACAAATCAGCTTCAAATATACATTCCTTGAGGTTAAAATATAACAAATAATTTGATAAATTGCCTTAATACGGTCGTAAAATAGCAGTTTAAACAATCAACACGTCTAGACAGAACTTGAAGATTTTTTTTTATAAAAACTAATTACTCATGTTTGGCTGCCTACTACGATGGTGTTTTTGCAATAAACAAAGAAATTTTATTAGCGTTAAGTAAGGTAGGAATAGTGCAATCATATATGCGATACTAATTCAATATTGTAAAAACTTCATTTTTCGACCAACTACGCACCAGATTCAACATTTGGTCCACTGTGCGTTGCAGTCACACTCCAAAAAAATTTTTGAAAAAAATTTTATTTAGTTTTGAGTCATAACTTTTGACTCGAAAGAATTTTTTTCTGAGATGTTGCTTTTAATGATACATATCAACAAAAATAATCTTATTTCTATCTGCATCATCTTTATCACGTACTAAAATGTAGCAAAAAATTCGCTTTTTACCTTTCTCACATTTTATGTATTATCACAAAAAATTGCTTTTGCCGAATTTCGTCAAATGCTGGGCTGGGTTGGTTTTTGTCTAAGAACTCTATATTTAAGTTTTTAGCCAAATCGGGCAATTTTAACCTGTGCCGCTGAAGAGTTAAAGTTTGGACATAAAATATTTTTTTTTTTAATTTGCTAAAATTGTCCGATTTGGCTAAAAATTTAAACATATAGCTTTTACACCAAAACGAACGATAATTTGCCAGGCAATCTACAAAAGTTATTTTTTTTTACAATACATAAAATTTGAAAAAAAGTGTAAAAACGTATGATTTTTTGATACATTTAAGAACACGACAAAGATGTCACAGATAGGAATACTTTTTTTTGTGGATACATCTCAGCTAAAATTTTTTCAAGCCAAAATTAAAAACAAAAATCCTTAGAGTAATTTTTTTTTCGAAGCCAATTTTGAAGCGGAAGGGGTTATCCTACCAAAATGAAATTTTCAGTCATTATTAAGCTAATCAAGTAAAGTAATAATTAAACAAGTAAGAAAGCTATATTCGGCTGTGCCGAATCTTTAAATACCCTCCACCAATGTAATGATTTAAAAAACAAAAAAGTTTGTTTTATTTATACCTCAGGAAATAACAAAGTACCAAAAAGTGTACTTCCGGCACTTTTTATAAAAGGTACTTTCAATAAAAGGTACTTTTTATAAAAGGTACTTTTAATGAAAGGTACTTTTTATAATAGGTACTTTTTATAAAGGATACTTTTATATAAAAGGTACTTTTTATAAAAGGTACTTTTTATAAAAGGTACTTTTTATAAAAGGTACTTTTTATAAAAGGTACTTTTTATAAAAGGTACTTTTTATAAAAAGTACTTTTTATAAAAGGTACTTTTTATAAAAGGCACTTTTTATAAAAGGTACTTTTTATGAAAGGTACTTTTTATAAAGGGTACTTATTATAAAAGGTGCTTTTATAAATGGTACTTTTTATAAAAGGTACTTTTTATAAAAGGTACTTTTTATAAAAGGTACTTTTTATAAAAGGTACTTTTTATAAAAGGTACTTTTTATAAAAGGTACTTTTTATAAAAGGTACTTTTTATAAAAGGTACTTTTTATAAAAGGTTCTTTTTATAAAAGGTACTTTTTATAAAAGGTACTTTTTATAAAAGGTACTTTTTATAAAAGGTACTTTTTATAAAGGTACCTTTTATAAAAGGTACTTTTATAAAAGGAACTTTTTATGAAAGGTACTTTTTATAAAAGGAACTTTTTATAAAAGAAACTTTTTATAAAAGGTACTTTTTATAAAAGGTACATTTTATAAAAGGTACTTTTTATAAAAGGTACTTTTTATAAAAGGTACTTTTTGAAAACGGTACAGAATTTTCGGAACGTACTTGTTCCAGAATGTTTTATTTCACTAAAGGATCCTACATTTAAATTTCAAGTTTGAATAACCATTATTTCAGTAAATAAAAAAAAAGTACCAAAGGTACTTTTTTTACCCCCGTAGAATCAACATTGGCTAAAAACGCGCCTTAGTGAATCTTTTTTCCGGGAGGTGAACCGACATTGCAAATTTCAATTTTCTAGTACCATTATTTAAGAAATATAAAATGTAATAAAAGTACATATTTTTACCCTTTTTACCCTATAAGAATCATCATTGGCAAAAACCCAGCCTTGTGGGATCTAAATTCAGGAGGTGAACATACAGTCCAAATTTCAAGTATATGTGACAATTTTTTAAGGAAATATAAAAAGTACCAAAAGTACAGATTTTTACCCTTTTTACCCCCTTGGAATCAACATTGGCAACAATCCAGCCGTACTGGATCTATATTCCAGGATGTGAACATACTGTCCAAGTTTTAAGTTTCTATGACCATTATTTCAGGAGATATAAAAAGCACCAAAAGTACAGTTTTTTACCCTTTTTAACCCATTAGAATCAACACTGGCAAAAATCCAGCCTTAATGGATCTATATTCCGGGAGGTGAACATACAGTCCAAATTTCAAGTCTCTATGATCATTAATCACGATATTTAAAAAGTACCAAAAGTACAGTTTTTGTCCCCTTTATCGCCTTAGAATTAACCTTGGCAAAACTCCAGCCATAGTGGATCTATATTTGGACCTACAGTCCAAATTTCAAGTCTCTAGCTTCAGCGGTTTGGGCTGGGCGATGATGAATGAGTATGCCAGTCAGTCAGTCACATTGCTCTTTTATATACATAGATTTTCCGGATTTGGGCGATTTTTGCCAAAAAGTTTATTTCTGTTTTTTATTATTTAACAAAATTTATTTTTTTTAAATTAAAATATTTTTTTTTAAGAAATCTAAACAAAATTGAATTTTGGCGATATTTTACATCCGAGTTTGCGACAAAGCCAAAAAAAAGTCTGGCAACCCCGTCAATATGACGAAGCAAAAAAAGGGACACACACACACATGCTTTGTACATACAAATGATTATCAATGAAAACTTTTTAAAATATTTTTTTTATTATTTCTTAAAGAACTTTTTTCTTAAAAAACATTTTTAAATTAAATTTAAATATTGTTTTACATATTTTTAAGCTTTTTTGTAAAGATTTTTTTCCTTTTTCTCAGTTTTTTTTTTTCATTTCCGTTTGTATTTACACAAAATATGAGTTAATTTAGGGTTATGTTAAAAAAAATAAAGACTTTTTTTACGAATTCACTCATAACTTTTAAAATACTTAACCGATTTAAAAAAAAAAATACAGTAGAGTCTGCCTGGATAAATTCCGCAACTTTTGGTACCACAAGCGTTTAAATCGGTTCCGTATTATTGCCAAAAACGTGATTTCAACAGACAGACAGACAGACGGACGGACAGACAGACAGACAGACAGACAGACGGACATCGCTAGATCGACTTAAAATCGATCAAGGATCATGAATATATATACTTTATGGGGTCCTAAACCAATATTTCAATGTGTTACATACGGAATGACAAACTTATATATACCCTCTATCACTAAGTGGAGGGTATAAAAAAATAAATTTAAGGCACAGGTTAATTTTGTCCGAAAATTTAAACAGGAGATTTTTAGACCAAAAAGAACCATAATATACCCGGCGATCGACGAAATTTAAAAACCCGACATTTTTTCAAAAACCGAGCTACAGATTGATATTATCGAATTTGTGTTTTGTTTCCAATTTGTTTTTTGTACAATATGGTACTTTATTGCATTTGGACAACTAAATATCATGGGGGTTTTAATTAAAAGGCATTAACATCAAAATAATTCAGATATGAAGGTTTCTATTTCAAACGTACCACGAAAAAAAAATGTTGTTGGATCAAAGTCAAACTTTGAGAGCTTATTGCCCTATATGAAAGTTACAAATCGTGGAACAAAAGTTCTCGTTTTTAGGAAAAATGGGCGAGATAGGCGTGGTCAAACATGGTAAAATTGAGCAATTTTTGCATGATGTCGCTTTATATTTAATTTTTTCTACAGTAACTCAACGATTCTGAAACTTTCGAAACACATCTAATTTATAGTGTTTTGTATGGGCTATCGATTGGCATTATTAGTTTTTGGAAAAAATTCAGAACTATGTCTGAATTTTTCAAATTAAAAATAAAAATCGATGTAGCAAAAAACACGCCATTTTTATTTTTTTTAAAAAAATTTTTAAATTAAAGTTGTTTTCATTCTCTACATCATATCAAATTTTCAGAGAGCAGTTATTTTTGGTTTTCGAGAAAATTGGCTTTAAAGTTTGAATGTCTTATTTTATTTTCCATATCACTCATACGCCACGATACATTTATTTTTGCACTTACCAAAAACTTGTTTAATTCTATTTAGATAATTGATTTAGAGCTGATTTGTAGAGTCCAACCGAATATTCGATTTCAGTCTCGACTTCGGCCGAATAATGGGGTTTCGGCCTCTATTCGGTATTCGGCAAAATTTTAGTATTTTAAAAAATATATAAAAAAGTTGCTGAATTTTTCAATTTCGAGTATCATTACACTTGATTCAGTTCATTTTAAAAATGTAACAAGGATTTCCAATTAACGTGTTACTGTTACAGTTCAAATAATTTTTTTTTTTTTTTAATCTACAGATTTAATGAACAATTTTTTTTAAGTTTATTTAAATATGATTTCTTTGTAAGTTTTTAAAAATATATATATTTTTTAATAAATACAACAATTCCGATGGTTTAAAAACATTAAGTGCTGTATAGTTATTTTAAAAAAGAAATAAATAAAAATTTTATTCAGCCAGGCATTAATTTTTTTTTAGTTTCGGTTTTGGTTCGGTTTCGGTTTGGCCTCGAAAAACTGGTTTTGGCCGGACTCTATTGATTTGTCATATTTATAATAAGAATTCGACTGTTTTTCAAGATTCTTCGTATCAAGGTTGCATTCAATATCAATAAAATGACAATATTTCAGACGTGATCTTTGCCTTATGATTGTTGAAATTCTGGGACGCCGCTTGGAATAAATCCAGGCAACAATATTCACAGTCGTTGTTAATTTTTAAGAATACTCTGATATTAAACACATTCAGCTTTACCACAAGAAAATAAAATAAATTTAAAATGAGCTTTTAATTTTATTTCCATACAAATTGTTTTTGTTTTTAAAATCGACTTTCAAAAAATGTATTGAAAATTTGAAATTTAAAATAAAACTTTTGTTAAAATAGACTTTTTATTTTCTTGTGGTAAGGGCCATTGCCTTACAACTAAAAATTTAAAATATATCAGAAGTAGACAAGTTCCAAAAAATATTTTAAAGTCTGCACTTCAAAAATTTTACAAACCTTCTTCATCATTTCAAAGATTTTAAAGTTCAAAAAAATTGTCATTCTTATTACACAGAAGACGAGTAAGCGATGGCACTGTATGTCTCTGGTCAACAAAAAAAAACAGTCGAATTCGTATAAATAAGACAAATCAGCTCTAAATCTGTTATCTAAACAGAATTAAACAAGTTTTTGGTAAGTGCAAAAATAAATGTATCGTGGCGTATGAGCGATATGGAAAATAAAATAAGACATTTAAACTTTAAAGCCAATTTTCTCGAAAACCAAAAATAACTGCTCTCTGAAAATTTGATATGATGTAGAGAATGAAATAAACTTTAATTTAAAATTTTTTTAAAAAAAAATTAAAAATGGCGTGTTTTTTGCTACATCGATTTTTATTTTTCATTTGAAAAATTCAGACATAGTTCTGAATTTTTTCCAAAAACTAATAATGCCAATCGATAGCCCATACAAAACACTATAAAATAAATGTGTTTCGAAAATTTCAGAATCGTTGAGTTACTGTAGAAAAAATTAAATATAAAGCGACATCATGCAAAAATTGCTCAATTTTACCATGTTTGGCCACGCCTATCTCGCCCATTTTTCCGAAAAACGAAAACTTTTGTTCCACGATTTGTTACTTTCATATAGGGCAATAAGCTTCAAAGTTTGACTTTGATCCAACAACATTTTTTTTTCGTGGTACGTTTGAAATAGAAACCTTCATATGAACTCTTAACAATATTTAGTTTCTTTTTTACTTTTCCCTTCCTGATAACTTTAAGGTCTGATGGGAGAATGTTCCACATACGTAGGGTCAAGTTGAAAAAAAAACACTGGGGTCAACTTGACAAATGTCAGTTTAACACATTCCGTGTTAAAATTTTCTTTGATAATAATAATTGAAATATTTTAAGGACTTGCGATTTTCCCTTTGGAAACATTATGAGACTTTTTTACTATTAACTTTTTTTTTACTTCTTATGTTCAAAATAATAAAAATATTTTCTATTTTGAAAAATATTAACCGTGGAAATACATTTTTATTTAAATATAAAATCAAAATACTTTGATTGCTTTACAAAGATTAATAAAATTTTTAACATTAGATTTTGGGGAAAATAATTTTCTTCAATGTTTTAATTTTGTTCAATAAAAATAGATTTTTTTAATTTTTTTTTTTTAGTTTTCTTTTTATAAAAAAATGTTGTTCTTAGAAAAAAAATTTAACACAACTTTCATATTTATTGATTAAAATTTCGAATTTTTATTCCTCGCGCAACGCCGGGTACTCTGCTAGTAAAGAATATAAGTGCGTAATAGTAGAGTTTGAGTTTTTCAAACTCCAATATTTCAAAAACAGTACGCGATAGAAAAATTTGGATGTCAGATTTGGAATAAAGATGCCCTATTTTTACTTAAGAATACGTTACAGAGGAGACCCAAATATTTCAATATTAAAACGCGAATATCTTAAAAACCTTACGTAATAGAAAAATGAATTTCATTGATAATCTAACGTATATACTTCGAATTAAAAAAAGAGTAATTATAGAGATCACAAAACTATAAAAATTCACGGCGAATTGATTCACAAGTTTGTTTTGACCACAAGCCTATACCTCAATTTTCTTAAAAGCTTAAACAATCATTAATAATGAGATGCAGCAACATACGCTTTAGTTCGTAACCGTATTTATTTAATTTAGGACCAACTTTTTTTGATATAAGATATGAAATTTGAAAAATTTATCAATAATCGATTTTCGTCTTTTCGATTTTTTAAGCTCTAAATAAAGAGAAATGAAATGCCACTACCAAATTTTGTCACCATTTTTGCAAAACCTAAATCTATTTGAAGCTGGACGTAGAAAAAATTGCATACTTCGTGTATCACCCTCATTCTAATTGTTTTAGTTGAAAAAGAAGTTCATATATTGTGGTGATTTGATTCCTAAGAACATATGAAAAAGGTACTTCAAAATCATTAAGCAAAGAACTGGTGAAAGATGTTTTTATTGTTATGTTGTAGCATTTTTGGAAGTAATTTTAAAAGTACTTCGTACGGAATATGAAATTCGCCATCTATAGCTACTTTGTATGTAGTGAAACCACTAATTCTTTTTGAGCCACTTCGTTTATTTTTTGCTGGGCATATCCCCTATTTCTTATAGAAAAATGTATTTATTTATCTATCGAAATCATATTCTAATGAATTTTTTAAAGAAAATGGATTCTGGAAGTATAATTTTAAGATTCTGAAAAATGTTTCCTATTTAAAATGTTCCTATTCTGAGATATTTATGAATATCTCTTCACTAATCGTAAAGAAAAAAATGTTTTCGAATTTAAGATTTTTTACAGGAAAATTGCATTTTTATTTTGATAAGAGTTAGGGTGGGGTCTTTTGCCTTTAAGTTATTTTTTGACTTGGAAATCGGAAAATTTCAACAAAAAAAAAAGTATTTTAAAAATAAATATTTTTTTTTAGAATAAAGAACACAAAGTATTGAAAAATAACTTGTTTCAGAAAAATATTGTATTTTAATACTTTTTTTTTTCTTTTAGAAACTTTTTTACTTCAGAAATATTTAGTGACTTAAGGAAAAAATTTCGTAAAGGTGTTATGATACTTGCTAGTTTTTATATTTTGGAGAACAGTGCATATATATTTTCATAGGAAAACTGACAAAGTGTAAAGAGTCCCAGCAAAAATTGGCATTTCTAGTAATGGGTTTTGTAATCCGAAACAGATGTTAATAAGTAGTTACTTATTAAATGAAACACTAATTATTTTAACAAGGGCGTGAGACAAAAATAACTAGTGAATAGTATGGAGATAAATAACTAGTTACTGCCTCGGATTACAAATAAGGAGTAAAAAGCCATTACCAATAAAAAGTAAAATAATTAGTTAATTAAAACTTTAAAAATTTAACTTGTTTTTACTAAAACTTAAAAATTGCGTAATTTTTATTAAGTTTTTAAGTACTTTTTAAGTTAATTGAATTGTAAAGGTTAAAAACTGCAAGTGCAAGAAGATATTATTACTTAGAGGTGCTTTTATAACATATTACCGAGAAGTAGTTACTTTTGGGCTTAAAATAATGTTAATGGTAATGGGTACTCATTATAAATAATGTACTTGGTAATGATTACATTTCACAACTCATTACCATGTTTTTGCTGGGGTATTACAATATCATGAAAAAAAACTTAAAACGTCAAAAAATATACGTGTGTTATCGATAATTTTGCAGTTACTGTCAAAAAAAATATAAAAATTTTCAACTTAAAATTGACATTTCCAGAATAAAATGTTAACAGTGTTGCCAATTTCATTAGTTTTTGCTCGAATGAAGCGGTTTTTCATTTAATTTTGAGCGTTTTTTAGCTATTTTGGGCGAGTTATTTTGAAAATAAAAGTTGGCAATATTGTTTTTTTTTTGTTTTGTTTTTATTTTATTATATTTCTTGTTCCTTCTCACATTTGTTGTTTCATTCGATCAATCCTAAAAAAGTCCAATACAGAAACTAGCAAGTATCATACCACCTTAAATAAAAAATATTTTACTAACAAGGGAAGTATCTCAACCCTTATGAACCGATTTGCCTGAAACTGACGATTTTAAGGTTGGGGTGTCTCGGCTTATCGGCCATATCAGTGTTTAAAATTTCGTTCTCCCCTTATGAAACAATGTGAACCTCCGGGAAAATTTCGATAACTCTCGAACTATCCGGAATATCCTCTAGAGCAAAAATACGTGTCGACTTAAATTTAATATAGATTATTTCATATTCATATGGACATCGTGGGTCTATGTCTTAATATAAATACCACCCAAAATTGACACATTTTCATGAAAAAAGTATTTAACGAAGCCAAACTTTTGCAAGATTATGCCACCGTTGGATAGGCATTAAAAAAACCTTTCTTCTCATATGTAAACATCATATAGTTTCTTAGAAAGAAATGGCTGAAAAATCCAAAAAACGATTTTTTCGCCATTTTTTTACCCATGTTTTGAACCCCTAAATTCCCGATATGGCCAATAAGCCGAGACACCCCAACCTTAGAATTGTCTCCTTTATATATCATTTAATCCAGCAAAGATTTTATAAAATCTGACCGAGGGTCTTCAAATTTATCTTATTTTTGGTACACATTTGCTCTATAGAGCCAATAAAACATATCCATTTTCAGTTTTTTATATTTTGAAAAAATAACGATTTTTTCGCGAATTTAATTTTCTTCAAAAATTGAAAAAATCAAAATAGTATGCTACTTTGAATAGCCATATCTTCGGAAGTATCTATCGGATTTCTTCAACTGAAAAAGCATTCGATTCAGACGATGGTCTTACTTTATATTAATGTAATAAATTTTTTTTTTTTTTAAAAAGTGCATTTTTTATGCAAATGCATTTTTTGGATGCATTTTTTAAAACTTTCTCCCCCTTCAATTTTTTTTAAACCTACATAAATCGAAAATATAGCATTTTTTACACATAATTGCGTACCGCTTTTTTTGTGACGGAGTTTCGTAAAATTTTCGTAATTTTTTTAAAAATACCTTATTGGTTTTTCCATACAAATTTTTTTTATATTATTAAAAAAGTATGTAACTTTGAAAATCCATATCTCCGAAATTTAAAAAGGTCACGAACATTTTGTGAAACGCCGTCACAAAAAAAACTGCGCCCAATTTTATTAAAAAAATGCTATATTTTCGATTTATGCAGGTTTCAAACAAATTGAAGGGGGAGAAAGTTTTAAAAAATGCATCCAAAAATTGCATTTGCATCAAAAATGCATTTTTTTTTAAAAAAAATTTTTGTTAGTGCATTGGTTTAAAAACGGATAATTAGTTTAATCGAATGCTTTTTGAGTCGTAGAAATCCGATAGATACTTTCGAAGAAATGGCTTTTTAAAGTTACATACTTTTTTGATAAAATTGCAAAATAAATATTAAATTGATTTTTTGTATGGAAAAAATCAAATAAGTAGTTTTAAAAAAATCACGAAAATTTTTTGAAACGCGGTCACAAAAAAAACGGTACCCAATTTTGTGTAAAAAATGCCATATTTTCGAATTAGGCAGGTTTCAAAAAAATTGAAGGGGGAGAAAGTTTTGAAAAATGCATCAAAAAATTGCATTTGCATCAAAAATGCACTTTTTTGGAAAAACTTTTTTTTTATTGCATTGGTATAAAAAAGGACGAACGTTTGAATCAAATGCTTTTTGAATCGTAGAAATCCGATAGATACTTTAGAAGATATGGCTCTTCAAATTAACATACTTTTTTGATTTTTTAAATTTTTGAAGTAAATTAAATTCGCGAAAAAATCGCGATTTTTTTAAAATAAAAAAAACTGAAAATGGATATGTTTTATTGGCTTTATTGAGAATGCATACCGTTAATATAAAGAAAATCGAAAGACCTAAGGTCAGAAAATAGCATTTTTTATGTGTTTTCTGGTGGATTTTGTGATATATATTAAGTTTCATGCAAATCGGTTCATAAGAGTTGAGATACTTCCCTTGTAAGTAAAAATTGTTTCCACTCAATAAAACATTTTTAAGAATTGTCGAGAGCCTTAAAATATTTGACAAAGCCTAATTTATGTTGTCAATTTATTTTTTTTAGTAAAAACCAATGATGGGTACCAATACCTTTTCGATACCAATACCCGTTAATACCAATTCAAATTGAAAACCAATACCAATTAAAAACCAATACCTTTATTTGTGCGATACCAATACCGATAAAAAACCAATACTGATTCCCCACTACCAATACCAATTAAAAACCAATACTTTTATTCTTCAAAACCAATACCAATAAAAAACCAATACCAATTCATTTTTTTCTACTTTCGAATCGGTTTTGTTTCGGTTTTTTTGTATTCTTATTTTCGTTTGCTTTAATTGTGACGTCAAACATTTTCTTTCCATCACATTATTAGGTTTTACCTGACTAACGAATTGCTACAGATGTTTACAAAAGATGTTACATCGATCAGTAATCGTTTGCATGCAAAGTCATATAACAAAAAGGAGTTAGCTACTTGAATTTTAAAAGCCATAAAAACATAAAACAAATATTTTTTTGTCACGTTACGTGATTTTTATGACCCCTAATAAAAGTATATCTTAAAAAATTTAGACCTTTTCTGTAATGAATTTTTTTCTTTTGCAAACATTATTAATATGTGATGCACATATATTGAATATCACTGCACTGTTCTTTGCGTTGTAAAAAAAATACTAATGTCCTTTTTTGGAAATCCCAAAATTTTAATCAAGCAGTCGTTACAAAATTATATGTCACAACACCAGAATCCAGAAAAAAAAAATTTTGTTTGAATTATTGTTTTCTGTAAAGACAGTAGAGCTCAGGCTCTAATTATAATTATGTATTATAATTTTTTGATTTGTTATATATGGTTTTAAATTGAGAAAAGTGTGAAAGAAAAATTTTAATTTTTCTAAAAATTTAGACATCCTGGTTTGTTTCTTACTAGTTTCATATTATCCAGTTATAATAAGTAATCTTCAGAAAAACTTTTAATGTCAAATTTATTTAGTTAATAGTCAATAAAACTCTATATGTGAAAATTATTTACAGATCGCAGCCGACAAGGATTGAACTCATCATCATCTGTAATACTTTGCTATTAACTGCTTGTAACGTGAAACTAGTAAGAAACAAACCAGGATGTCTAAATTTTTAGAAAAAATAAAATTTTTCTTTCACACTTTTCTCAATTCAAAACCATATATAAAATTTTGTTTGTTTTATTAGAGGCACAGTCATATTATAAAAGAATGCATAATGTGCGGTTCACACTTGCTATTTTTGAGAGTTTAAGGGCTACGTGTTTAAAAAATTATTTTTTCTGTATCCATTACGTTTTTATTCAGTTACTGGTGTTTTGTTAAACAACTTGTTGTGTGAACTCCATAGGGTGAATTTATTAAAAATGAGTTGTAAATAAATGGAAAGAATAAATAAAAATAATTGATCAAGTGGTCAAAACTATTATTAAAAAAAAAATAAAACTCCATATAAAAAAAAAAAATTACCCGTGTAATTAGAAAAAGATCTAAAATCGAAAAAGGGGCACCTGCACGATAACCCATTTCAATCACTTAAAAATAGAGTTTGCAAATAATCGAGATATCTCATAATCGCGATTACGATTAAAAAAATCGCCGTTAATCGCGATTATCGATTAATCGAAATTTATTAAAAAAAATAGTTTAAATTTTATAAAAAACGTTTAAATACGTATGAAAATACAAAAATTAATATAATGGCCGTATTTATTTAAACTCGTTTATTTTTAAAAATGGAGTTTGATATAAATTTTATAAACATTAGTGTTTAAAAAAACCGTTATTTTGGAAAACCGGTTTCTCGGTTAACCGAAAATCAGCTTTTTCGTTACATCAATTCTTAAAGAAAAATTGCAGTTCCGTATTTTATTTTGATGTTCTTTTATTGACATTTTCGCCATTAACAGGAATTTTAGTATCTGGTTAACAGTCACTTGAAGGAAAAAAATATTTTAGACTTTCTTCACGGATTTTTAAGGTTTTTTAAATGAAATTTTGAAAATATCATAAAAAATTTGGTATAAACCCTAAATATTTGCGAAAATATTCCGAAAATTTTAGGAAAAACGATTTTTCAGTTAACCGATTTAGAAACACTAATAAACATACCAGATACAAGGTGTTTATGCGCTTTTTTCCTTTAGCCTTTCATAGAGATTTATACTGTATACAGACTGGCGTGATTTTAAAATCACTATGTGATTTTCCTTTGAACAAAATCACATAGTGATTTACAAAATCATCTCAAATTGTACTAGCATAAAGAAAAATTGCAAAATCATCTCAACTTACCATGGTAAGTTATTGTAGTGTGAACATGGCTTTAGACGAACTTTCATTTCATTTTAATTTGAGTCAAATCCGAATATGTGATGTCTTTTGATAAAAATTTTAGATTTTTCGAAAACATTCCGAAACTTAAAAAAGAAAACACTCGAAAAGCTGCGCTGATTTGGCTCAAATTAAGTTTAAATAAAAGTTTGTTTCAAGCTTAATGAAAGGATCTATGATTTTTTATTTTAATTTCACTTTTGGAAATTTTTTGATAAGTTTTAAATAATGATGTTTCGAAAACCGTGCGATCGGTTTCAGAAATTTCTTAATATTCATTTTCAGCATGCCAAAATCAATAAAATATAATATACAGCAAATTATTTATATTTTTAAAACTTTTTTTAAAAATCCAAATTTTTTTGCGAAAATTTTCCATATTAAATTCGTTATCAAAATAATACATTTTATAGAAAATGATTAATCGTAATCGCATGATTTTTTTGTCGATTACGATTACGATTAATTGGTGCGATTAATCGCGATTACGATTACGATTTTAATCGTTTTGCAAACTCTACTTAAAAAAATATGTATGAAAGGATGAATTTCAGGTATATTTTGTTACAAATGTTAAGTGTCATCTTTCTGCAATTAAAAAATATCTCCCCTTACCACCGCAATTTATTTCAGAAATAACGGAATATTAAACATTTTTTTTTGACAAGATTTTTAAGATCTGCCGGTGCTAATTTCACTAAAAAAGTACCTTTTTCCAAAAAAGTACCTTTTTCCAAAAAAGGAAAAATAAAATTGAATCTTATACCCAATTCACACCTGAGGTGAAATCTTGTTCGAACGAGATTTCGATCATATGGTTGTGTATAAAATGATACAGACCATATGATCGAAATCTCGTTCGAACGAGATTTCACCTCAGGTATGAATAGGTCTTTAGTTTTATAAAATTTCCTTTTTTTAATTTTTCTCAAAAGAGATAAAATTAAAACGCCTTAAAATACATATTTTTGTAAACCACTTTTAATTTAGTTGGCTTTAACTTTAATTTTATCATTATTATTTAAAAAAGAAGCAAAAATTAAGTTCTTCTCGCATTGGTACAGTGGACATAAATGGAGTAAAAACTGACCAATAAAAATTAGGTAATTTGTTACGCATTTGAGATTATCGAAAATCAAGGAAATTTTTATTTTTTATACCCTCCAAAATATAAATATATAAAAAAATGTTAGGGATTTTTTTAATTTTTCCTCCGCGCGATGAATGCTGTCAAATAGATTTATTATGATTTTTGTACTTCTTCTCCTTCTTCTTTTATATTGATCGTGTGTGGGTGGGATTGACGATTGTACAATGGTCAATCTAACCCATACATGGGAATTTTTAATTGGCATTGAATTTTCATTGGCATTAGTTGGAACTAATGCCAACTAAAAGCATTAGCATTTATTGCCAATAAAAATTTTTTGGCATTGGCAATTTTTGTAATAATGCCAATGAAAAGGCACAAATGCCTAAAAAAACTATTGATAAAAAAAATTAGAAAATTAGAAAAAGTGAATGCTCTATTGTATTAAGTATGACTTGATGCACCTTGTCTGTAATTTTTGTAAAAATAGGTACAGCCATTCTCTTGGAATGATCAATCAAAAATAAAATATTTATGTTTAAATCTCCATATACCGTTATCAAAAAGCTAACAAATTTATACATTATTAAGGCGGGACCTTGTTTTTATTTTTTGATTAATTTATTTGACAAAAGGATGTACAACTTGTAAATGGGTATGGAAAGTTCTTGATTCTGTTTTTTGTGATTTTTTAATTTTTTTTATTTAAATTTTTTAAAATTGTTCCATTTTAAATAGTTTTTCCAAAATGTTCCGCGACATAATCCAAAACTTAGGACGCCAAAATCTTCGTTGGTTTACTAGCATTAAGACTGACCTGCCCCTTTTGCCCGTTTTTTCGTCTGCGTTTAAAATATTAATAGAAAGGGAGATGGACAAATCTAAAGTTGTTAAAATGAGCATTTTATAATTGAATAAATTAATTTTATGAATTAACAATTTTTAAGTTTTTCCAAAAGTACAAACATATTTATTTCTATATTAATACTGGATAAAATGAAACCCGAATACAAAAAAAAACCGATTTCGAGAAAACCCGGTTACACGAAAAATTGTTTTTTATCGTATTAAAAATTGTTTTCAATACATTAAAAAAAATAAATACCCGGTTAGGCGGTCCAGACAGTTTTTTGAAGTAGTGTGGTACTTTTGATTACGACGAGTTTAAAAAAGAGGGTTTTCACAAAAAATTGTTTATTTTTTTTTTAATTTTTGGCATTTCAATTTGTGTTGACTGGCACAAGCGGGCAAGTTTTTTGTAAAGCATGGATAAAAAGGATAATTCTGGTCCAAACTGTTTTTTGAAAGGGCGTGGAACTTTCTATAACGATGAGTTTTTGAAAGGGAGTTTTCAAAAAAAAAAAAAAAAATCGAATTTTTTTATAAATTTTATTTTTTTATAAAATTTATTGGAAAGTTTTTAAAAAAAAAAATTTTTTGGAGGCTTTTTCAAAAAAAAACTCCTTCACGCAAAAATTCGACCCACTCTCTAGACACTCACTTAGAATTTTTCAACTCAACATCACGTGATTTAAATGAAAATCACTTTTTGGAGTCACGCAAATCACAGGACCAGCGACCATCTCCAATTCAAATACATAAACAAGAGACAAGTGTCTCTTCATTTGTTTAATCTATAACATCTGTAAATTTTAATTAAAATGAAGTGTCCACCCTTGAAAAAATTTCCTTGTAGGTCTGAATCCAAAAAGTTTCAAGGCACTTATTTATTACCCTAGGTTACGTTAGGTTAACCTACCCTAATATAGTCACTTAATTTAAATGAAAATCGCTCAATAATCACGTGATTTAAATAAAAATCGCTCACGCCTGAATCACGTGGTTTTTTGAGTCACGCAAATAACGGGACCACAGACCATCTCTAATTCAAATACATAAACAAAAGACAAGTGTATCTTCATTTGATTCATCTGTGAATTTGATTAAAAATGAAGTGTCCATCCTGAAATAGTTTCCTTGTAGGTCCGATTTCAAAAACTTTCAAGGCACTTATTAATTACCTTAATATAGGCTTAATTTCTGAATTTCAAAAATATCGGTTAACATTTACGACCTGTAGAGACTTTTGGCCAAAAAACCTACCATCACTCCCCAGTGTGCACTGTGGGGCGGACAGAAGGACGACGTACGTTAAATAAATTAATATTAACGACAAAACCTTTTGCATACAAATACCAAAACCGATATAAGATAAATACCAATACTTATTAAAAACCGATACCAATTCGAGGCTAAAACCAATACCAATACCCAATACCTAAATAATTCAAAACCAATACCGAAACCTATACCAATTCAACAAAAAATGAAAACCAATACCTATACCAATACTAATATAATTTTAAAAACCAATACCAATACCAATACTTTTATCGAATTGGTACCCATCCTTGGTAAAAACAATAATTTTTAGATTTATATCTTAAAAGTTTTTAGTGCATGTTTTAGATTTTTAGACACATATTATAGGCACATATTATGGTTTTTTACATGCATGAAAGTACTTGCCCTACTTATCATAATCAACTTAGATTTTAATATGTATTATACAATATACATTTATATCTTCTATTTATTTTGCTTTACATTATTCAAGTGAATACTACTTATCATCTATGATATAATACTAATAATGTTTTTCAATACTATTTATATGCAAATTAGCTTTGTGAGTTAATTTAACAAACAGAAATAGAAGAAAGGGTCCCAACATCAAGTGGTTCAAGAAACATTAGAGTGGTTCCAAAAACAATAATTTTGTTTGCGTTCTCACCCCCTCATTGGATGTTAATATTTACGATCAAATATAATACAAAAATAATTTTTAATTACTTTTAACAAAAAAAAACTTTTAATTATTTTTTTTTAAGACCGTTTTTTTTAAAGTCTCAATAATGAGACTCAAAGTGGGAACAGAAGATAAACTTCGATCGGACTAATATTTTGCATGCGAGTTAACCTAATGGGACCAACGTTTTTGGCGGGTATTAGAATTTGTCCAGAGAGAAAAGCCAAAAAACGAGCCACCTTAGCGGTCACCCCGGGGTGTTTTATGTTATTTGGTGCAAAAAACTTTGCCTGATTTTTTCAGCTTTAAAAATAAAAATTAGAGGGGTTTTAAGCAACATTTTGCATCCGTAATACATTTGGGGAATGCTTGAAAAGCCTCTTAAAATTTTTGTTTAATATGAAAATATCACGCGCGGCTTTTTGTACTAAATAACATAAAATTTATTTTATTGTCCCCCCCCCTATGCACTACGGATGAAAAATGATGCTTGTAACAGTTGAAAACATTTTTTTAAAAATCAAACTAAACCAGGCAAAGCTCTTTGACCTAAATAAAATCAGGGTTAAAAACTCCAAAAAAAAATATGTTTTTAACCACTCTAATTTAAATAATAGGATAAGAACATATATCGGTTTTCTAAGAAGTATTATGGTGTATATTTTTATATCAGTTAGACTAGGATTTACCTAACAAATCTGTACTTATTTAATCTTAAAAACTAATAAGGTTTCATATATCAAAAAGTTTTTCTGTCTTTATGAAAATTTTTTGTTGCATTTTTCCATTATTCTCAAGGCATACTTTTAGGTGCGAAAATAACTTAACCTACCTCGTGCAAAGAGAGTTAAGGGGCACGTTTGGCGGCTCTGATCTGAGCAGATGCTCTATTATGATTTTACCGATCGTACGACAGTCACAAGAACCCATTACCATCGATATGCCTCAGTTTAGACCACGGATGTTAGGGTTGGTACAATTGTACTTTTTTTGGTACATTTTGATTTTCAAAAGTATCGTGGTACTACCGTCACTCATTTGGTACAATTTTAAAATTTCCAATTTCTTTCTGTATAACTCATCGAAATATTGGTAAAAGACCCAAGCTTTTTTTCTTTACTTCAAAAAAATGCTCAAAAGTGAACTAATGCTAGACCGATTTACACCATAAATGAGACTCTTTTTAAGTTTTTACCCCATTTTTTAAAACAGTTTAAAGTAGTTTTCAAATGAAATTTTTCTAAAAAAATTTGACAAAAAATGAAGAAGTATCAGAATTGGACACTTAAGATAAATATTTTTACTTACTTTTATCAAATAATTTGCCAAAGAAGTATCAGTGTTATTTATACACTCAAAATAATCCTACAGTAAAAAATACAGTAAAAGTGTTATAACTCTAACTATACTACTTTTTTAGTAATTTACAGTATAAATTTAGCTTTACAGTATAAATTTAGTTATTTTTTTGAAATTGGAATACTTTAAACTTTACTGAATACTGATTTTTTACCGATTTTTTAATAATTTTTGTTAGTAATTTTAAAAAATTTGGAAAATTATTTTTGACACCTAATATGGTAAAATTTACATTTTTGAATATATTTTTTTTTTCAAACGCACATAGCAAATTTTCGTTGAAAAAAAATAAATATATATTTTTTTTTAAAAATTCCGAAATAGATCATTGCCAGCTATCAAACTTAATAATTATATATTTTTGAAACAATTTTTTTTGTTAAAAAATTTTTCAAAATCGATTTTGGATAGTTTTTCGCTTTTAAATTTGTTTACCGTTTTTTTATAACTGCGTTAGTAAAAATTGACTAACGCGTTGTAGGGCCCTTTAATACTAACAATTAGTAATAACTACCAACTTTTTAGTGAGGAATACTGTAGGATTTCTATGAGTGTAGAGACAATTAATGAAGATAGCTTTAATTGCAGATTTTGAGACCTTTCATATTTAGAAGATCGTGATACACACTCAGATACGTTTGTCAGTCGAAAAATTATAGAATTCTGAGAATTTTTGAGACATTTGTCTGCAGAATAGATTTCAAGAAATCGTTCAAAAACGCCCCTAAAAAATGTTTTTTAATTTGTTTGCATTTTGGGGGGAAGGGGGTTCAACCAAATTCTTTCATTTGTTTAAGGCCTCTGTTCCAAAAAAAAATAATTCTCATAAAAAATAATTCACATAAAAAAATAATTCACATAAAAACCCCAGGGATGCTAATCCCTGGTTTAGACACAGAAAACTATTACTGCTGTTGCTTCTGCCATACAAGTCGATCCTACATTTTCGACAAGGAGCTTATCTACTCAAGTGTGTATCAGAAAACAGTCACTACAGACAATATTGCATAAGTATTACAATTTTGTTCCTTACTAATTACCAGGGAAACCAAAAATATGCAGTATCATGCTTTTTCATGCGCATTGTATTGATAAATTGGTAAGGTATTTATCCGTTTCAGAAGATTTTAAGAAATCTGGCATCGATTTGTTAGAGCATATTTTTGCATAATTTAGCATTAATAGCATATTTTAGGTTTAAGAGAATATTTTAGCATAAGAGCATATTTTTAGAGCATTTTTTAAATTTTTGTAGCATTTTTCCCCTTTTTAGAGCATTTTTTTTTAATTTTTAGATCTTTTTTTTCTATTTTTAGAGCATTCTTTTGCAATTTTTTTAACAACTATTATTTCTAAATTTTTTTTAATTTTTGTGGGATGTTTTCTTTTTTTTTTTTTTTTTGTTTTGGTTTTGTTTTCTTTTTCAAAATTACGGGGTTCTGACGATTGATTCCCTTTGGCCTGTTCTTGCTTCATATCGGTATATGAAACCAATTTTTTTTTAGATCTGAGTGTAGGGTATATTCAGCAACTTTATAGAAAATGTTAAGGCAAATATTTGTTTATAATATATTAACCCTCTAACTTTCCCACATAACGGTATTTTTTGGGTCTATTCTCTAACAAATTGTAAAAAAACACCGCAAGAGCATATTTTTATTTTATTCCGTTTTTAAGGGCATTTTTTAAGCCCATAAAACGTGTTTTTATAACATATTTTTGGTTTCCCTGCTAATTAAAAATAACACGCTTCAGACTTACCAATTCGCTTGGAATTTTGCTTGGAATTTTGGACGAAAATTATACATTTCAATAAGATATAGCGTCGCGCATTCAATTTTTACATTGTTCATTTTTAAATTTGAAAGACCACTCTTTCATTTAAAACAAAAACTGAACCGATTGATCACATAGAAAAAAAGATATAACGTTTTCTTTTTGTAGCAACATTCATTACCCACTCTGTATAATGAATCCGTTTTTGCATAATAATGTGGCTAATAGTCCGTTATAGAGATTCTGTGCACATTTTACGCAAAAAAAAATATTTTTTGCTGAACTTTTTTGAAAAAATATAGGAAAAAATACTCTTTTTCACTTTTTTCAGAATAACTTACAGGGACTGTTAATTTTTCCTTTATAATATTTGGCAAATTTCAGCAACAGTAAAGCTGAACAAACCTTGGGAACTTACCAACATTGTTAGGGAAAAATTATAAGTCCCTGTAAGTTATACTAAAAAATGTGAAAAATTAAATTTTTTCCAATATTTTTTTCAAATAAAGTTCAAGAAAAAATTATTTTTTGGCATAAAATGTTAACAGAATTTGTTATCTCGAACCTGAATCAAATTACCTCGCGTAAGGCGTAACGCTCAATACATTTTTCTTTTATACTAGAAATGGGCACATGAGTAGATTAGAGCGTGATTCACGCGTTATCACGCTTGAGTGTGACTGAATTCAATTTTACTTACGTGATTGCGAGTGAGTATGAGTAAAGAAAAAAATTGAATGAGTGAGTGTGTGTGAGTAAGATTTTTGAGTGAGTGAGTGAGTGTGCGTGAGTCGATTTTTTTTTGCGTGAGTTTGCGTGAGTCGATTTTTTTTGTGTGAGTTTGCGTGATTAATTTTGTCTTCATATTTTCTATCGTACCAAAAACACCAACAAAAAAATTATAAAATTTGTCTTAACTTTGTTAAATTTAGATGAACTTTAAATTTTTCTGAAAATTTTGAAAGATTTTTGAAATTTTAGTTTTTGAAATTCTTTTTGAGTGTGAGTCAACGAGAGTGAATCTTGAGTTTGAGTTGTATTAGTAGAAAAAATATGCTCGTGAATGAGTGTGCGTGATCCAAAAATTCGTGTCGTGAGAGTGAGTGAGTGAGTGTGAGTCAAAAATCACTCACGCGCTCATCTCTAGTTTATACAATTCAAATGTGAGGTACCTAAATCAAACGGACGTAAAAATTTCAAATTAAATGTGTTTGTTTTTGTTCACGTCTTACCAATGCAATTTGATTCAAGCTCGACGCTTAAACAAACTATTAGCTACATTATTTTTTTTTTTTTACTTTGAGCCAACACACAGGGGATGCCCTCTACTAATGCAATGCATTGTTTTGTTATAAGGAAAATAGGTTATGAGGAGAAGGAAAGAGGGGGTAGTGTTTGTGTCATTTAATTTGAATTTTTCTAAATTATAGGCGATTCGGAAGACGTCTGCGGGGAGTTTATTCCAAATACTGCTTATTCGCCGTATGTGCAATACATTGTACAGTCGACAACGAATGGATGTGATCTGCTGGAAAGGAGAGTATTCGGGCATGCACCCGCTTCTCTGGGATGAGTTTACCCATTTTTGCTAAACACTTGCCATTTATGAGCTTCAACGCACTCCTTTAAACCCAATCCAGAAGCTTTAAGATAGACCTTGAAGCACCTGCTCAGATATGAGTGTATTCCATTTTCTGTTGGGTATAGGCGGTATAAAAACTGAGGTGATCAGACGAAGTGAGGTAATTCTTACACCGTTTTGTGAAACCAAGACACTTAAAGGCTTCCTTCGAAACTCAAAAAACATGTTGGTTCCAACGAACATCAAATTGGATTTTCATGCCTAGAACATCAAGAGTGTCTTTTGGACAAAAACTAGTGAAATCATGCTTTGAGTGTCCCACTGCTTTTCTAAATCTTTGAAGAGCTATAAATAGAAATTGCTCGCCAAACTGGAACCAATTTTCTATATCGAAACCACAGACTATATACAGACTCGACAGTAGAGTTTTATAAGAAAAACTGGGGAAGAACTAAGCGATTTTAGGAGAAAACACAGCTTTTTTTAGCTAGTTTTACGCTAACATGGCAACACTTTCTACGACTTAGGAGCAGGGTTGTCAGATCTTTTTTACGCTCATCGCCAAATCGGATGTTAAAAATCGCCAAAAATCGCCAAAACTCAAATTTTTTCAGTTTTTGTTAAAAAAAATAATTATTTTTATTTAAAAAAAAATATATTTTGTTTTCTTTATAATGGCTAGAAAATAATAATACTCAAAAACCGCCAAAATCCTAGAAAAATACATAAAAATCGCCAAAAGTAAATTTTTTACTTTTTGTATTTTATTTACTTCAATCGGTAAGTTATAAATTACCCCAATTAAAAATGTTGCTAATTACTTCCTAAATCTATCTATAGGCAATAAATTTCACTCAAAATTTATTTATGCTTGTTTTCTGCACTAATGCAAAAACCCCAATCGATCCATGATAATCGGTCTTGAATATTTCTTAATTTTCTTATCGCTATTTTTACTCAACAATAGTTTACAACAGTGTAAAATAGGAGAAAAAAGTAATTAATTTTTTTTGCGATTCGCGTATTATAGTTTTTTGACTCTCCTGGACACTGGAAAAATTTCCCTAATGTGCTTTGTTTTGTTTTAATTCATCAAGAGCCACTTAGACGAGCAGACTTGTAGAAAGCCTGTCGAAAATGTTAAAAAAAAAGTTTTAACTGTCTAAGCGCAGCAAAAGTAAATAAAATTTGATAATTTGAAATAATGGCTCTACTAATCTTTTGAAAATATTCAGGAAATAAT
The DNA here is from genome assembly GCA_963921195.1 of Pegoplata infirma. Lineage (NCBI taxonomy): Eukaryota > Metazoa > Arthropoda > Insecta > Diptera > Anthomyiidae > Pegoplata > Pegoplata infirma. The sequence continues at coordinate 111,447,519 of OY992536.1, read as the reverse complement.
TTGACAAAATCGCCAAAGAAATCGCCAATCATTTTGTAAATCGCCAAAAAATCGCCAGATCGCCAAATCGAAAAACTCGTCGCCAAACACATTTCAAAATCGCCACGTTTGGCGAGAAATCGCCATATCTGACAGCCCTGCTTAGGAGTGAGTGAAACAATAAAAAACGATCTGGCATCGATTTTTCTAATGACGCCTTATATTAGTTTTCTCTTTCTAACCTAATACGTAGAATAATTTGAAAAAAAATAACCATATGGTTAAAGACTACTTTCTTGACACCTGTCACTTATGCACTGAAAAAAAAATTTACCATTTTTAAAGCATGTTGAACTTAATTTAAAAAAAGAAGGGTATGCGAGGGCTCCAAAGATATTAATTCTTCTTCCAAGTATATTTTTTCCTAAAACATAGTAATGCATTTACTTAAATATATCTTAAAAGAAAGTAAAATTGTACTTAATATAAGTTTAATTGTTTTTATCCAGAGGAAAAATATTTTTTTAAAATAAGTAAAAATTTCCTTAAACCTACGGACTCTGTGGACCCTATGGAGTCCCAATGTGAGGACCCTACGGGCCCCCAATATATGGAGTCCGCCTATGAGTATTTGCGTTCACTATTATAGGGTCACTATTGAATTTGATCCAACATTTTGGTCAGAATCGCTCTATCTTGCTTAGTTTTCGAGATATGGGAATGGGGTCTTGAGAAATTTGATCATGAAATAACTCGAAAACTATAACTCGGTGGGCTTTCGGGTCTTCGGCGGTCTTATTCTACAAGTTAAGCACTACAAAAATGCCCTTAGAATTTTTTTCGTATCTGCAGTATTTGCAGAGTTATAGACATTTGAAAATTCCGCGAAAATCGAAATTTGGATTTAAAGTTGGGGTCTCATGGGGTCTCCAGATGGGGCCCCCAGATGGGGTCCCCAAAATACCTAAAGTATTTTTTCCTTAAGTTAAGAAAATTCTTTCTTAAACTGATGAAGATATGGATTCAAATAAAGTCAATGAAATCAATAAAATAAAGATTACTATTTTCTTAAATTAAAACAAAAATTGATTAAATTAAAGAAAATGGGTTTTGGAATTAAATAATATTACTTATTTGATTTAATGTCTTGAAAATGTCCACACTATTTTTAAGTAAGTTACGTACTTATTTATTTTTTTGCACACAATTTAAATTTTTTTCTTTTAAGTAAAACAAAATTTTTTAATAAACGCTTTTTTTCTTAAATGCAATCAATTCGCCATAAATGTAAAGAATATTTAACTTAATTTAAAAAAAAAAAAACAAATTAAAGAAAACTCTTGTGCTTTTTAAAGTATGTGCATGTACTATATTCAAGTTTATTTGCTTTGTTTTAAGTAACACCACCTTATATTAAGATAAGTTGAAGTAAATTCAAAAAATTTTTTTTACTTAAATTAATAACAGTGTTTATTTAATTTCAGTATAGTTATTTTTTTCAGTGTGTCGAGTCTGTATTCGTCTGTGTCGAAACTATATAGACAAATTCTTGTGTT